>CM028361.1:63350847-63989574 GCA_016624345.1 Platycodon grandiflorus | reverse complement strand
CTAGACTCAAAGAGCTTTCCAAACATATATTATTTGTAATTTTAAATGTGTAGATAATCTCAGGCATGTCTTTAAAGTTGACCCAAAATTACAGAATTTTTAATCTAGCATTTGACCAATGTTTTAATTAGTTGACAATTTGACCAATTTTGTAATTTTTTAATTGACCAAGTGGAGACACCGAAAATCAGACTTACTCTCTCCTTGTTAAGTGAGGAGAGACCTCACTTCTTTCCCCATTTCACCATGATCATCCGTGAGTTAGAGAGAGAGAGAGAGAGTAAAAGTATTCTAGAGTGAGAAAAGTGTGATATCTTGAGCATCCGGAGTTCGATTGACGATCCGTCTTCACCGTTGCAAAGCTCTTGACAAGAGGATCATTCTCCACTGGTTGCATGTTGATTTCGATGGTTTGATTTCATTAAGAGGTAAGTAACTATAATGTTTTGTTTGATTATGAGATGAATTGGAAGAGTAAAACATGTAGGTTGTGTTAGATGATGATCCTTGTGTTGATTTCTTGGAAGAAATGGGTTATTTGTTACTCCTAATGATATTTTGTTGTGTTAAGTTGCTGATTTAAGTTGGAAATGTAAAGATGGAAAGACATGATGATTTTTGTAAGCCAAATGCTTAGTTCTTGATATAAGATTTGTCACAATTTTAAGGCATGATGTTGAATTTTCTGGGAAAAATCTGTCCATGGGAATTTTCTGAATTTTGATATGTTTTACATTAATATGTTTTGCAAAATCCTGGAAATTTTCATAAATTTTATAGGTCGGGAAATACCTCGTTTTGGTTACATATTATCGATACGCAGAACGGACTATTGCTGGAAATTATGGTTTGTAGTTCAATCTTTATGTGGTTGCATGTTGATGAATACAAGTCCAAATGGACTGATTTAAAATGGTAAATTATAATTTAGAATGTCTAGTTGTGGTTATATAAGATTTATAATATTTGGACATACGTAGAATATTTGGTGAGATGTTAGTTACAAGTTAGAGCGAAAAACACATGAATTTGAGTTAGTTGCAGTCCCTGTTTTGGGCTATTTTCGTGAGAAGTCTGGTACTAATATACTATTGGGAATTTGTTGAATTTTGGATATGTTATTCTTATGTATGTTAGGTTGTTCCCTGTAAATTTTCATAAATTTTAGAGGTCGGAAGTAACTCGTTTAGGTTGTGTTCTATCGCTACGCCGAGTAAACTGTTGCTGGAAATTCTGGGTATTAGATCTAACTTTAAGTGGCTGATTCTTGATGAATATAAGTCCAAATGAGGTAACTCAAAGTTGTAAAATATAGTTCCAGATGTCTAGTTTCTAAATATGGAATAATTGTAATATTTGGGTTTTTGTGGAATATTTACTGAATTTAATGGTACGACTACGCAGTGCTGAATAAGTATCATTGTTATTAGTACGCAAGAATTAGAGACCGTTGAGTTGCAATTGTTATTATTGTTAAACATCGAGTATTAGTAACTCGCTGGAATTTTGTAAGTAGTTACTCGCGATGAACTTGCGAGATTTATATGGGTGGTAAACACACCAAATATGGGTATTGTAATTAATGTTGTTAATTAGGGACGATCTGCTTTGTTCGTCCGATGTTTCAAAAATAGGTTATGACTCTAGCGGAGTTGATATGAGATAATATATTTATATTAACACTATCGAGCTATATACTAGTTGTGATCGACTCTGGTAGGTCGCATAGGGCGTAATGAACAAACGTCGAATAATGTAGTAGATTTATTAATGTAGATTCGACTCTACGGAGTTGAATAATGAGTAGTATAAATCACTACAGTCGTTATTAGCCTCCTGTATAGGATGACATACCGTGATTATCGTTCTAATTCGGACGAAGTGACTTGTAATGAGTCGTGATGAATATAGTACACGAAGATAATTAATGTTATGTGATAGTTTATGCTATACATGTGATACGGTGTATCGAGTGATTATAGGATTCATAGAGATCCTAAGTTGAGTTGTACAATAGGTCTACTTTTCCTATTGCCTTGCTTTGGTTATATGCTAAATGATTACGGACATATTGTGATTGTTCGAGTATGAGATAGGACAATCATCCTACTTTGATGATTGATTGTAGGACAATCATCCTACTTTGATGATTGATTATGTGTTTAGTATTTACAAGCACATTGAGTCAATTTGGTATGTGATTCAATAGAACACATGATGATTTGTTGAGAATGATGAGTAACTATCTACTTGTGCATTGCATTGAGTCCAGTGGCATTTGTTATTTAATCAAGGTGGGACGACTTATAGTCTTTACGAATTTGTTTTGTAATCGCTATAAGTCGCCGTCCAGGAGATCACACACCCTCTTCCCAGCCCCATACGGTTGAGAAGTAGCCCATTGTTGTAGCAATACGCATGACTTTGGCTTGCTATCTTTGAACCGACGAGATTGTGTCGGGACGTTGATACTACGTACACGCCTATCGAGGCACTATTGGTTGTTTGTGTATTGCGGGAGCGGCACAAATATGGAGAAAGAATGATATCCTTTATAATGTGGTTTAAGTATGAGCACTTAATGTGAATGTCAAGGTGCTATGTGACTTATGTGAATTGTATATCAACAATGATATTACATGTTCAGTATGATGTGTAAATGTCATTACCATGTTATTCCTATTGTTGAGCATTATGCCATGTCATAAAGTTGCATGTAACAACTTGTTGATTAATGGTTAAGTTGCAATTGTGCCTAGACTAGTTATATGTAGAGTCTTGGTTTACTGTTGCATTCATATTCATAGCATACAATACATTATAGTGGCTTACGGGGTCTTTTAGACTCACCCAACAACCTCCTCAGTTTGCGGGTTAAGTTCCGGCACAACGAGTCTGAAGCTTGGGTTAGCAAGATGTATTTGTATTGTCATTTTCTTCTTATTTCTTGTCTTGTGAGATCGTGAGGTTCACTAAGTTATGTAAACTTAGTATATGCGTAGAAATAGATTCATTCATCGATTTGTATTTAATGTTTGACTTGTGAGGTCGTGCCGGTTGTAGTATTTTATAATTTCGATTTGTCGTGGTCTTGGTGTGGCCTTGTGCTGTCGATACTTTTATTAGTAGTTTTATAATAACCTGGAATTTTCATGCCTTATATGCTTGCATTGTTAGTGTTACTATGCTTAATATAATTGTTTGAATTCATGTATAAACATGTTCAATATGGGTTTTGCTTTGTTCACATACATTTGAAGATGCTATGATGGTATACATGTTAATGCATTAGCTTGATTTGAGTACTTATGATTTCTCTTAAGTTGAGGTGATTTTGTTAGCATTGCTACATGTTGTTTAGAATGAGTTTTAGGTGTGTTTCTAGCATGATTTGAAGTTGTTATCACTTTAGGGTGACTTGGGTACATTGTACTATCATTTGGAGTGTTTAGAAGTCACTTAAACACGAAACGGACCTAAGCGGCCGCATGATGCGAGCTTGCCAAATGATCGAACATTACGGTTCTATGGGCGCATGAAGCGACATGACCCTAAGCGACCGCATGATGTTAAGCAACTTTCTCGCACCAACTTTCTGGATCTTAAGCGGCCGCGCGGCGGCGACCGCATAGAACCTATGCGACCGCATGGGCGGCCCGCATAGCGTGAATTTTGACTTAATGTTTGACTGATTTTAAGTGAAGTTGACCCTCAAGATTGATCCAATGGCTAAGATTTAAACTGAGTTGACTTGTTGACCCATATAAATACTCTTTAGCCTTGTGAGAGATACAAAACATTTCATTTCTCCAATCATCCATGGTTGCCTAGAGACTAAGTGTGGGAGATGAAGGTGAGACTAGTGTGTGCTCTCTCATATCCAACCATCAAAAGTGTGATCAAGGACCATCAAATTGTAGAGGCTGACTTGGGACCAACATAGTAGACTCAAAATTGTAATCTCTTGGTTTAATTTCCATTTACAAGTAAGTTGCTAAACCCCCTTGTATGCTTAGAAAGTATACATGTTTCTCTAAATCTCACATGCATGACTTGAATACATGGTGTTTCCATGTTTAAATGATATGTTGATATATATAACATGTCTAAGTGTTAAGTTGTTGAGTTGGATGATGTTGCATGTTAGTTTAAAGAGCTCAACTATGGATTGTACTAAAGAACATGTTAGAAACCTTTAAAGGGTGAAAATTGCATATAGCAATTATACCCAATTTATGAACTTCATGAATTAACACCAAAAGTGGATTTTGGGAAGATTATAATTCTCGAATCATTTGTTAAAGTACTACAAAAAATTGGGTTCATTTGGTATGGAATATGGTCCTCAAGTATTTGATCCGGTATGTTAGAGACTTGTAAAGTAGCTCTAAATTTGTGGTTTGTGACTTTAAACAATATGTTAGATGATTATATGTTGTAGAAAAATATAATCTACTTGATGTTTGTCAAGTTCACTACTTTTGAACTTGACAATTGCATAAGTTGAGTAAGTTACCTACTTGTGTGAGTTGTGTAAGTCCAGTGGCGTCGTTGTTGTTATTGTCATGGTGGGACGACCTATAGTCTTTACGAATGGGATTCGTAATCGCTATAAGTTGCCGTACCGGAGTGTACACACCCCTCTTCTGTTGGCCACAGTTGAGAAGTAGCCCCACTGTTATAGCAATACTCATGACTTTGGCTTGCTAGTAGAACTCGATGGGATCGGGGACGTCGATACCATGCACACGGGTATCGACGCACATTTGGTTGTTTGTGTAATGCAGGAGCTACACAAGGTTGAAGAAAGAGATATGATATCCTTCTCTAACGTGGTTTATGTTCAAGCACTTATGTGTTTACCAAAGTGCTATGTGAGTTGAATGATGGTATATCAAGTAAGATGATATATGTTATGTTATGGTATATAAATGTTGATACCATGTTATGTTTATTGCTTGAGCATCATGCCATGCCATTTAGTTGCATTAGTAACTTACTGTGTCATTATGACTCACCCCGTTATGTGTTTAATTGTTTTCCTTAGATCCAAGCCAACCCAGAAGTTCTCGGTGAGGACGAAAGTGGTTCGTTAGCTCACGTGTCGCCTACGTTGGGAGTTCGAGGATCCCTATCTTAGTTATCTATTTTCATTTTGGTAAGGACGGTGGATATGTAAAGTTATATAAACTTTACTTGGGCTTTTATTGTGGTATTGTAAACTTATTCTTTTGGTAGCCGACATATGTATGTCGTGCTCTTATCTGTTGTGTTGTTGAGTTAGTTCTTTCCCGAGGATGTTATAGCTCGCGGTTATGTTTTGTTCCGGCATGTTGTGGCCGATATTTATGTAGTAGTTGTTCTCTTTTCTCGAGTTATAACTCGTGGTCATTGATAGTTGTTTTCCGGCCTTGTTATCGCCGAAGATTGTTCATATACTTGTGTTTATCAGGTGATTAGTTGTATTCTGTCTTAAGTACGGGCGGTTACGCCACGTGCTTTTCTTGTTGTCGTGTTGTATGGGCGACCCGACCTTGGGATTTCGTATAGAGATCCGGTCGGGCGTCACGCTGGTATCGAGCTTGTGTTGCTATTCGCCAGGATAGGTTCCATGGCCTAGGTGGGTATGGTGTGTGTTATCGAGATTTTAACGTCGAGTGTTTTATGTAGGTTGAAATGGTGCGGACTAGGTTCGGAGCGAGTGCTAGTAGGGTTGGTACTAGTGCCGGAGGGAATGATGGGAGAGATGATGATGTGAATTGACCACCGAATGTCCCTCCTGAATAGGACCAAGAGAACCCGAATACAAATATGGCAGTGATGATGGGACGGATGATGGAACTCATGAATCAGATGACCGAAAGAATGAATGGGGAGCAACAACTACACCGGAAGTTGAAGCTCCACAAGGAGATTGAGGTACCACAACTTGAGGCGAGGCCTAGGAATTATACTACCACATTGGAGCGTTTCTTAAAGATGAAACCACGTACTTTTCTTGGGGAACCGGATGCCGTGAAAGCTGAATTGTGGATCGAGCATATCATCAAGATATTTGCGGCCTTGGGTTGCAACGATGATGAGAAAGAACTTGGCGGTGTTCAAACTTGAGGGAGCTGAACACTAGTGGCAAGTATTGCGGGAAGCCGGGACTTACGGGGAGAAGCTCACGGCTGGCCCAATTTCTTGAGGGAGTTTAAGGCGCGATATATCCCTGAGGTAGTTCGGGAAAGAAGAGAGGGAGTTCTACGATTTAGAGAAGGGCATATGACGGTGGCACAATATTCAGCCAAGTTCACCGAGTTGGCTCGATATTGTAGTCACTTGGTCCTACGGAGGCAAAGAAGGCCCAGAAGTTCATAAAGGGCCTGAAGACTGAGTACAGGAAACAATTGTTATCCTTGCTGTTATTATAGAAGTGCGGTGGATAGGGCTTATGGGATTGAGAGTGATATAGAGGAACACCGGGAGAAATGTGAACAACCCTCCACAGCATCGCAGAGTCGGGGAAGAGGACAAGGTTCGGCACTCGATATAGCGGTGGGAACAACAACCGCGGGGAATCAAAGGAGGGACAATCGAGGGGCAGCAACTGGTGGGAGTGTTAGTACCGCATCGGTACAAAGTCCGAGGGTACTCCGCAGATTTGTAGCTATTGTTCGAAACCAGACATTCGGAAGACAAGTGTTGGAGTAAGACAGAAATCAAGGGGAATAGGCGGCCAATGCTTCAATTGTGACGGTTGGTCACTTGAAAAGGAACTTCCTAAGTTGAAGGATGGTCAGCTAGAGCGTGAGTGTACAATCCAAGGGACGAAGAGGGACAGTGACGGTAGGCCTAAGGTTCAGGGCCGCGTGTTCGCGCTTGATCAGCGCGGTGTACCGGAGTCTACTTCGGTCATAGGAGGTAGCCTTTCTATCTTCGGTAGTAGAGCTCGAGTCCTTATAGATCTTGGCTCATCGCATTCATATGTTGCATCCCATTTTGTGAACAATTTGTGTGTATTGCCCCAGTCCTTATCATTTGTGCTTGAGGTGTCTACCCCGTTGGGGGAGCATATGTTGGCCTCGGATGTGTACCGAGCTTGTGATATACTTATAGGTGATCACACTTTGCATGCTGATTTGGTGGTGTTACCCATACGTGATTTTGATGTGATACTTGGCATGGATTGGTTATGTGCATATCATGCTTTGGTAGATTGTCGTAGAAAGAAGGTTACTTTTTCTATGCGGGTGTGCTGAATTTGTGTTTGTGGGTGATCTTTGTCAAGAGTGGTTTGCATGTTATTCTGCATTAAAAGCTAGAAAATTGTTATCGCATGGGTGTGCGGGTTATTTAGCATGTGTGGTTGATAGAAGTATAGCTACTCCTGTGTTAGAAGAAGTTCTGTGGTGTGTGAATTTGCGATGTGTTCTCTTCTCGATTATGCACTACCTCCCGAGAGGAAATTGAGTTTTGTATTGAATTGTTGCCGGGACTACCCGATTTCTAAAGCCCCATATAGAATGGCACCGCAGAACTAAAGGAATTGAAAGAACAGTTGCAAGAATTGCTTGAGAGGATTTATTAAACCAAGTGTATCACCGTGGGGTGCACCGGTGTTGTTTGTTAGAAAGAAAGATGGTACATTGAGATTGTGTATCGACAGGGCAATTGAATCGGGTAACAATCAAGAATAGGTACCCTTTACCACACATCGATGATTTGTTTGATCGATTACAAGGATCGTGGTGTATTCCAAGCTAGACTTGAGGAGTGGCTATCACCGAGTTGAAGGTGCGAGTGAAGATGTTCCCAAAAGCTTTTCGCACAAGGTATGGTCACTATGAATTTGTGGTTATGCCATTTGGGTTGACAAATGCACCGACAGTATTCATGGACTTGATGAATCGGGTGTTCCATAAGTATTTGGATTGTTTTGTGGTAGTGTTCATCGACGACATCCTTGTGTACTCTAAATCTCGAGAGGAACATGCGCAACATTTGAGGATGGTATTATCAGTTCTTCGGAAGAAGAAATTGTTTGCCAAGTTTAGCAAATGTGCCTTTTGGCTTGAGGAGGTTTACTTTCAAGGGCATGTCGTTTCGAAAGGCGGGATAGCGGTGGACCCGTCAAAGGTAGAAGCAGTGATGAATTGGAAGAGGCCAACTTCAGTGACTGAGATCCGAAGTTTCTTGGGCTTGGCAGGGTACTATCGGAGATTCATTGAGGGGTTTTCAAAGATTGCAACTCCTATGACGAATTTAACAAAGAAAACAACACCGTTTGTTTGGGATGATAAGTGCAAGAACAGTTTTCAGGAGTTAAAGCGGAGGTTGACAATGGCTCCTGTGTTAACCTTACCGAACGGCGGGGATAACTTCATGATTTATAGTGATGCATCCAAGGAAGGTTTGGGATGTGTGCTTATGCAAAATGGGAAAGTTATAGCGTATGCTTCGAGGAAACTAAAGGATGCGGAACGAAACTATCCTACTCATGATCTTGAATTGACGGCAATTATGTTTGCGTTGAACAAATGGAAACATTACCTCTACGGGGCTAAGTTTGAGGTCTTTACGGATCACAAGAGTTTAAAGTACCTTTTTTCACAAAAGGAGTTGAATATGAGGCAACGCCGGTGGATGGAAAAGTTAAAGGACCACAATTGCACGATTCTTTACCACCCGGGAAAGGCGAATGTAGTCGCGGATGCGTTAAGTAGGAAGGTATACATGTCATGCATGATGGTTCAAGAATGGAGGACATTAGAGGGCTTGAGGGATTGGAATCCTAGTGAGAAGGAACATGGTGTGATTTTTGCGAATGTCCGGGCTAACCCAGTTTTGTTACAACGAATTAAGGAAGCTCAGGTTAGTGACCCGGAGTTCGAAAAGTTGAGGGAACAGTTAAATGAAGGTAAGGCACTTGACTTCACGATGAACAAAGATGACATCTTAACCTTTAGGGGGAGAGTTTGTGTTCCGTCGAATGAAACGGTGAAACGACAAGTACTTGATGAAGCTCACAAGGCTAAGTACACTATACATCTGGGGAGTACAAAAATGTATAGGGATTTGAAGAAGCAATTTTGGTGGAATGGTATGAAACGAGAGATAGCGGAGTATGTATCTAGATGCTTGACATGTCAACAAGTGAAGGCTAACATCAAAGGCCTGCAGGGTTACTACAACCATTGGAGATCCCGGAGTGGAAATAGGAGCACATTACGATGGATTTTGTGACGGGATTGCCGCGTACTCGTCGGGGTTTCGACGCTGTTTGGGTTGTTGTGGATAGGTTAACTAAATCAGCTCATTTTATACCTATTGCGATGACCTACTCTTTGAATCAATTGGCGGCATTGTATATTCAAGAAATAGTGAGGCTACATGGAGTACCAGTTAGTGTTGTATCCGATCGGGACCCAAGGTTTACATCGAGATTTTGAGGAGCATTGCAAGAGGCTATGGGGACCAAGTTAAACTTTAGCACGGCTTTTCACCCTCAGTCGGATGGGCAGTCGGAGAGATTAATTCAAGTGCTCGAAGATATGCTACGTGCGTGTGCGGTAGATTTTAAAGGAAGTTTGGATTCACACTTACCTTTAGCGGAGTTTTCTTACAACAACAGCTTCCAGGCGAGTATTGGGATGGCACCGTACGAAGCATTAGATGGACGAAAATGTAGATCACCGATTTGTTGGGATGAAGTCGGTGAGGCTAAGATTTGGGGTTTGGAATTGGTGCAACAGTCGGTTGAGAGTGTGAGAATAATTCGGGATAGATTACTTACCACTCAAAGCCGACAGAAAAGTTATGCGGATAACCGAAGAAGGGACCTTGAGTTTCAGGCGGGTGACTATGTATTTCTTAAGGTATCGCCGTGTAGGGGTACTAAGAGGTTTGGGAAGAAAGGTAAACTCTCACCTAGATACATAGGGCCTTTTGAGATACTTGAAAGAGTTGGCACGTTGGCATATCAAATTGCATTGCCACCGTCTTTGTCGGAGATTCATAATGTATTTCATGTGTCAATGCTCCGGAAGTATATGAAAGATGAGTCACACGTATTGGGGTATGAGGAGATCACATTCGAGCTCGATTTGTCGTATGTAGAACATCCAGTAAGGATTATCGACACTAAGGAGCAGATATTGAGGACCAAAAGGATTCCACTTGTAAAAGTGTTATGGAGGAACCACGAGATCGAGGAGGCTACGTGGGAAACCGAGGTTGAGATGCGTGAGAAGTACCCCCACTTATTTGATGAACTTGGTAAGAAATTTAGGGACTAAATTCTTTTAAGGGAGAGAGGGTATAATAACCTGAAATTTTCATGCCTTATATGCTTGCATTGTTAGCGTTACTATGCTTAATATAATTGTTTGAATTCATGTATAAGCATGTTCAATATGGGTTTTTCTTTGTTCATATACATTTGAAGATGCTATGATGGTATACATGTTAATGCATTAGCTTGATTTGAGTACTTATGATTTCTCTTAAGTTGAGGTGATTTTTGTTAGCATTGCTACATGTTGTTTAGAATGAGTTTTGGGTGTGTTTCTAGCATGATTTGAAGTTGTTATCACTTTAGGCTGACTTGGGTACATTGTACTATCATTTTGGAGTGTTTAGAAGTCACTTAAACCTGAAACAGACCCTAAGCAGCCGCATGATACGAGCTTGCCAAATGATCAGACATTCTGGATTCTATGCGGCCGCATGAGGCGACCGCATGACCCCCTAAGCGACCGCATGATGCTAAGCAACTTTCTCGCACCAACTTTCTGGATCTTAAGCGGCCGCGCGAGGCGACCGCATAGAACCTATGCGACCGCATGGGGCGGCCGCATAGCGTCGGATTTCAGCTTAATGTTTGACTGATTTTTAAGTGAAGTTGACCCTCCAAGATTGATCCAATGGCTAAGATTTAAGCCTGAGTTGACTTGTTGACCCATATAAATACTCTTTAGCCTTGTGAGAGACACAAAACATTTCATTTCTCTCCAAATCCATCCATGGTTGCCTAGAGACTAAGTGTGGGAGATGAAGGTGTGACTAGTGTGTGTGCTCTACATCTCCAAATCCAACCACCAAAAGTGTGATCAAGGACCATCAAATTGTAGAGACTGACTTGGAGACCAACATAGTGGACTCAAAATTGTAATCTCTTGGTTTAATTTCCATCTTACAAGTAAGTTGCTAAACCCCCTTGTATGCTTAGAAAGTGATACATGCTTGCTCTAAATCTCACATGCATGACTTGGATACATGGTGTTTCCATGTTTAAATGATATGTTGATATATATTACATGGCTAAGTGTTAAGTTGTGGAGTTGGATGATGTTACATGTTAGTTTAAAGAGCTCAACTTTGGATTGTACTAAAGAACATGTTAGAAACCTTTAAAGGGTGAAAATTGCATATAGCAATTATACACGAATTTATGAACTTAATGAATTAACACCAAAAGTGGATTTTTGGGAAGATTATAATTATCCGAATCATTTGTTAAAGTACTACAAAAAATTGGGTTCATTTGGTATGGAATATGGTCCTCAGTATTTGATCTTGGTATGTTAGAGACTTGTAAAGTAGCTCTAAATTTGTGGTTTGTGACTTTAAATAATATGTTAGATGATTATATGTTGTAGAAAAATATAATCTACTTGATGTTTGTCAAGTTCACTACTTTTGAACTTGACGGTTAATTGCATAAGTTGAGTAAGTTACCTACTTGTGTGAGTTGTGTAAGTCCAGCTGGCGTCGTTGTTGTTATTGTCATGGTGGGACGACCTATAGTCTTTACGAATGGGATTCGTAATCGCTATAAGTCGCCGTACCGGAGTGCACACACCCCTCTTCTGTTGGCCACAGTTGAGAAGTAGCCCCACTGTTATAGCAATACTCATGACTTTGGCTTGCTAGTAGAACTCAATGGGATCGGGGACGTCGATACCACGCACACGGGTATCGAGGCACGTTTGGTTGTTTGTGTAATGCAGGAGCTACACAAGGTTGAAGAAAGAGATATGATATCCTTCTCTAACGTGGTTTATGTTCAAGCACTTATGTGTTTACCAAAGTGCTATGTGAGTTGAATGATGGTATATCAAGTAAGATGATATATATTATGTTATGGTATATAAATGTTGATACCATGTTATGTTTATTGCTTGAGCATCATGCCATGCCATTTAGTTGCATTAGTAACTTACTGTGTCATTATGACTCACCCCGTTATGTGTTTAATTGTTTTTCTTAGATCCAAGCCAACCCAGAAGTTCTCGGTGAGGACGAAAGTGGTTCGTTAGCTCACGTGTCGCCTACGTTGGGAGTTCGAGGATCCCTATCTTAGTTATCTATTTTCATTTTGGTAAGGACGGTGGATATGTAAAGTTATATAAACTTTACTTGGGCTTTTATTGTGGTATTGTAAACTTATTCTTTTGGTAGCCGACATATGTATGTCGTGCTCTTGTACAGCTGTGTTGTTGAGTTAGTTCTTTCCCAAGCATGTTATAGCTCGCGGTTATGTTTTGTTCCGGCATGTTGTGGCCGATGTTTATGTAGTAGTTGTTCTCTTTTCCCGAGTTATAACTCGTGGTCGTTGATAGTTGTTTTCCGGCCTTTTATCGCCGAAGATTGTTCATATACTTGTGTTTATCAGGTGATTTGTCGTATTCTGTCTTAAGTACGGGCGGTTACGCCACGTGCTTTTCTTGTTGTCGTGTTGTATTGGCGACCCGACCTTGGGATTTCGTATAGAGATCCTGGTCGGGGCGGTCGGGGGGTCACAAGTTTTCCCGAGCGCGTAGCTCGTGGTGTTTATTATTGTTGTTTCTCCGGCTCGTGTATTTAGCCGTCGAGGTTTTTATCACTGAGGTTTATTTAGTTGTGGTTGTTGTTCGAGTTTTCGAAACTCACACTTTATCTCATATTTCGCTACATTAGTTTTTGTTTTGAGCTTTTGTGGCTCACTCTTATCAGTTGATTCGGTACGTTTTGTTATTTTGGCGAGCTTTTGTGGCTCACTCTTATCAGTTGATTCGGTACGTTTTGTTATTTTGGCGCATCAAGTTGGGGTTCAATGTCGGATCCCGAACTCAGGGCGTCACAGTTGGTATCAGAGCTTAAGTTAGCTGTTCGCCAGGACAGGATCCTCGGTTTAGGTGATTTGGGTTTTGGGTTGAGCGATTAACGTCGAGTGTTTGTGTTTAGATGTATCTTGAATGTTGGTAAGTTGTGGAGATAGTCCACGTAATACTGGATTTGTTGAGTTCTTACGCTCACGGGAGCAGAGACTAATGATATGTAGTCTGTTATTTCTCTTGTGGAGAATCGAGTGTGCTTCAAGATTTTGCTAGAATGTTGACGACTAGTGTGAGTCATTTGGAAGTTTTAGTATTGAGATTTGACCAACTTAGGTGATCTTGTTAGTCGTAAAAGGTATAGCCGGACGGTTTAAGGAAACGTCATAGGCTTGAGATTGGTGATTGTTTGAGGAAATACAGGTGGAAGACCCGAGATTCTGGGTCACGAGTTCTTTAGTGATTAATGTAAGTGTCGAATTACGTTAGTGCGAGATCTTGAGCCCGTATTAACCTAGACGCTTTATTTTGCATATCACATCATGGAATGCGAAACTTGTGCATACTAGAGACATATATTACACTTAGGCACATTTGCTTGTATTTGCTACCTATGTGCATGAGACCGATTCTAAAAGGCATAGTTGTAACCACTTGTCCCTAACACCCCGACAGAAGCTTTTGAAGCCACTTCAGAAGGGCCCCTGATTTGGTTGTCAAGAGATATTCGTCGATGACTATGTTGATAGCATATTAGATAGAAATTGCCGAACCTTATTACCAAACGGAATGGACAAGTAAATGAGATTGTGTACTTGAATATGTTTGTGCATCTTGTGTGGATTGTTTATCACTCCTTGTGAAATGGTTTGATATGTATCGATGTTTGTATGAGTCATCATACTCGGTTGAACATGAATTGTTGTAGGCTTGTGACTAGCCATTTGTGACTTGTAGTTTGTCACGTGCGTAGTATATGTGCCTAACATTAGGGATTTTGGGTTTGAGTTGACCACCCGGTGGGTGAGCATGTGATTATTATTGTCGTTTATTATATGTTGTAGACTGAATATGCTATATTAATTCAGTTGGACTTTATAGATTGTACGATATGGGAAGATGGTATAACCTTGTGCGAAGGCTAGTTGGCATATTGAAGTGGTTGTTTTTAGAACACTACATCCATGCTAGACGTGTTTAGAGTTTTGAACTCTTGTGATTGTTTATTTTGAACTTCTGATTTCGTTGATCTTTTATTTCGTCGGCTTATGATGTGGCCGGTGATGTCGTTATTCACGGTAGAGTCCGTACGATTCGCGTGACTTTTGTTGTGGCACTGTTAATTTGAAATCGTTCCTTTGACAATGAGGATGTCATCGAACCACTTTGTAAACCTAAGGGTCATTAAGCCCGAACCTAGTTAATTGCGGGATTTTTCATAATTATTTGTTGAGTGTTATACCACGGATAGTGTGAAATGAGTTTCACGCCGCGAAAGCGTGGCGTTGGGATGTGTTATAAATGAGTTACCGCGAATCAAAATACGTGCTATAAATTTGAACTTGACTAGAGACGGTAATTAGTCTCGCAATAACATAGAGATTTCTTATGTCACAAAATCATACTGTTTGAGGAATATTGTGTGCGAGCCTTAATGAGATCGCTGATCTCTAATTCAAAACGATTCATTTTGTCCATTAATCTTCAACTCGCTATTGATGACACTTTCCTTGGTGAATATTTTGGTAAAGTCTTGTTGTAAGATATGTATTCACCGTAGATGTCCAACTTATGAATTCGCGGTCGAATTCTTTTAAGGGGGAGAGGATGTAATACCCCGATCCTACTTCTTTCCTAGTTCACTCGTATGTCGGGTCAATTCGAGTGTTGTTTCCCGTGTTTAACTTCGGATATGTTTGAGTCTTGAGTTCTTTGTCATTCGTTCATCAATATAGGATGATTAGGTTGAGTTTTAAGTGTGTTTTAAACATAAGATAGAAAAAGATACACACAAAAGCATGGATACATGCTTAAACCCGAAATTTTGTCCATCCGAATAGTCTGCAATAATTTGGCCATAACTTAGTCTAGAAAACTCGGATTTGCAAACCGTTTGATTCTGTGTAAACTAGACTCAAAGAGCTTTCCAAAAATATATTATTTGTAATTTTTAAATGTGTAGATAATCTCAGGCATGTCTTTAAAGTTGACCCAAAATTACAGAATTTTAATCTAGCATTTGACCAATGTTTTAATTAGTTGACAATTTGACCAATTTTGTAATTTTTTAATTGACCAAGTGGAGACACCAAAAATCAGACTTACTCTCTCCTTGTTAAGTGAGGAGAGACCTCACTTCTTTCCCCATTTCACCATGATCATCCGTGAGTTAGAGAGAGAGACTAGAGAGAGAGTAAAAGTATTCTAGAGTGAGAAAAGTGTGATATCTTGAGCATCCGGAGTCCGATTGACAATCCGTCTTCACCGTTGCAAAGCTCTTGACAAGAGGATCATTCTCCACTGGTTGCATGTTGATTTCCATGGTTTGATTTCATTAAGAGGTAAGTAACTATAATGTTTTGTTTGATTATGAGATGAATTGAAAGAGTAAAACATGTAGGTTGTGTTCGATGATGATCCTTGTGTTGATTTCTTGGAAGAAATGGGTTATTTGTTACTCCTAATGATATTTTGTTGTGTTAAGTTGTTGATTTAAGTTGGAAATGTAAAGATGGAAAGACATGATGATTTTGGAAGCCAAATGCTTAGTTCTTGAAATAAGATTTGTCACAATTTTAAGGCATGATGTTGAATTTTCTGGGAAAAATCTGTCCATGGGAATTTTCTGAATTTTTGATATGTTTTACATTAATATGTTTTCCAAAATCCTGAAAATTTTCATAAATTTTAGAGGTCGGGAAGTACCTCGTTTTGGTTACGTATTATCGATACGCAGAACGGACTATTACTGGAAATTATGGTTTGTAGTTCAATCTTTATGTGGTTGCATGTTGATGAATACAAGTCCAAATGGACTGATTTAAAATGGTAAATTATAATTTAGAATTTCTAGTTGTGGGTATATAAGATTTATAATATTTGGACAAACGTAGAAAATTTGGTGAGATGTTAGTTACAAGTTAGAACGAAAAACACATGAATTTCGAGTTAGTTGCAGTCCCTGTTTTGGGCTATTTTCGTGAAAAGTTTGGTACTAATATACTATTGGGAATTTGTTGAATTTTGGATATGTTATTCTTATGTATGTTAGGTTGTTCCCTGTAAATTTTCATAAATTTTAGAGGTTGGGAAGTAACTCGTTTAGGTTGTGTTCTATCGCTACGCCGAGTAAACTGTTGCTGGAAATTCTAGGTATTAGATCTAACTTTAAGTGGCATATTCTTGATGAATATAAGTCCAAATGAGGTAACTAAAAGTGGTAAAATATAGTTCCAGATGTCTAGTTTCTAAATATGGAATAATTGTAATATTTGGGTTTTTGTGGAATATTTTCTGAATTTAATGGTACGACTGCGCAGTGCTGAATAAGTATCGTTGTTATTAGTCTCCAAGAATTAGAGACTCGTTGAGTTGCAATTGTTGTTATTGTTGTTGGGCTTCTAACCTAACGGTTTATTTAATATCCGCAAGCGCACGGGCTATTCCAATATAGCGGGTGCAAGTACGAGTCGATCCCACAGAGACAGGGTTTACTTTGGGATGATATTTGTCTTTATATAAATATATAGATAAAATGATTGGGGGAGATAAGAATTTGTAAGAGAAAATACTAGGAAGATATAGAAATTACTCTAACATAAAATGATAGTATTCTTGGGATTGAAAACAAATAAATATGCTTTAGATAAAGGCTTTTATCAAAATAACAAGGATGGTATGCTAGGCCTACACTACTTCGGGTTAAGACAGTAGCGTTTGTATTCTTTACTAGTTATGTCCTAACTGTTTGAGATTTCCGTTTATGGTACTCCCGCCCTGTCACAAACGGGCATTCCGGCTTATCTCTAGCTGACCATAATTAGTAAGAATCCATTAAGAACGAAAGTCGACATACTTTCCATTAAAGGAACATCCCTAGGCCGTTGAACTACTTTCGTGATCAATGGAACCCGGCTTTATATGGTTCTCGTCAATCGAGATTCTCCGCTAGGTCCTTCTCTCAATTAACTAGGATTCCACAAATATAAACGTCTTCATATTTGCAGGCAATTTAAGAATAATATAAAGAAATTGTTTTAAGATAAAAGTGCCAAGTTCAAGGATGATACGCTAAGTTGTGCTAACTAGCACACGTATTTTAAAATTTACCGGCCTTTCTCGAGGGTCCGGCTTAGTGTAATCCCGTTCGTCACGCGGAAATCCGACTCACCTTTCGAGGGTACCGTATAAATCAAAATCCATTAAGTCTATCAATCTCACGTATTTTCCACTAAAGGATCATCCCTAGGTCTTTAAATTACTTTCCGTAATTTATTGACCTAGTTCCATTCTTAGAGTTCCGCTAATCGAGATTCTCCGCTAGGTCCTTCTCTCGATTAACTAAGGCTATACAATTAAGAACGTCTCCCTAATTGAAAGTAGTTAAGATTACTAAGAAGAGAATTGAAATGACAAGTAAGAGAAGCATGAATATAAATAATTGAGTTTCCAACTCCGAGAAATGGAGGATTACTCAAACCATTGAAATAATGAAAGAAGTAAGTAAGAAATAGAGATAAGGAAAGAGATACTTATTCATAAAAAAGAGAGACAATGGCTGGAAAATAACCCTTGTATTGCATTCACCATCTTCAAGAGTATACAAGACTTGTCACGAATCATTGATACACCTTGAACATTGTGTATAAATTTCTAGAGTATTTTGCTATACATTCTAAGTATAATATGATCCTTTCTGGATGTGTTTTTGACTATTTTCGGATGTTCTAAACTGAGTACAAGGGGTCTTTTTATAATGGGGAGGGAACTCTTCAAGAAGGTGCCTCCAAAAGGTGCCTTTCAAATCTGCAGACGTGACATGCACGGCCGAGTCAAGGAGTTGCACGGCCGTGCTAAATTGGCGCCAATTTTGAATTTGATTTTGGACATCTTGCACGGCCGCTCCACTCTAAGCTGCACGACCGCTCCATGCTCTGAGACCAAAAATGGCCTGAAAATGGCCTTGTGCACGGCCGCTCACTTTTGTCTGCACGGCCGCTCCATCTGATTTTTGGTTTGTGAGTTTGATTTGTTTGTTGCTCCTCCATGCCTTTGCATCAAAAAGTGTCTAAGCATCCTTTGATCATAAAAAGACTCCAAAACCTGTCTAAAAATGCATGAAATATACCAAAAAGCGTAAAATCTAATAAATATGAAAAAGGAACTAAAATGTATTTAAAATGAGATGAAAATGGTAATTTAACTGTGTAAAAGTATATAAAAACTTAGGATAAATGACTATATAATAGTCACTTATCAAACTCCCCCACACTTAAATGATTACGGACATATTGTGATTGTTCTAGTATGAGATAGGACAATCATCCTACTTTGATGATTGATTGTAGGACAATCATCCTACTTTGATGATTGATTATGTGTTTAGTATTTACAAGCACATTGAGTCAATTTGGTATGTGATTCAATAGAACACATGATGATTTGTTGAGAATGATGAGTAAATATCTACTTGTGCATTGCATTGAGTCCAGCTGGCATTTGTTATTTAATCAAGGTGGGACGACTTATAGTCTTTACGAATTTGTTTTGTAATCGCTATAAGTCGCCGTACCGGAGATCACACACCCTCTTCTGTTGGCCACAGTTGAGAAGTAGCCCCATTGTTGTAGCAATACGCATGACTTTGGCTTGCTATGCTGAACCCGACGGGATTGTGTCGGGGACGTCGATACTACGTACACGGGTATCGAGGCACTATTGGTTGTTTGTGTATTGCAGGAGCAGCACAAAGATGGAGAAAGAGAAATGATATCCTTTATAATGTGGTTTAAGTATGAGCACTTAATGTGAATGTCAAGGTGCTATGTGACTTATGTGAATTGTATATCAACAATGATATTACATGTTCAGTATGATGTATAAATGTCATTACCATGTTATTCCTATTGTTGAGCATTATGCCATGTCATATAGTCGCATGTAACAACTTGTTGATTAATGGTTAAGTTGCAATTGTGCCTAGACTAGTTATATGTAGAGTCTTGGTTTACTGTTGTATTCATATTCATAGCATACAATACATTATAGTGGCTTACGGGGTCTTTTAGACTCACCCAATAACCTCCTCAGTTTGCAGGTTAAGTTCCAGCACAACGAGTCCTGAAGCTTGGAGTCAGCAAGATGTATTTGTATTGTCATTTTCTTCTTATTTCTTGTACTGTGAGATCGTGAGGTTCACTAAGTTATGTAAACTTAGTATATGCGTTGAAATAGTTTCATTCTTCAGATTTGTATTTTAATGCCGACTTGTGAGGTCGTGCCGGTTGTAGTATTTTATAATTTCGGTTTGACTTGTGGTCTTGGTGTGGCCTTGTGCTGTCGATACTTTATTAGTAGTTTTCCAGCGCGTAGCTCGTGGTGTTTATTATTGTTGTTTCTCCGGCTCGTGTATTTAGCCGTCGAGGTTTTTATCACTGAGGTTTATTTAGTTGTGGTTGTTGTTCGAGTTTTTGAAACTCACACTTTATCTCGTATTCCGCTGCATTAGTTTTTGTTTTGAGCTTTTGTGGCTCACTCTTATCAGTTGATTAGGTACGTTTTGTTATTTTTGCGCATCAAGTTAGGGTTCAATGTCGGATCCCGAACTCGGGGCGTCACATGCGATGCATCCGACAAGTCCTTCCTCAACATAGACACATGAAACACCGCATGAACGCCCGACATCGACGGTGGTAGGGTAAGTCTATAGGCCAACTTCCCAATTCTTTCCAAAATCTCAAACGGACCAATGAACCTTGGAGTCAATTTCCCTTTCTTAACAAACCTCTTGACTCCAATTCGTGGCGAAACATTCAAAAACACGTGATCACCTACCTCGAATTCAAGATCCCTTCGCCGATGATCCACATAACTCTTTTGTCGACTCTGAGCAAAAAAAAAAAAAAAAAAACCTTTCCCGGATAAGGTTTACACTCTCAACTGATTCATAAACCATGTCAGGACCCCATAACTTTGCTTCGCCGAATTCATCCCAACAAATTGGAGAACTACACTTTCTTCCGTATAGAGCTTCATAAGGAGCCATCTCAATAGTCGATTGATAGCTATTGTTGTACGCAAACTCTATCAATGGTATGTGTGAATCCCAAATCCCCTTGAAGTCCATCGAGCAAGCTCGCAACATGTCTTCAAGTATTTGTATGGTTCTCTTGGATTGTCCGTCTGTTTGTGGATTAAATGTCGTGCTAAGAGTTAACTTCGTACCCAAAGCATTCTGAAGTGATTGCCAAAAATCGCGAAGTGAACCGTGGATCTCGATCTGACACTATGCTAACTGGCACCCCATGTAACCTCACAATCTCCTGTATATACATGGTAGCAAGTTTCTCCATCGGGTAAGTCATCGCAATAGGAAGGAAATGTGCCGACTTGGTCAACCTGTCAATAATAACCCAAAGCGCATCATGACCTCTACGAGTCCGTTGCAACCCTGTCACAAAATCCACCGCTATATTCTCCCATTTCCATTCCGAAATCTCCAATGATTGTAACAATCCTGCCGGTCGTTGATGTTCCGCTTTAATTCTTTGACAAGTCAAGTTTTTTGATACAAACTCGGCTACCTCCCTCTTCATACCACTCCACCAAAAGCTCTTCTTCAAGTCTTGATATATTTTAGTACTCCCCGGATGAATCATGTATCTAGACTTGTGGGCTTCCTCTAATACTTTCCTTTTAACTTCATCAATTTCTGGTATGCAAACTCTATTTCGAAACATAAGGACACCTTCACTGTTCTTCACAAAATCTGTTGTCTTTCCTTCATTCAGCCCATCAATCAGTGTCTTCAATTCCGGGTCGTCCTCTTGTGTTTCTTTAATTCTTTGGATCAATACTGGCGTAGCTCGAAGGTTAGCAAAGATTACCCCCTGTCTCGATCTACATGGACCCCAATCTCGAACATCCTCAAGCATTTTCCATTCACGAGTCATCAAGCAAGACATGTACGCTTTTCGACTAAGTGCATCCGCTACTACGTTGGCTTTCACTGGATGATACAAGATAGTACAATCGTGATCCTTAAGCCGTTCCATCCATCTCCGCTGTCTATTGTTCATCTCCTTTTGAGAAAATATGTACTTAAGACTCTTGTGATCGGTGAACACTTCAAACTTAGCTCCGTAAAGGTAATGTTTCCACTTGTGTAGAGCAAAGATGCTTGCAGCTAACTCAAGGTCGTGGGTTGGATAATTCTGTTCAAATGGAGTCAACTTTCGAGAAGCATACGCTATCACTCTCCCATCCTGCATCAAAACACAACCCAAACCCTCTTTCGATGAATCACTGTATATAACTAACCCATCCTGTCCATTCGGTAGTGCCATGATCGGAGCTGTGGTCAATCTCCTTTTCAGCTCTTGGGAGCTCGCTTCGCATTTATCATTCCATAAAAAAGGTTTATTCTTTTGTGTTAAGTTCGTCATCGGAGTTGCAATTTTAGAAAACCCCTCGATGAACCTCCGATAATAACCCGCCAAACCCAAGAAGCTTCGAATCTCCGTTACCTACTCGGGTCTTTTCCAATTCACTACTGCTTCGATCTTGATTGGATCTACCGAAATACCATTACCCGAAACAACATGCCCTAGAAATGAGATCTCTTCGAGCCAAAATGCACACTTACTAAACTTCGCATATAACTTCTTTTCCCTCAATACCGTCAATACTAACCTTAAATGTTTCTCGTGCTCTTCCCGGGATTTTAAGTACACAAGAATATCGTCGATACATACCACTACAAAACAATCCAGATAAGGCAAAAATATTCTATTCATTAAATCCATAAACACAGCTGGTGCATTCGTCAACCCAAATGGCATTACCACAAACTCGAAGTGCCCGTATCGAGTCCGGAATGCCGTCTTCGGTATATCTTCCGCCCTAACCTTCAGTTGGTGGTAACCACTTCTAAGATCAAATTTGGAGTACACGACGGAGCCCTGAAGTTTGTCAAATAGATCATCAATGTGTGGAAGAGGATACTTGTTCTTAATAGTCACTTGGTTCAACTCCCTATAATCAATACACAATCTCAAGGAACCATCTTTCTTCCTTACAAACAATACAGGTGCACCCCACGGCGATACACTCGGCCTAATAAAACCCCGATTCAGCAATTCTTCCAATTGTACCTTTAATTCTTTTAATTCTGCAGGTGCCATGCGATACGGTGCCTTTGACAATGGAGCGGTACCTGGCAATAATTTAACACAAAACTCTAACTCCCTATCCGGAGGTAAATCATACTCAGCTGAAAGTACATCCGGAAATTCACGCACAATAGGAACATCCTCCAACACAACTACTTTCTTCGATTTATCGACTACACAAGCCAAATACCCTGTACACCCATGTGATAATAATTTTTGAGCTTTCAAAGCCGATATCATATGAATACCACTCATGCATTTATTACCCTCAAACATAAACGAAGGCATATCAGGCAATTCAAAAGTAACAACTTTCTTACGACAATCAACCATTGCATGATGAGTGTGCAACCAATCTATACCCAAAATGACATCAAAATCACAGATGGGCAAAACTACTAAATCCGCAAGTAAAACATGGCCATCAATAACAACTTCGCATGCACGATGAACATCAGAAGCAACTAGGCACTTACCCATCGGAGTAGACACCTCTAACACATAAGACAACAATTCAGGCATAGAATGCAAATGTCATGCAAAGTGAGATGCAATATAAGAATGCGATGACCCTGGATCTATAAGTACTCGGGCTCGCTCTCTCGAGACAGTCAAAGTACCTCCTATAACTTTGGGAGCATCGGGAACACCCCTCTGATCTAACGCGAACACTCGACCCTGTACCCTCGATCGACCGTCATTGTTCCTCTTTACCCCCGCGTTCTGTTGTGCACCACCTTGAGGTAACCCTTTGTTTCTCGGACAGTCCTTTTGAAAATGTTTGTCGTCACCATATAACAAGCACTTTCCCTGTTTCATCCAACACCTCTCTTCAGTGTGCCCCGACTTCTTGCAAAAGTTACAAACAAACCTCGATTCTCGTTGTCCTTGGCCTCCCGGTTGCTGGCACGCTTGGCCTGCCTGACGAATCACATTTTTTCCCTTGCTAGAAGTCCCACCTACATTCTGTCTTTTCCAGTTTTGGTGTGATGCTTGCTGATTTCCAACTGTGTTACCCGGTTTACTACGATGCTTCTCAATGTCATGCTCAATCTTATAAGCTTTATCAACTGCGCTTTGGTAGCTTGGCAGATCGAGCGGTAAAAGTTGCTTCCGGTACTCCGTTCTCAAACCCTTCATAGAACGATACACTTTTTTTTCCTCCGATGGAATCAAGTGCGAGCAATACCTTGCCAATGCCGTGAACCTAGCAGAATATTGACCCACTGATAACGTTCTCTATTCAAGGCTAAGAAACTCTACCTCCTTTTTAGCTTGCACCACGTCAGGAACAAAATGGTCTCTGAACTGTCGTAAGAAAAGTTCCCATGTTCGATCCACACCTTCTTGAACCCAACTTGCTTCAAGCACCCGCCACCAATGTTCAGCTGCGTCCTCTAACTTAAAAGCTGTAAACTTGACCTTATAACCGTTGGTACAATCAATTGCTGCAAATATTTTCTCGATTGATTCTATCCACCTTTCCGCCATCATTGGATCAGGTTCGCCGTCATAGCTTCGAGGCTTCATTTTCAAGAATCTCCCTAACCTCCGATCATAATCCCCATTGCCCCCAGCTGGTTGAGCTATCCTGTGACCTCCTGCCTGTCCCAAACCTGCCATGGCCTGTCGTTGCAACTCGATGTTTTGCCTATTCATTTCCATCATCGACTACATGAATCCTTGCATCATGTTCACAATCCCCTCATTCTGATTTACCGGTATCTCAGGCTGTACATCCGGCTGTCTCGTAGGTTAAACTCTATGCTGTGTAGGTGGTGGAGCATTACCCTATTGATTCGAAGTAATTCCGGCTCCACTCGAGCCACCCTCCTCAGTACTAGTACCATGTCTAGTCTCAACCATGATTAAACACCTGCAATAAACACTCGACATTAACGACTTAAACACACAACCAACCCTCCTAAACCAAAGATTCTCTCCCAGCTAGCTAACTTATGCTCTGATACCAGCTATCGTGACCCGACCCGAGATCCGATGTGGAATCTCGCTCGATCCGCAAATATACGGGAAACATGAAAGTAGCATCTCAAAAATTTCTTTTAAAAGAATGCAAAGTCATGTGGAAAACCCTATAATGCACGTGCAAGTTTTCTTTAAAAAAAATAACAAGATCTTTAAAACAATACTAAACCTCAACGGCGAGACAACATGCCAGAGAAACAACACGTTAACTAGCAACAACTACCACGAGCTAACAGGCTCGGTATATACATAAACCATATCAGAGTGCGCGGAATGAAAGTTATTAGTATGTACAACAGCACGGCAACCATGCCGGCATATCAAAAGAATATATCAATTAACAGATGAGACTACTACCCAACAGATACATTGTCGATATAACAAGTACACCCTCGACCTCACCAAAGGAAATACTAGGCACAAGGTGCACTACCAAAAGGAAGACGACCAACTTGAACTGAACTCGAACGAACTAGGGATTCCTTGCCGGCCCTTGATCTAAGGAAAACAAATAAACACGAAACGGGGTGAGTGGAAACTCAATAAGCTACTAATGCAATAATATGGCATGCTAGATGCGAGACAGTAAATAAAACAATCATTCATGCCATCACGAAACAATTCCTTTACCGAACAAGTATCAAGTATAACATATAACCAACAACCCCATATTACACGAGAGGCTCAACGATCGCCAACCGTCCCATACCGGTTGAAAAACGTGACCAACATTCGCTTATACAGGAAGTACATAAGAGCTATAAGTAAACAAGTTACAAAGGATACGGGATCGAGGTACACCTCCAACCAAACCAATACTTCCAACCAACCAACCAATATAATACCAAATGTAGAGCCGTTGTTGACGTGCTCGAACAAGAATACCAAATAACGTAACACGGTGTGAACCATCTTCTGTATTCACGTCGACGGGTGATCTCGGTCCCTACAACCCAAGAATCAACCACGGATATAGCTTACCATGGTTGCGTTTATTCCGTACAACAAATGGCGCTATACCCCTACCGTGGGCAACGGTAGGGTGAGGCCCGATGTATTGGCCTTCGACTATTACGTAGTCCCAGCTCCCGCAATAATCGAGCGTCAATACACCGCCAACACGAATGCCATGGACTTAACTAAATGCACAAGTAGATGTTTACTCGACATTTATAATAAAAGGTCATACTCCAAAGTAGGGAGTATACCACAACAATAACATTCAACAATGATACGAATGTTTCAAGTGAGTTCAAAAAAAATCCCACACCACAAATAACCAACTTATAAAAATTACGACAATTAACTTAATATCAGTACACACAACCGGTGTAACCAAATTTCCAAACGAATCACTCGAATCGTGCAAGAATTCCCAAATCACACACGTGGTCTCATTAATTATGAAATCCTAACGAACTCCGTCAGAGTCATTTTTGGTTTCTAATGAGTTCGAGTTTACGTGAATTAATCATACCGTAAACTTAACAATTACTAATTATATTTTACACTTCTAACATGTAAACATGAGTCTCCAAACACATCCAAAAATTCAACCACGAATTTAACAAGTCAACATGGTCAAACATAAACAAAAATGATGATTTCTAACATGTTTCATCAAATAACAAGTCTAGTATGAAGAACAATTCATAATTGAGGGAGAAAAAGGGATAGTAGCTTACTACTTGAAGATTTAACCCAAGCAAAGCCACATGCAAGGCTGAGAATGGCTTCTCCTAACCAAGAACTTCACAATGGTGGTGTTGGATTGTAATTTGGTCTTCAAATGATCAAGAAACAAGGATTTTTCTAGCACAAACTCTTCTCTCACTCTCTCAACTTTCCAAGGGATGAATATGAGAATGTGTGTGTAAAATGAGTCTCTTAGTGTGTATGAGAGACTTAGTAAGGTTGGAGAGAGGGTCAAAGGTCGTGACCAATTTTCAGCCATTGGATGGTGTTCAAAAAGTCAAATAAAATAACAGAGTCCGTCGCTATGCGGCCGCCCTATGCGTCCGTATAGCTTCTATGCGAGCTCGCCATGCGGCCGCATAGAATCCAGTATGTTTAGGGTTTCTGCGTGGCTGGCCTTATGCGCGCGCATGGGCTTCATGCGGACGCCTTGTGCGGCCGCATGAAATCCAGATTGTTAGGCAATGGCACTATGTGTCTGCATAGTGACTAGTTCAGGTCAAAAGGTTCCAAAACCAAACCAAAGTGATTCTAAAACTCTCCCAAGTCATCCTAAGATGATAACAAACTCAAACCAAGTTTAAAATACAACTACAACATATTCAAAATCACATAAAATGAAGCTTTAGATGCACATCAAATCAAATGCAAATGAGTATGAAGCTTCTAACACATATCCATACACTTGAAAAGTGTACAACAAACTCAATTGCAAGTACATTTGAATGATATATACACATGAAATGACGATGTCAATGTAAGGGACATATAAATCAATTGAATGCGAATGATGCAAATAGTACGGGTGTTACTGTAAGACAGGGACAAGCAGGGGGAAATAGAGTAGCACATCCAGCTGGAGGAAATGGGGACTACGATCGCAGACTGGGGAGATTCTTGCAGATGAAGCCTTGCAGCTATGATGGTGAACTTGATCCTATGAAGGTAGAAAGGTGGATAGAGTCTCTAGAGATGATATTTGTAGCGATAGAGTGTACCGATGAAGATAGAGTTAAGTTCACCGCATTCAAGTTAGAAGATACAGCGGAACATTGGCGAAGAATGTTAGAAGCAAGTTGGGTTCAGGATCAAGTGGTATGGACATGGGAGATCTTCTTGAAACAAATCAGAAATCATTTTGTTATAGACGTAGTACAAGCTAAGAAAGAAGTGAAGTTTCTCAGTCTTGATCAGGGAGCTTTGACAATAGCACAGTATTTCGTCAGATTTACCGTGCTAGCGAGGTATTGTGGCCATTTGGTTCCAATAGAAGTGAACAATGTCTACCATTTTGTGGGTTTGAGGACAGAGTAACGTAAGAAACTCTTAACACTTGAGTTGCCAAGTTACCAGATTACGGTTGACAAGGCCTATAATATAGACATGATATTGAGGAGCACCGTGGCAAGTTGGGTAATACAAGTGGGAATCAACAAGCATCATAAGCACAGTAAAAGAGACCTAATAGATGTGGCACTACTAGTAAGGGGAATAACAATAGTCATCAAGGAGGCCAATTTCGGTAGCAAACAGAGAATCAGGGACAGTGAGACATGAGGTTTATATGTAATTTTTGTATGAAGAACAGACATACTGAGGATAGATGTTGGATGAAACAGGGGAGATGTTTATTGTGTGGTGATGGAACGCATTACCAAAAGGTTTGCATTAGGAACAAGGGGGTACAATCGGGAGGTGCACATCTAACTACTGGGATCAAGAAGAATAATGAGGGTCATCCTAGAGTTCAGGGTCGTGTCTTTGCTCTAGATCAGAGGAGAGTTCCCGAAGCCACTAACGTCATAGGAGGTATACTATTTGTCTCTAGTGAGAAAGCCCAAGTACTTGTAGACCTAGGGTCATTGCATTCATACATTGCATCACATTTTGCTTGTCATTTGTATACCATGCCTGAACCATTATCATATGTTTTGGAGGTGTCTACTCCGATGGAAGAGTACCAAGTAGCTTTCGATGTTTATCGTGCATATGATGTCATTATTGATGGTCTTATTTTTCCTGCGGATTTAGTAATACTACATATAGGTGATTTTGATATTATATTGGGGATGCATTGGTTGCATACACATCATGCTATAGATGATTGCCATAAAAAGTTTGTTACTTTTGAATTACCGAATGTGCCTTAGTTTGTGTTTGTGGATGATAAGGGTATGGGTGGTATTCATCTTATATCGGCTTTGAGGGCGTAAAAATTGTTATCACAGGGGTGTACGGGATACTGGGCTTGTGTGGTTTATAAATCAAAGAATGTGGTAATGTTGGAGGATGTTCCAATCGTGTGTAAATTTTCGGATGTGTTTTCAACTGATTATGATTTGTCTTCAGATAGAGAGTTGGAGTTTTGTGTTGAGTTGTTACTGGGCACCGCGCCGTTATCGTAAGCACCGTATCGTATGGCACCGACAGAGTTGAAAGAGTTAAAAATCTAATTGCAGGAATTACTTGATCGGGTTTTCATTAGACCGAGTGTATCGGCTTGGGGTGCACCGGTATTGTTTGTGAGAAAGAAAGATGGTTCCTTTAGGTTATGCATTGATTATAGGGAGTTGAATCAAGTGACTATTAAGAATATTTATCCCCTTCCACATATTGATGATTTGTTTTACCAACTTTAGGGTTCCGCAGTATACTCCTAGTTTGATCTTAGAAGTGGTTAAGGTTCGGGCGGAGGATATTTCAAAGACGGCATTTAGGACTTGATATGAGAACTTTGAGTTTGTAGTTATGCCATTTGATTTGACTAATGTACCAGCTGTGTTGATGAATAGGGTGTCCATGATTATCTTGATTGCTTTGTTGTGGTGTTCATTTGTGACATTCTAGCATACTCAATGTCCCGAGAAGAACATGAGAAATATTTAAGGATAGTATTAATGGTATTGAGGGAAAAGAAATTATTTGCCAAGTTTAATAAGTATGCCTTTTGGCTTGAGGAACTGACTTTTCTAGGGCATGTTATCTCGGGTGAAGCTATCTCAGTTGATCATACCAAAATTGAGGCTGTGGTGAATTGGAAAAGGCCCAAGATTGTAACGGAGATTCATAGCCTTTTGGGTTTAGTGGGCTATTATCAGAGATTCATAGAAGAATTTTCTAAGATAGCAACTCCGATGACAAACTTGACACAAAAGAATAAGCCCTTTGTATGGAATAATAAGTGTGAGGCAAGTTTTCAGGAATTGAAGAAGAGATTGACTACGACTGCTGTTCTAGCATTGCTGAATGGACATGATGGGTTAATTATCTACAGTGACGCTTCAAAAAATGGTTTGGGTTGTGTTTTGATGCAGAACGGAAGGGTTATAGCGTATGCTTCTCGAAAGTTGACTTAGTATGAAACAGAATTACCCGACCCATGATCTTGAGTTGACTGCGATTATTTTTGCTCTTCAGAAGTGGAAACATTATCTTTATGGGGCTAAATTTTAGGTGTTCACTGATCATAAAAGTCTTAAGTATTTATTTTTGCAAAAGGAGTTGATTAATCGATAACGAAGATGGATGGAATGGATGAAGAATCATGATTGCATTATTCTATATCACCCGGGAAAAGCCAATGTTGTAGCGGATGCACTTAGTCAGAAAGCTTATGTTTCTTGTTTGATGACTAGAGAATGGAAGATGCTTGAGGATATTCGGGATTGAGGAAATTCAGGATCAAGTTGTACGGACATGGGAAATCTTCTTGAAACAATTCAGAAATCATTTTGTTACAGACGTAGTACAAGCTAAGAAAGAAATGAAGTTTCTCAGTCTTGATCAGGGAACTTTGACAGTAGCATAGTATTTCATCAGATTTACTACGCTAGCGCGGTATTGTGCCCATTTGGTTCCAACAGAAGAGAACAATGTCTACCATTTTGTGAAAGGTTTGAGGACAGAGTAACGTAAGCAACTCTTACCACTTGAGTTGCCAAGTTACCAGATTGCAGTTGACAAGGCCTATAAAATTGAACATGATATTGAGGACCACCGTGGCAAGTTGGGTAATATAAGTGGGAATCAACAAGCATCACAAGCACAGTGAAAGAGAGAGAATACATGTGGGACTACTAGTAAGGGGAATAACAATTGTCGTCAAGGAGGCTAATTTCGGCAGCAAACAGTGAATCAGGGACAGCGAGACATGAGTTTTATATGTAATTTTTGTATGAAGAATGGACATACTGAGGATAGATGTTGGATGAAATAGGGGAGAGTTTCTTATGTGGTGATGGTACGCATTACCAAAAGGTTTGCACTAGGAACAAGGGGGTACAATCGGGAGGAACACAGCTGACTACTGGGAGCAAAAAGAATAATGAGTGTCATCCTAGAGTTCAGGGTCGTGTCTTTGCCCTAGATTAGTGCAGAGTTTCCAAAGCCACCAACGTCATAGGAGGTACCCTATTTGTTTCTAGTGAAAAAACATGAGTACTTGTAGACCCAGGGTCATCTCATTCATACATTGCATCACATTTTGCTTGTCATTTGCATACCATGCCTGAACCATTATCATATGTTTTGGAGGTGTCTAATCCAATGAAAGAGTACCAAGTAGCTTCCTTTGTTTATCGTACATGCGATGTTATTATTGATGGTCGTCTTTTTCCTGCAGATTTTGTAATACTACATATACATGATTTTGATGTTATATTGGGGATGGATTGGTTGCATACACATCATGCTATAGTTGATTGCCATAAGAAGTTTGTTACTTTTGAATTGCCGAATGTGCCTTCGTTTATGTTTGTGGATGATAAGAGTATGGGTGGTATTCATCTTATATCAGCTTTGAGGGCTCGAAAATTGTTATCACATGGGTGTATGTGATACTTGGCTTGTGTGGTCTATAAATCAAAGAATGTGGTTATGTTAGAGGATGTTCCTATCGTGTGTGAATTTTCGAATGTGTTTTCGACTGATTATGAGTTGTCTCCAGATAGAGACTTGGAGTTTTGTTTTGCGTTGTTATCGGGCACCACGCCGTTATCATAAGCACCGTATCGTATGGCACCGACAGAGTTAAAAGAGTTAAAAATCCAATTGCAGGAATTACTTGATCGGGGTTTCATTAGACCGAGCGTATCGCCTTAGGGTATGGTATTGTTTGTGAGAAAAAAGACGGTTCCTTGAGGTTATGCATTGATTATAGGGAGTTGAATCTAGTGAGTATTAAGAATAAATATCCCCTTCCACATATTGATGACTTGTTTGACCAACTTTAGGGTTCCGTAATATACTCTTAGTTTGATCTTAGAAGTGGTTAAGGTTCGGGAAGAGGATATTCCGAAGACGGCATTTAGGACTCGATATGAGATCTTTGAGTTTGTAGTTATGCCATTTGATTTGACTAATGCACCAGCCGTGTTGATGAATTTGATGAATAGGGTGTTCTTGCCTTATCTTGATTGCTTTGTTGTGGTGTTCATTGATGACATTCTAGCATACTCAAAGTCCCGAGAAGAACATGAGAAACATTTGAGGATAGTATTAATGGTGTTGAGAGAAAAGAAATTATTCGCCAAGTTTAGTAAGTGTGCCTTTTGGCTTGAGGAAGTGACTTTTCTAGGCCATGTTGTGTCGGGTGAAGGTATCTCAGTTGATCCAACCAAAATTGAGGCTGTGGTGAATTGGAAAAGGTTCGAAACTGTAACGAAGATTCAAAGCTTTTTGGGTGTTGCAGGCTATTATCGGAGATTTATAGAAGGATTTTCTAAGATAGCAACTCCGATGACAAACTTGACACAAAAGGATAAGCCCTTTGTATGGAATAATAAGTGTGAGGCAAGTTTTCAGGAATTAAAGAGGAGATTGACTACGACTCCTATTCTAGCATTACTGAATGGACATGATGGGTTAATTATCTACAGTGACGCTTTGAAAGACGGTTTGGGTTGTGTTTTGATGCAGAACGGAAGGGTTATAGCTTATGTTTCTCAGAAGTTGACTTCGCATGAAAAAGAATTACCCGACCCATGATCTTGAGTTTGCTGCGATTATTTTTTCTCTTCAAAATTGGAAACGTTATCTTTATGGGGCTAAATTTTAGGTGTTCACTGATCATAAAAGTCGTAATATTTATTTTCCCAAAAGGAGTTGAGTAATAGACAACGAAGATGGATGGAACGGTTGAAGGATCATGATTGCACTATTCTATATAACTAGGGGAAAGCCAATGTTGTAGCGGATGCACTTAGTCGAAAATCTTATGTTTCTTATTTGATGACTCGAGAATGGAAGATGCTTGAGGATATTCGGGATTGAGGATATTCAGGATAAAGTTGTATGGACATGCGAGATCTTCTTGAAACAATTCAGAAATCATTTTGTTATAGACGTAGTACAATCTAAGAAAGAAGTGAAGTTTCTCAGTCTTGATTCGGGAGCTTTGATAGTAGCACAGTATTTCGTCAGATTAACCGTGCTAGTGAGGTATTGTGCCCATTTGGTTCCAATAGAAGAGAACAATGTCTACAGTTTTGTGAAAGGTTTGAGGACTGAGTAACGTAAGCAACTCTTACCACTTGAGTTGCCAAGTTACCAGATTACAGTTGACAAGGCCTATAAAATTTAACATGATATTGAGGAGCACCGTGGCAAGTTGGGTAATACAAGTGGGAATCAACAAGCATCACAAGCACAGTGAAAGAGACAGAATACATGTGGGACTACTAGTAAGGGGAATAACAATAGTCATCAAGGAGGCCAATTTCGGCAACAAACAGGGAATCAGGGACAACGAGACATAAGGTTTAAATGTAATTTTTCTAAGAAGAACGGACATACTGAGGATAGATGTTGGATAAAACATTGGAAATGTTTGTTGTGTGGTGATGGTATGCATTAACAAAAGGTTTGCACTAGGAACAAGGGGGTACAATCGGGAGGTGCACAGCTGACTACTGGGATTAAGAAGAATAATTAAGGTCATCCTAGAGTTTAGGGTCGTGTCTTTGACCTAGATCAGAGGAGAGTTCCCGAAGCCACTAACATCATAGGAGGTACCCTATTTGTCTCTGGTGAGAAAGCCCAAGTACTTGTAGACCCAGGGTCATTGCATTCATACATTGCGTCATATTTTGCTTATCATTTGCATACCATGCCTAAACCATTATTGTATGTTTTAGATGTGTCTACTCCGATGGAAGAGTACCAAGTAGCTTCCTATGTTTATCTTGCATGTGATGTCATTATTGATGGTCATCTTTTGTCTGCGAATTTAGTAATACTACATATACGTGATTTTGATGTTATATTGGGGATAGATTGGTTGCATACACATCATGCTATAGTTGATTGCCATAAGAAGTTTGTTACTTTTGAATTGCCGAATGTGCCTTTGTTTGTGATTGTGGATGATAAGAGTATGGGTGGTATTCATCTTATATCGGCTTTGAGTGCTCGACAATTATTATCACATGGGTGTACGGGATATTTGGCTTGTGTGGTTTATAAATCAAAGAACGTGGTTATGTTAGAGGATGTTCCTATCGTGTGTGAATTTTTGGATGTGTTTTTGACTGATTATGATTTGTCTCCAGATAGAGAGTTGGAGTTTTGTGGTGAGTTGTTACCGGGCACCGCGCCGTTATCGTAAGCACCGTATCGTATAGCACCAACAGAGTTGAAAGAGTTAAATTAAAATCCAACTGCAGGAATTACTTGATCGGTGTTTCATTAAACCGACCGTATCTCCTTGGGGTGCACCGGTATTGTTTGTGAGAAAGAAAGATGGTTCCTTGAGGTTATGCATTGATTATAGGGAGTTGAATCAAGTGACTATTATGAATAAATATCCCCTTCCACATATTGATGATTTGTTTGACCAGCTTTAGGGTTCCGTAGTATACTCCTAGTTTGATCTTAGAAATGGTTAAGGTTAGGGGGGAGGATATTTTGAAGACAGCTTTTAGGACTCGATATGAGAACTTTGAGTTTACAGTTATGCCATTTTATTTGACTAATGCACCAGCCGTGTTGATGAATTTGATGAATAGGGTGTTCATGCCTTATCTTGATTGCTTTGTTGTGGTGTTCATTGATGACATTCTAGCATATTCAAAGTCCAGAGAACAACATGAGAAACATTTGAGGATAGTATTAATGGTGTTGAGAGAAAATAAATTATTCACCAAGTTTAGTAAGTGTGCCTTTTGGCTTGAGGAAGTGACTTTTCTAGGCCATGTTGTGTCGGGTGAAGATATCTCAGTTGATCCAACCAAAATTGAGGCTATGGTGAATTAGAAATGACCCAAGACTGTAACGGAGATTCATAGCTTTTTGGGCTTAGCGGGCTATTATCGGAGATTTATAGAAGGATTTTCTAAGATAGCAACTCCGATTTTCAGGAATTGAAGAAGAGATTGACTACGACTCCTGTTCTAGCATTGCTGAATGGACATGATGGGTTAATTATCTACAGTGACACTTCAAAAGACAGTTTGGGTTGTGTTTTGATGAAGAACGGAAGGGTTATAGCGTATGCTTTTTGGAAGTTGACTTCGTATGAAACAGAATTACCCGACCCATGATCTTAAGTTGGATGCGATTATTTTTGCTCTTCAAAAGTGGAAAAATTATCTTTATGGGGATAAAGTTTAGGTGTTCACTGATCATAAAAGTCTTATGTATTTATTTTCGCAAAAGGAGTTGAATAATCAACAACGAAGATAGATGAAACGGTTGAAGGATCATGATTGCACTATTCTATATCACCCAGGGAAAGACAATGTTGTAGCGGATGCACTTAGTCGGAAAGCTTATGTTTCTTGTTTGATGACTCGAGAATGGAAGATGCTTAAGGATATTCGGGATTGGGGTCCTTGTGTGTCTAGCCATGGGGTGATCTTTGCTAATGTTCGAGCTACTCTAGTGTTTTTCCAATGGATTAAGGAAACTCAAGAGAGTCTGGAATTGAAGATGTTGATCGATGAATTAGATGAGGTTAAGACGCTGAATTTCACAAGGAATAACGATGGTATTCTTATGTTTCGAGGTAGAGTTTGTGTATCGGCAATTGATGAGGTGAAATGACATGTGTTAGATGAAGCTCATAAGTCTAAGTATACGATCCACCCGGGGAGTACTAAGATATATCGGTATTTGAAAATGAATATTTGGTGGCGTGGTATGAAAAGGAAAACATTCGAGTTTGTATCGAGGTGTTTGACTTGTCAAAGGATCAAAGCGGAACATTAACGACTGGCGGGATTGTTGCAACCATTAGAGATTTTGGAATTGAAATGGGAGAATATAACGATGGATTTTGTGACTGGGTTACCACGGACTCAACGAGGTCATGATGCGGTTTGGGTTATTATTGATAGATTGACTAAGTCGGTTCAATTTCTTCCTATTGCGATGACATACTCGATGGAGAAACTTGATTCTTTATATATTCAGGAGATTGTGAGGTTACATGGGGTGCCGGTTAGCATTGTATTGGATAGAGATCCACGGTTTGCTTCTCAGTTTTGACAATTACTTCAGAATGCTTTGGGTATGAGGTTGACTCTTAGTACGACATTTCATCCACAAACCGATGGACAATCCGAGAGAACCATCAAAATACTTGAGGACAAGTTGAGAGCTTGTTCGATGGACTTAAAGGGCACTTGGGATTCACAGACACCATTGATAGAGTTTGCATACGACAACAGTCATCAGTCGAGCATTGAGATGGCTCCATATGAGGTACTCTACATGAAGAGTATTGATCTCCAATTTGGTTGGATAAGATTGGTGAAGCAAAGTTGTGGGGTCCTGATATGGTTCATGAATCAGTCAAAAATGTGAAACTTATTCAAGAGAGATTGAAAACGACTCAAAGTAGACAAAAGAGTTATAAGGATAATAGATGACGAGATCTTGAGTTTGAGGTTAGTGATCATGTATATTTGAAAGTTTTGCCACGAATTTAGGTTAAGAGATTTGGCAAGAAACGAAAATTGACTTCGAGGTACATTGGACTGTTTGAGATTTTGGAAAGAGTTGGGAAGTTGGCATATAGACTTGCATTACCACCATCGATGTCAAGTATTCATGCGGCATTTCACGTGTCCATGTTAATGATATACTTGGCGGATGCATCATATATCTTGGAGTATGAACCGGTAGGTTTAACACCTGATCTTTCTTATGTTGAGCAACTCGTAAGGATACTTGATACCAAATAGCAAGTGTTGAGGCAAAGCCTATTCATCTTATGAAAGTACTATAGAGGAATCACAACATTGAGGAGGCCACTTGGGAAACGGAGCAAGAGATGTGTGAGAATTTGATGTGAATCGAGCCAAGGCCTTTATCATATTCGGAGGACCAAGGATTCGTGCGCATGCGAAGAGGATTCAAGCAGCTTTAACATTGCTTGTGGAAGATATACTGTCGCGACCCGCACCCGGACTCCTACATGGAATCCCGAGTCGGACCGCGAGCGGGACTCATGAAATACGCATAATAAAAATTCCATGTGCAAAAGATGCAAGTATGAAGCATATGCACAAAACCCTGTAATGCACGTGCGATACTTTTCTTTGAAAACCATGTCAACACATCATCGGCATTAATAACAAGCCGGAAACTGAACTGATTTAAAACTTGGTTTGAATTTAAAATCAAACATATAACATAAACCTCCACGAGCAACAAGCTCGGAGAACCATAACAACTTCAAATCAGAGTATGCGGAAGTAACGAATATTAATAAATACATCACGCACGACAACCGTGTCGGCACAAACAAAAGAATATTACAGTCATAAAGACCACACACTACCCAACATTACAAAGTTTAAGTAACATTGTATTCCCTCGGCCTCACCAAAATAAATACCAATGCCCAAAAGAACAACCTGCAGAAAACGCCGAGACGAAGCCAAGACTCAACTAAGGGTTCCTCGCCGGACCGTGATCTAAGGAAAACAAATAAACATTGAACGGGGTGAGTTTAAAACTCAATAAGCTACTAATGCAACAATATGTCATACGAGATGCAAGACAATAATAAGAACAAGTAATACAGGCTATAACAAGATTACATCAATCTTCATGCATAGCAATATAAGCATCTCATAACAACACGTTACCCTACACTACACGAGAGGCTCAACGATCGCCAACCGACCCATACCGCTTGGAAACCATGACCAACATTCGCATATGTAGGAACCATATAAGTGCGATAAGTAAACACATTCTAAAAGGATACGGTATTGAGGTACACCTCCAATATACCCAATACCTCCAACCAACCAACATATAATATACCAATGTAGGAGCCGTTGTTGACGTGCTCGATCGACGAATCAAAACCGTTAACCAATACTCAATAACCAATACTGTGTGAACCATTTTCTGTATTCACGTCGACGGGTGATCTTAGTCCCTACAACCCAAGAATCAACCACGGAATAGCTTACCAAGGTTGCGTTTATTCCATACAACAAATGGCGCTATACCCCTACCGCGGCCAACGGTAAGGCGAGGCCCGTGTATTGGCCTTCAATTATTACGTAGCCCGGCTCCCGCAATAATCGAGCGTCAATACACCGCCAACAAATAATCCATGGACATAACAAATGTACAAGTAGATGTTTACTTGACATTCTCAACAACAAATCAAACTCCCAAAATGTGGAGCACAACAACATTTAACATAATTGTCTCAAGTAGGTCATAATAATCCTACTCACATAATCAATCATCTCATAGTATTTACGAGAATTAAACAACAACATCATGCATAATTTCGGGTAACTAATTTTTCCGACAAAGCTCTCGTATCACAACGGAATCCCCAAGTCACACACGTGGTCTCATCAATTATGAAAACCTATTTGACTCCGTTAGAGTCTTTATTTGTTTCTAATGAGTTCGAATCGAAGAGAAGCCATTTATACTTCAATATTAACAAATGATACCATTTCTATGTGTATCAACCAAGACAAAACAAGTCTTTTAACATGCAAAATATGTCATCCACGAATTTCACATGGCTCAACAATAAAACATACTCTAACATGTTGATTTCAACATATAAATGCCATTTTGCAAGGCTAAGATGTCATACAAGACATAAATAAAGGAGGAGAGGGGTAGTAGCTTACTTCTTGAAGAATTCAACCAAGAAAAATCTCTAAGAAACCCACATGCAAACCAAGGATTGTGTTCTCCTAGTTGGTAGCTCCACAATGGTGAAGTTGGATTGTGATTTGGACAACAATTGAGCAAACTAGCTCACTTTCTCTCTCAAGAACTCTCTCAAGCTTTGAAGATGACAATGGTGAAATGGGGGGAAGTTTCATGTCTCCCATGGTGTTTTAAGGGTCAAGGAAGTCTGGTCAAAGGGGTGGAGGTCGTGGCTCAATCCTAGCCATGGATTTGGAGTCAAATTGGTCAAAACTTAAAAATCCCGTAAGCTGACATCGTGGTGGCGCTAAGGCGCTGCTAAGGCGCTGCGCGCCACGGCGCTAGGCGCTAAGGCGCTACGCCAGAATTCCAATTTTCCAGAATGTTAAGCGCTAAGGCGCTAAGCGCCTAAGGCGCTATGCCTGCTGTCCCAAAACCAGAATGTTGCGCGCTAAGGCGCGGCTCAGGAAGAATATTTGCATACAAAAGTGTCCCAAAATGTTCCAAAGTGATTCTAAGTTAAAACCAAGTCCAAGACATAAAAGAAACCCAAACAAAACAACCTCTAACCAGGTTAAGAATACAAATCCAAATCAAGAACGAATAAGTGCAATGATTTAAACACCCAACAATACATATGAGAAGTATGAAATTGACTCAAATGCAACACACTAGGATGAAGATGATACATGAAATGACCATGATAGTTAATAAAGTAAACAAACACGATGCACACAAATGTTATGAATGATGCGGGTGTTACATTCTCACCCCCTTAGAATAAATTCGCCCACGAATTTACTTACCAATCTCCTTGAACAAAGATGGATACTTCTCACGCATCTCTTGTTCCAATTCCCATATAGCTTTCTCAACGTTGTGACTTCTCCACAAAACCTTCACAAGATGGATAGTCTTGGTCCTCAAAATGTGCTCTTTTGTGTCAAGTATCCTCACAGGTTCTTCAACATAGGAGAGATCGGTCGACAAATCTACCGGTTCATACTCCAAAATATGCGATGCGTCCGACAAGTATTTCCTCAACATTGAGACATGAAACACGGCATGAATACCCGACATCCAAGGTGGCAATGCAAGCCTATACGCTAAATTCCCAATTCTTTCCAAAATCTCAAAAGGTCCAACAAACCTCGGTGCCAATTTTCCTTTCTTCCCAAATCTTTTAACCCCAATTCGAGGCGATACCTTCAAGAACACACGATCACCAACCTCAAACTCAAGGTCTCGTCGCCTATTATCCGCGTAGCTCTTCTGTCTACTTTGGGCTGTTCTTAACCTTTCTCGAATAATCTTTACATTCTCGGCTGACTCGTGAACCATATCGGGTCCCCACAACCTTGCTTCTCCAACTTCATCCCAACAGATCGGGGAACGACACCTCCTTCCATAGAGTGCCTCATAAGGTGTCATACCAATGCTCGAATGGTAACTGTTGTTGTAGGCAAACTCTATCAACGGTACATGTGAATCCCAATTGCCTTTAAAGTCCATAGAACAAGCCCTTAACATGTCCTCAAGCGTTTGAATAGTTCTCTCGGACTCCCGTCATCTGTCTGTGGGTGAAATGCTGTACTAAGTGTTAACCTCGAACCCAACGCATTCTGAAGCGTCTGCCAAAACCGTGATGTAAATCGAGGATCTCTATCCGACACAATGCTAACAGGAACCCCATGAAGCCTCACAATTTCTTGGATATACAAAGTAGCAAGCCTCTCCATAGAATAAGTCATCGCCATTGGGAGAAAATGGGCTGACTTGGTCAATCGATCAACAATAACCCAAACAGAATCATGACCTTTTCGAGTCCGTGGTAACCCGCCACAAAATCCATGGCGATGTTCTCCCATTTCCATTCCGGAATCTCCAACGGTTGCAACAATCCCGCTGGTCGTTGATGCTCCGCCTTTACCCTTTGGCAAGTCAAACACCTCGAAACGAATTCAGCTATCTCTCTCTTCATTCCATTCCACCAAAAGTTCTTCTTTAAGTCCCTATACATCTTTGTACTCCCGGGGTGAATCGTATACCTAGACTTATGTGCCTCATCCAAAACTTGTCGTTTAACATCCTCAATATCCGGCACACAAACTCTTCCTCGAAACAAAAGAACACCATCACTATTCCGAGAAAAATCCACCGCCTTATCCCCATCTAAACCCTCAATCAACTTTTTCAAATCCGGATCACTCTCTTGAGTTTCCTTAATTCGCTGAAGCAAAATCGGAGTAGCTCGAATATTGGCAAATATCACCCCATGGCTAGACATACAAGGACCCCAATCCCGAACATCCTCAAGCATTCTCCATTCTCGGGCCATCAAACAAGAAACATAAGTCTTCCTACTAAGAGCATCGGCCACCACATTGGCCTTCCCCGGATGGTATAAAATGGTGCAATCATGGTCCTTTAACCTTTCCATCCATCTCCTTTGCCTATTATTCAACTCCTTTTGAGAAAACAAATACTTAAGGCTCTTATGATCAGTATATACCTCAAATTTGGCCCCATAGAGATAATGCTTCCACTTGTGAAGTGCAAAAATGATCGCTGCTAACTCCATGTCATGAGTCGGATAGTTTTGTTCACACTGAGTCAATTTTCGTGAAGCATAAGCTATAACCCTTCCGTTCTGCATCAACACACATCCCAAACCTTCCTTTGAAGCATCACTGTATATAAGCAACCCATCATGACCGTTCGGCAAGGCTAAAACTGGTGCAGTAGTCAATTTCTTCTTCAATTCTTGGAAGCTCACTTCACATTTATCGTTCCAAACAAAAGCCTTATTCTTTTGTGTCAATGAAGTCAACGGGGTTGCAATCTTAGAAAACCCTTCTATGAACCTCCGATAGTACCCGCTAAACCCAAAAAGCAACGAACTTCCATTACGCTTGGTCTCTTCCAACTCACAACCGCTTCGATCTTAGCCGGTCAACCGCTATACCATCCTTTGACACAATGTGGCCCGAAAAGCCACTTCCTCAAGCCAAAAGGCACACTTGCTAAACTTAGCAAACAACTTCTTTCTCTTAGCACCGTCAAAACTAACCTCAAGTGATTTTCATGCTCTTCCCGGACTTAGAATAAACCAAAATGTCATCAATGAACACGACCACAAAGCAATCAAGATAGGGCAGGAATACTCTATTCATCAAATCCATAAACACACTGGAGCGTTGGTTAATCCAAAAGGCATGACTACAAATTCAAAGTGCCCGTAACGAGTCCGAAAAGCCGTTTTAGGAATATCCTCCGCTCGAACCTTCAACCGATGGTAACCGCTCCTAAGATCAAACTTAGAATACACTACGGAACCTTGGAGTTGATCAAACAAATCATCAATATGCGGAAGAGGATACTTATTCTTAATGGTCACTTGATTCAATTCCCTATAATCAATGCATAACCTCAAGGATCCGTCCTTCTTTCTCACAAACAACACCGGTGCACCCCACGGCGATACACTCGGTTTAATAAAACCTCGATCAAGTAACTCTTCCAATTGTACCTTCAACTCTTTCAATTCAGCCGGTGCCATACGATAAGGTGCCTTTGAGATCGGTGTAGTCCCCGTAACAATTCAATACAAAACTCCAACTCCCGGTCCGAGGCAAATCATAATCAGCTGCAAATACATCCGGGAATTCACGAACAATAGGAACATCCTCCAACACAACACCCTTTTGCGATCTATCCACAACACACGCCAAATACCCTGAACATCCATGAGACAACAACTTTCGAGCCTTCAAAGCCGAAATGAGCTGAATTCCACCCATTATCTTATCACCCAAAAATACAAATGAAGGAACATTTGGCAATTCAAAAGTAACCAACTTCCTACGACAATCAACAATAGCATGATGAGCATGTAGCCAATCCATCCCCAGAATAACATCGAAATCCCGAATGGGTAATATAACCAAATCCGCAGGTAAGTGATGGTCATCAACAACCACATCACAAGCACGATAGACATCCAAAGCAACATGGCACTCCCCCAACGGGGTAGACACCTCCAACACATACGGTAACAATTCAGGTATAGCATGCAAATGATGAGCAAAATGTGATTCAATATAAGAATGAGATGACCCTGGGTCTATTAACACTCGGGCTTTCTCACTAGAGATGGCTAAAGTACCTCCTATGACATTAGGGGCCTCGGGGACTCCCTTTTGGTCTAAGGCAAAGACTCTACCTTGCACTCTAGGGCGACCCTCGTTATCTCTTTTAACCCCGGCATTTTGTTGCACACCTCCCGGTTGTGTCCCCTTGTTCTTAGGACAATTCCGCTGAAAGTGTGTGCCATCACCACACACCAAACACTTCCCATTCTTTAACCAACACTTTTCTTCATTATGCCCACTCTTCTTACAATACCCACAAATAACTCTAGCATCACGCTGTCCACGACCCGTATTTCCTTAATTTCCAGTTTGTTGTCGAAATTGTCCTCCTTGTCGACTGGTGTTGCTCCCCCTATTGGTCCCACTTGAGCTTGATCTCTTCCATTGTGATTGCGATGCCTGCGAGTTCCCACTTGTACTACCCAGCTTGCCTCGGTGCTCCTCTATATCATGCTCGATCTTATATGCCTTGTCCACTGCACTTTGTTAACTCGGCAACTCTAGTGGTAAGAGTTGCTTACGGTATTCTGTCCTCAATCCTTTCACAAAGCGGTAAATTTTCTTCTCCGTTGTTGGGATCAAGTGCACACAATACCTCGCCAACTCGGTATACTTGGCAGAGTACTGAGCCACTGTCATCGTCCCCTGATCAAGACTAAGAAATTCGACCTCCTTCTTGGCCTGAACCACATCCGGAACAAAGTGATACCTAAACTCCCTCAAAAACATTTCCCATGTGCGATCCACTCGATCCCGCACCCAACTTGCCTCTAGCACCTTCCACCGTTTCCGCCGCATCCTCTAATTTGAACGCTGCAAACTTGACTTTGTCTTCCTCGGTGCACTCTATTGCCACAAAAATCTTCTCCAAAGACTCAATCCACCTTTCTGCCTTCATTGGGTCTGGCTCCCCATCATAACTGCGAGGTTTCATCTTCAAGAACCTCCCCAACCTACGATCATAGTCTCCATTTCCCCCTGGTTGATCCCCTGGTTTCCCTAGCTTGCCCCTGTCCCGCCATTGCTCGCTGTGCAAATCTAGAGTTTGTCGGTTCATTTCCATCATTGTCTGCATAAACCCCGCATAGTTTGCATAAAAGCCTCGGTCGGATTCACAGTGTCTCGGGTGGTGCATTCTGTTGCCCGGCCGAACTCCCGGTTGATTAGGAGGTGGTCTAGGTGGTGAAGCATGGCTTTCAGCCCCAGCAGCATCCCCAACATGACTTGTGCCAACCCCATCCGTGTTGGTACCATGACGTGTTTCTACCATTGTCAAATACCTGCAATAAACACTCGACGTTAACGACTCAAACACACAACCCACCCTCCTAAACCAAGAATCCATTCCAGTTATCTAACTTATGCTCGATACCAACCGCGCGACCGGACCGGACTCCTACATGGAATCCCGAGTCGGACCGCGAGCGAGACTCATGAAATACGCATAATAAAAATTCCATGTGCAAAAGATGCAAGTATGAAGCATATGCACAAAACCCTGTAATGCACGTGCGATACTTTTCTTTGAAAACCATGTCAACACATCATCGGCATTAATAACAAGCCGAAACCGAACGATTTAAAACTTGGTTTGAATGTAAAATCAAACATATAACATAAACCTCCACGAGCAACAAGCTCGGAGAACCATAACAACTTCAAATCAGAGTATGCGGAAGTAACGAATATTAATAAATACATCACGCACGACAACCGTGTCGGCACAAACAAAAGAATATTACAGTCATAAAGACCACACACTACCCAACATTACAAAGTTTAAGTAACATTGTATTCCCTCGGCCTCACCAAAATAAATACCAATGCCCAAAAGAACAACCTGCAGAAAACGCCGAGACGAAGCCAAGACTCAACTAAGGGTTCCTCGCCGGACCGTGATCTAAGGAAAACAAATAAACATTGAACGGGTGAGTTTAAAACTCAATAAGCTACTAATGCAACAATATGTCATACGAGATGCAAGACAATAATAAGAACAAGTAATACAAGCTATAACAAGATTACATCAATCTTCATGCATAGCAATATAAGCATCTTATAACAACACGTTACCCTACACTACACGAGAGGCTCAACGATCGCCAACCGACCCATACCAGTTGGAAACCATGACCAACATTCGCATATGTAGGAACCATATATGTGCGATAAGTAAACACATTCTAAAAGGATACGGTATTGAGGTACACCTCCAATATACCCAATACCTCCAACCAACCAACATATAATATACCAATGTAGGAGCCGTTGTTGACGTGCTCGATCGACGAATCAAAACCGTTAACCAATACTCAATAACCAATACCGTGTGAACCATTTTCTCGTATTCACGCCGACGGGTGATCTTAGTCCCTACAACCCAAGAATCAACCACGGAATAGCTTACCAAGGTTGCGTTTATTCCATACAACAAATGGCGCTATACCCCTACCGCGGCCAACGGTAAGGCGAGGCCCAGTGTATTGGCCTTCAATTATTACGTAGCCCCGGCTCCCGCAATAATCGAGCGTCAATACACCGCCAACAAATAATCCATGGACATAACAAATGTACAAGTAGATGTTTACTTGACATTCTCAACAACAAATCAAACTCCCAAAATGTGGAGCACAACAACATTTAACATAATTGTCTCAAGTAGGTCATAATAATCCTACTCACATAATCAATCATCTCATAGTATTTACGAGAATTAAACCACAACATCATGCATAATTTCGGGTAACTAATTTTTCCGACAAAGCTCTCGTATCACAACGGAATCCCCAAGTCACACACGTGGTCTCATCAATTATGAAAACCTATTTGACTCCGTTAGAGTCTTTATTTGTTTCTAATGAGTTCGAATCGAAGAGAAGCCATTTATACTTCAATATTAACAAATGATACCATTTCTATGTGTATCAACCAAGACAAAACAAGTCTTTTAACATGCAAAATATGTCATCCACGAATTTCACATGGCTCAACAATAAAACATACTCTAACATGTTGATTTCAACATATAAATGCCATTTTTGCAAGGCTAAGATGTCATACAAGACATAAATAAAGGAGGAGAGGGGTAGTAGCTTACTTCTTGAAGAATTCAACCAAGAAAAATCTCTAAGAAACCCACATGCAAACCAAGGATTGTGTTCTCCTAGTTGGTAGCTCCACAATGGTGAAGTTGGATTGTGATTTGGGCAACAATTGAGCAAACTAGCTCACTTTCTCTCTCAAGAACTCTCTCAAGCTTTGAAGATGACAATGGTGAAATGGGGGGAAGTTTCATGTCTCCCATGGTGTTTTAAGGGTCAAGGAAGTCTGGTCAAAGAGGTGGAGGTCGTGGCTCAATCCTAGCCATGGATTTGGAGTCAAATTGGTCAAAACTTAAAAATCCCGTAAGCTGACATCGTGGTGGCGCTAAGGCGCTAAGGCGCTGCGCGCCACGGCGCTAGGCGCTAAGGCGCTACGCCAGAATTCCAATTTTCCAGAATGTTAGGCGCTAAGGCGCTGCTAAGGCGCTAAGCGCCACGGCGCTAAGCGCTAAGGCGCTATGCCTGCTGTCCCAAAACCAGAATGTTGCGCGCTAAGGCGCTAAAAGTGGCGCTAAGGCGCGGCTCAGGAAGAATATTTGCATACAAAAGTGTCCCAAAATGTTCCAAAGTGATTCTAAGTTAAAACCAAGTCCAAGACATAAAAGAAACCCAAACAAAACAACCTCTAACCAGGTTAAGAATACAAATCCAAATCAAGAACGAATAAGTGCAATGATTTAAACACCCAACAATACATATGAGAAGTATGAAATTGACTCAAATGCAAACACACTAGGATGAAGATGATACATGAAATGACCATGATAGTTAATAAAGTAAACAAACACGATGCACACAAATGTTATGAATGATGCGGGTGCTACATATACGGAACAAAAATGAAGCCAATGTTGATCTGGAGGATCAAGGGAAGTTCGTGTGTGCATTCGAGAGTTTAACGGCTTGAAAACTCATGAATGAAGAGTCTGACCCGCGCCCCAGCGCGTACAAGCCGCGCCCTAGCGCGCACCTTCACAGAACTTTTCAGAATTTCAGAATTGTAAAATTCAGCGAAGTCCTGGGCCTTACCGCACTTCCAGCTGCGCCTTAGCACGCCTACCCGCGCCCTAGTGCGCTAAACCCACGCCTTAGCGCACCGTACGGACAACTTCTGGAATTTGAATTGTTTCTTGTTGTTTTGAACATAGTAATCATCTAAGTTCTTTATCTCTTTGGGGACGTGTTTGCAGGCATTTTAGCCTATATAAGGCTTGTTTTTCTTCATTGTAAAACAACTTTGATGATATTTTAAACTTTGAGTTTATTAATTTCACTTTTCTAAGAGAATCGTGAGCAATCGAGTTTCTTGGATTGGAAACTCAAACACATGAGTATCAATCGCACCCTAAGGTTCCTAGTCAATCGCGACTAGCGGGTTGAAGGAGATCCAACTATCCTTTTAATTTTTTGCGTTTTCTTCGTTCTTCGTTAATCGAGTCTTCAAGTTGAACTTCTTCGATTCGATCCTTGTCGAAATCACATCAATTGGTATCAAAGCCAATCGAAGAGGTAAACCATTGAATTTGTTCTTTTGATGATCTTGTTATTCAAAAAAATCTAAAAAATTTCATCTTCATCTTTATCTTCTTCATTGGAAAAATATGGAAATCTAGTGTGTGTTCTTGGTGTTCTTGAGCAAAAAAAAAAAACAAAAGAGTAATATTGGCCGAAAATTTTGTGTGCCTAAATTGGTTTGGGAAGAAGCTTAGTATCAAGATTGTTGATTCCTAGAAAAAAATAATAATAATTGTGCCAAAAATTTGTGTAGCTTAAATTGTGTTTTGGCCAAGCTTGATCATCTTTGTTTGATCGCCATAATTCTGATTTGCTGGAATTGTCAATTCATATATCATATTGTTCGTTTTGAATTGTCGTGGTTGTTTATCATATATATATATATATATATATATATATACATATATATTCATTCCATCGGATTCAATTCTTTTCTTGCTTTCAATTGTGTATTGTTTCTCACTTTGAATTGCTGATTCAAGAATCTGAAATCCTATGAATTGCATTTGACATTGAACATCCCGGAACGTTTGAAACTTGCACTATCTTGTTGGTAAATTCAAGTAAAAGAGTTCTTTTCCAAGAATTTGAGTGTGTGTGAGTTGAGCGTGATACACGAGTGATATACTTTGTGAGTTGTGTGTTTTGTACTTTGAAATATGTCACAAAAAAGTGAGAGGTTAGTGAATGAGGATCCTAAAGAACGTATGATTAGGATATTAGAGGACGTTAATCGGCGTTTGACTAGAATAGAAGAGAGTGAACAATCTCGAGATAATCATTCTCGATTCCAACCAAGAAAGGGTAGGTATATTGATGAGGAGTTAGATGATGATGAGTGGCTAGATAATGATTATAAGTATGAAAGGAGACCTAGTAGAAGGGTAAGTGAGAGAGTCGAAATGAAGATTCCTCTTTTCAAAGGTAGGGAAGAACCCGAGGAGTGTCTAGAATGGATTAGGAGAGTAGAGAACTTATTTAGTTTTAACACTTACACGGAGACTCAAAAGGTAAAACTTGTTTCCTCAAGGTTTTCCGAGTATGCTAGAATGTGGTGGGAACAATTAGATAACAACCGTAGGCGGATAGGAGGAGAGGAACGTATTAACACGTGGGAAGAAATAAAATGTGTAATGCGTAGGAAGTTTGTCCCAAAATACTACCATCAGAATTTGTCAAGGACTACTTCTTCTTATCTTCCAATTTCTCAAACACCTAGTGTTACATCTAGAGGGACTTATGTAGGTTCATTGCGATATAAGGAGAGTTTGAGTGAAAATGAAGAGAGTCCGGCTAGATTGATAAATAGTGTTTGTGAGATAGCCAAGACAAAGGAGAGTTCAAGAGAAAATTGAGGGGTCGGCTAAGTTAGAAAATGCGAATCAAAACATAGCCGAGCAAAAGGAGAGGAGATCTGGCTCCAATTTCAAAAGGCCGAAGGAAGTGAGCTTAGTGAGGCTGAGTGGAAAGATAAAAAGAGTGGGTTGATGGAAAAGTGATTGATAAAGATAAAAACTTGAGGGTGGAAACACAAGAGAAAGAGGAAGGAAAAGAATTAGTTGAAAAGGCCAAAGGCCAAGAGGGAGTGAAACCAAACTTTTCTGTCATCCTAAGTGAGGTCACGAGGGAGTTGGAAAAGAAAGGTCAAAGTGAGGTAGTCCTCTTTCCTAAAGAGAATTCTTTTTATTCTAATGTATTGTTCCATTTGCATTTTCCATTTGTTAGTTCTTCTCCACAGGTTTTCAATGAAGCGATTCCTAATTTCAGCAAGGAAGTTACGTGCTCCGAATGGAATGGTGGACTAGGTAAGGAGTTTGTCATAGTTCCTACATTTTCTCAAAGGTATGATCTTACTTCTTCTCATGATATTCAGTTTGTGAGGCTTGATAATCATGTTGAACACTATAGTTTCGATGAAAGAGTTAAAATTCATGGAAATGCTAATTTGATTGAGTTTCCTAAACATATATGTGATTTAATCTTGAGTAATCTTGTTAAATCACATGATACGTGTGGGATGTTGTCTTTTCCAGTTTTAAATGATCATCATGGATGGAATTGGTTGAGATTTGGTAAGTTAGATGACCATGGTTTGTGCTTGTCGTTACATATACCAAACCACTCATATGTTGACCCATTTCTGGAATGTGCCTCAAGGAATGACTTGATAAATTTGTATTGTGCATTGAAGGTTGAATCTTCAAATCTGAATTGCGCATTGCAAGTGCTTAAGAATTCAATGTTTGCAAGTATGTACAACTCTTCTCCAAGGAATTATGTTGATGCAATTTGCAAAGTGGGAAATGTTGACAATGATGAAGTGTTATTTCATAAAGATGCTGGAATGTGTGTCATCCAACATAGGACCATTGGAATTTTTTCACCTTTTTGTTATGGAGATTCCATGGAATTTTTAGAGTCATGGTTTGCATTGGAAGTACATAAGGGTCATCTATGTATGTTTGTGAATGCAAATAAGATTTTGAAAATGGTTTGTCGTCTTCCATATCATAATTTCGATATTCTTGTCCATGTTGCGTTGCTCTTTCACAAAATTTACGGATTGTATGACACATTAAGAGATGAATTGTCCTCAATTACAGCATTTCTTCTTAAGCTTACTGAATCATGGAGAATTAGTTCGTATCGTGTTGAAATGATGCAAGTAAATGCATTGACTTGTGAAAGCTTGTGTAATACCCTGGTTCCTGCTATGGATGACTTTTGTATCATATAGTATCGCTGTTATATTGAGCATGTTTGTTAGACTTGATTGAACAACATGTTGATTGAGTCATACATTAATTTCATGCGATTAAAATGCTTTGGTTGGTGTTTTAATTCTTGTTAATCATTCGTACGTGGAACGCATTTTATTCTAAGCTTTGTTACATGTGTTTTGAATGATTTAAATGTGTTTTAAACTTGTTGGAGGTTAGGATCATGTTAGTATCATTTGGTAATACTTAATGAACATTTTGTTTTGACACTAATATAGATAAAGAAACACACAAAAACATAGATACATGTTTAAACCCGAAATTCTGTCCATCCAGACTGTCTGTAGTAGATTGGCCATAGATTTGTGTACAAAACTTGGATTTGCAAACCATTTAATTCTATGTAAACTAGACTCATAGATTTGTGTACAAAACTTGTAGATCATCCTAGGCATGTCTTTGAAGTTGACCAAAAAAAATCTAGAAACTGGGTGGGCGCCTAGGCGGCCGTCGAAGAGGCAGAAAGTTGATTTTGGGGCTGGGCGAGCACCCAGGAGGCCGCCCCGTCAGCAGCCTTGTTTAGTCGAGTTTTTCTTGTCATTTTTTCACTTAAATTACCTTGGGTGACTTGAGGCCACGTCTCCAAAACTCAAACCAGCCCTTCTAGCACCCCTTAAACACTCTAAGGAGAGTTTTCATGTCTCCCATTTCACTCAACATCAACCTTGAAAGCTTGAGAGAGTTACTGTGTGTTCTGGAAGGTGAGATTAGTGTGTGTGACCCTTGTTCTCTCAATCCAACCATTGAATCTTCTATGCAAGACCACAAAAGTGTTGCTAAGAGCTAGGAGACTTCACTACAAGGCTTTGATTGTGATTTTAATGGTTTGATTTCTCATTTCAAGTAAGTTACTAACCCCCTTGTTATATGTTTTAGGATTTCTTACATGTTAGCTCATAAATACACATGTTAGACTTGTTAAAGATGATATATTCATGTCTAATTGCAATGTTGGTATGTGAAAACTCTAAGTGTGATGTTTGCTTGGTATAAAATGGGTTGCATGTATGTTTGTTGAAGTATCAACCTTGGAATTGAACTAAAGAACAAGATGAGACTTAAATTGAGAAATTTCACCTAAGGCAATTATACCCAAATTTTTAGAAGTATGTTAATGACTCTAGAAATTTGATATTTGAAGAGAATAATATCTACCGAATAACATGTTAAATTCCTACGCGAATTAGAGTTCGTTTGCTATAGTTTATAGCCCTCCGATTAATTGGTACTGGTAAAATAAAGACTCCGATTATAATCGTAAGATAGCGTCTAATTAACTTAGCAAGCCGTATATCCAAACTTGTGTAGTTTGGGATGTTCGTTTAATATAATTAGCAGCTCCGGAGAGTTGTTTACACGTATGTATATTAAAATACGGAATGTTAGAGACTAGTACGACAGTCTCGATGTGATAACGATTATTCGTTAATTTCGGGATTTAACTATAAAACTATATAATTTAGGATAAGTCTACTTGAGGGCACTTGTGATTGTAAGAATGGTACCGTTATGATTCTATCGTCGTTGTAAGTATAGTATTTCGCACTTGATGTTCATAAACTAAATAAGTACCCTTAGTGTGTTTGTGCTTGAGAACTAAATGAGTAGTCTCAACATGGGATTATGAATAGACTAAATGAGTAGTCTTAAGTTGTGTTTGTTTGGTAATTAAATGTGTACCTCAACGTGTTATTGATTATAGACTAAATATGTGGTCTAGTTGTTCTTGAGAAGCACTTGCAAACATGTACTTGTATGACTATGTGATTCAATACTAAATATGTGGTTTTGAGATGTTGATTAGTTTACTTCACAAAATGTGTTAGAAATGTGTTAAAGTAGGATCATTGACCTACTTGGTTGGGATAAGGTTCACTACTTTTGGACCTTATTGTTGTGGTTATGTTATGAGTAAATATCTACTTGTGCATCGTTTGGAAGTCCAGCTGGCATACATCATTTGAGTCGGCAATGCGACGACACATAGTCTTCGTGGTAAGCGATTGCTATGGGTCGCCTCATTGGTTCCCTTTCCTCCCCGCTACTGGCCCTAGTGGGAAGTGGTCCCATTGTTATAAGAAATACGCGTAACTATGGCAACCAGTATTTTCCTCACTAAGTAGACGGTGAGAAGTAACGACAGTATTTTCCTCACTATGTGATCAAGTGAGAAGTAACGATGGTATCTTTCCTCGCTAAGTAGAATAGCGAGATGTAACGACAGTATGTTCAGTGTTCAGTATGTTCCGAGCACGAGATTTGGTTCGGCGACAACGTGAGATGTGTAAAGCAACAGCAGCACAATCAACAGACAACAACCATATCCTTTTAAATGTGGTTATTTACGTGCACTTATGTGTTCATCACCGTGCTACGTGGTATATGTGATTTATGTGCCTATTATGTGGTACATGTTTACACTTTGGTATACTATTAAATGATGCCATGTTACAGTTTTCTGATTGAGCATTATGCCATGTCATGTAGTTGCATTTAGTAACTTACTGTGTCATTATGACTCACCCCGTTTATTGTTAATTGTTTTCCTTAGATCCGAGTGTTAGGTCCATGGTGATATGCTCAGAGGATAGGCTAGAGGGGGGGGGTGAATAGCCTATACTACCTTTATTAAAAATTTCATCCTATTTTAATCTAAATGTTGGAAAACATGGATGAAATAATTAACATAAATAGGTCATCTTCTTAGTTCTAGCAACTCAGCCGATGCTATTATTTCAGACGATGTGAATCAGCAGTTTTGAAAAACAGGTAAAAGGAAGATGTTGTTATACTTGGCTGATAGACAAGAGTTTGAGCAGCGGAAGAATAAGCAGCTTAAGTATAACAAACAAGATTGAAGTAACTGTAATTGAATGTGTACAATTCTGTCATAACTGTTAACTAAAATCTTATATTAGATGCATCAATTACTTTCCACAATCAGATTGCATAAGATATATCAAATTTTACAGGAAAGAGAAATAAAGGCTGAATGTATCAAAATATAAATTATATTAAAATTCAGCAGAGGTTTGCTCAAAAACAAACATGCTTAGTACATCTACCTAGACTCTCTAACCTAGCAATCTATTTAGGAAAGAAAAAGGAGAGATTAAGAAAGCAAAATCAAATCTATCGAAAATACATTGGAAGATGTACTCAAAATTGATTGAGGTATCTTCCTGTAGTTTCAACTCGATAGATTTGTTGTGAGAAGAGAATATTAGGCATTGTTCAAATAGCTGGTATTTGAACAACTGAGTGCTGAGCACTCGGCCAAATGTGATGACAATTTATTGCACAATCGACAACACTTATAATGTAGTATAAGTCTGCCGATATGAATGCAATGTAGATTATTAAGTTCTGGCTCTTCATCGGACATCTTCAAGCTTGAACTGTCTTCAACGAATCTCTGAATGCTTGGTCTTTTGCTGAGGATTTGAAGTGCAGCCATTGAAGAGACTGAGTCTTTCGAAGGAAGAAAGAACTCAAATCAAAAACTGAGTTTTTGATCAAGCAAAGCTTCTCTGCCTTTATAATTTCTGTTTATCTCTCCTACACAAAGTGTTTTGTTCTTACACTTGTGTTTCTCTCACTCCTGAGTGGTTTCAAGAATGAATACCACAATTTCTCACAGGTATTGCACAAGCTCAAGCTCTCTCTTCAGCATGCCACAGGAGATGAAAATGAGAGTTATCTTATATAGGCTGGAGAAGATGATTTAGTCGTTGGAACTTTGAAAATCTGCCCGTTGGAAATCTGACCAGTTTAATGCATCAGAGTGCATTGTTGAGTCTGTTGGGCAAGGACCTTCTGTTTAAGCTTTTTGTCTTGAAGTTGACCCGTGTGTCAGGCTGATAGATTTGGACATATCATGCTTTGCCTGAATAGTTGCACACTGTGTTTGGTCTTTTATGGGATGAAGACTTGAAGACTGAGACCAGTACACAAAAGAGAAAATGTCTTCTGAGTAAAAGTGAATGCACAGACATCGATGCGTATCTTGAGCTTGTCAGAAAGATCTTGTAACGGATCTATTATGACATGTAGAGTTATGAGACACGACCGATGTTCCTCTTGGACAATCAGCTTCTCTGCAGTTGTTCAAATGAAGATCTTGGCTGATACTGAGATCTGCCGATGTGATAACTGCTGAAGTAGAGGTTGCTGATGAGACATTGCCGATGATCATGTCTGTTGGCGTATGAAGAGCTAATCCATATTAAAGTTGTCATCACTTTGGTAGGACAAAGACTCGGATATGTACAGAGACTTCCTAGTCTAATGACCTATGCATTGTTTCAACAAGCTGCCATACTAACCGGTACGCAGCCCTTTTAGCCACTTGTGAAACATGCGTTGTAATGGGAACAAATAACTGTGTTGGAATATGCATACATATATATCAGCTGATTTACAGGCATATTCCTAACAATCTCCTCCTATTTGCTTGGGACCATTACTACAATTCACTTATACATACAGCTCTTTAAAAGAAGATGTTCAATCCTTAGTAATAACATGCCATTATTGAATAATCATTTTATATCAAGGCATGCCCTAGGTTGAACTTACAAGCGATAGTGTATGTATAGTAACCTATTGCTACGTATTTACAGACTCGATAAATGAAGGTACATATACGAAGCAATAACTAAAATAATGTTTAGGCAATTATGAGATATAATTGATAATATTGCCATAAAGGTGTTTTTCTTGCGGTGTAATAAGTATGATCTGAAGTAGCATGAGCAGGAAAAAAAGTTATAAATCAGTTGACTTAATCGAATTGATTAAGTATCAGACGTTTTCAAAGGTTGTGAAGAATAAAATCAGCGTAGTATGATAGTCATTTAGAAATAGCTGATTGAACAGTGAGGAGTGTCATATTTGATTTTAAAAATAGCTGATTGGACAGTGAGAAGTGTCATATTTGCTTGGGTTATTACTACAATTGATACCAATCTCCTCCTAACAATCTCTTCTCCGTAATGTCTTTCTCCTTTCTTCTTTTCTTGAATGTATATGTTAATTTTACTAATTTCCCCCTCCTTAATTTCAATGTATATGTCAATTTCCTCCTCCTTAATTTCCTCCTCCTTAATATGATGTGTTTTTTCTCTTTAATGATTAGCTTGTATGTATATGTCAATTTTTCTAATTTCCTCCTCCTTAATGGTCACAAGCTCTTAATGATCAATGGTCACAAGCTAATTTTCTCCTCCATTTCTTAATGAACGAATTTTTTCCTCCACTGGCTAGTTTCCTCCTCCTTAATGGTCACAAGCTCTTAATGATCGATGGTCACAAGCTAATTTCCTCCTCCGTTTCTTAATGAGCGAATTTTCTCCTCCTCTGGCTAGTTTCCTCCTCCTTAATGGTCACAATAGATTTGGAGGAATCACTCTTTGATAGAGATGAGGAGGACCGTATATGAAGTCTGTTTTGTTGGGGATAGGACAAGGTATAAGAACTGATTCATAAGGTATGAATTATAGGCACGACATGTAGTGGGGATGAATTTTGTTCCTTAATGGCCACAATGGGTGTACCAATATGAAGTCTGCAGATAAGAGATATGAGTTTTCTTTTTCGTTTTTGTATGTGCACTTTCATAATCTTTTCTTCTAGATGTGTTACTTAATTCGTATCTCCTTTCCTTATACGTATCTCTTCTCCTCATTGTCTTAATATTTTATATGTTTTTCTATCGATATATGTTAAATATCTACTTATCATCTCTGCTACTTATAGTATTTCTCCTCCGTAATATATATGTCGGTCTCTGTATGTATCGGAAGAGTCATAGAACCTGTTTTGGACAACTCATAAGGCATGAATTTTCATTTTATGATAGCGATTTAAAAATTTGTTAACTCTCCTCCTCAAAAATATATGTTAAACATGGGTTATATATTCTCCTATTTTTATTAATGAGTAATTGTGCAAGGCCATATGTAAAGAGATTTTACAAGAGAATAAGTATAATAGGATGGGTTATAAAGATTTTAATTGTGCAAATCATGAGTTATGAAGAGCAGATGAACTTTCTCTTTTAGTAGGACATTGTTATTTGAGAAGCATGTCAACATAGATCTGATGCATAAGATATGCATCTAAGAATGTCCTATAAGGCATTTTTTCTTTTGTTAATGTGTCAATTGTTTAAGTTGGAATGTGGCTTCCATAAGAGTATATGCATATGCAAAGATGTTTATGTTGAAAATAGCTGTTAGACAGGAAGAACATTTACTTGGACAGTTTACAATAAGTAAAACAAAATGACAGTAGCAAATGTAACTTGAACAAAACATATTACAAAAGAAAATTATTTATAAGAACAGAAACCTAGTTAGACATTCTATTAAAGTAGAGTAGAGGATGAAGGTCTTCATTTTTAGTCAGAGGGAACATTGACCGCTGGGTTAGGTGCAGAGTTGTCATTTGCAAGTTGAGATTCTTCTTGAGTTGGGGATGGTTCAGGTGGAACATTTGAGGAGTTGGGAGTAGAGAGAATGTTGGTTGCAGTAGTTGAGACAGGATTTGTTGAAGGAATCCAGGGAATGAAGTTTGACACATTGTTCCTTGGATCTCGCAGGTGATTTCTTACTCGTCGACTGATTTGGCGAGGTCGACGGATCACTGGTTGAGGAGTAGCTAGGAAAATCATTATTAGTTGTCGCATTTCATTATAGGAGATGGGTCGATGGTCTGAATTGAGCAGGTTTGGCGAACACATGATGTAGATTGATATAATCTGTGATGGTGAGGAAGAGTTGGGAAGGAAGATGAAGAAATGTTGAAGAAATAAGGAATATATTAAGAGAGCTTTGAAGGTAGGTTATCATTTTATACGTCTTTCGAAGTTTTGAGATGATGAAGGGGTTTCTTGGTTAGAGGAATTTGATAGGACGTTTTGGAGGCTTAAGAGTGTGAATGCATTAAATGACATAGCAATGATGTTCTGATTTAGGATTATATCATCATACAGATAGTAGTTATAGCTAAGTTATAGGCAGTCTAGGGGTAATGTATAAATATTTTACTTTTAAACGAGAGGTTTAAATTCATATCAAATTAATTTATCTGCCTATACTGAGACATGACTGGGTATAACTGCTGAGTTTAGATATTTTGTCTTGAGATATCAGCTGTTTTGGAGTGGTGTAATTTTTCACAAGGATTCGTTTGATACTAGCTGATATTAATTTTTTGGAAGAATATTAGAAGGTTATAAATTGTTAAGAAAGACAATTAAACAGCAGTGGATTGGATTTAGAGTGTTAACTGACAAATATTATGTGTTTGAGTTTAAGTCAAGTCTTTATACCCATATAAATCTTATATATGAAGAATTGGTTAGGACTTCATTATTTCAAGGATTTGGAATTTTATCAGCAGTTAGTGTAGGCTATCTGCAGAGGTAAGAACTGCTGATAAGAGGATTGTCTGGTGTTTTTCCTTGAAATAGAATTGACTGTTGTTTGAGGATATTTAAAGAGTTTGTTAAGTGATAGAGTCAATATCCTAATTGATTTAGTGAAGTGTTTCAGCAGATGATGAAATGCATGATAAGCAAAGATCTACTAATAATATAAATTTATTAAGAACACTTCTTTAGAATTTTTGAAGGGAGAAGTCAGACAAGTGAGATATTGAAAGTGTACCTGAAATGATGTCCGAGCTTCTTCTATGTAACAGGTCGTATCAATCCTTAGCACGAAAAGAAGTTTGCTAAAGAGTGTTTACATACTACCCTGTAGATGAGAGTGAGGCATGAAATATATACAGCAGGGTTTATATTAGCCATTCACTCCTGAGGAAGGACTAGTTTTTAGGAGCAACAGTCTTCCTAAGAATCCTAAAATTTCTAGCTATCTTTTGAGATAGGTCAAGTTACCAAAGTTTTTATCAGTCTTTTTGAAATTTAAGCATGTGATAACGTATAACAGAGTGTTTTGAATTCAGTCTGTTTGCTGATTAGTAGTTAGCCGAGATGGTATATCATCAAGAGAAACTGCTAACCTTGCCTTTTCATTACTAATCTCAGTGGTCATACTAGATTTGATAGTTATCATTATTGAGAGCACAAATTGCTGTTGAGCTTGTTTTGAAAGGAAGTGTAAGCCTTTGGTTTTCAGAAGTTAAAAAGCTGGGATTTTAGTAATTGAATAATGAAAGTATTTTCATATACTTTGATGAGATAAATCCTTTATAAGTTCAAATGCTTACAGCAGTCTTTAGGTTGACACAGCAGACAATTTGGTTCAAAGTAGATTTACTAGTAATCTTGTATGTAGGATAGAGGAGTCAGAGATTTAGTAATAGATTTACAGTAACGTAAAGGTAAGATGTAGACATAAAAGGTCATCCTTTAATGCAACTGCAGTCTACCTATGTTGAACAACTAGAGTGTTCGGTAGATTTTGAATTGAACCATGATGAGATGTTCTAATTCAAAAAGGCAGTTATCAGATTGTGTAAAGCAAAGATTTTAACTTTTTGGTAAGAGACCAAAACTCAATATAGCCGATTTTATAGGACTGGTTTGCTAATGGGGTTTCAGCAGAGTTTGTGTAAGAATTGTGTGATCGTTTCATCAAGGTCAATTTCTTCAATTATCAGAGGAATGTAAACACTATGATGAAGAAGAATGAAGTGTAGATCAACACAGTTAATACACATTAATTCATGCTATCAGAGGAATTCAAATAAGTAGATAGTCATGATGAAAAGTTGCAGGACTTGTATTCAATAATCCAAATAGTTTTGAACGATACGTAGTGGGGATCAGCTGATTACAAGAACAATACAACTAGAATTTTGACTAAACTGCAGATTACAGGATAAAGATACATAATGATTCAATTTTGAATAGAAAATTTGTTACAAAGTAGTATCCAAGATATCCTAATCCTAAGAACATAATGAGAGGTCACCAGTCAAGGATTTTGGAATAGATCAAGATGGCTGTGCCCGTTTTTGATCTCCTCTAGCTCTGGGCGGAGGTAGAACACGTGCACGCCTACGGGTCATTTTGAGAGCACCGTAGGGTGATGGCCGTCAATGATGTACTGCTTGACCCCTGAATCCCCTTTGATTTGCTCAGGGATGGATGGCGGCGGTCAGCAGTTTGTCATCCTTGTCAACACCTTATTAGCTACCTAATTCAGTCGAGCTGAATTATCTGCATCAGCCATCTTTGGGGTGATGGCTGGTATACTTACATATAACCAGAAGAGTTGTTGTACACAACGATTTATCAAATGTTTTCCAAACATTTGATAACTCTTTTCTGGGATCTTCTCTGTGATGTCCATGTATACAAGCAGATTTACGATGGTCGGATAGGTATATGCTAATTGGTTTTCATAGTGATTCATCTGAAAAAATTTTAGAATATCAATAAGTTTGATACTAAAAGTTAGAAATGAAGTGAAATCACTTTTGCTAGCATTAATTAATAACTTTCTATCTTAATTTTTGATATAATTGATTGAAGATATTCTTAAGTGTTCTGATAATCAAAGGTTTGCAGCATATAGTTCATCTTTTGCCAACAAACTTTCAGGATTATCGGACAAGACAAAAGAAGATTCTTTTATCAATTAATTTCGAGGTAAGATTGAAAATTTATAATTAATGATTTCTGATACAAGTGAGTTAATAAAATTTCTCTCAGACTTTATAACTGTGTTTTAGAAAGATGTTGAAAATAGTTTTCACAGTTATAAATGGTTTCGATTTTCAGAATACATCTTTGAGAATTTTTAGATCAACTCATTAAGAGTAACAAAAATAAAACCAGAACAACTTTGAATGAATGAATATGAAGGAGTCATACCAAGTAGTTGAATGGTTGACTTGATCGATTTCTAGGACTTGAACTTAGTAACATTTTGGGAAAATTTGAATCAATGTTTTGTATCTAGTGTAATCAGTAAGCAGTTTGTGAGTTTCTTCATAGTAAAGTTTGGATGAGGAAGGAGCTCTACTTATACTCAAGGAGGTTAGACTGAAGGACTTTCAATAATAGAGATTTACTGTAGAGTTGTCCTTCTAAACACGCCTTTGCAGGGATAGGCTGTGATGTCTAGATTTTCTCAAGATTCTTGGAAAAGATTGTGAAAGCGAAAGCTTTTGTCATTTTCCAAAGTTTTGAGAACAATCTTAACTTTAATCGAAGTAGTCAGTCTTCGTAAAGTGTGCCTCCACCTTTAATAGACTTGAGAGAGAATAAGTCATTTAAAGGTTTTTACTCCTATAAGTCAGTACATATAACTGAACTTATGAAGTGTTAGTTGGCAGATATTGAAATTCAGCCAACTATGGTCTTCAAAACTGTTTTAGATCAGCTGATATGGAAAGTGCTGATACATTTTTGAAAACCGTTTGCATAAAGTAAATCATACAAGCATACAGATATATCAATATAATCGCAGTATGACAAGATTTTATGCAGCATGTCTGATCATTTATATTAACGAATCAATTCAGCAGACATGAATGCAGGCCATTAATAAGCCAGTAGCTGACCTGTTTTGTGCATGCGGGAGAGGTGGTCTTTATCAATACTTTGGATTCATCAGTGATTTTCTCTCATAGTGGCACTGAGGACCAGCAGGTATTAATTTGACCTTGAGTGAGTGAAGGACATAGATGATTTGAGTGGTTAGCAATCCTTCATGAATCAGCAGTCAAGTTGATGTCTGCCGCTGGAGAGTAAAGTTGCATGTTTGACCTCTCTTTCGTATGAGTTCCTGCCTTAAGTACTCATAGTGAAATTGTTAGCAACATTTATGAGCTAAAAATAGCTCCATAAATTCAATAATACGAGTGAGATTTAATAAGCACAGGATTCAAATAATTTCTTAGCCTATAGCTTATAAATGTAACTCAGGATATCAGGAAGTTAATAGATGGAGTTACTTTCTCACTATACTCTTTTGAAGGAATCTGCTCATAGAAGTTGAGGAACTTGTTCTGATGTTGAGCTGAAGTTCATTGAGTGTATCTTTTATGCAGAAGCTTTCAGTTGAAGAAGAACAATTTCATCTTTGATGTCCTTAGACCAAGAGCTAATAATCACAGTGATTTTGGAGATGACATAAATTTGATTTCCTTTGAATTTCCTTTGAAACTCTTCTTATTTCATTTGCTTTAATCTTTCATAAGAAGTTTTCTCGAAAAGGTGTTAGATTGAGACAATCGTTAGCCTTATATCAAGATAGCAAATTTTGGAAGTGAATCTGAGTAATTCATCCATCACGTATGAAGTTGACATATTTGCCATAGGATATATTATGAGTTTTAAAAATGGACAATTTTTGAAGTAAACATATATAATCCTTAGCAAGTCAATCTCTATTTGACTATAGTACTTCTCTTCATAATATCAATATATTTCTGATATACGATAGATTTTCTTATAGTAATCACATACTCATCACAATGTTCTTTCTCACACATTTTTGAAAACAAAATTGATTTTGATTTGAAAAAGGCGTTTTAAAAATGGCTTCCAGGTCTCTCAGTCAAAAAGATTTTTGAAAATAAGGAATTTGAAGAAGACCCTTTTAGACTTTGCGTATAATCTGAGCAACTGGATCTAAACTCTCAGGTTGTTAAGCCTAGAATGAAATTCTCAGAGTACTAGCTCTGATACCAATTGTTAGGTCCATGATGATGTGCTCAGAGGATAGGCTAGAGGGGGGTGAATAGCCTATACTACCTTTACTAAAAATTTCATCCTATTTTAATTTAAATGTTGGAAAACATGGATGAAATAATCAACATAAGTAGGTCATCTTCCTAGTTCTAGCAACTCAGCCGATGCTATTATTTCAGACGATGTGAATCGGCAGTTTTGAAGAACAGGTAAAAGGAAGATGTTGTTATACTTGGCTGATAGACAAGAGTTTGAGCAGCGGAAGAATAAGCAGCTTAAGTATAACAAACAAGATTAAAGTAACTGTAATTGAATGTGTACAATTCTATCATAACAGTTAACTAAAATCTTATATTAGATGCATCAATTACTTTCCACAATCAGATTGCATAAGATATATCAAATTTTACAGGAAAGAGAAATAAAGGCTGAATGTATCAAAATATAAATTATATTAAAATTCAACAGAGGTTTGCTCAAAAACAAACATGCTTAGTACATCAACCTAGACTCTCTATCCTAGCAATCTACCTAGGAAAGAAAAAGGAGAGATTAAGAAAGCAAAATCAAATCTATCCAAAATACATTGGAAGATGTACACAAAATTGATTGAGGTATCTTCCTGTAGTTTCAACTCGATAGATTTGTTGTGAGAAGAGAATATTAGGCGTTGTTCAAATAGCTGGTATTTGAACAACTGATTGCTGAGCACTCGCCAAATGTGATGACAATTTATTACACAATCGACAACACTTATAATGTAGTATAAGTTTGCCGATATGAATGCAATATGGATTATTAAGTTATGGCTCTTCATCGGACATCTTCAAGCTTGAACTGTCTTCAACGAATCTCTGAATGCTTGGTCTCTTGCTGAAGATTTAAAGTGCAGCCATTGAAGAGACTAAGTCTTTCGAAGGAAGAAAGAACTCAAATCAAAAACTGAGCTTTTGATCAAGCAAAGCTTCTCTGCCTTTAGAATTTTTGTTTATCTCTCCTACACAAAGTGTTTTGTTCTTACACTTGTGTTTCTCTCACTCCTGAGTGGTTTCAAGAATGAATACCACAATTTCTCACAGGTATTGCACAAGCTCAGGCTCTCTCTTCAGCATGCCACAGGAGATAAATATGAGAGTTATCTTATATAGGCTAGAGAAGATGATTTAGTCGTTGGAACTTTGAAAATCTGCCCGTTGGAAATCTGACCAGTTTAATGCATCAGAGTGCATTGTTGAGTCTGTTGGGCAAGGACCTTCTGTTTAAGCTTTTTGTCTTGAAGTTGACCCGTGTGTCAGGCTGACAGATTTGGACATATCATGCTTTGCCTGAATAGTTGCGCACTGTGTTTGGTCTTTTATGGGATGAAGACTTGAAGACTGAGACCAGTACACAAAAGAGGAAATGTCTTCTTTGTAAAGGTGAAAGCGCAGACATCGATGCGTATCTTGAGCTTGTCAGAAAGATCTTGTAACGGATATATTTTGACATGTAGCGTTATGAGTCACGACCAATGTTCCTCTTGGACAATCAGTTTCTCTGCAGTTGTTCATATGAAGATCTTGGCTGATACTGAGATCTGCCGATGTGATAACTGCTGAAGTAGAGGTTGCTGATGAGACATAGCTGGAAGGAATGTCTGCTGGTGAGACATTGCCGATGATCATGTCTGTTGGCGTATGAAGAGCTAATCCATATTAAAGTTGTCATCACTTTGGTAGGACAAAGACTCAGATATGTACAGAGACTTCCTAGTCTAATGACCTATGCATTGTTTCAACAAGCTGCCACACTAACCGGTACGCAGCCCTTTTAGCCACTTGTGAAACATGCGTTGTAATGGGAACAAGCAAATCACTGTGTTGGAATATGCATACATATATATCAGCTGATTTACAGGCATATTCCTAACACCGAGCCAACCAGGAAGTCACCGGTGAGGTCGGCGAGATCGCAGTTAGTTAGCAGGTTGTCTTTTGGCCTTATAGCTCGTGGAGCTTGTTATAGTTGTGGTATTTTATTTTTGTGAGGACGGTTGGTTTGTAAAGTTATATAGACTTTACTTTGGGGTAGAATTATACTTGGTTATTATATTATTTTTTTTTGGTAGACGACATGTATGTCGTGCTTATGTACAGTTGGTTATTATTCCAGTTGTTGTTCCGGCCTGTTCTGGCCGATGATGTTGATGTTGTTTTGTTTTTTTTTCCGAGTTGTAGACTCGTGGTTGTTATTAGATGGGTTCCGGCAGTAGTATCACCGATGATTTGTTTTTATTTTTAACAGGTTAATCCGTTGGATTTTGTTGTAAGTACGGGTGGTTACGCCACGTGCCTTTTCGTTTCTTATTGGTTGTGTTGTTTGGCGACTCGACCTTGGAATTTCGTATAGAGATCCGGGTCGGGGAGTCACAGCTTGAGCTTTGAGAATGTTTGTTTCTTTGAGTAGTAACCATGATCTTGCTTCGAAGCATGTTTCTAATGTGTTAATCATGGATGGACACAATCAGAAAATTGCTAGGTTAATATTTGAACCCGGAGATGAGATTTCTTTGTGTTTAAGTGAGGATCGAGACCCTAGACATGTCTTTGAGTCTTGTGCTCGAGGTGTTGAGTTCTTTAATTACCTTGAAAAATGTACTCCTCATGATAAAGTGTGGAATCTCAGATTGTGTGCAAACAACTTTTGTCTTGCGACAATTCATGGTGCTGTTATATTACTACTTCTTGTCCAAAGAAGAGAGTTTGTGAGATTGATTTTTTGACTTGGTAAAAGTCATGAGCTTGAATGTACTGAGGTTGTTGTTAGGTTGAATTTTGAACACGGCAAATGCGATGAGTTGTTACCACATGAAAAGGAAATAGTTTTGGTTTGTGTTAAGTTAAGCATAACAAGATGTGCTAAACATATACATAATTGATTTTGTGGCAGCAACTTTAGTCATCTTGCCTTACATTTCATGGTTGTATTTCTTCTACAGGTTCTTGTTAACATGTTTCCTAAAGCAAGAAAGAAGAATGTGAGATCCAAATGGGAATCTAATTTGGGAAACGAGATTATTACGTTCCATAAACGATCTCAAAAGTTTGTCTTGTTTTCTTTTGTGGATTGTAAGTTAATGTGTTTTGAGAAAGGAGGTGTTTTGCATGTTAACTCTCATAACTTCAAGGGAATACTTTGTGTTTATGGAGTGTTTGGAATTATTAAAATCCCAAAGGATGTATGGGATTTGTTTATGAGTAATAATGTGTTCTTACTCCGTAACATTATGGACTTGTTGTTAATGGCCTTTGAATATCTTATTTGGCATAGTTTTGTCAAATTACTTACACAGGTTAAGGCAAGGGTCATTGTGGAGCGCAAGGTCGAAGATAAATTCCAAATGGCCTTGAACAGTAAAGTGTGTTAGTACATATCTTCCTGTGTTGCTGAATTATCCTTCTTTTGACGCATGTGTTGATTCGAGATCGAATCCTTTTGAAGAGAGAGGGAATGATGTGAATCGAACCAAGGCCTTTATCATATTCGGAGAACCAAGGATTCGTGCGCATGCGAAGAGGATTCAAGCGGCTTTAACATTGCTTGTGGAAGATATACGGAACCAAAATGAAGCCAATGTTGATTTGGAGGATCAAGGGAAGTTCGTGTGTGCATTCGAGAGTTTAACGGCTTAAAAACTCATGAAAGAAGAGTCTGACCCACGCCCCAGCGCGCATAAGCCGCGCCCTAGCGCGCACCTTCACAGAACTTTTTAGAATTTCAGAATTGCAAAATTCAGCAAAGTCCCGCGCCTTAGCGCGCTTCCAGCTGCGCCCTAGTGCGCCAAACTCGCGCCCTTGCGCGCCATACGGACAACTTCTGGAATTTGAATTGTTTCTTGTTGTTTTGAACATAGTAATCATCTAAGTCGCCTTTATCTCTTTAGGGACGTGTTTGCAGACGTTTCAGCCTATATAAGGCTTGTTTTTCTTCATTGTAAAACAACTTTGATGATATTTTAAACTTTGAGTTTATTAATTTCACTTTTCTAAGAGAATCGTGAGCAATCGAGTTTCTTGGATTGAAAACTCAAACACTTGAATTTATGAAGCTCGAGGATCGCGGGTTTGTGGCATTCCGTGATCGGTGTTCGTAGGCAATCGCTTCTATCGGGTATCAATCGCACCCCAAGGTTCCTAGTCAATCGCGACTAGCACTACTAGAAAACACGTATTTACTGTCGGATAATTCCGACAGTAATTAAAATTTTCCGACAGGAATTATAAATTTTCTGTCAGAAACGCTCCGATAGTTTCCGACGAAAGCTTCGACGGTAATTTTCATCCGACAAGAATCGGACAAGTCCGACAAGAATTACCGCCGATTCTCCGACAGAATTCCGTCGGACAATATTCCGACAGAATTATCGCCGATTTTCCGACAGAATTACCGTAATGATATCCGACGGAATTACCGCCGGATAATCCGACAAGAAATCAATAACGACCGTTAGCGCTAGGTTAGTTTACCGTCGGATTATCGTTAATTGTTTGACTAACTCCGACGTAAAACGGTAGCCGTTAGCGATATTTTTATTTATCGTCGGAGTGTTCCGACAAGTAATTTCAAATCAAAATAAAAAAATAAAATTTAAAATTTTGAAATTCGTTTTTTTTCACCGATATAACAATTATCTATACAACAATTATATATACACAATCACACACATACAACATTGCATCAATATAATTAACAAATTAATAAAACAAATTAAAATTAATATATACACAATCCAACAAAGTTTACAATGCTAAAATAATGTGTCTACTATGGAGGGGGAGGGGGCTCAAATAGATTACGGACAATGGAAGACCTAGGCCGAGGCCGAGGCCGAGGCCGAGGCCGAGGCCGAGGCCGCCGCCCATGAACATCGCATCTCGCCTAGCCGCTCCGCCTCGTCGCGCATCATCCGTCGCGCGCCCGGTTCTCCTCCTCCGCTGCTCCATCCGCCGCCGCGTCGCCCGATTCTCCTCCCGCCGCTGCACCACCGCCGAGAGTCCGCATCTTCTCGATCGTGGCACGCCGCAGCCGATCGAGAAGAAGGACCGAGGACGCGGTCGCCGAGGAAGAAGTCGATCCGCCTCGTCTAAACGCAGCGGCGCCGTGGTCACCAAAGCCGTAGACGCGATCTCCCTCTTCTTCCTTGACTCCGCAGTGACCGAGTGCCAAATGTCGCCGACAAATGGCGTCGCACCTCGGGGTCGTCCGGACAAGCCCTCGGCGACTGCGTGGACATAGAGTCCTTATAGGCTCTTCGTGTCACAAAAACATAAAAACATTAATATTAACATTTACCATTAACTAATAAACAAAATAGAATTAAAATATTTTAAGTAATACTTACAAATGCTCTCTCTCGTCTCATCGACAAAGACAATCGGCGAATCACACCGGGAGGAGCAGGAGTGGTGTGGGTCGCAAAGAAATAAATCACTCATCGGTACCTCGGTACCGTAGTATTGATTCTACAAATATAATGAATTAAAATTAGCAAAGAACACATATTAAGCTATAACACGATCAACTTATAAGAAAACAATAAAAACAACTTATATATACACTCAAACCCTACTAAGACACCTATTTGAACTCAATTCATTCTCATAACAACCTATTAAGACTCAAATCGTTATAAAATAGTCTATTGACCCTCAAACCCCTTCTAAAACAACTTATTTACACTCGTAACCTTCGAAAACAACCTATTTGCACTCAAATCCTTCTAAAGCAACCTATTTAAACCGAAAAACCCTTTCATAAAGGCTTTTGTACACTCAAACCCTTCTAAAACAACCTATTTACACTCAAACCCTTCTAAAACAACCTAATTGTTACCGTCCCGCCACCATGGATTTCATAGCATCCACATGGCTACCCAACAAATCAATTTAAATCATAAGTAAAACAATAACATATAATATGTATGTTTTGAGGAATTCATAAAGGCCTATTTACACTCAAACCCTTCTAAAACAGCCTATTGACATTCAAACCCTTCTAAAACACCTATTGACACTCAAACCCTTCTAAAATAGTACATTTACACCCAATCCCCTTCTAAAACAACCTAATTGTTACCTGCCTGCTTTCACCATGGATTTCATAGCATCCACATGGCTACCCAACAAATCAATTTAAATCATAAGTAAAACAATAACATATAATATGTATGTTTTGAGGAATTCATAAAGGCCTATTTACACTCAAACCCTTCTAAAACACCTATTGACACTCAAACCCTTCTAAAACAACCTAATTGTTACCAAGTTCGCTTTCACCATGGATTTCATAGCATCCACATGGCTACCCAACAAATCAATTTAAATCATAAGTAAAACAATAACATATAATATGTATGTTTTGAGGAATTCATAAAGGCCTATTTACACTCAAACCCTTCTAAAACAGCCTATTGACATTCAAACCCTTCTAAAAACCTATTGACACTCAAACCCTTCTAAAACAGTACATTTACACCCAATCCCCTTCTAAAACAACCTAATTGTTACCTGCCTTTCACCATGGATTTCATAGCATCCACATGGCTACCCAACAAATCAATTTAAAGCATAAGTAAAACAATAACATATAATATGTATGTTTTGATGAATTCATAAAGGCCTAATTTCACTCAAACCCTTCTAAAACTCTACATTTACACTCAAACCCCTTATAAAACAACATATTTGCACCGATCGCCGCTTTCACCATGGATTTCATAGCATCCACATGGCTACCCAACAAAACAATTTAAAGCACCGCTAAAACAATTAAAGCATGTATTAATTAATTACAATACAACACATTAAAGTCCTTACCATGCGCAAGTGGTGCTCGGAGGTGTTGATCGACCCCGAGGTGTGCTTCACCCTCCCCGTGCCGCTCACCTATTCTCGCCTGTTGCGATCGGCAGCCTAGCGTCATCGGAATCCCAACCCTCGGTATACCCGTGAAAATGTTAAAATTGTTATAGAGATACAATATATACAAAATCTCTCATCTATTTAAGGAATGAAATTAAATCAAGTATATTATTATAATGTACTTATCGCGCCGACATCATCGATGAAATTTGGAGCCCTCACCCTCCTCTCACCCACGCCTTCTTCATGCCGTAAATCCGGTCGCGGAACTTCTTCGCGCACATCAACCTAAACGCCTCGTGCGCCTCGGCGTCGAGTGCGCAGCCAACAATAATGAAGCCGCAAGTTTAACCAATTTAAACATATTAATTATAAACTTTGATAGAAATTATTAAATTATTAAACATTAACATATTTTATATATCCTTAGAATCCTTACCCTAAAATCATCCCACCACCGGTCTCGGTCCGTAGGCACGCTAGAGTAATGTGGCCGCACTCCTCGTGCCTCATCTCGTCGCAGAATACGTCCAAGGAAGCGGGTCGGATCGGGATACCCGCCCGCAAACCCGACAAATATATATTAAACAAATATATTATACAAATATGCAATTAACATGTAACCAATGTCGTACAAGCATTAAAATTTTAAAACGAAATATTATTACTTATCGCTTAAGGCCGGAGATGGTAACGATAATCCGACCATCTTCTCGTGTCCATGATCTCGGAGTCGATGAGGACCCAGCCCCGCTCATCGGCTCGTGGGGAGAGTCGGGTGCATCCTCGGGCCGATCCAAGTCGGATCGCTCCTCCGCAGTACAGTGTAGCCGTGTACCCGTAATGCATGTAGGTAGAAGTCGGACCTTAGGTGTCCGACTCCTACCTCTACCGCTCGTCCCGACATGTCTATATATAAATTAGTATATTAATGTTGACAATTAACGCTAAGTTTAGATGACAATTAAGTTAAAATACATAACATAAATTAAAATCTCTCATCTTCATGATAACAAGTAACATACAAATAGCGTTCTACACATGACATTTACTTTCTAACAAAAATAAAAGAGCCTAAACGGTACATATTGCAAGACTACTCGAGTCTTCATTCTCGTGTTTGCATTTTCTTCATTCTCGATTCTCCGCCTCGGCGTTTGAGTCGCTACTACAAAACTCAAGTTCTTCTTCGCCTCATCCTCGGACATCCAATCCTCTTCACCTTCGTTACCTCGTCGTCTTCTTCGCATCACCTTCAATAATCGGGATTTCGTCTTCGGACGGGGAAGGAGGTGGCAAATCAACGGGCAATACTATCTCCAGGCCCAAGGGAGGCACGGGCATTTCATCCATTGGATGACTATCGAAGATACAACGGGAGGTACGGGCATTTCATCCTCTTGATAACATCCTTCTAGTGACGATTCGTAGTTATGTCGTCGACCGATATGCTATATCAATAGTGCTTCGGCCTTGGTCTTCCAAATGACCCACCATCCCCTCTCATCGCCTCGCCGATAAGGGTATGGTGTCATGTAGACTTGTTGTGCTTGTGATGCTAAGATAAACACATCATCACCCGCATGTCTAGACGTGTGCTTCACATCGATTAGGTCAAACGAGTCGTGCTTTTTATACCTCGTACGGCGTCTCGCCGATCACAATTGAATAGGACTATATTTTTCCTCCCGAGATATCGTAACTCGATGACTTCTTTAAGGACACCATAATAGTCAAGGTTGCCTTTAAGATTGACACCGCCGTTATCTGTTTGTTTTCCCTCCCGTATTCCTTTGTATGGAAGACATAGCCATTCACATAATATCCGTTGTATAAAGTAACTCTCATCAACGGATTTGCGATATGTGAGATAATCTCGCGACTCGCGGGTCATTAGGATGCTCCAAAACCGAAAAGTATTTCATAATAGACATTTTTAATGACTGAGCCATTAATAAGAGGTCTACATATAAATCGAGCCAGAAATGATATTTACATATTTGCGTAACCACGACGGAAACTCTTTCTCTGTCCCGATATCTCGCAATTCGTCGATATATCATCTCCGGCTTGATCTTCGAACATACCGCATTAGGTTTAGAGTTTATACGAGTTATTTGTGCATCTTGCAACTTTAATTTGAATCGGACGACTATCTAAAATTAAATGAAATTGATAATTAACTTACTTGAGATATTCCTCAACCTCGGGACAATTAAGGAGTATATAGAGTCTCGCAGCCTTCATACTCCTTATTGCTTAGCATTCGAGTCTTAACCGGTTTACCGAGTGGCCGACCCGAGCATTAAATATGAGATGTCCTCATTGACATCGGGCTCTCCACCATCGTAATTGCGCCCAACCCGAGTCAATCTCGTTTCAATATCGGGATGAAAATATTGCGCGGCAAAGGCAACAATTTCCTCTATAATAATAGCCTCGCATATTGAGGCCTCAACCTTTGCCCCGTTTCTCATCTTCCTTTTCAAATGACCGAGATACCTAATTCATTAATGAATGACAGATTAAAAATGTTACTCAATCTATAACCGACTTTTAAATATGTTATAGATCATGAAAACGATTATTATGAGACGAGTTATTACCTCTCAAATGGATACATCCATCTGTATTGAACTGGACCCCCAACCCTAGTTTCATATGCCAAGTGGACCGGTAAATGCTCCATAGAATCAAAAAAAGACGGAGGAAAGATCTTCTCAAGTTTGCAAATCGTCACGACAATGCTCGCTTCGAGTCTTCTCATGTCATCAACCCGAGTCTGGATGATAACGCCCGAATGACTCACTCACTCGGTTAACGCAATCCATATATTGTCGGGCAACAAGTCTCTAAGCGCAATAGGAAGTAACCTGTTCGTAACACGTGACAATCATGACTCTTCAAACCATGAACCTTTCCTTCGTCTACATTTACACAATTTCCGATGTTAGAAGCGTAACCGTCTGGAAGCCTCAATCCCTTCAACCACTTCAACACTAGAAGTCTTTGTTCCTTGGTTAGCACGTATGGAGCGACAGGTTTCACTGTTTTGCCATTGACCTCTTTTAGCTCCAAGACAGGCCGCTTACATATGTCTTTCATGTTCATTCGGGCTTTGGGTGTGTCCTTGGTAGTTGCCCTCCAATCCATAATGGTGTTAAAAATATTGTCAAACACATTCTTCTCAATGTGCATGACGTCAAGATTATGGCGTATCAAATTATCTTTCCAATAAGGCAACTCCCAATATACTCTTTTGGTCCAATTATGCTTTACACCAAAATCTCGCAGTCTATCCTTTGCATACATCTCCCCCACCTGGTCTTCTGTAGTTTAGACACCTTTTCATAAACAGCTTCACCGCTCAAACGTCTAGGCGCCTCATCACGCTCAACCCTATTCTTGGTGAATTGCTGCTTCTGTGATCTAAAAGGGTGGTCATCCGGTAGAAATTGACGATGACAATCAAACCAACAAGGTTTACGAGAGTGCTCGAGTGTGAACGACTTAGTGTCATCCATACGATAGGACATGCAAGCTTCCCATGTGTGCTCCAACCCGATAACATCCCGTAGGCGGGAAGTCATTCACCGTCCACATCAACGCGGCTTTCATTTTAAAATTTTCTTTTTGAATGCATCCCATGTTTCCACTCCGTCTTCCCGAGCATTTTCAACTCGTCAATCAAAGGGCGGAGATAAACATCAATGTTCTTGCCAGGGCTAGTCGGTCCGGTATGAACAAGGACAAGAACATATAAGGATCACTCATACACAACCACGGTGGAAGATTGTACACGGTAGCTATAACCGGCCAACAAGAGTAGGACTTCGCCCCAGCCCGAAAGGAGTAAAACCATCCGCGCATATGCACAACCCGATATTTCTAGCTTCGGCAAAGAAAGTCGGGATGGGTTGCATCAAATTGTTTCCAAGCCAAGCCGTCCGACGGATGAGTCAACACGCCATCCTCGCGGGCTTTCTTTGTGCCAACGCATAGCTTCGAATTAGCTTTAGACGCGTAGAGGCGTTGCAATCTCGGAGTCAACGGCAAGTAACGCAACCGCTTATAAGGTTCATTCTTCTTGCGTTTCGAACCGCCCTCCGTTTCGGCTTATATCGATCATGGCCACACACGGAACATTCTTTCAAGTTTGAATCTTCCTTGTAGAAAAGCATGCAATCATTCTTGCACGCATCAATCTTCTCATATTTCAACCCAATATGCCCAACCATCTTCTTTGTCTCGATAGAAGTTCTTTGGCATCTTATTCCCTTTCGGCAAAGCTTTTTCGGTGCTTTCATAAGACGATTGAAACCGATTGACTAATATTGCAATCGACTTGATGTTTAGGAACTCACCACGCTCCAAAACGGTCCGCTCGAGCCGGATACAACTTCTCCGTTGTGCACTCCATAGCTTCAATGAACTTACTAGCTGCGGGATTTGGCTCCTCTTGACGTGCGTTCTCCGACCGGTCAAAATGAGGACCAAGAACATCCCTAACCATATCTTCCATACCACGAAATGGTTCATCGTTCACACTCGTATTTACCGGTTCAGTTCACGTACAGAATCCTCTGCCGGTTACTTTCCGCCTAGACACTACTCGATTTGCTCACCGTGAGCTACCCACCGCTTGTACCCAACTTGAAACCCGTGGCCGGAGAAGGTGCTTCTCAACAATCATCGAAGGGAAGTACTTTCGATTTTTGCAGCCATCACATGGACACCTTATGTTGTTACCACTCATGTATTTGGGGTTCGCTAGAGCAAATTCGATAAAACTCTTCAAACCTCTAATGAACTCATCTCGTAATACCACTACGATTCGGCAACCTCCGATTATACATCCAACTGCGATCGTCGCCGACATAACTCCTATTAAGCAACAAATGATTAGTATGAGAAAAATACACTTATTACGGTAATCACAATTCATCGGTCGACATCACACTGTTACATCGTACTAAACCCTAAATATTATCTAAATCGGTATCTATCATCATACTCGTCAAACCCGATCTAAAGTTGATCGTCCCAAATTTCCCACATCAATGTAGGTTTATTGGATTCAAGATGGGAGATCATTCAATTGAAGTACCTCTTTCATTCGCCGTGGAGCAATTACTAGATAAAATTTGTGTACGTCGTCGTTAATTATCTCGCCGCCGAATTAAGATTATTTAAGAAGAGGAATTCTTGAAAGCATCCAAGGACAAAGGAGTTTTGTAATTCCCTATGTCGTTGATGACTCTCCATCGTTCATTGAAGCCTAAAAATATTGGGTGAAAAGAGTTTTCAGCACTTTGGGAGTGAGCTCACAAGGATTGCAAAGTATCCTTACACTGGAGTTAAGACTAAGCTTTAACAAAACTTAGTAGCATCTCCGGCATAAGAATAGTTTTCAACCCTTTTGAGGTCAGTCCCAAGTGCCGAGAACTCTTCTTCACGAGCAATATTTGTAGGGATCTATGAAAGGACGGACAGCTATCAACGACATAAAGAATAGCATCTCCGTTGTCCTTGGATGCTTTCAAGAATTCCTCTTCTTAAATAAGCTTAATTCGGCGGCAGAGATAATTAACGACGACGTACACAAATTTTATCTAGTAATTGCTCCACGGCGAATGAAAGAGATACTTCAATTGAAGGATCTCCCATCTTGAATCCAATAAACCTACATTGATGTGGGAAATTTGGGACGATCAGCTTTAGATCTGGGAATGACGAGAATATAATGATAGATACTGATTTAGATAATATTTAGGGTTTAGGCATGGTAACTCTAAGAACCACCGAAGTGCGACTGGTGTCCAGATATTATAATTTATTAATGAATGATCATCGATGAAATATATGTTTAATTGATTTAAGTCAAAGTTGATTTCTTATATAGCTTACATCCTAATTTTCTAAAAACTTGATTTTTTTTAAGGATAAATATATTTGATTAATTTTAACTGGATACGGTTTAGATATGGTTTAGGGTTGTTTAAGGGTCCAATTTAGGGTTTAGGTTGGGGTTTAGAATTTAAGGTTGTGATTAAGGGAAATTTCTGAAACTTTATAGGGTAAAGAAACAAGCGAAATTCATTAATGAAAAATAATATCCTTTTGTTCTACCCGTCCATTCTTAAAGTTTGATAACTTTAAGAACCACCGAAGTGCGACTGGTGTCCAGATATTATAATTTATTAATGAATGATCATCGATGAAATATATGTTTAATTGATTTAAGTCAAAGTTGATTTCTTATATAGCTTACATCCTAATTTTCTAAAAACTTGAATTTTTTTAAAGATAAATATATTTGATTAATTTTAACTGGATACGGTTTAGATATGGTTTAGGGTTGTTTAAGGGTCCAATTTAGGGTTTAGGTTGGGGTTTAGAATTTAAGGTTGTGATTAAGGGAAATTTCGAAACTTTATAGGGTAAAGAAACAAGCGAAATTCATTAATGAAAAATAATATCCTTTTGTTCTACCGTCCATTCTTAAAGTTTGATAACTTTAAGAACCACCGAAGTGCGACTGGTGTCCAGATATTATAATTTATTAATGAATGATCATCGATGAAATATATGTTTAATTGATTTAAGTCAAAGTTGATTTCTTAGCTTACATCCCATCATCAAATTAATGAATAGACTTGAGTCAAAGGGTGCAATAAATGCAACACCTCGAAGTCACGCGAGTCATAGGACTCGTTATGGATAATTGCACTACCACTTTATCACAAGCCGACAATATAAAAAGCTAACGGAATCGCAAGTTAACATGCTCGTGATGCACTATTCACGTCAATAAGTCACAAGGTCAACATAAATAATAATAAGAGTTTCGAACTCTAAATACATTCAACGGAACGGATCGGTATCATTGGATACCAATACCACATACTACACATTACCACATACTACACATGCTAGTCGAAACATAGAGTGTAACACACTCTCAATGATTACATTCCCTATTGGAGTCTTGGGTAGGTGCGGAGGGTTCGGTGGGGTCACTTGCTCCACTCGGGGTGTCTCACCTAGGGCCACATTCAGTTGGTCCTCAAGTTCTCTCGCTCGTAATGCGTGTCTCGAGTTGAAATAAGATCGGATGCATAACCGACATCCGGCGGTCTTCCTAGTTCGTGCCATCCTGCTACAGCATACAATAGAGACATTAAATCTCTAAAGGGAAGTGAAACACATTAAGTGGTTCAACTAAGGCATGAATATCAACATAATACTCTCAATTCTCAACTCAACACAAATATCATGCACGTCGGGTTCTAAGGGCAACCGTGTCATTATACCAACAACAAAGATCTATACATCTAAGATTAACGTAATATTGTAGCCAACAACAAGATCTAAACATCTAAGATTAATAGTAATCATATTTTTAAAAATGTAATAAAATACTATAAGTTGAACTATAAAAAACATAACCATGGTACTCAACTGAAAAATCTAAAAAGTTTCAAATTAAAAAAAAGCAGATATGATCGACATTACATGCATACTATCGCACTCTTTCCCTCTCCTTTCCTTTCCCCATGAAGTTCATGAATAAAACAACGCAAAATCATCGCAGTCTTGAGAAGACTGGCAAATAACCTACACAATGAACCACTAGACAAACATAAAAACTAAGCTATAAACCAAGAGAAGAGCACTCTCTCACCTAGTCCAAATATGTTTACCAAGGTACTAATCATGGCCGAATACTCATCACCAACACCACTATTATAAACACCAACTAGATGGCAGACCGTGATCCAAGACAAACAGAAATCATTAAGGACCAAGACCACTATTATAAACACCAACATGTCAGATAACTGAAACACTTAAACAAAGAAGAAATCAAGGTTACTAGATAGAACTCGCATATCACCTCAGCCTTAACAAGCCACTAAACCTAAAAAAGAAAAAAAGAAAAGAAAGGCCTGACCTCAAGTGTACATTCCATATACGCTTGAAAGCTATTAGCTACAAGCACCAAGTAGACATGAGACTCATTTTCAAGCACCAAGTAGACATGAGACTACGTACCACAAGCACACAACCACACGATTATTCAAACACCCTAATAATAAACTAGGGCATATATATGGCATGAAGTATTATAACATCTCTCAACATTACTCTAACTACAATCAAATAATGTAATCATTGATATTATCGTGTAACAATAACAATTATTATTATTATTATTATTAGGAAATTTAAACAAGCCGTAACATCGAACAAGTGTAATAATCTTCCTAGACATAAACCAATATCTCCATCTCCATAACATCTATTCAGTTAACTCCAAAGTCAATACATGTATATTGTGTAATGACCAACAAACGATCTCCATCTACATGTATGTGATTATTTATGCATAATTTGTCCCTTCTTATGGGTTCACTTAACCCGGCTCCGAACACAAGAATGATGGCTCGGTCAGAGTTAACAGGTCAACCCTATCAGTCAAGCAATTAGAGTTTTTGTGTGTGTGTGTGAGAGAGAGAGAGAGATTGAATAAGAAAATCAAAAGGAGAAACTCTAATGAGATTATAATGTCGTCGTGGGAGGACAAGTGTAAACATGATTCAAGACTACAACAGAAGTACAAAAAGTACACAAAAACATAAACAAATACGCATTAATTGGTCGCACCCTTTTGACGAATGGCACAAATGAAAAGGATAATCAAGTTGCTCGAAACAAGATAGGTTTTTAACTTATACAGCAAGCACATGGACCTCCACAATTCTTGTACAGCTCACTCATATCTATTAAATATCTTGGAATATTCAACATGCACAAATCAGAACATGTAAAAAGATGCACAACTTTAAAAGGCTCCATCATGCTCCTCAAACAAATCAAAAAGCAAATAAAATTTGTTATCTAAATCCAACCTTTACAACCTAAATCTAACATGGACCTACTCATTAGTAAGCATTTCTGATGAATTCTCAGAAATTAAACAAATTGGTTTGACTAAATCTAATTACAAATTGGTTTGAACTTAGATAATGAGGATGAGCCATTTTTACATGGAATCAAGTACACTACTATGCCCACAACAAGAGTATCTAAAAAGAACCAGTGATGAAGGAAGACGTACACAACCTATCACCGTTGATGGATAGAAATTACCTAGGGAGAGAGAGAGAGAGGGTGGCGGTGGCGGTGGCGCAAGGAGAGCGAGAGGGTGGCGGTGGCGCGGCGGTGGCGCGGACTAAAAAAAAAAACAACATATATAAACAACAAATTAAAAATCTAGGTTAAAACAAAACATAAATTAAACACAAAAAATTAAAAATTAAAAAAAATATATACCTAGGGTTTGAGAGAGAGGGGTGACGGTGGCGCGGCGGGGTGGAGGGGGCGGTGGCGAGACTAGTGAACTGAGAGAGAGAGCACGCTTGGAAGGGGCGGTGGCGACGGCTGGAGGGGGCGGTGGTGACGGTGGGGGGGCGGCGGAGGCGTTGAAGGAAGAGAGAGGGAGTGTAAACGAGAGAGAGAGAGAGAGTGTGTAAGAGAGAGAGATCGAGGAGTATGTGATTTGGGGAGGGCTGTTCGATTTAGGGGTTTAATTTCAATTTACTGTCGGATAACTCCGACAAAAATACTCCGTCAGAAATACTGTCGGAGATTTACTGTCGGACTCCGACAGTAATGTTAATCTCGAAAATTCTGACGATGCAATTACTGTCGGAATATTACTGTCGGAGTAGTCCGACAGTAATTACTGTCGGACGAAAAGGTATATTCTGAGAATATACCTGTATTACTGTCGGATATTTACTGTCGGACTATTTCCGACAGTAATATTTATCCCGCCAAAACTTTAACATTACTGTCGGAAATACCGACAGTAATTTCCCAATTTCCGACAGAAATTACTGTCGGAAAATTCCGACAGTAAATATTCCGACAGTAATTAGCGTGTTTCTAGTAGTGTAGCGGGTTGAGGGAGATCCAACTATCCTTTTAATTTTTTGTGTTTTCTTTGTTCTTCGTTCATCAAGTCTTCAAGTTGAACTTCTTCGATTCGATCCTTGTTAGAATCACATCGCTTTTTGTTTGATGAGATTGGTAAGTAAATTCGTAAACGAATTTATTCTTAGAGGGTGAGGATGTAACACCGACATCATTCATGTAACACTCGCATCATTCATTACATTCTTTTGCATCATGATTATTTACTTCATTGGTATCATTGTCATTTCAAGTATATTCCTCATCCTAGCACATTTGCATTTGAGTTGATTTCATACTTCTCATATGTCTTGTTTAGTGTTTACATCCTTACAATCATTGGTACTTGTATTGTATTGCATTCTTAACTTTGCTAGAGGTTGTTTAGTATGAGTTTCTCTTGTGTTTTGGACTTGGTTTGAGGTTGGTATCATCTTTGGATGACTTAAGAGTGTTTTGGAATAACTTTGGAAGTGTTTAGAAGCCTTTTTGACCTGAACCAGTCGCTATGCAACTGCATAGTGCGTTCATACTTAAACCTCAAGTTTCTGGAATCTATGCGGTCGCCTTTGGCGCTCGCATAGGAGCTATGCGTCCGCATTACGCCAGCTCACTTAGAACCCCAAAGTTTCTGGATTGTATGCGGCCGCATAAGGAGCTCGCATAAAAGCTATGCGTCCGCATAGCGCGGCCGCTTAACGTCGTGCTCTGCTTTGTTTGTTTGACGAACTTTTAAGTAATTTGACCAATTGACTTACATCCAAGGGCTGAGGATTAGACATGACTTGGGGCTCTTAGATCCGATTTGATGAGACTCCTTAACACCATTAGAGAACTGAAACTCTCTTCATTTCACCATCTTCAACCTTGAAACTTAGAGAGAGAAAAGAGAAAGTTCTAGAGTGAGAAAGTTGTATAGCTTTCTCATTTGAAGTCTAAATCACGATCTGACTTCGCCATTGTGGAGCTACTGACTAGGAAATCACTTTCCTTGGATTGCATGTGGGTTTCGTAAGGTTTTTCTTGGGTTAATTTCTGCTAGATGTAAGCTACTACCCCTCTCTTTCTCTATTTAAGTCTTACATGACATCCTAGCCTTGTAAATTGGCATTTATATGTTGAAATCAATATGTTTGAGTATGTTTTGATGTTGAGCCATGTAAATTTCGTGGATAACTTGTTTTATATGTTGGAAGTTGTTTTGTCTTGGTTGGTACACATAGACATGGTATCACTTCTTAATCTTGAAGTAAAAAATGATTCTTCTTCGATTCGAACTCATTAGAAAAAATTGATGACTCTAACGGAGTTGAATAGGTTATCATAATTGATGAGACCACGTGTGTGACTTGGGGATTTCGTTGTGATATGAGAGTTCTGTTGGGAAAATTATTTACCCAAATTGTGTTTGATGTTGTTGTTTAATTCTCGTAAATATTATGAGATGGTTGATTATGTGAGTAGGATTATTATGACCTACTTGAGACATTCATGTTTAATGATGTTGTACTCTCTATTTTGGAGTTTGTATTGTTGTTGTGAATGTCAAGTAAACATCTACTTGTGCATTTGTTATGTCCATGGATTATTTGTTGGCGGTGTATTGACGCACGATTATTGCGGGAGCTGGGGCTACGTAACAGTTGAAGGCCAATACATCGGGCCTCGCCTTACCGTTGGCCACGGTAGGGGCATAACGCCATTTGTTATATGGAATAGACGCAACCTTGGTATGCTCTTCTATGGTTGATTTTTGGGTCGTAGGGACCAAGATCACCCGTCAACGTGAATACAAAAAATGGTTCACAAAGAATTGGTTATGCTTTTGATTCGTCAATCGAGCATGTCAACAATGGCTCCTACATTGGTATATTAAATGTTGGTTGGTTGGAAGTATTGGGTATATTGGAGGTGTACCTCAATACAATATCCTTTTAAAAAGTGTTTATATATCGCACTTATGTGGTTCCTATATATGCGAATGTTGGTCATGGTTTCCAACTGATATGGGTCGGTTGGCAACTGTTGAGCCTCTCGTGTAGTATAGGGTAACTTGTTGTTATGATATGTTTGATATATGCTATGTCTCGTGAGTGTTATATCATGCCATAGCTTGTTATACTTGTTAATATTACTATCTTAGATCTCGTATGACATATCATTGCTTTAGTAGCTTATTGAGTTTTAAACTCACCTCGTGCAATGTTTATTTTTTTTCCTTAGATCACGGACTGGCGAGGAACCCATAGTAGGAGTTTACTTCGTCTCAGCATTTCTGCAGGTTGTTCTTTTGGTTGTGCTCTTCGGGCCTTTGTATTTTTTTTGGTGAGGCTGAGGGTATACATTATTACCTAACTTTGTAATGTTGAGTAGTGTGCATTGGTTCTTTTGATTTTATTATTCTTTTGGTTATACCAACATGGTTGTCGTGCTTGATATAATCATTATTACTTGTTACTTCCGCATACTCTGATTTGTTTATTGTTGTTGTTCTCCGAGCTTGTTAATATGCCGATGAGGTATTGTTTTGGTTTTAAAGAAAAGCTTAGCACTTGCATTACAGGGTTTTATGCATTCGCTTTATACTTGCATCATATGGAATTTTTATGATGTGTATTTCGTGTTTCTCGTCCTTCGCGATCCAACTTGGGGATTCCACATAGGAATTCGGGTAGGGTCGTGACAGTTGGTATCAAAGCATTAGTTAGATAACCTGGAATGGATTCTTGGTTTAGGAGGGTGGGTTGTGTGTTTGAGTCATTAACATCGAGTGTTTGTTGCAGGTGTTTGACAATGGTAGAGACACGTCATGGTACTAATACAGATGGGATTGGTACGAGTCAAGTTGGGGAAGCTACTGGAGCTGAAAGACATGCTTCACCACCTAGACCACCTCCTAATCAACCGAGAGTTCAGCCGACTGGGCAACCAAATGCACCACCTGAGGCAAATGTGAATCCGAATGAGGCTTTGCAAGAAGAGTAGGCATAATGAAGGAATAACACTAGTCGCCAGGGAGGACAGTTTCGTCAACAAACTGGGAATCAAGGGAATGTAGGTCGTGGGCAACGTGATGCAAGGATTGTTTGTGGGTTTTGCAAGAAGAGTAGGCATAATGAAGATAAGTGTTGGTTGAAGCAAGGGAAATGTTTGTTGTGTGGTGATGGCACACATTTTCAGCGGGATTGCCCTAAGAATAAAGGGACACCGCCGGGAGGTGCACAACAGAACGCTGGGGTTAAGAGAGATAACGAGGGTCGTCCTAGAGTGCAAGGTCGAGTCTTTGCCTTAGACCAGAGGGGAGTTCCCGAGGCCCCTAATGTCATAGGAGGTACTTTAAACATCTCTAGTGAGAAATCCTAAGTGTTAATAGACCCAGGGTCATCACATTCTTACATTGCATCATATTTTGCTTATCATTTGCATGCTATACTTGAGTTATTGCCTTATGTGTTGGAGGTGTTTATTCCATTGGGAGAGCGCCACGTAGCTTTGGATGTTTATCGTGCTTGTGATGTTGTTATTGATGATCATCACTTACCTGTGGATTTGGTCGTATTGCCTATACGTGATTTCGATGTCATTTTGGGAATGGATTCGTTACATGCTTATCATGCTATTGTTGATTGTCGTAAGAAATTGGTTACCTTTGATTTACCGAATGTAACCTCATTTGTGTTTATGGGTGATAAGATTATGGGCGGTATTCAGCTTATTTCGGCTTTGAAAGCTCGGAAGTTATTGCCTCATGGATGTTCAGGGTATTTGGCTTGTCGCGACCCGCACCCGGACTCCTACATGGAATCCCGAGTCGGACCGCGAGCGGGACTCATGAAATACGCATAATAAAAATTCCATGTGCAATAGATGCAAGTATGAAGCATATGCACAAAACCCTGTAATGCACGTGCGATACTTTTTGAAAACCATGTCAACACATCATCGGCATTAATAACAAGCCGAAAACTGAACTGATTTAAAACTTGGTTTGAATGTAAAACCAACATATAACATAAACCTCCACGAGCAACGAGCTCGGAGAACCATAACAACTTCAAATCAGAGTATGCGGAAGTAACAAATATTAATAATTACATCACGCACGACAACCGTGTCGGCACAAACAAAAGAATATTACAGTCATAAAGACCACACACTACCCAACATTACAAAGTTTAAGTAACATTGTATTCCCTCGGCCTCACCAAAATAAATACCAAGCCCAAAAGAACAACCTGCATAAAAATGCCGAGATGAAGCCAAGACTCAACTAAGGGTTCCTCGCCGGACCGTGATCTAAGGAAAACAAATAAACATTGAACGGGGTGAGTTTAAAACTTAATAAGCTACTAATGCAACAAAATGTCATACGAGATGCAAGACAATAATAAGAACAAGTATTACAGGCTATAACAAGATTACATCAATCTTCATGCATAGCAATATAAGCATCTCATAACAACACGTTACCCTACACTACACGAGAGGCTCAACGATCGCCAACCGACCCATACCAGTTGGAAACCATGACCAACATTCGAATATGTAGGAACCATATAAGTGCGATAAGTAAGCACATTCTAAAAGGATACAGTATTGAGGTACACCTCCAATATACCCAATACTTCCAACCAACCAACATATAATATACCAATGTAGGAGCCGTTGTTGACGTGCTCGATCGACGAATCAAAACCGTTAACCAATGCTCAATAACCAATACTGTGTGAACCATTTTTTGTATTCACGTCGACGGGTGATCTTAGTCCCTACAACCCAAGAATCAACCACGGAATAGCTTACCAAGGTTGCGTTTATTCCATACAACAAATGGCGCTATACCCTTACCGCGGCCAACGGTAAGGCGAGGCCCAGTGTATTGGCCTTCAATTATTACGTAGCCCCGGCTCCCGCAATAATCGAGCGTCAATACACCGCCAACAATTAATCTATGGACATAACAAATGTACAAGTAGATGTTTACTTGACATTCTCAACAACAAATCAAACTCCCAAAATGTGGAGCACAACAACATTTAACATAAATGTCTCAAGTAGGTCATAATAATCCTACTCACATACTCAATCATCTCATAGTATTTACGAGAATTAAACAACAACATCATGCATAATTTCGGGTAACTAATTTTCCCGACAAAGCTCTCGTATCACAACGGAATCCCCAAGTCACACACGTGGTCTCATCAATTATGAAGACCTATTTGACTCTGTTAGAGTCTTTATTTGTTTCTAATGAGTTCGAATCGAAGCGAAGCCATTTATACTTCAATATTAACAAATGATACCATTTCTATGTGTATCAACCAAGACAAAACAAGTCTTTTAACATGCAAAATATGTCATCCACAAATTTCACATGGCTCAACAATAAAACATACTCTAACATGTTGATTTCAACATATAAATGCCATTTTGCAAGGCTAAGATGTCATACAAGACATAATTAGAGAAGGAGAGGGGTAGTAGCTTACCTCTTGAAGAATTCAACCAAGAAAATCTCTAAGAAACCCACATGCAAACCAAGGATTGTGTTCTCCTAGTTGGTAGCTCCACAATGGTGAAGTTGGATTGTGATTTGGACAACAATTGAGCAAACTAGCTCACTTTCTCTATCAAGAACTCTCTCAAGCTTCTCTCTAAGTTTTGAAGATGACAATGGTGAAATGAGGAGAGTATCATGTCTCCCATGGTGTTTTAAGGGTCTAAGAAGCCTGGTCAAGGAGGTGGAGGACGTGGCTCAATCCTAGCCAAGGATTTGGAGTCAAAATGGTCAAAACTTAAAAATCCCGTAAGCTGACATCGTGGTGGCGCTAAGGCGCTGCGCGCTACGGCGCTAGGCGCTAAGGCGCTGCGTCAGTTTTCCAAAATTCCAGAACGTTATGCGCTAAGGCGCTGAAAAAGTGGCGCTAAGGTGCTGCGCGCTACGGCGCTAAGCGCTAAGGCGCTATGCCTGCTGTCTCAAATCCAGAATGTTGCGCGCTAAGGCGCTAAAAAGTGGCGCTAAGGCGCGGCTCAGGAAGAACATTTGCTACAAAAGTGTTCCAAAGTGATTCTAAGTTCAAACCATGTCCAAGACATAAAAGAAACCCAAACAAAACAACCTCTAACCAGGTTAAGAATACAAATCCAAATCAAGAACGAATAAGTGCAAAGATTTAAACACCCAACAATACATATGAGAAGTATGAAATCGACTCAAATGCAAACACACTAAGATGAAGATGATACATGAAATGACCATGATAGTTAATAAAGTAAACAAACACGATGCACACAAATGTTATGAATGATGCGGGTGTTACATTCTCACCCCCTTAGAATAAATTCGCCCACGAATTTACTTACCAATCTCCTTGAACAAAGATGGATATTTCTCACGCATCTCTTGTTCCAATTCCCATGTGGCTTCCTCAACGTTGTGACTTCTCCACAAAACCTTCACAAGATGGATAGTCTTGGTCCTTAAGACATGTTCTTTTGTGTCAAGTATCCTCACAGGTTCTTCAACGTAGGAGAGATCGGTCGACAAATCTACCGGTTCATACTCCAAAATATGCGATGCGTCCGACAAATATTTCCTCAACATTGAGACATGAAACACGGCATGAATACCCGACATCCAAGGTGGCAATGCAAGCCTATACGCTAAATTCCCAATTCTTTCCAAAATCTCAAAAGGTCCAATAAACCTCGGTGCCAATTTTCCTTTCTTCCCAAATCTTTTAACCCCAATTCGAGGCGACACCTTCAAGAACACACGATCACCAACCTCAAACTCAAGGTCTCGTCGCCTATTATCCGCGTAGCTCTTCTGTCTACTTTGGGCTGTTCTCAACCTCTCCCGAATAATCTTTACATTCTCGGCTGACTCGTGAACCATATCGGGTCCCCACAACCTCGCTTCTCCAACTTCATCCCAACAGATCGGGGAACGACACCTCCTTCCATAGAGTGCCTCATAAGGTGCCATACCAATGCTCGAATGGTAACTGTTGTTGTAGGCAAACTCTATCAATGGTACATGTGAATCCCAATTGCCTTTAAAGTCCATAGAACAAGCCCTTAACATGTCCTCAAGCGTTTGAATAGTTCTCTCGGTCCATCCGTCGTGGGTGAAATCTTGTACTAAGTGTTAACCTCGAACCCAATGCATTCAAGCCTCGCCAAAACCGTGATGTAAATCGAGGATCTCTATCCGACACAATGCTAACAGGAACCCCATGAAGCCTCACAATTTCTTGGATATACAAAGTAGCAAGCCTCTCCATAGAATAAGTCATCGCCATTGGGAGAAAATGGGCTGACTTGGTCAATCGATCAACAATAACCCAAACAGAATCATGACCTTGTCGAGTCCGTGGTAACCCAGTCACAAAATCCATGGCGATGTTCTCCCATTTCCATTCCGGAATCTCCAACGGTTGCAACAATCCCGCTGGTCGTTGATGCTCCGCCTTTACCCTTTGGCAAGTCAAACACCTCGAAACGAATTCAGCTATCTCTCTTTTCATTCCATTCCACCAAAAGTTCTTCTTTAAGTCCCTATACATCTTTGTACTCCCGGGATGAATCATATACTTAGACTTATGTGCCTCATCCAAAATTTGCCGTTTAACATCCTCAATATCCGGCACGTAAACTCTTCCTCGAAACAAAAGAACACCATCACTATTCTGAGAAAAATCCACCGTCTTATTCTCATCTAAACCCTCAATCAGCTTTTTCAAATCCGGATCACTCTCTTGAGTTTCCTTAATTCGCTGAAGCAAAATCGGAGTAGCTCGAATATTGGCAAATATCACCCCATGGCTAGACATACAAGGACCCCAATCCAGAACATCCTCAAGCATTCTCCATTCTCGAGCCATCAAACAAGAAACATAAGTCTTCCTACTAAGAGCATCGGCCACCACATTGGCCTTCCCCGGATGGTATAAAATGGTGCAATCATGGTCCTTTAACCTTTCCATCTATCTCCTTTACCTATTATTCAACTCCTTTTGAGAAAACAAATACTTAAGGCTCTTATGATCAGTATATACCTCAAATTTGGCCCCATAGAGATAATGCTTCCACTTGTGAAGTGCAAAAATGATCGCTGCTAACTCCATGTCATGAGTCGGATAGTTTTGTTCACACTGAGTCAGTTTTCGAGAAGCATAAGCTATAACCCTTCCGTTCTGCATCAACACACATCCCAAACCTTCCTTTGAAGCATCACTATATATAAGCAACCCATCATGACCGTTCGGCAAGGCTAAAACTGGTGCAGTAGTCAATTTCTTCTTCAATTCTTGGAAGCTCACTTCACATTTATCGTTCCAAACAAAAGCCTTATTCTTTTGTGTCAATGAAGTCAACGGGGTTGCAATATTAGAAAACCCTTCTATGAACCTCCGATAGTACCCCGCTAAACCCAAAAAGCTACGAACTTTCGTTACAGTTTCGGGTCTCTTCCAACTCACAACTGCTTCAATTTTAGTCGGGTCAACCGCTATACCATCCTTTGACACAATGTGGCCAAGAAAAGCCACTTCCTCAAGCCAAAAGGCACACTTGCTAAACTTAGCAAATAGCTTCTTTTCTCTTAGCACCGTCAAAACTAACCTCAAGTGATTTTCATGTTCTTTTCGGGACTTAGAATAAACCAAAATGTCATCAATGAACACGACCACAAAGCAATCAAGATAGGGCAGGAATACTCTATTCATCAAATCCATAAACACAGCTGGAGCGTTGGTTAATCCAAAAGGCATGACCACAAATTCAAAGTGCCCGTAACGAGTCCGAAAAGCTGTTTTAGGTATATCCTCCGCTCGAACCTTCAACTGATGGTAACCGCTCCTAAGATCAAACATAGAATACACTACAAAACCTTGAAGTTGATCAAACAAATCATCAATATGCGGAAGAGGATACTTATTCTTAATGGTCACTTGATTCAATTCCCTATAATCAATGCATAACCTCAAAGATCCGTCCTTCTTTCTCACAAACAACACCGGTGCACCCACGGCGATACACTCGGTTTAATAAAACCTCGATCAAGTAACTCTTCCAATTGTACCTTCAACTCTTTCAATTCAGCTGGTGCCATACGATAAGGTGCCTTTGAGATCGGTGTAGTCCCTGGTAACAATTCAATACAAAACTCCAACTCCCGGTCCGGAGGCAAATCATAATCAGCTGCAAATACATCCGGGAATTCACGAACAATAGGAACATCCTCCAACACAACACCCTTTTGCGATCTATCCATAACACACGCCAAATACCCCGAACATCCATGAGACAACAACTTTCGAGCCTTCAAGGCCGAAATGAGCTGAATTCCACCCATTATCTTATCACCCAAAAATACAAATGAAGGAACTTTTGGCAATTCAAAAGTAACCAACTTCCTACGACAATCAACAATAGCATGATGAGCATGTAGCCAATCCATCCCCAGAATAACATCGAAATCCCGAATGGGCAATATAACCAAATCCGCAGGTGATGGTCATCAACAACCACATCACAAGCACGATAGACATCCAAAGCAACATGGCACTCCCAACGGGGTAGACACCTCCAACACATACGGTAATTCGGGTATAGCATGCAAATGATGAGCAAAATGTGATGCAATATAAGAATGAGATGACCCTGGGTCTATTAACACTCGGGCTTTCTCACTGGAGATGGTTAAAGTACCTCCTATGACATTAGGGGCCTCGGGACTCCCTTTGGTCTAAGGCAAAGACTCTACCTTGCACTCTAGGGCGACCCTCGTTATCTCTTTTAACCCCGGCATTTTGTTGCACACCCCCCGGTTGTGTCCCTTTGTTCTTAGGACAATTCCGCTGAAAGTGTGTGCCATCACCACACACCAAACACTTCCCATTCTTCAACCAACACTTCTCTTCATTATGCCCACTCTTCTTACAATACCCACAAGTAACTCTAGCATCCCGCTGTCCACGACCCGTATTTTCTTGATTCCCAGTTTCTTGTCGAAATTGTCCTCCCTGTCGACTGGTGTTGCTCCCCCTATTGGTCCCACTTGAGCTTGATCTCTTCCATTGCGACTGCGATGCCTGCGAGTTCCCACTTGTACTACCCAGCTTGCCTCGGTGCTCCTCTATATCATGCTCGATTTTATAAGCCTTGTCCACTGCACTTTGATAACTCGGCAACTCAAGTGGTAAGAGTTGCTTACGGTATTCTGTCCTCAATCCTTTCACAAAGCGGTAAATTTTCTTCTCCGTTGTTGGGATCAAGTGCACACAATACCTCGCCAACTCGGTATACTTGGCAGAGTACTGAGCCACTGTCATCGTCCCCTGATCAAGACTAAGAAATTTGACCTCCTTCTTGGCCTGAACCACATCCGGAACAAAGTGATTCCTAAACTCCCTCAAAAATATTTCCCATGTGCGAGCCACTCGATCCTGCACCCAACTTGCCTCTAGCACCTTCCACCAGTGTTCTGCTGCATCCTCTAATTTGAACGCTGCAAACTTGACTTTGTCTTCCTCGGTGCACTCTATTGCCACACAAATCTTCTCCAAAGACTCAATCCACCTTTCTGCCTTCATTGGGTCTGGCTCCCCATCATAACTGCGAGGTTTCATCTTCAAGAACCTCCCCAACCTACGATCATAATCTCTATTTCCCCCAGCTGGTTGATCCCCTCGGTTTCCCCTAGCTTGCCCCTGTCCTGCCATTGCCTGCCTGTGCAAATCTAGAGTTTGTCGGTTCATTTCCATCATTGTCTGCATAAACTCCTGCATAGTTTGCATAAAAGCCTCAGTCGGATTCACAGGTGTCTCGGGTGGTGCATTCTGTTGCCCTGTTGGCCGAACTCCCGGTTGATTAGGAGGTGGTCTAGGTGGTGAAGCATGGCTTTCACCCAGCTTCCCCAACATGACTTGTGCCAACCCCATCCGTGTTGGTACCATGACGTGTTTCTACCATTGTCAAATACCTGCAATAAACACTCGACGTTAACGACTCAAACACACAACCCACCCTCCTAAACCAAGAATCCATTCCAGGTTATCTAACTTATGCTCGATACCAACCCGCGACCCGCACCCGACTCCTACATGGAATCCTGAGTCGGACCGCGAGCGGGACTCATGAAATACGCATAATAAAAATTCCATGTGCAATAGATGCAAGTATGAAGCATATGCACAAAACCCTGTAATGCACGTGCGATACTTTTTAAAAACCATGTCAACACATCATCGGCATTAATAACAAGCCGGAAACTGAACTGATTTAAAACTTGGTTTGAATGTAAAACCAACATATAACATAAACCTCCACGAACAACGAGCTCGGAGAACCTTAACAACTTCAAATCAGAGTATGCGGAAGTAACGAATATTAATAATTACATCACGCACGACAACCGTGTCGGCACAAACAAAAGAATATTACAGTCATAAAGACCACACACTACCCAACATTACAAAGTTTAAGTAACATTGTATTCCCTCGACCTCACCAAAATAAATACCAAGCCCAAAAGAACTACCTGCAGAAAAACGCCGAGATGAAGCCAAGACTCAACTAAGGGTTCCTCGCCTGACCGTGATCTAAGGAAAACAAATAAACATTGAACGGGGTGAGTTTAAAACTCAATAAGCTACTAATACAACAATATGTCATACGAGATGCAAGACAATAATAAGAGCAAGTATTACAAGCTATAACAAGATTACATCAATCTTCATGCATAGCAATATAAGCATCTCATAACAACACGTTACCCTACACTACACGAGAGGCTCAACGATCGCCAACCGACCCATACCAGTTGGAAACCATGACCATAATTTGCATATGTAGGAACCATATAAGTGCGATAAGTAAGCACATTCTAAAAGGATACAGTATTGAGGTACACCTCCAATATACCCAATACTTCCAACCAACCAACATATAATATACCAATGTAGGAGCCGTTGTTGACGTGCTCGATCGACGAATCAAAACCGTTAACCAATGCTCAATAACCAATACTGTGTGAACCATTTTCTGTATTCACGTCGACGGGTGATCTTAGTCCCTACAACCCAAGAATCAACCACGGAATAGCTTACCAAGGTTGCGTTTATTCCATACAACAAATGGCGCTATACCCCTACCGCGGCCAACGGTAAGGCGAGGCCCAGTATTGGCCTTCAATTACTACGTAGCCCCGGCTCCCGCAATAATCGGGCATCAATACACCGCCAACAATTAATCCATGGACATAACAAATGTACAAGTAGATGTTTACTTGACATTCTCAACAACAAATCAAACTCCCAAAATGTGGAGCACAACAACATTTAACATAAATGTCTCAAGTAGGTCATAATAATCCTACTCACATACTCAATCATCTCATAGTATTTACGAGAATCAAACAACAACATCATGCATAATTTCGGGTAACTAATTTTCCCGACAAAGCTTTCGTATCACAACGGAATCCCTAAGTCACACACGTGGTCTCATCAATTATGAAGACCTATTTGACTCCGTTAGAGTCTTTATTTGTCTCTAATGAGTTCGAATCGAAGAGAAGCCATTTATACTTCAATATTAACAAATGATACCATTTCTATGTGTATCAACCAAGACAAAACAAGTCTTTTAGCATGCAAAATATGTCATCCACGAATTTCACATGGCTCAACAATAAAACATACTCTAACATGTTGATTTCAACATATAAATGCCATTTTGCAAGGCTAAGATGTCATACAAGACATAATTAGAGAAGGAGAGGGGTAGTAGCTTATCTCTTGAAGAATTCAACCAAGAAAATCTCTAAGAAACCCACATGCAAACCAAGGATTGTGTTCTCCTAGTTGGTAGCTCCACAATGGTGAAGTTGGATTGTGATTTGGACAACAATTGAGCAAACTAGCTCACTTTCTCTCTCAAGAACTCTCTCAAGCTTCTCTCTAAGTTTTGAAGATGACAATGGTGAAATGAGGAGAGTATCATGTCTCCCATGGTGTTTTAAGGGTCTAAGAAGCCTGGTCAAAGAGGTGGAGGACGTGGCTCAATCCTAGCCAAGGATTTGGAGTCAAAATGGTCAAAACTTAAAAATCCCGTAAGCTGACATCGTGGTGGCGCTAAGGCGCTGCGCCAGTTTCCAAAATTCCAGAACGTTATGCGCTAAGGCGCTGAAAAAGTGGCGCTAAGGCGCTGCGCGCTACGGCGCTAAGCGCTAAGGCGCTATGCCTGCTGTCTCAAATCCAGAATGTTGCGCGCTAAGGCGCTAAAAAGTGGCGCTAAGGCGCAGCTCAGGAAGAACATTTGCTACAAAAGTGTTCCAAAGTGATTCTAAGTTCAAACCATGTCCAAGACATAAAAGAAACCCAAACAAAACAACCTCTAACCAGGTTAAGAATACAAATCCAAATCAAGAACGAATAAGTGCAAAGATTTAAACACCCAACAATACATATGAGAAGTATGAAATCGACTCAAATGCAAACACACTAGGATGAAGATGATACATGAAATGACCATGATAGTTAATAAAGTAAACAAATACGATGCAAACAAATGTTATGAATGATGCGGGTGTTACATGGCTTGTGTTGTTGATAGATCACAAAAGGTTGTTACCTTGGAGGATGTTCCTATTGTTCGTGAATTTCTAGATGTATTTACAGCTGATTATGATTTGCCTCTAGACTGAGAGTTGGAGTTTTGTAGTGAATTGTTACTAGGGACCGCACCGATTTCAAAAGAACCTTATCGTATGGCACCAGCTGAATTGAAAAATTTTAAAGTCCAATTGGAAGAGTTACTTGATCGGGGTTTTATTAAACCGAGTGTATCGCCTTGGGGTGCATCTGTTTTGTTTGTGAAGAAGAAAGATAGGTCTTTGAGGTTATGTATTGATTATAGGGAATTGAATCAAGTGACCATTAAGAATAAATATCATCTTCCACATATGGACTATTTATTTGATCAACTTCAAGGTTCCGTTGTATACTCTAAGTTTGATCTCAGGAGCGGTTACCATCAATTAAAGGTTCGAGTGGAGGATATTCCGAAGACGATTTTCGGACTCGTTATGGGCACTTTGAGTTTGTGGTTATGCCTTTTAGGTTGACTAATGCACCAGCCGTGTTTATGGATTTGATGAATAAGGTGTTCTTACCTTATCTTGATTGCTTTGTGGTTGTGTTCATTGACAATTTCTTGGTTTTCTAAGTCCCGTGAAGAGCATGAGAAACATTTAAGGTTAGTATTGACGGTTTTGAGGGAGAAGAAGTTGTTTGCTAAATTTAACAAGTGTACCTTTTTGGCTTGAGGAAGTGGCTTTTTTGGGCCATATTGTATCAGGTGAAGGTATAGCGGTTGATCCCGCTAAGATTGAGGTAGTTGTGAATTGGAAGTGTGACGTCCCGAGTCCGAGATTCGATGTTGAACCCCAACTCGGAGCGCCAAACCGAAGAAGAACAGAATAAAGTGAGCCACAAAAGCTCGAAACTAAACCAATGCAGCGGAATACTAAAAACAAGGCAGCGGAATAACAAATGAACTTGAGCCTCAAAGCTCGAATAACAAGAATCCCAACATATAATAATAACCTCCACGGCTAAACAAGCGCCGGAGAACAACAACATCTAAACACCACGAGACAACACGCTCGGGAAAACCATTAGTAAAATACCAATGGGCACACGGCCACAACCAAGACAACTGGGGTTATAAATATAGTACAACTGGTACCACTCCACAAGTCGGCACCAAATACAAGTCTATAAAATACAAGAATCTCTACCCGACATACTAAGTTTAAATAACTCAGTTTAACCCACAATCTCACAAGTATAGGAAACAAATATAAAATACTAGCTAGCTACAACTAGAGGATCTTCGAACTAGAGCCTCACTGCGCCGAAACGTATCCTGCAACTAAGGCAAAACAAATATGGAAGGGATGAGTCGAATGACCCAGTAAGCTACTAATGAAACAATATGGCATGGCATTATGCACGTAAGAAAAGCAGGATAATAAACAGGTTGTAGCACATAAGACAACCAACCCTATATTCACGAGAGGCTCAGTAGCCACCAACCGTCATGCACTGGTTGGAGACTACGACCAACATTCGTTCATATAGGAAGCACATAAAGCTCAAAGTAAACATAGAAAGGTGGATACGGTGGATTCGAGGTACACCTCTGAAATCCCTTGAAACACTTCCGACCTTATCGCTCCATGAAGCCGTAGTAAACGATCGCACTGCCGCTCCACAGAACTATAAAGGATGCCACTGCTGCTATCCAACAAGATAATAATGATAATAGATTCCTGCGCTTCTGCTCCAGAGGACCATACTAAACAATTGTGCCGCTGATGCCAGACACATCTCCCAATGTTGAACAATGAACAAAAATAGATAATTGTGCTGCTACTGTCGTACACAAATCACAAAGGGACCGGTGCTCGTATCCCCAAACAAATATAGGTACTCGATCGCGTCAAGCACGGTCTACAAGTACCCAACCAATAATGTACCCGACCGCGACACGCATGATCCACAGGTACCCGTTGTGGACCATTTTCTGTATCCACGTCGACGTATCGCTCGATCCCCTACGACCCGAGACGATACGGCTCTAGCCACTTATAGGTATCACAAGGGACCGGTGTCCGTATCCCAATGCATACAAAAAATATCGACAATACACAGTCGACGTTTATTCCGTTCAACTGTGGGACTAGAGAAACCCCTACCGTGGCCAACGGTAGGGCGAGGCCCAGTGTATTGGCCTTCGGCTATTACGAAGCCCCTGCTCCCGCAATAACCGAGCGTCAATACACCTCCAATGCACATATGCTAGCTGGACTCGATGCAATGCACAAGTAGATGTTTACTCATGCCAAACTAATCTAAGTGTGTTCTATTGAATCACAACCCAATGAAATCAAACCATAATGTGTTCTATTGAATCACATACTAAATCAACATAATGTGCTTATAAATACTAAACACACAATCAATCATCAAAGTAGGATGATTGTCCTATTGCTTACTAGAACAATCACAAATACCACACATCATCCGAGTCTGCAATTGCTAGACTTAACGATCATAACATATGTAAGCCTACTCGTACTTACAATCATAATTCAACGCGCTACTAATACGCGCAACTTAGGATCTCTACGGTATCCCACAATCACAATACACTTCATCTCATTCCCGTCGTGTATTATACATATCACGACTCCCCAACAAGTCACAGAGCCCGCAAAGGACCGACAACCAATTTGTATCATTAACTACGTAGGATATAACCAACTCATCATAAACACGTTGCTCAAGCGTAGCAACTAAGTCGTTCCCAACGTACGTCTCACATGATCGTACACAACTCATTAGTAACTTATATGAAGTACAAGTACCTTTAATAACTAATCAAAGCATGGACGTAGGGTTTATATATAATCATCCAACCTAATTCAAGTAGTCACGTGTTCAACAATGTTAACTAAGTCAACCTAACTCAAGTTGCTCGATCAAAGTCTCATCAATGCGTCATCCCACCTCGTAGGAGACTTAAATACTACTCGTCGACTCGTTATACGACGTATATTCTTAACGTATTATTCGACTCTACTAAAGTCGGTCACGACTAAAGTCTAGCCCATTCAGGGTAATATTCGATTCTCAACTTCCCAACGACCACACTCGGGTCTTACAGATATTCACAATATCGGGACAAGCCGTAGCATTATCCCTATATACCCATCTCAATCACGAGACTCAGTATACCGAAAGTCTATTACTCATAAAAATCTCACAAGTGTACTAACAATTAAAATCTCAACAAGTTATAAATACTCTATATAACTAAAACAAATCATCGGCAAATTTACTGCCGGAACCCAACTATAAAACAAAACCCACGAGTCTATAACTTGAGAAATAATAACAACAACAACGTGTACACAATGAACTCCACAAGTCTCTAATATTCGGAGACCACAAATCAACAATAATTCATCTATACTCGTCATCTAACATGCTAGAGTATCACATTAAACAAGTATAACATGTAGGGAGTTCATATGCACATAAATAACACATAAACATCACGATACTACTCTACGATGCTCAAAATCTAAGAAAGAGATTAGTAACTTACCCACAACGCAAATCCTCCACGAAATCCAAGGGGCTTCGGGTGGAAGACTACTCCTCCGCGAACTCTACGCCGCTACGGAGTCCAATCATCGATTCCAAGCTCGATCCAAGTCCGAATCAAGCTTCCTCTCTCTCAAAATTTTATTTTCTCTCTCTAAAATGTGGGGGAAGAGATGGGGTGGGAATTCTTTAACCGATCGGATGATCTAGTCGGCTAGAAACGTGCTCCTCATCGTCCTTACGCTACGACAAAGACGGATCGTCGATCCGACCAACGGAGCTCGAGATATCGCAATTCTTCTCTTCTTCTCTCTCCTTTCTTTCTCTAGAGTCTCTCTCTCTATTTTCTGGTTTGAGGATGAGAATAAGGCAGAAAATAGAGTTGGGTTTTATTATTAATACCATGGGTAAGTGTTTGGTCCAATCCCATGCTTGTTTGAGCATTTTAAACCACTTAAAAATGTTAAAAAATCGAGAAAAGACGAAAACTGGACGAGCAGAGACGGGGCAGGGCGATCGCTCTGCCCTAAACAGGGTGATCGCTTTGTCTTCTGGACACAGGGTGATCGCTTTGTTCTCCCCAGGGTGATCGCTTTGTGTCCAGATTCTCCGAACTCTCCGAAAATGCTCTGAAACGCTCCCGAAATGATCTTAAGTGATCCCTAGGTGATTCTAAGTTTATGGGAAGGTCGAAACACTCGAGAAAGGTTCCCGAAAGGTCCGGAAACAATGCTAGAAGCTCAATGTAAAGTTCACACAATCAACCATATAAAGGTTAGGGTACAAATCGGGGCATACGAAACACTCGAAATGACTCGGCGTGAGGGTTAACGACAAGATCAACGTGATCATCAGTCGTGAAGGAGTCTAAACCAAGGTTAGGTTAATCAACCAAAGAGAAGATGTGACGCACACGAACGCTAATAGATGTCGACGATAATCTCGAACAGATAAAGGAATAAAGTGTAACTCACCATGAGTTAAACGCGCGTCAAATATGGTTCTCGACCTAACACGTCACGCTTAACGAGCATGACACCTCACTCTCTGAGGGTTTTAAGGTCAATATCGAGAGACTACGAGTGAACCCGGAATAAAGTTGTGTCGGGGTATTACAGGAAGAGACCCGAGACTATGACGGATGTTCGTAGCTTTTTGGGTTTAGTGGGGTATTATCGGAGGTTCATAGAAGGGTTTTCTAGGATTGCAACCCCGTTGACTACTTTGACACAAAAGAATAAGGTTTTTGTTTGGAATGATAAATGTGAGGTGAGCTTCCAAGAGTTGAAGAAAAGATTGACTACAGCATTGGTTTTAGCTTTGCCGAACGGACATGATGGGTTTCTTATTTATAGCAATGCTTTGAAAGAAGGCTTGGGATGTGTGTTGATGCAGAACGGAAGGGTTATAGTGTCACACCCCAATTCAAGCTACTACACATAGCCTAAATTCGGGCATGACCCGGCTAAACAATATCAAAATAACAACCTGATAGACAATAAATAACAGCGGAAATAAAAGTATGGCGATAATCCATTCAACCTCATAAACTGAAAATATACAACTGAGTTTACACAACTCATCCAGATGATATATAGACCAAAATAGAAGGCATCCAACCGTTATATAAAATACAACAAAATAGTGTTTGAACCCTAGACAGTATACAACAACTGTCTAACATATACACAAAAAAGTCTACCCTAAAAGAATAACCACCTTCTAATCTCGCGACGAGCTGTACAGCCTCACGCACGTGAACCCTTCGCCTCGCTCCGATCTAAGGAAAAACAATAATGAAAGGGTGAGTTACATATGACCCAGTAAGATTCAACTAAACTTATGCATGTATGCAACAGTAATAGAATGCTAACACATAGCAGCATGTAATCAGCATAAGTAAAAACCAACCAAGTCCCATTACCAGTGCAAGAAGGCTCACGACTGCTAACTGTCCCATACAAGTTGGAAATAATGACCAACTTACAAAGCAATGAGCTAAACAACATTTCATATCACGTATTAAACAAGTAATAACATCATGGAATCACATGTATCAGGATATAATAGTCGAGGTACACATCCGACTAACCAGCTCCCCTTATAACACCATTCGGCTTTGAAGTTCATATAAGATCATTGTAACCATATAATTTATATTTCAAATATTATACGGAATAAGTCAACATGCCCCAAGTCCCTACAACCTTGGCATCCATATGACAACACCACTCTTGTCCAAGAATCTACGTGGTGTAAACCCAATTTTGGCCGGAAATAGGGAGGCAAGCCGGATTAAGGTCACCACAACCCGACTATCACTACACTCCACCCTATGACAATTAGTAGTCAACCAAAACCCCTGAAAGTTAGTATTAGATTGTGCACAATCGGTTAACCAAATTCACATTCACACTTTATTCCATATTCATTTACAATTTCGATATTTCGGTTATCCACCAAGGATCAATTCGAGTTCTATATTCACGAATCAACATAATGAACACTTTAACCATCTCAAATCATTCGATATTAAGTCATAAAACCTAAATCACAGCCATGTCACATACTTTGTTCAAGTTGATTTCTTGTCAGTTTCACCAATTTAAGTATACAATCGAATTACAATAATTTCAAGGCTTATATGAACATCAACACACTTTATTAACACACATACCCATAATCATATCAGCCTAATAAACATCATATCATGGCTGGAAATCACAAACTCTTCATAATAACAACTTAGCAATTGATAATAGCCGAATTAAACCGATTAAACTACAACATGGATAAGCAAGAGGTCCCTTACCAAATCAAAGAGCTAAACCACCATTAAACCCCTAGATTCAAGTAAGTCAGCCACAAACTCCCTTAAACAAGTCCTCTATTGCTGCCTTAAAGAAAGAATAACTTATCAAGCAAGAATACACACAAACCCTAGGTTGAAAAGTGGAATTTTGAAAGAATTTTGGAGGATTTGAGAGAGGGAATTAAGTGTTTTCTGTGTTTAGAAGGCTGGGATATGTTCTTCCCCTATTTTTCCACGTTCTAGACTAGATAAGGAAGCCAAAGCATGAGGTGGAAAGCAAGAAAAATTAAAAACACAAAATCTGGACATTCTGTCCATACATGGTGAGCTAGGGTGCGGCTGGGCGTGCTAAGGCGGGCACTATTCACTCAGCTTCTTGCAATTTTTCTGTTTCGCTCTGTTTTCTCGATTCGATCATTCGTTCACTCCTAGGTTTGATTGTACAACACTTATAACACATCAAAGGATGTCCCTAAAGGTTTGATACCATCCTAGGATCAATTTAAAGTCACGAGAAAGTTTACGAAACCGAAAACAATGTCGACAACTTCTTTGTTTTGTAACTTTGAATTAACACACCATATTTCACTTTTTCAAGGCACGATTTATCAACATGAAACCTATATAACATCAAGTATATCTAGGTTCAATGTATCATGGTTCATCTCTTTCATTTTGGTTCAATTTATGCTACGAAACAATGCAAGAAAGTAACGTACCAAAACATGAAATCATGAGTTTACGACTCATCTAATCAATATCATGAACCACGATAATCAAATTAATAATGCATGCACATAATAATATGATTAACATGCTAATGAGATGCTCGGTTATTACATATAGCATATGCTTCTTGAAAGTTGACTCAGTGTGAACAGAATTATCCGACTCATGATATGGAGTTAGCAACAATTATTTTTGCTCTTCACAAATGGAAGCATTATCTTTATGGGGCTAAGTTTGAGGTATTTACCGATCATAAGAGCCTTAAGTATTTGTTTTCACAAAAGGAATTGAATAATAGGCAACGAAGGTGGATGGAAAGGTTAAAGGATCATTATTGCTCTATTCTATACCATCCGAGAAAGGCCAATGTTGTGGCCAATGCCCTTAGTAGGAAAGCATATGTTTCTTGTTTGATGTCATGTGAATTGAAGATGCTTGAGGATGTTCAGGATTGGAGCCCTTGTATGTCTAACCATAGGGTGATATTTGCTAACATTCGAGCTACACCGATTTTGCTTCAGCGAATTAAGGAAACTCAAGTTACCATTCGAGTATAGAAATGGCTCCATACGAGGCACTCTATGGAAGGAAATGTCGTTCGCCGATTTGTTGGGATAAGGTTGGTGAAGTGAAGTTATGGGGACCGGATTTAGTTCTTGAATCGGCCGAGAATGTGAAAATTATTTGGGATAAGGAAATGTCGTTCGCCGAGCTATGTTGGACCATTTAAAATATTGGAGAAAGTTGGGAAGTTAGCATATAGGATTGCTTTGCCACCATTGATGTCGGTATTCATACCGTGTTTCATGTATCGATGTTGAGGAAATATTTGTCGGATGCATCGCATATTTTGGAGTATGAACCGGTAGTTTTGTCGACCGATCTCTCATATGTTAAACAACCCGTGGAGATATTAGATACAAAGGAACATGTTTTAAGGACCAAGACGGTTCATCTTGTAAAGGTTTTATGGAGGAATCACAACGTTGAAGAAGCCACTTGGGAGTTAGAACAAGAGATGCGTGTGAAGTATCCATTTTTGTTCGATAAGATTGGTAAATAAATTCGCGGGAAAATTTATTCTAAGGGGGTGAGAATGTAACACCTGCATCATTCATGACATTCTTTTGCATCATGATTATTTACTTCATTGGTCTCATTGTCATTTCATGTATATTCCTCATCCTAGCACGCTTGCATTTGAGTTTATTTCATACTTCTCATATGTCTTGTTTAGTATTTAAATCCTTACAATCATTGGTACTTGTATTGAATTGCATTCTTAACCTTGCAAGAGGTTGTTTAGTATGAGTTTCTCTTGTGCTTTGGACTTGGTTTGAAGTTGGTATCATCTTTGGATGACTTGGGAGTGTTTTAAAATCAATTTGAAAGTGTTTAGAAGCCTTTTTGACCTGAACCAGTCGCTATGAAACCGCATAGTGTGTTCACACTTAGACCTCAAGTTTTTGGAATCTATGTGGCCGCCTTAGGCGCTCGCATAGGAGCTATGCGTCCGTATTATGCCAGCTCGCTTAGAATGCCAAAGTTTCTGGATTGTATGTGATGTGAACTCGACCAAGATCGAGATCGAAGAAGTTCCAACATGCTCGAAGAAGCTCGACAAATACAGCAACGATGGAAAGGAAAAGATAAGTTGAGTCTCCCTCGACCCACTATTCATAATTGAATAGGAACCTCGGGGTGCAAACAAAACCCAATAGACGCAATTGTCTATGAACCTCGCTTATAGAATGCCACAAACTCTCAACCCACGAGTTTGATAAGTTCAAGTTGAGTTCTCTCTCAAGAATCTCTATTTCTCACAATTCTCTCAAGAATTAGTGAAAGGAAAAATACTGAATTTTGATTCAATCTTGTGTACCAATTACAACGATGATCATGGAAATTTATAGGCTCAAAAGACACACCAAAGACTCACAAAACATACAAAAAATGTTCTCTAGAAAACCCCAAAGGTTTTTGCTGAAAACTAGGTTGATTTGGTCAAAGAAAAACACAAATTCAGCATTCCCGTTCATTCTGACCAGTCATTGGTATTTTGGGCTTAACGTTGTTTAAAGACATTAAAATTGAGATCCGTTTGATGTGTTGGAAACTAGACTTTCAGGGCTTTCCAAACATATATTATACATCAATTTTTGAGCTCTAGAACATTCTGTGTGGCCCGTTGAAGTTGACCCAAAAATCTGACTTGTAGCAGTTTATTTATTTCTTTGTGTTTCCTCCATTTATGCCCAACGGGTCATGATCACGAGCATCTTGTCTAAAGACTTCTCTTCAATTGATAGTGTGGATTGGGCCTTGATTTGAAGCCCTAGATGTCGGGTCACGATTCTCATCATTCCCCTCTTCTTGAAAGTGATTCGTCCTCGAATCGTCACCTTGCTTGGATAGAATGAGGTAACGGAACGTCATTATGAATTTGATCAAACAAACATGTCTCTCATCTGTATATTCCTCTGAGATAGATTGAACAAAGCTAGAGAAAATAATGTGAACTTCGTTAGTATATAAAATAAAACTCTCACTTTCTTTTTCTCCCTCTTTTTTTTTTCTCTCACTTTTCTCCCTCTCACTTTTATTTTTCTCACTTTTCACCCACTTAATTTTGTCTTTCTCACGCCTCTCTCTCTCTCTAATTTTCCTCCTTCATGCTTCTCTCCTTCAAGTGTTTCTTTCTCAAGCTCTTGATCATCTATAATACGCTTGATGGAACTAGAGGCCAATTGAGTTGGAATTTTTAAATCGGACGGATCTTAATAAACATGCAACATCTTCAACTTTTCTTAAACCACCAAGAACTCTCTTTCATTCTCCTCTCTCTCCAACCTTTCTCGCCCACTTTTCTCCTTGTCTCTCATCTCTCTTTCAATTCTTTCTCTTTCCTCTCTTTCAATCCTCTCTTTTTCAACTCTCTCTTTTTTAAGTTTTTTCTTTTCAATCTTTTCATTCAACAATGCCTTGATAACTTTTAGATCCTCCCTCATCTCAATCATTTCTTTTTTATAGAGCTCCATTGGTGTTAAAGGTACAAGGTAGATTTTCTTTTGATTGAATAGAAAAGAAAAATTATTTAAAGTATCACGCTTAACCCGGCGATCAACTAACCACGGTAGGCCAAGATCCAAATGCCTATCTAATGCCAGCACTACATCACACCAAACTTCATCCTTATACCCTCCCATAGAGAAAGAAATTTGTGCTTCCTTAGCCACCCTATTCCCTTCATCATCATAAACCCATTTGACAGGAATACCCAATTCATAAACGACTTCCGTACTCACCATATTAAAATCACTGCATACATCTATTTTGAATTTGCATACCTTCTCTTGGATATAACAATGGGAATTAAAAGCAAGGGCACACCTCTCCATAATAAGTCTTCTTTGATTGCTGAATTGCAGGTTACCTCAAGAACACCAAGAATAGTGTATTCTAGAAATTATTTTATTTTTTTAACGAAGACGATGAAGAACAAAATTTTGATGATAACAATGAAAGTTGAATATTTTTTTATTTTCGCAGATTTGAATACAATTGAAACAAAAGGAAATGATAGAACAAACGAAGAACATCAATTTCGATTTTTATTTTATTTTAATTTTTTTTTTTTTGATTTGAATACAATTGAAACAAAGGAAACGATAGACCAACGAAGAACGTCAATTTAGCAGTTTTTTTTTTTTTTACTTTATGGATTGGATATGACAAGATAATAAAGTTGACACACAAATTGCTAGAACAAATTTCAACGCAGATTTATGAGTTCCAAAGACACTAGGGCAAATTTGAAGAAAACGAAATCGAAAAAGAAAATGGATAGATGAAGAAGAAGAAGAACGGAATTAACAAGAAAAACGATAGAACGAATTCGTTGGTTACTAACCTCTTTGATTGCTCTGATACCAATTGATATGAACTCGACCAAGATCGAGATCGAAGAAGTTTCAACACGTTCGAAGAAGCTCGACAAATGCAGCAACGACGGAAAGGAAAAGATAGGTTGAGTCTCCCTCGACCCACTATTCGCAATTGAATAAGAACCTCGGGGTGCAATCGAGACCCAATAGATGCAATTGTCTATGAACCATGACTACGGAATGCCACAAACTCTTGACTCATGAGTTTGATAAGTTCAAGGTGAGTTCTCTCTCAAGAATCGCAGATTCCCACTATTCTCTCAAGAATATATGAAATAAAATAACTTAACTTTGATTTAATTTTGTGTACCAATTACAAGGATGATCATGGCCTTTTGTAGTCTCAAAAGACTCACCAAGGACTTACAAAACATACAAAAAAAATGTGCTCTAGAAAATCCCAAAAGGTTTTTGGTGAAAACTAGGTTGATTTGGTCAAAGAAAAACACAAATTCAGCATTCCCGTCCATTCTGACCAGTCTTTGGTATTTTGGTCTTAACTTTGTCTAGAGACATAAAAATTGAGATCCGTTTGATGGGTTCGAAACTAGACTTTCAAGGCTTTCCAACCATATATTATACATCAATTTTTGAGCTCTAGAACATTCTGTGTGCCCTGTTGAAGTTGACCCAAAAATCTGACTTGTAGCAGTTTATTTATTTCTTTGTGTTTCCTCCATTGATGCCCAACGGGTCATGAGCACGAGCATCTTGTCCAAAGACTTCTCTTCAATTGATACTGTGGATTGGGCCTTGATTTGAAGCCCTAGATGTCGGGTCACGATTCTCATCAGTATGCGGCCGCATAAGGAGCTCGCATAGGAGCTATGTGTCCGCATAGCGCGGCCGCTTAACGTCGTGCTCTGCTTTGTTTGTTTGATGAACTTTTAAGTGATTTGACCAATTGACTTACATCCAAGGGCTGAGGATTAGACACGACTTGGGGCTCTTAGATCAAACTTGATGAGACTTCTTAACACCATTAGAGAGCTGAAACTCTCTTCATTTCACCATCTTCAACCTTGAAACATAGAGAGAAAAAAGAGAGTTCTAGAGTGAGAAAGTTGCATAGCTTTCTCATTTTAATCCCAAATCACGATTTGACTTTGCCATTGTGGAGCTACTTACTAGGAGATCGCTTCCCTTGGATTGCATGTGGGTTTCGTAAGGTTTTTCTTAGGTTAATTTCTGCTAGAACTAAGCTACTACCCCTCTCTTTCTCTATTTATGTCTTACATGACATCCTAGCCTTGTAAAATGGCATTTATATGTTGAAATCAACATGTTTGAGTATGTTTTGATGTTGAGCCATGTAAATTTCATGGATGACTTATTTTATATGTTGGAAGACTTGTTTTGTCTTGGTTGGTACACATAGACATTGTATCACTTGTTAATCTTGAAGTAAAAATAATTCTTCTTCGATTCAAACTCATTAGAAACAATTGATGACTCTAACGGAGTTGAATAGGTTTTCATAACTGATGAGACCACGTGTGTGGCTTGGGAAATTTATTGTGATACGAGAGTTTTGTTTGGAAAATTAGTTACACAAATGGTGTTTGATGTTGTTGTTTAATTCTCGTAAATATTATGAGATGGTTGATTATGTGAGTACGATTATTATGACCTACTTGAGACATTCATGTTTAATGATGTTGTACTCCCTATTTTGGAGTGTGTATTGTTGTTGTGAATGTCAAGTAAACATCTACTTGTGCATTTGTTATGTCCATGGATTATTTGTTGGCGGTGTATTAACGCTCGATTATTGCGGGAGTCGGGGCTACGTAATAGTTGAAGGCCAATACATCGGGCCTCGCCTTACCGTTTGCCACGGTTGGGGCATAGTGCCATTTGTTGTATGGAATAAACGTAACCTTGGTATGCTATTCCGTGGTTGATTTTTGGGTCATAGGGACCAAGATCACCCGTCGACGTGAATACAGAAAATGGTTCACAAAGAATTGGTTATGGTTTTGATTTGTCAATTGAGCACGTCAACAACGGCTCTTACATTGGTATATTATATATTGGTTGGTTGGAAGTATTGGGTATATTGGAGGTGTACCTCAATACAGTATCCTTTTTAAAAGTGTTTATATATCGCACTTATGTGGTTCCTATATATGCGAATATTGGTCATGGTTTCCAACTGATATGGGTCGGTTGGCGACTGTTGAGCCTCTCGTGTAGTATAAGGTAACTTGTTGTTATGAGATGTTTGATATATGCTATGTCTCGTGAGTGTTATATCATGACATAGCTTGTTATACTTGTCAATATTACTGTCTTGCATCTCGTATGACATATCATTGCATTAGTAGCTTATTGAGTTTTAAACTCACCCCGTGCAATGTTTATTTGTTTTCCTTAGATCACTATCCGGCGAGGAACCCATAGTAGGAGTTTACTTCGTCTCGGCGTTTCTGCAGGTTGTTCTTTTGGTTGTGCTCTTCAGACCTTTGTATTTCTTTTAGTGAGGCCGAGGGTATACATTGTTACCTAAACTTTGTAATATTGGGTAGCGTGCATTGGTTCTTTTGATTGTATGATTCTTTTGGTTATGCCGACACGGTTGTAATGCTTGATGTAGTCATTATTACTTGTTACTTCCGCATACTTTGATTTGTTTATTGTTGTTGTTCTCCGAGCTTGTTGCTCGTAGAGGTTAATGTTTACATGATTGGTTTTAGGTTCAAACTATATTTTTAAACAAGTTAAGTTCCCGGCTTGTTAATATGCCGATGAAGTATTGTATTGGTTTTAAAGAAAAGCTTTGCACGTGCATTACAGGGTTTTATGCATTCGCTTTATACTTGCATCATATGGAATTTTTATGATGTGTATTTCGTGTTTCTCGTCCTTTGCGATCCGACTAGAGGATTCCATGTAGGAATTCAGGTAGGGTCGTGACAATTCATATCATTCGCATGCTTTGTTTATCGATCACATTAAGTATCATTAACATTTCATGTACACTTCTTCATTCAAACATGATGGCATTCACATTGATTTCATGCTTGTCATATGCCTTGATCTGTGTGTGAATCTGGTAATCATTCGTGGTTGTAATGCGTTACATTCTTAGCTTTGTTATATGTTGTTTGGATTGAGTTTCGAATGTGTTTTGGACTTGATTTAAGGTTAGGATCATCTTAGGGTCACTTAGAATCACTTAGGAGACATTTTAGGACACTTTTGAAGAAGTTCAAGGCTTGGAAGTCGCGCCCTAGCGAGCAACTTGCTGAAGTTTGAATAAAATTAGAATTTCACAAAGTTCTGGGACCTGAGTGCCCTAGCGCCCCGCCTTATTGCGCTGGTGCGCTCGCGCCAAATTTCTTCACGTGGCCGCGCCGCTGCCTGGTCAGCATTACGTGATTTTAGACTTTTTGACTTTTTTACCATTACTCTTGGCTAATTTTGACCCATGACGTAAAACCCTTTGACCAGGTTTCCTTGGTCTCTTAAATACTTAGGGAGACTCAAGTTACTCTCATTTCTTCATCTTCAACCTTGGACATTAGAGAGAGAGAGTTGAGTGAGAGTTTAGAGAGAGAAAGTGAGATATCTTGATCATTTAGAGTTGGATTGACGATCCGTCTTTGCTATTACGATGGTCTTAGCTAGAGGATCATTCTCTACCCATTGCATGTAAGTTTCCTTGGTTTAATTTCATCAAGACGTAAGCTACTACCTGTCACACCCCAATTCAAGCTCCTACACAAAGCCTAAATTCGGGCATGAACCGGCTATACGAAATTAAAATAACCACTTGTTTAACATAATACAACTGCGGAATAAAAACATGGCGACACGCCATTCAACCTCATAATTGAAAAATATACAACTAAGTTTACACAACCCATCCAACTGATATACAACCTAAATGAGAAGGTATCCAGTCTTTATATCCAATACAAAAGAAACCAGTATTTGAAACCTAGACAGTATAACACGACTACTGTCTAGTCATATACACAAAATAAAGACTACCCCAAAAGAGAATCAACCACCTTCTATCTCATGACGAGCTGCACAGTTTCACACACATGACCCCTTCATCTCGCTTCGATCTAAGGAAAACATTAGTGAAAGGGTGAGTCACCTATGACGCAGTAAGATTCCACTATACTTATGCATGTATGCAGCAGTAATAGGATGCTAACACATAGCAACACATAATCATCATAACTGATAAACAACCAAATCTCATTACCAGCGCAAGAAGGCTGACGACTGACAACTGTCCCATAACAGTTGGAAGCAATGACCAACTTACAAAGCAATGACTTATACAACATTTCATATCACGTATTTAAACAAGTTGTAACATCACGGGATCATATACAATAGGATATCAAAGTCGAGGTACACCTCCGACTAATCAGCTCTGCTTATAACCCCACTTGATTTTGAAGTTCATATCATATCATTTCAAGTAGTATCATTCGTATATTTCGCGAAATAAGTCAACATGCCCCAAGTCCCTACAACCGTAGCAACCATGAGACAATACCACTCTTATCCAATAATTTACGTGGTATACTCCCTATTTTGGCCAAAATAGGGACGCAGGCCAGATTAAGATTGCCACAACCCGAATATCACTGCTCTTCGCCCCATGACAGTCGGTGGTCAATCAAAACCCCCTGAAAGTTATCATTCATTGTGCACTTTTTGTTAACACATTTCATGTTCACACATTATTCCGTATTCATTTACAATTTTGGTATTTCGTTTATCCTTCAACGATCAATTCGAATTCTAATTTTACGAATTAACATAATGAACAAGTTAACCATCTCAAACAACTCAATACCAAGTCATAACCTCTTTATCGCAGCCATGTTACATACTTTAATTAGGCTAGTTTCTCGTCAGTTTCACCAATTCAAGTATACAATCGAATTACAACGTATTCAACGTTCATATATCTCACACCCCAACTCAAGCTACTACACATAGCCTAAATTTGGGCATGACATGGCTTAACATAATCGAAATAACCACCTGATAAACAATATAACAGCGGAAATAAAAGTATAGCAATAAGCCATCCAACATCATAAACTGAAAATATACAACTGAGTCTTCACAACTCATCCAACCGATATACAGACCAAAATAGAAGGCATCCAGCCTTTATATACAATACAACAGAAACAATATTTGAACCTTAGACAGTATAACAACCACTGTCTAACATATACACAATAAAGTCTACCCCAAAAGAATAACCACCTTCTAATCTCGCGACAAGCTGCACAGCCTCACACACGTGAACCCTTCGCCTCGCTCCGATCTAAGGAAAAATAATAATGAAAGGGTGAGTCACCTATGACCCAGTAAGATTCCACTAAACTTATGCATGTTAACATGCATGTATGCAATAGTAATAAGATGTTAACACAAGCAGCATATAATCAGCATAAGTTATAACCAAGTAAGTCACATGTATCAGTATAATCAACAACCAACTAAGTCTCATTACCAGCGTAAGAAGGATCACGACTGCCAACTCTCTCATACCAGTTGGAAATAATGACCAACCAACAAAGTAATGAGCTAACAACAGTTCATATCACATATTAAACAAGTAAAGATCACATATATCAGGATATAAGAGTCGAGGTACACCTCCGACTCACCAGCTCCTCTTATACACCATTCAACTTTGAAGTTCATATGAAATCATTGTAACCACATAATTCATATATCAGATATTCCACAGAACAAGTCAACATGCCCCAAGTCCCTACAACCTTGGCATCCATATGACAACACTACTCTTGTCCAACTGTTGCATCTTAGCCTAGATTTGCTTGAATCCATAACCTAAGTCTAAGACAAGGTGACTAATGGGCCTGCGTGTCTGTTAGAGTGGCAACTTGTACTTAGGCATAGCTTGAATAGTTTAGGGTTGCTTATTGTATATTGCCTTGAAGAAGATAGCCTATAGGACATCGGACGTCCTGCACAATAGGCAATTTATGCATCGCCAGCCTTACTTTCGGATATCGGACAAGCTCATATCGCCAAGCCTCATCGCAATGTTGAAGAACCTCAAGAACGTCCGATAAGAGAACCGCCGAAGACATGTCCCGATTTGAGGCTTTCATTGACTTCGATGCAACGTTAACCCGCAAAACACATTCAATGAAGGTTTCCATTCTTGGCATACACTCGAAAAGGACATTCCTCCCGCAAGCAATGACCGCCTATTTTTAGCAAAGTGTCGGGAGACGACGCAAGCCACGAGCCGGCCTATCGAGTCAACAACCGATTAGAGCATTAATTGCTCTTAAATTCAAATTAGAAGACTACCAACGGCTCCAAGCTTCCTCCTACATATAAAAGGAGACTCCATTGCTGCATTCAAGATACTTCAACAACTACAACTCGAATCTTCTTCATCTTCTTCAAGTGCATTAAAGCTTAAACGTCCTATCTCGTACATCCTTCTTTGAAGAGCTTCACTCTAAGACGATCAGTCCATTAAAGCTCTTCATTGATTGCAACACCTAGCTTTTCATAGCTCACGAGAATTGTATCTTATTGATATCAATTCTCCCACACAAACACTTGGTCAACAAAATTTTTGTACACAATCCATTAGAGATTTAGTTTGTAAAATATCTAGTGGAAAAACTTAGTACACGATTTTCAAATCCAAAGTTGACCACTTTGGTTGTGGACGTAGCACTTATTTATAAGTGTGAACCATATTAAATATTCTGTCTCTTTTTGTGTGATTGTGATTTGATTGTGTTGCTTTAAATTTCCAGATTTCCAATCATAAGAACTCGATCTTGTCCGCCAAGATCGCCATTCTCAACTTGTCTGTGCTTCACAAGACTTCCGCCCGCAAAATTTTTAAAACCCTAGTGAAGTAAGATTTTTGAATCAATTTCAAAAATTGGACATAGGCTATTCAACCCCCTTCTAGCCTATATAGAGCAACCTTGGACCTAACAATTGGTATCGAGCTTAACTCTTTGAAAACTAGTTTTTCCAAGATTAACCTCTTGAGAGATTAAAGATCATGGCTGCTCACCAAATGTTGGAAACCTCAAACGTGAACCATTGTCTGTCTTGGATGAAGTTCACTTTGACATCTGGAAAGATAAAGTCAAAAGACATATGAATTCAATTGATAAACGTTTGTGGAAATGTGTCACGATGGACCCGAATTCCAATGAAGCCTAATACACCGGCCGCGGTAGATCCAACTGCACCAAGTACCAAAGCCGAAGAAGAGTGGGATGATGAAGACAGAAGAATGATGCTCGGATGGAAAGGCCATCAACATCATTACCACTGTGTTGATATAAGTACTTATCGCAGATTATCAACTTGGACACAAAGAAAGGAGATGTGGGAAGCCATCCTTGAATATCTTGAAGGTGATGGCGAGACAAAGAACAACAAATTATATACCGCATCCGAAGTTTGACTCCTTCAAAAGGATCCCAAAGAGTCTCTGCGAAGTGCCTATGACAGATTCTATGAGGTAGTCAACTCTTGCTATTCATTAGGAAAGAAGTATGAAAAGAAAGAAATAAACATGAGATTTCTAAATGCACTAGGCGATATGGCATGTTAAAATCACGCCATGAAAGAGTCAAAAGATTTAAACAAATTGACTCTTAGAAACCTTTATGCTAGTCTTTCGGTTTATGAGCTTGAGATCCAACAAGCTCAAGAAATGGAAAAGAGTTTTAAAACTTGTCCTTACCACCCATGTCTCCGAACCTTCTGTTCAAAACCCGATGAAACACCTTCTACATCCAAAGAAGATGATGATATTCTTTCGACGAAGCCTTTGCTATGTTTGTAAAGAAATATCAACGTTTCAAAAGGTTTAATAAACCATCATCACATAGGCGGTCTTCTCACAAACGCCGTTCCTTATAAAACAAGCGCTCAACCAAAACACTCGCTCCTTATAAATCGCAGACCATCAAAAGGATAATGAGCTAGTTTGTTTTAACGTAGGAAACCAGGCCATTTTGCCTCTAAATGTCCAAAGCCAAAGTATGAATTTTATAAGAAACGTCCCGAAACTAAATTTCAAAAACAAAAAGGGATGGTGGCTGAAGACATTGATGAAAGCAATCTGCCTACATGGTGTGACACTGACACTGATGAGGATGACTCTTGTGACTTTGCTGAAGAAGCCAACATATGCCTTATGGCCAGGGAGTCACCACATGATTCAGTGAGGTCACTACCATTTCAACAAGATGACAGTGATGATGATGATGAGCTTAATGAACCATCAAAGGGAGAGCTCATCAAAGCAAACAAAGACATGCTGGAAGAGTTTTCAAAATTCAAAGCTGCCTATGTGAAATTAGCCAAGAAGCATGAACTAGCTGTCTCTGAGAAATCAACCTTGATGTCTAAGATCAAAGATCTTGATAGACAAAGAAGAAAGTATCAAATTGCAAAAAGAGAACAAAGCTTTGATCGAAAAAGTGGATTTCCTACTTGAACACATCAAGAAGATAAATTCGAGAAAGATGACCTTCAAAAGGTTGTCAATACTTGGAATAACTCTAAAGGAAACTTTGATGCCATTCTCTCAAACCAAAACTTTAGATGACAAAGCGGTATTGGTTTCCAAAGTGAGTTCAAAGTAGGTAGTTCTTCTAGTTCTCAAAAGGATGAGACATCGAAGTGATTCTTTGAAGAATTGGTTGTAGGAGTTTCTTATGACCAGCAGCCTCCCAAAAGGCAAGGACTTGGCTTTAACAAAGTTCCTTTTGTTTATCCCAAGAACACAAAAGACAAGTCCAAAAGAAAGCAATCGCGAATGACTCTCTAATAGTGAGTCGAGCAACTAAAACCTGCCATTAGTCACCCTAAGAAAACAGGGATGACTAATAGCAAGTCTAGGAATTCTCGGCTCAAACCTATTAAATTTGTCAAAGGCAAGACCGATCCCAACACGCCTATAAAAGGGTAAAAGAAGTGAATTCTGAGATAAAAGCTTAAAGGACATGTGCTGTAAATACAAAATCTTTTGATAAAAGGTCTACCTATGGTAAACCTAACATCAACAAGAAAAGGCATTTTCACCTAAGTCCTATAGGCCAATTATCGCAAAGATCATTCCAAAGACTGCCGATATTAAGAAGCCTCAAAAGAAATCATTACTCATGTTGAAGGATTTCACAAATGCTCTTTCGCAAATGCCATGGTCATGAGATTCATGAATGCCTTCGAGATTCACACCTAAATCTAGAGGATTTACTCCTCCAAAGGTTAAACAGTGTGGATCCCAAAAGGTTGCTAACCTTGAGGACCCAAAAATAAAAGGGGACCATATTCTTAAATGTCTATATTTCAGAATGCTTCATGGTCACAATGAAGAAGAGAAAGATCTATGGTATCTAGACAGTGGATGCTCAAAGCATATGAGGTGATCCAAATCTTCTTTCAAGCATTGTTGAAGCAAAGGTCCCTCGGTCATATTTGGAGATAACTCAAAAGGGAAGACCATTGGTTATGGAAGTATAATCGAGGCAATCTCTCCATCAACAAAGTCTCTCTAGTTGAAGGTTTAAAGCACAATCGCTAAGCATATCACAATTACGTGATAAAGGGCTAACATGTCGGTTTTCCTCTAGTCAATGTCTCATAAAGGACAATGAGACATGTTCAACTATCTGACGGATTCGAAAAGGGAATGTCTATGCTTTGTTGACCTAAATGCCGTTGGAAGAAAATCAAATCTTTGCTTGGTTGCTAGGTCATCAACGACAACATGGTTGTGGCACAAAAGGCTTAGTCATCTCAATTTCAAATACCTGGAGAAGCTATCAAAAGACAATCTAGTTGTCGGTTTGCCTAAAATATCAGCTGAATCACACAGTCTCTGCAGAGCATGTCAACTGGGCAAACTACATAAATCTTCCTTCAAAAGCAAGCCTTGCCTATCAACAACCGACCTCTACGGCTCTTGCACATGGATCTGTTTGGACTGTAACTACTACAAGTCTTGGTGGCGGCAAGTATACTCTTGTGGTAGTTGATGATTACTCAAGATTTACTTGGGTAGAAATGATGTCCTCCAAAGATGAAGCATATGACATCATTCTTGAACTCTTCGAAGACTACGGACTCGGCCGGATGATATCTCTGATGTCAGATCAGACAATGGAACAGAGTTCAAGAACAATGGTGTAGCCAAATATTGTGATGACCATGGAATTGGTCACAATTTCTCTGCGGTTGGCACACCTCAACAAAATGGAGTTCTTTGAAAGGAAGAACAGAACTCTCATTGAAGCGGAAAGACAATGATTGCTGAAGCCAAACCGCCTATGTATTTCGGGCGGCCGTGAACACCGCTGCTTCACACAAAACAGTCCATCATAAATAAATTTCATAACAAAACTCCATATGAAATATGGAGAGGCGAGCTCCCAACATTGGATTCTTTAAAATATTTGGTTGTAAATGCTATGTTCTTTACAATGGTAGAGAACATAGAGGTAAGTTTGAATCCAAAAGTGATGAAGGAATTTTTCGGGATATGCCAAGTTTTCAAAAGCATACGAGTTTACAATAAAACTTCACTTAAAGTTGTTGAATCTGTACATGTTTCTTTTGATGAATTTGATTTCATTGGGCCACATTTGGCTCCTAAGGTTACTAATGATTCGATGAATATGAGACAGTGCGAATGGCCTAATCCTAGATCTCGATCCTCCTTCTTCACAAGATCTTCCAAGAGTCAACTGTTAGAATCCTCAAACGAACCATCAAATGAACACTCTGAAAATCCTGAATCCCCTTTGCCTTCCACACCAGAAGTCATACAACCAACCTTGGAATTAACCTACCCTTTAGAAAACCAAGCTTCAGTTACTTCTACTTCTCAAGAATCCAACTCTGCCGATGCAACCAGACAAGCTCAACCTGCAGAAGTTAGAGAAGTAAAAGATCATCCTATCACTCAAATCATTGGAGACCTTAATGCTGGTGTTCAAACTAGACAAGCTTCAAGAAACGAATGCATGTATTCTACCATTTGTATCTAACATTGAACCCAAAAGATTGATGAAGCTCTGGAAGATCCAAGCTGGGTGGAAGCTATGCAAGAAGAGCTAAACCAATTTGACAGATGCCAAGTCTGGTCACTAGTCCCTAGGCCTAAAGGACAAGCAGTTATTGGCACAAAGTGGGTTTTCAGAAACAAAATGGATGAAAACGGCAACATTACAAGAAACAAGGCAAGACTGGTAGCCCAAGGATACAGACAGGAGGAGGGTATTGACTATGATGAGACATTTGCTCCTGTTGCAAGATTAGAGGCTATCGATTATTCTTGGCCTATGCCTCTTACAAGGACTTCAAAGTTTATCAAATGGATGTAAAGAGTGCATTTCGAATGGAGAACTTCAAGAAGAAGTCTATGTTGAGCAACCACCGGGTTCATAGACTGCTCAAGAAGAGAAGATGTCTACAAGCCGAGGAAAGCCCTTTATGGACTCAAACAAGCTCCAAGAGCTGGTATGAGACCCTTTCAAAGTTCTTGATATCTCAAGGCTTTGTAAGAGGTCAAATTGACACTACTCTTTTCATTATGAAGCATAAAGGTCATTCCTTACTTGTTCAAATATATGTTGATGATATTATCTTTGGTTCTACTAATGAAAATCTTTGCAAAAGGTTTGAAAAGCTTATGCGAGTAAATTTGAGATGAGCATGATGGGAGAGCTCAATTTTTTCCTTGGTCTTCAAATTCAACAAAGTTCAAATGGTATCTTCATCAATCAAGCCAAATATGCAAAGGATGTCATCAAGAAATTTGGTCTTGAGAATGCAAACACAAGACTCCTATGGCTACTAACGCCATCTTGACAAAGATGAGAAGGGCAAGAAAGTGGACATGACTCTCTGAGGCATGATTGGTTCACTTTTATACTTAGCGCTAGTAGGCCGATATCATGTTTCTGTTTGTGTTTGTGCTAGGTTTCAAGCTGATCCAAAGGAGTCTCACCTACAAGCGGTCAAAAGAATCATCGATATCGATAGATACTCCCAATTTGGGAATCGGTATCCTAGAGATTCATCTTTTAATCTTATAGGCTATTCGATGCTGATTTTGCTGCATGTAAAGTTGACAGAAAAGCACAAGTGGGACATGTCAATTCTTAGGAAATAGACTTGTCTCATGGGCCGCAAAGCAAACCTCTGTTTCAACTTCAACAATCGAAGGTATACATAGCCGCGGTAGCCGCTCACAACCGTGGATCAAACAACAACTAGTGGACTATGAGATCAAAGCGATGATTGTCCTATAATGTGTGATAACACATCGCAATTTCGATCTCAAAATCTGTCATGCACTCCAAAACAAAGCACATTGATGTGAGATATCACTTTCTTAAAGATCATGTTGAAAAAGGTAACATCGGCATGCAATATGTGCCTACGAGAATCGGTAGCGACATCTTCACAAAACCACTTGATTCAACCAGGTTTGCATATTTAAGAGGAGAGCTTGGTATGCTTGACCTCAATCCTTAATCCTTTCTAGCTAATTCTTTAAGTTATTTCATCAACCGCTGTTATTAAGCCGCCTATGTGATCGCCGATCTCAACTCGCCGAGTAAATAGACAACCTTGGGTAAGTGTCTATCTCCACATCGGCGATCTTCGATAAAATAGGCACTCTGATAATATAGGAAGACTTAAGAGCGCCATACGTACGGTGACTCATCGGGTAATAAATGCGGACTTCAAATTTTATCAAATTCCATTTAGTGGCCTGTCGAGGTATAAAAGGGTAAAATGTACAAGTAACTCTTCACAACTCTCAACAACCGCCATTTTCAAAGTTTCAAAAACCTCTCAACTTCCAATCTGCAATCCTCTCAAATCCTCTAAAATTCTCAAATTCCTTTTCAAGCTTAAAATCATCAATGGTAAGAATTTCTACACCTTTCATTCATTTAAATCCAGTTTTAGGTCTTGTTTTGACCTAATTTAAGGTTTTAAAACGTCCGCCATTGATGAACTGTGCTATATTGCGATTGTTGCTTGAATCATGCTTTTGGGTGTAAAATGTGTTGAGAGATTCTGTGGTACTATGTTTTCAGTTTATATCAGTTTGTTTGCTTGAATCTGACAAACTCAGTAGATATTTGAAAACCCAGATGATGAACTGTTCTTATATTTTGGTTCAATTTGTCTATATTTTGGGTTTTGATCGAACAAACTGTTTATGTTATTATCTCGATTGCATGATTATCTGCTGTTTCTTGCATATCTGCCGATTCCTATATGCTGTTCTCACATCTACCGATCATGTAGGGAAAGTCTAAATCCTCAAAGGCTGCTGCTACAACTTCATCTTCCGCCTCTGCTAAGCCAACCAGGGCTGCATTGGCTGCTGAGCTCCCTATACGGACCCTTCCCAGGTCAAGCTATCACCCAGGGATGACTATCGACATAGACTCCATCATTTGCACATCCGCTAGTGATGCCTTGCTAAAAGATTTGGCTGAGTGTGGCCTTCTCCCCTTGTTCCAACTCAACGACACCCACTACAGCAACTATCTAGCTGAGGAATTCTATACAAGGATGATTACGCTCCTCCTCCGCCTAGTGCCTCTGAGCCATCAACTTAAGCTATATCAAGGGCTACATCGAGGCCACTACATCAAGTTGACCTACAAGGATGTTGGAGAAATCCTTGACCGCTGTTGAAGGCAAATTGGACTTGACCGATGCCGAATCGGCACTTGCCCGGGAGATGATGAGGGGTCCGCCCAACCGAGAGGTTTTCCGAGATGTCTAGGAACCTCTTCCCGAGAACCCCTATCATATCGCCCATCCGCTCGACAAGAGCATTTTGTTCAAAAATGGCTCGAGGGACATCTTCACCTCCCAACGGTGATGTGGACCAAGGCCGTGGTCCTTCGCAAGCAACTCAACCGGGCAAAGATCATCTTTTCAATGCCGTCCCGAGCGTTGCCGAAGTCCAAGCTCACCCGTCCATGAAGAGGCCCTTTGTCGGGGTTATCAATGTCATCCTCCGCCGTTATGAGGAGATTGATGAGCTGGTCGCTCGACGACCTCATCAAGGTGTCCAACACCTACGTCTTCACGGTCAACAACATCACCCGCTATCGGGATGATATGGCCAAAAGGACAACCAACGCAAAGGCTGCTGCCGCTGCTGCTATCGCTACGGTGCCGCCGGCACCCGCGCCGCTGCTATCGCTAGGTGGCCCTCTACCCAAGCCGCAAGGGTAAGAGGAAAGTCACCTACACCGCCGGGTTACCGCCGAGGAGGAGGAGCCTACACCCATCGGGCCGAGCCGCTGAACATTTTGACCTCGCAGCTGGATCATGACCCATATGAGCTCTTGAGCCCCCTACCAAAAGCCTAAACACTCTCCCTCTCTCACCCCAAAACTCAAACAAACCGGAAACTCGCCGCTCAAAGGCCGTTGAGAAGGACCCATCAACCTTCCAACCGGTGACCTCTCCAAAACCTCTAAACCTACCTCCCATTCCTCCAAACCCAAAACCAAACAAACCCTCCTACCCACGACGAATCATTTGGCCTTCCTAAGGTCTCATCCTCACCACCAGTCTGCACCGGCCGTCTCCATACCCCCTCCATCTTGTTCCTCCACCAGTTCCCACCACAACATCTCAATCACCAACTTCGCCTCTTCCACTCCTACTAAGTCCAAGCATGGCAAACGTTTTAAAAGAGTGCAAAGAAGAAGGTACATTTTGTGGGAACCGCCGATGAAACCTCTTCTCCTCCACCTTCTCCACCTTCACCACCTCGCCTACTACCACTACCACCTCACCTTCTTCCTCACCTCCTCCCTCTGCTCCCATCCAAACAACCACCACACAAGAGCCATCTTTCTCACCGCCACCTCTTCTCAACCACCATCCTCCAAACGACCTATCTCTCCCTCTTCCGACCCGCCTACTCCCAAACGCCTCAAACCTACTCCCTATAACCACCTACACCCCGAGGTTCGGGCTCTTGTCCTTCGAGACAGCGGGCCTAAACCCAACCCCGCCGACTCGACCCCTTCTTGGCCACCCTTGACTACCCCAAGAGATTTCCTGTCGGCCTATGTCCGCAGTGAAATCATCTTTCAATGGGGTGCCTACTATGACCCTCTTCCTCTGCTGGTCCCAACTCTTTTTCTCCCACAACTCGGCGGTTCAAGATCTTATGATCTTCAACCAATGGGTTGCAATCCATAAAGACCTAGGCCTTCCCCTTCCAACCAAATCGGACATCTCCCCTTCCTCTCTCGCCTAAACCCCGGTCTTCACCATTATCGGCCATCCTTCCATCCTTTATCACCCCGTGGTCTACACTTCATTGATGTAGTCACCACTTTCCTTGGCTTCAACCCTCTCATCCCTCTTCTCTTCCTTTCTCCTAGCCTTTCCCCTTTCTTTTCTCCTCCCCTTTCTTCATTCACCCCTTTCATATGTCATCTACATAGAAAGGCTCTTCCTGTTCCTCGCATCTTTTCTAGCCTTCCTTCTCCTCTATTGATATTTCCTCCACCATCCATTCTCCCTCATCCTCTAGCCAATCCTGTCTCCCACCACCATCCTCCACCCTCACCTACCCAAGCCACCGGCCATCCTTCCCCTCGGGGACCATCGAAGTCATCGACTCGTCGATACCTATCCCGCCGAGGCCACATAAATTTTTGAAGATTTTGAGGTCATCTCTGTTGACGACCAAGGCCCCGCACCAACTCTCTGATCGGTCTCACATCACCCATGTGCGGACTGCATGACCCAAGTGATGGAGATTTCCAAGGCCGCTTTGATGCTCGCCACGATCCATCTCGGCCACCAAGCGCCCTTGCCGCCCAAATCTCCGCCTCTTCATCCAAGACGTCGCCATCTTCGAAACCAACCGGGACAACATAGCCACTAAGATGATGCGGGTCGTCGACATGGTTGAAGCCGGCTACAAGCTTGTGCTTCACTCTCAACGCCAATCGCTCTGTTCACTCCTGCGTGCGAGCAACGCGTAATCTCACGGCCAAGCACTTGGCTTACTACCGCAAGGAGCGCAGAACTGCGAGCACCGCCTCGGCTTTATTGATGCCTCGCTTGCGTCCATGAAGGAGGAGATGGCCGGACTCAACAATGATCGCGACCAAGCTCATTGAGCATAATGCTCGCTCAAGCGAAGAACAAAGAGCTCTCCTCCGAATTGGCGATACTAAAGAAGAGCTAGCGCAAACGAAGAAATTGCAAGACTTAAGGCCGCTGTTGACTCTAAATGGGCATCAAGGGCATATGGGCAATCTTCATCGTGCAAAGGCAAAGGTCGTGCATCATCTCGGTCATCTTCTCGAACCACCGATAATATTTTGTATAATCTTTTTGCTAAACTTTGTAATTAAACAACTTGTTTAATTAACAATGTCTATGTTTTAAAACTTTCATGTTTATTATGAACTGCTTATTATGTGATTGCATGAAATTTAAACCACGGTTTAAAGACATGTCCTATATTGCCTATTATGCCTATCGCATGTCTTTAAATTCACTTCATTACAAGTGTCGATGCTTAATTTCCTGTTTGTAAACACTTTGTAATTCTTGAATACAATGACCTTTATGTAAGTTCATCTAGGGCATGCTTATTTAATATATCAATCTTACAAGCATGTTATTACTAGACTTGAACATGGTCGGTGATATTGTATTCGTAGGGTCATGGACTCAAGCAAATAGGAGGAGATTGTTGCATCTTAGCCTAGATTTGCTTGAATCCATAACCTAAGTCTAAGACAAGGTGACTAATGGGCTGCGTGTCTTAGAGTGGCAACTTGTACTTAGGCATAGCTTGAATAGTTTAGGGTTGCTTATTGTATATTGCCTTGAAGAAGATAGCCTATAGGACATCGGACGTCCTCGCACAATAGGCAATTTATGCATCGCAGATTTACTTTCGGATATCGGACAAGCTCATATCGCCAAGCCTCATCGGCAATGTTGAAGAACCTCAAGAACGTCGATAAGAGAACCGCCGAAGACATGTCTGATTTGAGGCTTTCATTGACTTCGATGCAACGTTAACTGCAAAACACATTCAATGAAGGTTTCCATTCTTAGCATACACTCGAAAAGGACATTCCTCCCGCAAGCACGACCGCCTATTTTTAGCAAAGTGTCGGAGACAGATCAAGCCACGGCCGGCCTATCAGAGTCAACAACCGATTAGAGCATTAATTGCTCTTAAATTCAAATTAGAAGACTACCAACGGCTCCAAGCTTCCTCCTACATATAAAAGGAGACTCCATTACTGCATTCAAGATACTTCAACAACTACAACTCTGAATCTTCTTCATCCTCTTCAAGTGCATTAAAGCTTAAACGTCCTATCTGTACATCCTTCTTTGAAGAGCCTCACTCTAAGACGATCAGTCCATTAAAGCTCTTCATTGATTGCAACACCTAGCTTTTCATAGCTCACGAGAATTGTATCTTATTGATATCAATTCTCCCACACAAACACTTGGTCAACAAAATTTTTGTACACAATCCATTAGAGATTTAGTTTGTAAAATATCTAGTGGAAAAACTTAGTACACGATTTTCAAATCCAAAGTTGACCACTTTGGTTGTGGACGTAGCACTTATTTATAAGTGTGAACCATATTAAATATTCTGTCTCTTTTTGTGTGATTGCGATTTGATTGTGTTGCTTTAAATTTCCAGATTTCCAATCAAGAACCGCCGATCTTGTCCCGCCAAGATCGCCCATTCTCAACTTGTCCCGTGCTTCACAAGACTTCCGCTGCAAAATTTTTAAAATCCCTAGTGAAGTAAGATTTTTGAATCAATTTCAAAAATTGGACATAGGCTATTCAACCCCCCCCTTCTAGCCTATATAGAGCAACCTTGGACCTAACACCAACAATCTACGTGATGTAAACCCTACTTTGGCCAGAAATAGGAAGACAGACCGGATTAAGGTCGCCACAACCTGACTATCACTGCACTCTGCACCATGACAATTGGTAGTCAACCAAAACCCCTTGAAGGTTAGTATTCGAATGTGCACATCCGGTTAGTCAAGTTCACGTTCACACTTTGTTCCATATTCGTTCACAAATTCGGCATTTTGGTTATCCTCCAAGGATCAATTCAAGTTCTAGATTCATAAATCAACATAATGGACACTTTAACCATCTCAAATCATTCAATAACAAGTCATAAACCCTAAATCACAGCCATGTTACATACTTTGTTCAAGTTAATTTCTTGCCGGTTTCACCAATTCGAAGATACAATCAAATTACAACAATTCCAAGGATCATATGAACACTAACACCCTTTAACAACACATACCCATAATCAAATTCACATATAAAAGCAATTCACATGGGTAGAAATTCAAAATTTTAGCATAGTAACATTCTCATATTGAATATAACCAAAATCAACCGAAATATCAACAAACATGAACATGGCTAATAGTCCCTTACCAATTCAAGAGCTAAACCCTTGTTTCACCCCTGTATTTCAGTGCTAGAACCAGCCACAAACTCAGTTAAACAAACTCCCTTGAGTTGCCTTGGTGGAAGAACAAAAGCTCATGCAAGAAACCCTAAAAACCCTAGGTTAAAAAGTGGAATTTTGGGAGAATTTTGGAGGATTTGAAAGAGAGATTTGAGTGTTTTTAGTGTTTAAAAGGCTGGAGTATGTTCTTCCAAGGCTTACCCACATTTTTGATCAGATAAGGAAGGCCAAGCATGAGGTGGAAATCAAAGAAAAACAAAAAAAAACAAAAATCTTGACATTCTGTCCGTACCAGGTGCGCTAGGGCGCGGCCTGCCGTGCTAGGGCGCGCAATGTTCATCATCCTGTGCAATTTTTTCGTTTCGTTCTGTTTTCTCGATTCGATTGCTCGTGCACTCCTAGGTATGATTGTATAACAGTTTTAACACATCAAAGGATGTCCCCAAAGGTTCGATATCATTCTAGGATCGATTTAAAGTCACAATAAAGTTCACAAAACCGAAAACAATGTCGATGACTTCTTCATTTTGTAACTTCAAATTAACACAACGTATACCACTTTTTCAAAGCACGATTTAGCAACATGAAACCTCTATAACATCAAGTATATCTAGGTTCAAAGTATCATGGTTCATCTCTTTCATTTTGGTTTAGTTTACGCTACGAAACAATGCAAGAAAGTAAAGTACTGAAACATGAAATCATGAGTTTACGACTGATCAAATCAATACCATGAACCACGATAATCACACTAACAATGCATGCACATAATAATATGATTAACATTCTAATGAGATGCTCGGTTATTACACCCTCTCCCCCTTAAGAGAATTCGACCACGAATTCCTTACCTCAGTTATCAAACAAGTGAGGATATTTGATTCTCATCTCATTCTCACTTTCCCAGGTTGCCTCCTCTACTGTATGACTTTGCCATAAGACCTTTACCATTGGTATTGTGTTTGTCCTGAGTACTTGTTCCTTACGATCTAAGATTTACACAGGTTGTTCCATATACGATAGATCAGGTTGGAGGTTTACAGGTTCAACCTCTAATACATGTGAAGGATCAGGAATATACTTCCTCAGCATCGATACATGGAATACATTGTGGATTCCCTCAAGTGCTAATGGCAATGCCACACGATATGCTAATTTTCCCACTCTTTCTAGGATTTCAAAAGGTCCCACATATCTTGGTGCAAGTTTCCCCTTCTTCCCAAATCTTTTCACACTTCGGACTGGAGAAATCTTCAAGAACACCTGATCACCTACTTCAAACTCAAGATCTCTTCTTCGAACATCGGCATAGCTCTTATGTCGACTCTGTGCAGTAAGAAGTCTATCCCGAATAACTTTCACATGATTAGCTGATTCTTGAACAATTTCTGGACTCCAAATTTTTGCTTCTCCCACTTCATCCCAACAGATTGGCGATCGACATTTTCTACCATACAATGCTTCATAAGGAGCCATTCCGATACTTGACTGGTAACAATTATTGTATGCAAACTCTGCTAACGGTAGATAAGTGTCCCAGCTACCCTTGAAGTCAAGTGAACAAGCTCATAGTATATCTTCTAATATCTGCATAGTCCTTTCTGATTGACCAGCTGTCTGAGGATGAAATGCAGTGCTCAAACTCAATCTAGTCCCTAGTGCCTCCTGAAGTGTCTGCCAGAATCTTGATGTAAAATGAGGATCTCGATCAGAAACAATACTAACAGATACTCCATCCAACCTCACGATCTCCTGGATATATAACATGGCAAGCTGATGTAAGGAAGATGTCATCTTCACAGGCAAAAAATGTGCAGACTTGGTAAATCGATCTACAATGACCCAAATTACATCATGTCCTGGACTTTTCCTCGGCAATCTAGTCACAAAGCCCATTGCAATGTTTTCCCATTTCTATTCTTGAAATTCTAATGGTTGGAGTAATCCCGCCGGTCTTTGATGTTCAGCTTTTACCTGCTAACACGTCAGGCATCTAGATACATAACTTACAATTTCCCTCTTCATATTGTTCCACCGAATATCTCGTTTCAAGTCTCGATACATTTGGAATAAACACTCGACCCCTGAACTTAAGTAACCATCACTATGCATATGGAAGTCTTCTTCTTCTTCGCCCTCCTTTAATTTCTTCACAATCTTTTGTAACTCGACATCTGTTTCCTGTGCTTCTTTAATTCTCTCAAGTAATACTGGTTAAACACGAACATTCGCAAAGATGATGCCCTGGGTTGATTGACAAGGATTCCATTGACATGCATCTCCCAGCATCTTCCATTCCCTAATCATCAAACAAGATACATACATCTTCTGACTCAAAGCATCAGCGACTACATTAGCCTTTCCCGGCTGATACAGAATAGTGCAGTCATGATCTTTAAGCCTTTCCATCCATCTTCGTTGACGATTGTTCAACTCTTTCTGAGAGAAAAGATACTTCAGACTCTGATGATCAGTATATACTTCAAATTTGGCCCCGTACAGATAATGTTTCCATTTCTACAATGCCATAATAATAGATGTTAACTCCAAATCATGTGTAAGATAATTTTGCTCACACGGCGTCAACTTCCTCGAAGCATATGCAATAACTTTCCCATTCTACATTAATACACAACCCAGTCCCTCTTTAGAAGCATCACTATACATGATGAAATGTTCACTCCCATCAGGTAAAGCAAGAACTGGTGCTGATGTCAATCTTCGCTTAAGCTCTTGGAAACTGTTCTTACACCTTTCATCCTACACAAAAGGAATCTTCTTTCAAGTCAAGTTGGCCAATGGAGTAGCAATCTTTGAAAATCCTGGTATAAATCTCCGGTAATACCCAGCTAGCCTAGAAAACTACGGATCTCTGTAACTGTATTGGGTCTCTTCCACTCAATAACTGCCTCCACTTTCGTAGGATCAACCGCAATACCTACTTGTGACACAACGTGCCCCAAAAAAGTAACCTCCTTCAACTAAAATGCACATTTGCTAAACTTTGCATGCAATTTCTTCTCTCGTAGTAAGTCCAGCACCAACCTTAAATGATGTTCATGTTCTTTCTCAGACTTGGAATAGACAAGTATATTGTCAATAAACACCACCACAAAGCTATCCAAATAAGGTTGGAAAATTATATTCATCAAGTCCATGAAAACTGCAGGTGCATTAGTTAACCCGAATGCATAACGATAAATTCATAATGCCCATATCTCGTCCTGAAAGCAGTCTTCGGAATATCTCCTGCTTGAATTCTTAATTGATGATACCCACTTCTCAAATCAAACTTTGAAAATACAATAGCCCCATACAACTGATCAAACAAATCATCAATATGCGGTAATGAATATTTGTTCTTCACAGTCACCTGATTCAGTTGTCGATAATCAATGCATAACCTCAGTGTCCTATCTTTCTTCTTCATAAATAGAACTGGTGCACCCCAAGGTGAAACACTTGGTTTAATGAACCCTCTATATAACAATTCTTGCAACTAAATCTTCAACTCCTTTAATTTAGCAGGTTCCATTCTGTAAGGTGCTTTCGAAATTTGAGCAGTACCAGGCAACAATTTAATACAAAACTCTATTTCCCGTTCAAGTGGCAACGAGAAATCATCAGAAAATACATCAGAATATTCACATACTACTGGTACCTCTTCAAGCTTAGGTGTGGCCTTCTGTTTATCATACATGTGTGCTAGATACCTAGTACATCCACTAGCCATCAATTTACCAGCCTGTAATGCAAAAATAATATGCAATCTACTACCCCCTTTTTCCCCCAAAAATTACAATTCAGGCTGATTCAGAATTTTAAAAGTAACTAGCTTATGATAACAGTCTACATGAGCATGATATGCACACAGTCAATCCATACCTAATATAATATCGAAATCCCGAATAGGTTTCACAATCAAATCAGTAGGAAAATTACAATTACCCACAAACACATCACAAGCCTTATAAATCATGCTAGCAACAACACATTCCCCCATCGGGGCTGACACCTCCAGCATATAAGGCAATACATTCGGTTACACATTTAAATTCATAACAAAATGAGATGCCACATAGGAATGAGATGATCATGGGTCTATCAATATGCGGGCTCTAGACTTAAAAACAGTAAGAGTACCTCCTACAACCGATGTAGACTCCAGAACATCTTTCTGGTCTAAGGCAAACACACGCCCCTGGACCTTCGGTTTCCTATCACCCCCTCTCTTGACCCCTGAGGTCTGTTGGTTCTGATTCTGTGGCTGCTGATTCGGTGACTGAGTATTATTCCATTTCGGGCAATGGCTACGGAAGTGTCCAAATTCACTACAAATAGTACATTTGCCCTACTTCGCCCAACATCTATCTACCATATGATTTCCCTTACCACAAAATATACACCCACTAGTAACAGTTTGTTGTCCTGATGCCATAGAACCACTAGTATTATTCTTTGATTGCTGCCCTGTCTTCCTATTACCCTGCTGGTTCCCTTATTGTTGTGTCTGTTGTGTTTGCTGTGGCCCTCGAGGTGGTCTCTGGGAATGACCATCCCGGCTACCTTGTCTTCCTCTATTAGTGAAATTTCCTTGACCTCTCCCACCTTGCGAATTAAATCCTACTCTACTACTGTTACTCTGGACTCTGCCACCTTGTTGATTAGTCTACTGCCCAAACACTGCAGCTTTTTTCACTTTTTGTTCCTCCAAATGATTCTCAATCAATAAAGCTCGATCCACTACCATTGCATAAGAAGTAAGCTCAAGTGGAAACAATTTGTTGCGAAGTTCTGCCCGAAGCCCTTTCACAAACTTTCTTAGTTTTCTATCCTCAGTAGAAAGCAAATGAGTGTTATACCTAGCCAACTAAGTAAATTTTGCTTCATACTGTGCCATAGTCAAATTTTCTTTCTCAAGTGTCATGTGTCACGACCCGACCCGAGATCCTATGTGGAACCTTGTCCGGTTCGTGAGACGTGAGCACAAAAATGCATAATTCAAAAATCATTTTCATGCAAAACCCCGTAATGCACGTGTATGATTTTAGAAGTAAAACAAAACCTCACAGCAAAATAACAAGCCGAAGTAACATATTAACTAGCCAACAACCCATGAGCTAGAGAACTCGGGATAAACATACATTCATAACAGAGTACGCGGAATAAAAGTTAACAGTATATACAAGGCCTGACAACCATGTCGGCACCACAAAAGAATATTACACAAGTATTAAATACAAATACTTCTACCCAACTATACATTGTTTAAGTAACATGTACACCCTCGACCTCACCAAAAGAAAATACGGAGGCTCAAGGAGCAACTACCCAAAAGAATGCCGGACAAGCTCACCGACGACGACGCAGGGTCACTTAGGATTTCTCGCCGGATCGGGATCTAAGGAAAACAAATAAACAATGGATGGGGTTAGTTATAAAACTCAATAAGCTACTAATGCAACAATATGACATGTGAGATGTGAACAGTACTAAGGATCGTGTATAACAAAATTGTCATAACAAGATAAATCTCAAAGCATCATAGATAGCAAGTATCTCATAGCCACAAATCACATTGCATGCATCTCACGTAGGAGCGACATGTAAACACATATAAAAGGATACCGTTAACGTACACCTCCGACATACAAACTTCCAACCAACCAACCAATAATACCAATATAGAAACCGTTGATGTCGTACCCGATCATCGAACTAATAACCAAGAATCATGATGAACCGTTTTCCGTATTCACGTCGACGTGAACACTCGGTCCCCACAACCCGAGAAACAATCAAGGTATAGCTTACCAAGGTCGCGTTTATTCCGTACAACACTTAGCACTATAACCCCTACCGTGGCCAATGGTAAGGCGAGGCCCAGTGTATTGGCCTTCAGCTATTACGTAGCCCCGGCTCACGCAATAACTAAGCATCAATACACCTCCAACAAATATGCCATGGAATTTAACGAAAGCTCAAGTAGATGTTTACTCGACACATTATAACCAATCACCCAAATGTTCAAGTAGATGTTTACCCAATATTTAAAATAAATAAGTCATACTCCAAAGTAGGGAGTATAACGAACACAACGACAACATGTTTATGTATACTAGGTGATTCTACTACACATAGCCATGCAACACCAACACCAACACCAAAGATTAGCACAACACTAATAAATGTGCATCGCGTAACCAATAACCTAACGGGTCTCTCGAGTATTAAAGAGCTCACAAAACACACACGTGGTCACATTTATTATCAAGCCCTAACCAACTCCGTTAGAGTCATTTTAGGTTACTAGTGATGTCGAGTTACGAAAGTGGTCTTGCATTTTAAACCTAGCACATTGACGCCCAAATTCGAGTTCCCAACATCATAGAATAAGCACAATATATTTCACAAGTCCATAATGGTATTTCATGGCAAGAATCCGGTATTCACAAATCTAGCATGGTAACTTCACACATTAGAAGTCTAGAATGTCATATGAGACATAAATCAAGAAAAAGAGGGGGTAGTAGCTTACTTCTTGTCGAAAAAGATAAGAGAAAATGAAATCTATTCGGTGGGAAAGCTTCCTCTCGGCAAGACCTTCGCAACGGCATGCTCGGATCGTCGAGATTCCTTCGTAAACTCAAGAAATCTCACCTTTCTCACTCTAGACCCTCTCTATCCTCTCTCTATGTTCTTGGGGAGTTTGAGGATGAAATGAGAGACCTTGAGGCTCTCTATGGGTGTTTAAGAGGTTAAAAATGGCAGCTCTCTCGACTTGGTGACATGGCTTAACGAGAGCCACTCAAAATCATAAGTTAGACAAAAATGAGATTTTCTCGGGTGAGCATTCTGGGCGCTATGCGGACGCCTTATGCGGCCGCATAGCTTCTATGCGGGCTCCTTAAATGGACGCATAGAATCCAGAGAAGCTATGCGTTGGTTAGAGCTCACACTATGCGTCCGCATTTTAAAGTCCAATAAAGTCATCCAAAGTGTCTCCAAAACACTCCCAAGTCAACCTAAGATGATTTTAAGCCCCAGGGAAGGTCAAAACACTCGAGAAAGGTCCCCGAAATGACTGATAACAAGGCAAGAAGTTCGACGCACCTCAAGAACGATCGATTATAAGAATTAAACAACAATTCAAAGCATGTAAAACACATGGAATGCTATATGAATGTACTATGAATCCAATGCAACATCCTCAAGTAATATCAATGGTATAAACCAAGATGACATGTGCAAGACATGTGGATGATATGAGAAATATAAATGATGCAAATGAAGCGGGTGTTACATTCTCACCCCCTTAGAATAAATTCGTCCGCAAAATTACTTACGGACTCCATCGAACAAAGCGGGGTATTTCTCACGATTCTCTTGTTCTGTCTCCCAAGTGGCTTCCTCGACATTGTGGTTCCTCCACAATACTTTCACGAGAGGTATAGTCTTCGTCCTTAACACTTGCTCTTTGGTATCCAAAATCTTTACTGGTTGTTCGATATAGGAAAGATCAGGTGTCAAATCTACCGGTTCATACTCCAAGACATGTGAAGCATCCGTTAAATATTTCCTCAACATTGATACATGAAATACCTCATGAATACCTGACATCGACGGTGGCAAAGCAAGTCTATAAGCCAACTTTCCAACTTTCTCCAAAATCTCAAACGGTCCAATATACCTCAGAGTCAATTTACCCTTCTTACCAAATCCCTTAATCCCAATTCGTGGTGAGACTTTTAAAAATACGTGATCGCCACCCTCAAATTCAAGATCCCGTCGCCTATTATCCGCATAACTCTTCTGTCTACTCTGAGCTGTTTTCAATCTCTCTCTGATCAATTTTACACTTTCTGCAGATTCATGAACCATATCAAGACCCCACAACTTGACTTCACCAACTTCATCCCAACAAATCGAAGGACACTTCCTTCCATAGAGTGCCTCATACGGAACCATCTCAATACTCGACTGATAACTGTTATTGTAGGCAAACTCAATCAACGATACATGTGAATCCCAAGTGCCCTTAAAGTCCATCGAGCAAGCTCTCAACATATCTTCAAGTATCTGGATTGTCCTTTCAGACTGTCCATCGGTTTGTAGATGAAATGCAGTACTATGATTCAACCTTGTACCCAAAGCATTCTGAAGTGACTGCCAAAACCGAGAAGTAAACCATAGATCCCTATCCGATACAATACTCACTGGCACCCCATGCAACCTCACAATTTTCTGAATATACAACGAAGCAAGTTTCTCCAATGAATCAGTCATCGCAATAGGAAGAAAATGAGCCAACTTAGTCAACCTATCAACAACAACCCAAACTGCATCATAACCTCGTCGAGTCCGCAGTAAACCAGTCACAAAATCCATTGTGATGTTCTCTCATTTCCATTCTGGAATCTCCAAAGGTTGTAACAATCCAGCTGGTCTCTGATGTTCCGCTTTAACCCATTGACAAGTCAAACACTTCGACACAAACTCGGCAATTTCACTTTTCATTCCACTCCACCAAAAATTCCTTTTCAAATCCCTATACATTTTAGTACTCCCCGAGTGGATAGTATATTTAGACTTATGGGCTTCATCTAACACTTGTCGTTTCACTTCCTCAATCGCCAATACACAAACTCTACCTCGAAACGTCAAAACGCCATCACTGTTCTTAGCAAAATCTGGAGTCTTACCCTCATCTAATTCATCAATTAACTTTTTCAATTCTGGGTCACTCTCTTGGGTCTCCTTAATCCGTTGGAACAACACTAGAGTAGCCCGAATATTAGCAAAACCCACCCCATGGCTCGATTCACAAGGACCCAAATCACGAATATCCTCAAGCATCTTCCACTCTCTAGTCATCAAACAAGAAATATACGCTTTCTTACTAAGCGCATCCGCTACAACATTGACCTTTCCCAGATGATAAAGGATAATGCAATCATGGTCCTTCAACCGTTCCATCCACCTACATTGTCTATTATTCAACTCTTTTTGCGAGAATAAATACTTAAGGCTTTTATGATTCATGAACACCTCAAACTTAGCCCCATACAGATAACAGATAATGTTTCCATTTATGAAGAGCAAAAATAATCGCAGCCAATTCAAGATCGTGTGTCGGGTAATCCTGTTCATACTGAGTCAGTTTCCGAGAAGCATACGCGATAACCTTTCCATTCTGCATCAAGACACAACCCAAACCTTCCTTTGACGCATCACTGTAGATCACAAATCCATCGTGTCCATTCGGCAATGCTAAAATAGGAGCTGTAGTCAACTTCTTTTTCAACTCCTAAAAACTCACCTCACACTTATCATTCCACACAAACGGTTTATTCTTCTGAGTCAAATTAGTCAATGGGGTTGCAATCTTAGAAAATTCCTCTATAAACCTCCGATAATAACCCGCTAAACCCAAGAAACTATGAATCTTCGTTACAGTTTTAGGCCATTTCCAACTCACCACAGCCTCGATCTTAGTCGGATCGACTGAAATCCCTTGACCCGAAACCACATGGCCTAAAAATAATACTTCCTCCAACCAAAAGGTACATTTACTAAACTTAGCAAACAATTTCTTTTCCCTCAAGACCGTCAACACAAACCTCAAATGTTTGTCGTGCTCCTCTCGAGACCTAGAGTACACCAAAATGTCATCAATAAAAACAACCACAAAACAATCAAGATACGGCAAAAACGTCCTATTCATCAAGTCCATAAATACCGCGGGTGGGTTAGTCAACCCAAAGGGCATAACCACAAACTCAAAATGGCCATATCTAGTCTTAAATGTCGTCTTAGGAATATCTTCCTTCCGAACCTTCAATTGATGGTAACCACTCCTAAGATCAAGCTTAGAGTACACTACAGAACCCCGAAGTTGATCAAACAAATCATCAATATGTGGGAGAGGGTATTTATTCTTAATTGTAACTTGATTCAATTCCCAGTAATCGATACATAACCTTAATGAACCATCCTTCTTCCTCACAAATAATACCGGTGCACCCCAAGGTGATACACTCGGTTTAATGAAACCCCGATCAAATAACTCTTGCAACTGAATTTTTAATTCTTTCAACTCGGCCGGTGCCATGCAATAAGGTGCTTTTGATATCGGCGCGGTACCCGAAAACAACTCAATACAAAACTCCAATTCCTATCCGGGGGTAATTCATAATCGTCCGAAAATACATCCAGAAATTCACGTACAACAGAAACATCCTCCATCCTGACCACCCTTTTCGATTTATCCACGATACAAGCCAAATACCCCGAACAACCATGCGATAATAACTTACGAGCTTTCAAGGCTGAAATAAGACGAACACCACCCATACACTTATCACCAACAAACACAAAAGATGACATATTCGGCAAATCAAAGGTAACAAACTTTTTATGGCAATCAACAATAGCATGGTGTGCATGTAACCAATCCATCCCCAAAATCACATCAAAATCCCGTATAGGTAAAACAACCAAATCCGCAGGCAAATGGTGACCATCAATAATCATATCACAATCATGATAAATATCAGAAGCTACTTGGCACTCTTCCATCAGAGTAGACACCTCCAACACATATAGTAATGATTCAGGCATGGTATGTAAATGACAGGCAAAATGTGATGCAATGTATGAATGCGATGATCCTGGATCTATAAGCACTCGAGCTTTCGCACTAAAGACGAATAGGGTACCTCCAATGACGTTATTGGCTTCGAGAACTCTATTTTGGTCTAGGGCAAAGACTCGACCCTGGACTCTAGGACGCCCCTCGTTGTCTCTCTTGACACCCACATTCTATTGTGCACCTCCCAGTTGGACCCCTTTATTCTTCAAGCAATCCCTTTGGTAGTGCGTGCCATCACCACAAATTACACACTTCCCCTATTTCCTCCAACATCTATCCTCAGTATGCCCCGTCTTCGAACAGAAATTACACGTCATTCCCAAACCTCGTTGTCCCTGAGTAGCATTCCCTTGATTCCCTGACCTTTGTTGGAAATGATCAACATGACGGTTATTATTACCTCCCTTGTTGTTAGTCCCACTGGTATTCTGATTCTTCCACTTTGACTGTGCTCCCTGTTGTGTACCACTTGTATTCCTTGATTTAGTACGGTGCTCCTCTATGTCATGCTCGATCCTGTAAGCCTTATTCACTGCCTTCTGGTAACTCGTCAACTCAAGGGGTATGAGTTGTTTACGGTACTCAGTCCTCAATCCCTTCACAAAATGGTAAACCTTCTTCTCGTCTGTTGGAAGCAAATGAGTGCAATACCGTGATAGCTCGGTAAATTTGGTAAAATACTGAGCTATCGATAAATTTCCCTGTTCAAGACTAAGGAATTCCACGTCATTCTTTGCCTGAACTACGTCTGGAACAAACTGATTTCTGAAGCGCTGCAAGAAGATCTCCCATGTTCTCACTACTTGATCCTGTACCCAATTTGCCTCCAATACCTTCCACCAATGTTCAGTTGCATCCTCTAGTTTGAACGTAGCAAATTTGATCTTGTCCTCATCTGTGCATCCCATTGCTGCAAAAATCTTTTCTATCGACTCAATCCACCGCTCTGCTTTCTCTGAGTCTGGCTCACCATTAAAGCTACGAGGTTTCATTTTCAAGAACCTCTCTGGTCTACGATCATTGTCTCCATTTCCTCCATGCGGCTGTAAAATTCTGTGTCCTCCTGTCTATCCCTGTCCATCAATAGCCTGTCTATTCATGTCCATGGTCTGACGATTCATCTCCATCATTGTCTGCATGAATCCTTGCATAGTATGGATGAAGGTCTCATTCTGGTTCATATGACCCTCTGACGACTGCCCTGTTAATTGGGCTCCAGTTGGTTAGGAGGTTGGTTAGATAGCCTGGTACGACGGTTTTCTCGTTCGGCCTCACTGGCCCTACTTGTACCAGCTCCATTGCGAGTCTCTACCATGATTGAACACCTGCAACAAACACTCATTGTTAACGACTCAGACACTCAACCAACCCCTCCTAAGCTAAGGATCCACTCCCAGCTATCTAACTTATGCTCTAATACCAACTGTCACGACCCGACCTGAGATCCTATGTGGAACCTCATCCGATTCGTGAGACGTGAACACAAAAATGCATAATTCAAAAATCATTTTCGTGCAAAAACCCTGTAATGCAAGTGTATGATTTTAGAAGTAAAACAAAAACTCACAGAAAAATAACAAGCCGGAGTAACATATTTACTAGCCAATAACCCATGAGCTAGAGAACTCGGGATAAACATACATTCATAACAGAGTGCACGGAATAAAAGTTAACAGTATATACAAGGCCTAACAACCATGTCGGCACCACAAAAGAATATTACACAAGTATTAAATACAAAGACTTCTACCCAACTATACATTGTTTAAGTAACATGTACACCCTCGACCTCACCAAAAGAAAATACAGAGGCTCAAGGAGCAACTACCCAAAAGAATGCCAGACAAGCTCACCGACGGCGATGCAGGGTCACTGAGGGTTTCTCGCCGGGTCGGGATCTAAGGAAAACAAATAAACAATAGACGGGGTGAGTTATAAAACTCAATAAGCTACTAATGCAACAATATTACATGCGAGATGTGAACAGTATGAAGGATCATGTATAACAAAATTGTCATAACAAGATAAATCTCAAAGCATCATAGATAACAAGTATCTCATAGCCACAAATCACATAGCATGCATCTCACGTAGGAGCGATATGTAAAAACATATAAAAGGATACCGTCGAGGTACACCTCCAACATACGAACTTTCAACCAACCAACCAATAATACCAATGTAGAAACTGTTGATGTCGTACCCGATCATCGAACTAATAACCAAGAATCATGGTGAACCGTTTTCCGTATTCACGTCGACGTGAAGAATCGGTCCCCACGACCCGAGAAACAATCACGGTGTAGCTTACCAAGGTCGCGTTTATTCCGTACAACACTTAGCGCTATAACCCCTACCGTGACCAATGGCAGGGCAAGGCCCAGTGTATTGGCCTTCGGCTATTACGTAGCCCCAGCTCACGCAATAACCGAGCGTCGATACACCTCCAACAAATATGCCATAGAATTTAACGAATGCTCAAGTAGATGTTTACTCGACACATTATAACCAATCACCCAAATGTTCAAGTAGATATTTACACAACATTTAAAATAAACAAGTCATACTCCAAAGTATGGAGTAAAACGAACACAACGACAACATGTTTATGTATACTAGGTGATTCAACTACACATAGCCACGCAACACCAACACCAAAGATTAGCACAACACTAATAAATGTGCATCGCGTTACCAATCACCCAACGGGTCTCTCGAGTATTATAGAGATCACAAAACACACACGTTGTCACATTTATTATCAAGCCCTAACCAACTCCGTTAGAGTCATTTTAGGTTACTAGTGATGTCGAGTTACGAAAGTGGTCTTGCATTTTAAACCTAGTACATTAACGCCCAAATTCGAGTTCCCAACATCATAGAATAAGCAACAATATATTTCACAAGTCCATAATGGCATTTCCATGGCAAGAATCTGGTATTCACAAATCTAGCATGGTAACTTCACACATTAGAGGTCTAGGATGTCATATGAGACATAAATCAAGAAGAAGAGGGGGTAGTAGCTTACTTCTTGTCGAAAAAGATGAGAGAAAATGAAATATATTCGGTGGGAAAGCTTCCTCTCGGCAAGACCTTCGCAACGGCATGCTCGGATCGTCGAGATTCCTTCGTAAACTCAAGAAATCTCACCTTTCTCACTCTAGACCCTCTCTATCCTCTCTCTATGTTCTTGGGGAGTTTGAGGATGAAATGAGAGACCTTGAGGCTCTCTATGGGTGTTTAAGAGGTTAAAAATGGCAGCTCTCTCGGCTTGGTGACGTGGCTCAAGGAGAGCCACTCAAAATCATAAGTTAGACAAAAATGAGATTTTCTCGGGTGAGCATTCTGGGCGCTATGCGGACGCCTTATGCGGCCGCATAGCTTCTATACGAGCTCCTTAAGTGGCCGCATAGAATCCAGAGAAGCTATGCGTTGGTTAGAGCTCGCACTATGCGTCTGCATAGTGACCAGCTCAGGTCAAAGTCCAATAAAGTCATCCAAAGTGTCTCCAAAACACTCCCAAGTCAACCTAAGATGATTTTAAGCCCAAGGGAAGGTCAAAACACTCGAGAAAGGTCCCCGAAATGACTGATAACAAGGCAAGAAGTTTGACGCATCTCAAGAACGATCAATTATAAGAATTAAACAACAATTCAAAGCATGTAAAACACATGGAATACTATATGAATGTACTATGAATCCATTGCAACATCTTCAAGTAATATTAGTGGTATAAATCAAGATGACATGTGCAAGACATGTGGATGATATGAGAAATATAAATGATGCAAATGAAGCAGGTGTTACATCATGAACTCCATTTCCCTCTGTTCTTGAACTACAGCTAGAATGAAGTTCCTCTTGAATTCTGGTACAAAGTTAGCCCATGTCTGAGGAGTCCCATCAGTCTCCTATTTATCTTTAATTAACATCCACCAGTTATCTGCTATACCCTCTATTTTAAAAGTTGTAAAGATCACCTTTCCTTCCTCAGAACACCCCAATGTCTTAAAGACTTTTTCCATTCCCTCAAGCCATCTTTCAGCTTTTAATGCATCAGGTTCACCATCATAGCTCTTAGGATTCAGTTTCAAAAATCTCTCAAGTGGTGTAGTACCCTGTATAATCCCAACAGGAACTGGATGAGGATTCTGGTTACCTGCATTCTGATTCACCATCTGTTGATTAACTGCACCCTGTTGTGCCAACAATGCAGTCAACCTCTTAAGTACTACAGTTTTATTATTAGTATTCTGTTGAGCTATCACATCAGTCAATCTCTCAATAGCTTGATATACACCACCAAGCCCTTCAATTTGTGCTCCACTTGCTGGATGAGTAGTAAGAACATTAGCGTGACTTTCTGCTCCTTCCTGGAGCCCTGGAGCACTCGTGCCGGCTCTATGTGAACCACGACCCTTTTCTCTCGATCCCACCATTACTCGCCTACACACAACCACCCAGTATTAGACATATATACAAAACATTTAGGCCAAGGATCCTCTCCCGGCTTCTAGCTTAAACGAAAGCTCTGATACCAACTCTGTCACCCCCCAAATCAAGCTACTACACATAGCATAAATTCGGGCATCACCAGACTTAACATAATCGAAATAACCACCTGATGAACAATATAACAGCGGATATAAAAGTATGGCGAAAAGTCATCCAACCTTATAAATTGAAAATATACAACTGAGTCTTCATAACTCATCCAACCGATATACAGACTAGAATAGAAGACATCTAGCCTTTATATACAATACAACAGAAATAGTATTTAAACCCTATACAGTATAACAACCACTGTCTAACATTTACACAATAAAGTTTACCCCAAAAGAATAACCACCTTTTAATCTCGTGACGAGCTGCACAGCCTCACGCACGTGAACCCTTCGCCTCGCTCCGATCTAAGGAAAAATAATAATGAAAGAGTGAGTCACCTATGACCTAGTAAGATTCCACTAAACTTATGCATGTTATACATGTATGCAATAGTAATAAGATGATAACACAAGTAGCATATAATTAGCATAAGTTATAACCAAGTAAGTCACATGTATTAGTATATAATCAACAACCAACTAAGTCTCATTACTAGTGTAAGAAGGACCACGACTACCAACTGTCCCATACCAGTTGGAAATAATGACCAACCTACAAAGTAATGTGCTAACAACAGTTCATATCACATATTAAACAAGTAAAGATCACATATATCAGGATATAAGAGTCGAGGTACACCTCCGACTCACCAGCTCCCCTTATACACCATTTAGCTTTAAAGTTCATATCAAATCATTGTAACCACATAATTCATATATCAGATATTCTGCAGAACAACTAAACCTGCCCCAAGTCCCTACAACCTTGGCATCCATGTCACAACACCACTCTTGTCCAACAATCTACATGGTGTAAACCCTACTTTCGCCAGAAATAGGGAGACAGGCCGGATTAAGGTTGCCACAACCTGACTATCACTGCACTCCGCCCCATGACAATCGGTAGTCAACCAAAACCCCCTGAAAGTTAGTATTCGAATGTGCACATCCAGTTAGTCAAGTTCACGTTCACACTTTATTCCATATTCGTTCACAAATTCGGCATTTCGGTTATCCTCCAAGGATCAATTCAAGTTCTAGATTCACTAATCAACATAATGGACACTTTAACCATCTCAAATCATTCAATAACAAGTCATAAACCCTAAATCACAGCCATGTTACATACTTTGTTCAAGTTGATTTCTTGTCAGTTCACTAATTCGAAGATACAATAAAATTACAACAATTCCAAGGATCATATGAACACTAACACCCTTTAACAACACATACCCATAATCAAATTCACATATAAAAGTAATTCACATGGCTGGAAATTCAAAATTTTAGCATAGTAACATTCTCATATTGAATATAACCGAAATCAACCGAAATAACAAACATGAACATGCTAATGGTCCCTTACCAATTCAAGAGCTAAACTTTTGTTTCACCCCTGTATTTTAGTGCTAGAACCAACCAAAAACTCAGTTAAACAAACTCCCTTGAGTTGCCTTGGTGGAAGAACAAAAGCTCATGCAAGAAACCTTAGAAACCCAAGGTTAAAAAGTGGAATTTTGGGAGAATTTTAGAGGTCTTGAGAGAGAGATTTGAGTGTTTTTAGTATTTAGAAGGCTGGAGTATGTTCTTCCAAGGCTTAGCCACGTTTTTTTATCAGATAAGGAAGGCCAAGCATAAGGTGGAAATCAAAGAAAAACAAAAAAAAACAAAAATCTGGGATCGCTCTGTTTTTCTCAATTCGATCGCTCATGCACTCCTAGTTATGATTGTACAACACTTTTAACACATCAAAGGATGTCCCCAAAGGTTTGATATCATTCTAGGATCGATTTAAAGTCACGAGAAAGTTCACAAAACCGAAAACAATGTCGACGACTTCTTCATTTTGTAACTTCAAATTAACACAACGTATACCACTTTTTCAAGGCACGATTTAGCAACATGAAACCTCTATAACATCAAGTATATCTAGGTTCAAAGTATTGTGGTTCATCTCTTTCATTTCGATTCAGTTTACACTACGAAACAATACAAGAAAGTAAAGTACCAAAATATGAAATCATGAGTTTACGACTGATCAAATCAATACCATGAACCACGATAATCACAATAACAATGCATGCACATAGTCATATGATTAACATGCTAATGAGATGCTCGGTTATTACAATATAAACACCAATATACTTTATTAACACATACCCATAATCATATCAGCCTATTAAACATCATAGCATGGTTAGAATTCATGATTTCACCATAATAACAACTCAATGATCATATAGAACCGAAATTAACTGATTAAACTACAACATAGATAAACTAGAGGTTCATTACCTAAATAGAGAGTTAAACCACCAGTTATCCCTTGAATTCCAGTGATTAAAGTAGCCTAGAACTTAGTTATATCAACCCTTAGTTGCTGCCTAGAAGGAAGAACAAGTTATCATGCAACAAACCCTACAAACCCTAGGTTGAATTGATGGAATTGGGAGAATTTTTGAGAGAGAATTGTATAATTTGGTGTGTTCCAAGGCTGAAATATGTTCGCTCCCCAAATACCCATGACCTCGGCCAGACGAGGGAGCCCAAACCAGGAGATGGCAGCACTAAAACATCCAAAAACTGAGCTGGCATGTTTCTGTGTTGGGCTGGCGCGATCACGCCAAGGCAAGGGGCGGGAGCACGCCTACTATTCACACCCTCCGTCCAATTTTGTTGTTTCGTGCTATTTTCTTGGTTCAATTGCTCGGGCACTTCTAGGCTTGATTGTATAACACTTATAACACATCAAAGGTTGTCTTTAAAGGTTCCATATCATCATAGGATCAAATCAAAATCACAACAAAGTTTACGAACCCGAAAACAACATCAAAAACTGATTCGTTTTGCAACTTCAAAATAACATAACATCTTTCTCTTTTTGAAGGCTCGGTTTAACATTATGAAGCCTATATAACATCAAGTATATCTAGGTTCAAAGTATCATGGCTCATCACTTCCATTTCAATTCGATTTACGCCACGGAACAATGCAAGAAAGTAACATACCGAAACATGTAAACATGAGTTTACGACTCATCTATTCATAATCATGAACCAAGATAATCAAGTTAATAATGCATGCACATAATCATAAGATTAATATGCTAATGAAATGCTCGGGTATTACACCATCTTCCCCTTAAAAAGAATTTGACCCCAAATTCCTTACCTTAGCTATCAAACAAGTGATGGTACTTGATTCTTATTTCATTTTTGCTTTCCCATGTAGCTTCTTCTATTGCATGACTTTGCCATAAGACCTTTACCATCGGTATGGTCTTTGTTTTGAGCACTTGATCTTTTCGATATAATATTTGCACAGGTTGTTCCATGTATGATAAATCAGTTGAAGGTTTACAGGTTCAACTTCTAATACATGTGAAGGATCAGGAATATACTTCTTAAGCATCGATACATGGAAAATATTATGAATGCCCTCAAGTGTTGATGGCAATGCCACTAGATTTGCTAACTTCCCCACTCTTTCCAAGATCTCAAAAGGCCCAACATACCTCAGAGAAAGTTTCCTTTTCTTCTCAAATCTTTTAACACCTCGAACTGGAGAAATCATTAAGAACACTTGATCACCTACTTTAAATTTGAGATCTCTTCTTCGAATATCGGCATAGCTCTTCTGTCGACTCTGTGCAGTAAGAAGCCTATCCTAAATAACTTTCACATGATCAGCAGATTCTTGTACAATTTTTGGGCCCCATATCTTTGCTTCTCCTACTTCATCCCAACAGATTGGTGATCGACATTTTTTGCCATACAATGCTTCATAAGGTGTTATTCCGATACTCGATTGGTGAATGTTATTATATGCAAACTTAGCCAATGAAAGATAGGTATCCCAGCCACCTTTGAAATCAAGTGAACAAGCTCGCAGCATACCTTCTAGTATTATAATAGTCCTTTCTGATTGCCCATCTGTCTGAGGATGAAATGCAGAACTAAGACTCAATTTAGTCCCCAATGCTTCCTGAAGTGTCTGCCATGTTTGGAATTGAATTTTTGGGATTATATTTTGTTTTAATTAATTGTTGGTTTTGCCTTTCATGGTTTTACTAAATGTTAATTATTTAATAATTTGTTTTTATTCCTTTTGAAGAAAGGATATTTTAGGGAGATTATATTATTTTAAGGTTTATGAAGTTGTTATAAAGTAGGGTTTATAATTCTTGTTGTTGTTGTTGTAAAGTCATACCTTATGAGTGTCGTATTACTATCTTGGTGAATGTGGCTAACCTAATTGTATTATAGTTAGGAATCCTAGATTAATTGTAAGTCTTTATTTTAGGTATTGAGTCCTATTTTATTTTACTAACCTATTAACTTTTTATGGTAAGTTATTTTCTTATTGAACAAGGTTTCTAGGACGTTCTTAAAACCTATATATACTGGAGGACTCAGCCTTGAAGATTCACGAAGTACAACCATTAAGAGATTACACAGAGTTAAAAGAGAGAGAGTTTTGGAAAGCTGCTGCTGCATTTTTACGAATGAATTCCTCAATGTGCCTTCATTGGAGTATTCATTCATAGTGTTTTTCAGCGCAGTCTTTTTATTTTTCACGCATCTTCTATTTAGTAAAGCATATTGATATATCTTTCTTATTTTTGGGTGAGCTATTATACAACGTATTCATCTGCTATATGTAGAGCTTTTCATATAGTTTTCACTAGTTGTTAAGTTTTCATCTTTGTATTAAACTACAAGTTTTTACTAGTGAAAGTTTTGCCATATTGGCACACATTAACAAGTTGTTTACTTGTTGATTAAAATTTACTCCTGTGTTAAATCTCGTACTTCCTGTAAATACTTGTTTTTATATTCTGCTGCCTAGTTTCTCAATGTGCTGTCCAATGTGTTTACAATATTGAGTACATTGGACAATACATTGATATTTATTTATTTATTATTTTTTTCTGTATTTGTTTTATTTGTTTTTTTCGTTTCTCTGTCCTAGCTTCAATCCTTTCATGCCAAAATCTCGATGTGAAGCGAGGATCTCAGTTAGAAACAATGCTAACCGGTACTCCATGCAACCTCACAATCTCCTGGATATACAACATAGCCTTGTCCTCATTCTATTCGTGGTGCCATTTTGATGGATGCTCAAGGGATTTCTCGTGTTCGTATTTCTTAGTTTTTTTCTTTTTTGTTTTGCTTTGCATCTGATGAATTAAATTTTACCTCGCAACTGCACGAGTACACCGGAGTATAGGTGTGCAGAGACAAGGATCGAACCACAGAGAAAAGAGAATGATTGATTTCATTAACTAGCAACTTAAACAGGAAAAATAAACGACAAAGGGTTGTTTTTTATTTCTTTAAAACTACTGACAAGAATTAAACTAATTTATCAACTAAATTATCAAAACAAGTAAGTAAAGAATTTACCAAATATGGAGAGAATCTAGGAATTGGATTTCAATTGTATCACCTTCTTATGCTCATGCAAATAATGTATCAAACAACATCAAGGGTAATCACATAAATAAAGATTGGGACGCTTGGGTCACAGTTTGCAATCTTAGTACCCTCAAATTGTTATACTTTCTTGGTCCGTCCATATAACAATCCGAGAATCCTTTAAGTACACACAGATTATAACACCTAAATCCTATCTTAGCATGGTCATCAATCAATAGAATTTAAGTAACAATGGAGATGGCACACATACAGCTTATGTATTCTGGTCGTACAATTCACTATACCCAAATAATCAAAACGGTAGAATATACGACTTCGCATAAACACCAGAAGAGATTCTATTTTAATACTCCACTGAAACACAAGATGTTGAATGATTAATAAATAAATTAGAGCATAAGAGTTTGATACAATCTACATCCAATCCTTAGAAATATGAGTTTAGCTCATCATTGATTGCAAAACATCACAATTCAACGATGAAGACATACTTACAATTACTTGAAGGAATGCAAGATGAAACTTAATTCTTTCTAGCCTAAAAACTTCCTTCAAAAACGTCCTCCCCGACCCTAAAAATGGAGGCTAACTTATATACTAAACAATAGGGAAAATAGCCCTAAATCCAAAATTACAAAACTGCTCTTAGCCACAAACGGGACAAAGCAATCGCTTTGCCTAAGCCAGAGCGATCACTCTGCCTCGATATGAAGTTACTGTCTGAAAGGCGATCGCTTTAGCCCAACTTTCTTCCTTTCTCCTTAAGCTTTCTTTATCTTACATCCAGACCCCCCGATCTTCCTTTATAGCTCCAAAATGCTTCTGATTTAGCCCACTTGACAATGTACACCCTAAAACTTTCATTAAACACTAACAACCCATGTTAGAATACAAAAGGCCGAGAAATAGCTTAATTTAAGCCCAGAAAATACCCAATAAATGAGTGTAAAACTCATTCATCAAATACCCCCAAACATAAACTAAAGCTAGTCCTCGAGCGAAAATAAGAAAACTAATAAATACAAAAGCAATAAATCTTTTTTTTTTCTTTTCACGAGTCAAAACAATTTGGCCTAGGTCACCATATTGCCTCAGAAGATCCCACATCATCACATTATGCTTTACAACGCAAATTCCCAACATAGACTTTCTCCTAATCACATCAAATCCCTTCAAGTCTCCGTGTGTGTGTGCAAAGCCATTACTTTATAGTATCAAGGTTTAAAATTCGTTATAAAGCCAAGTACCACCTCCATTCCTTATCAAGACCATTACGAACTTCAGTACATACATTCCTCAGAGTACTTCATGAAACATAAAAACTGATAATTATCTCATTCATTACTACAAACATAAGTAGCAATACCGAAACTTTTCTTTTCTTTTCTTTTACGAGACAACCTTGTGAACAATGCAATGTTAAGCTCCTTTAAGCTTTCTAATTAACCCGTGTAACGCGTGTCAGGCTAATGATTCTCAAACCAAATGGCTTTAAGGCACTAGGTGTAGAAACACCCCTACGAGCTTACTAACTCGAGTTAAAAAGACTACGAAGCTAAACTATGTCTTCCTAAAGAAGTTTTTCTCTTTTTTTATTTTTTATTTTTTTATTTCTTTCGTTTCAGATTACTTAAACTCTGTTTAGGCCTAACTTCAAGGATTAATAATAGTTTAAAGATTTCATGACTACTCTCAATTTCTTTTCAAAACCTTGACTCAACTGAATGCTAGGTGTACTATAAACTCTATAAAGTCAACTAAACCTTTTAACAATTCAATTCATGGCATAAGTGCTTAAAAGATTAGAGGCTTAAAGTTCAAATCAGCGATCCAGTTACTATCCACATTGTTCTATAGCATCGATCCCTAGCATATTCAAACTTTCCGAACCACGGGAATATCGTCATGGGTGGTGACCCCCACACCAAACTAAATACTCAATTTTTTTTTTAAGCAATAAAACTATACTAAGAAAATTACTTCTACAAAAGCGATAAAAACTATACTAAGAAAATAGTAAATAGAATAGGTAGCAGAAATACCGTCATACACCCACTAGAGTGCTCTCACCCCTAAACTTACTTTCCACATAGTCCTCAATGTGGAGCACATCCAAAACAGGGGCACGAAGAGTTAATCGATTGAAGTTCAAAAGTCAGGCGGAGGAGTCGGAGGGGAAGGGGGTAAGTTCTAGACCCCTTGTGCAGTAGCCATTGCCTGAAAAGCGGAGACGGTCCAACCCTAAAATTGTTCCTCTCAGGCTTGCATTGCCCTAAGAGTCGCCCTGGCTTCACCATAGAATTGCCCTTGTTAAATTTTTATCTCTTCAATTCTGGTGGACATCTCTTCCAACTGTTCTAGAACATTGAATTCCCCTTCAGCATTTGGTTCATTATCCTCTTCTTCCTTGGCCTCAGCTACCGCCGCTCGCACACGGCTTTGACTGAAATCACGAGCGTTTAAAAACAAGGAGGTGAATGAAATCTTTGTTCGCACCGGCAATCTCTCCAAATCAGCCTCCCAGACCACCTCTTTTTTCTAGAATAACGACGTGATCAAACTTGGGAAACAGAATCCCAATGGCAAGTTCCCCAAGACAACGGACCTCATGTGGAAGTTGAATGGTGAAAACCAACACAGCTCTTGCCCAGGGTAAGGTACATTGATGGTTGGTTGGCATGATATTTGTACAGAAAAATTTGTAAGCTCATTTCACCTTATCCAACAATACCTTCTCACTTAAGTGCTTCGGCTTCCCTTGTTTGTATACCCAATCGGCCCCAGGCTGTGCCAACACCGCCAACACTTCACCAGCTTGAACCAGGCGGTTCATATTCCTTGTGTAATTATCCTCGATGTTTCAGAACGTCGGCAGCCCCAAATACTCATTCAGCGTTAGTGCGTCAAAATGTATAGTCTTTCCCCTCACCCATGACCAACTATCAGCAATCTTTGCATGTCCATTGGCATAAAATTCACACACAATGGGTACCATGGCCTCTGAGGGAACATCACACAAATTTTCCCCACTTGCGCCTTCGATAGTCAACCTTAAGTCTGAATCTCTCAAAATCAAAGCCTCTCTCAGGTAGCAAGCCCTTGGTTCCCAAACACTTGTTGTATGCCGTTACGGCATCCTGATTCAAGAACCGCTCCACAACCAGAGCTGCAGAACTAGAGCTTGCACCCTGTCCATCGTGAGTTTTCTGGGCCTTCTTTGCTCTAGGCATTCTTTTGAATCACAATCAACTACACCACAGTTATAGGATTTCAATACTCCCACCGACTTCCAACCCCCTACTTTAATTACACAGTTTCATAGAGTACCACTTGCAAGCACCAAATACACATACAATACCCTCAAGCTCTAGCCAACACAGGAGTATGTAATGCAACACAATAAAATCAATAAACCAATTCTTCTCTCAAATTCAGCACTTCCCCCAAACTTAGTTTATGAACACTTTGCAATAACCAAAATACCCAAATGAAGATTACAAATCGGAATCAGTGCAAGAAATAAAAGTGATCTTACTTGATGTGAGAACTCCTGTGGCTCGAAATTTACCCTTTGGATGCGAGCAATCCTCCCAATTGGTTGTTTCCTTAAAAGTTCAAAATAGCCCCAAGTTGCTTCACAACAGTTAGATTTTTTTAAAATTGGTTTTAAAGTAAGGTTGGGTAGCAATTTCTAGAATTTGGGTTGTTTCTGTTTGGTCGGAGATGGAAGAGCTGGTCGAAATTTGTCACTGGAGATGAGAGAGAAGGTAGATACGGCTGAGTGATGAGAGAAAGTGTTAGGGCGTTTGCTTTGCACTGCCCTGCCCAGGCTTTATATCGGGCCATGCCAGGGCGATCGCCTTCACTTGAGCAAAGCGATCACTTTGGCTTGATTAAATTTCTGGCCCATACTGCCTCAAAGGCGATCGCTCAGTTCCTGACCAAGGCGATTGCTTTTCCTTAAAATTAATTATGCTCCCATTCTGCCTCAAAACCAATCGCACTCTATATTTTCTAGGCGATCGCCTTGTACAATTTACTGCAGCCACAATTTTGCCTCTAAGGCAATCGCTCCCTTTCTGGACAGGGCGATCGCTTTGTCCAATTCCTTTGATTTTCTACTACTACCTGGTTAGAAAAACTACAACAATACACTAGATACTACAGTAAGCATTAGCAAACATATAAATACATAAAAATATATAAATAATAATAAAATCTTTTTGGAGGGTGACACTATGTATACTCTTTTGGAAACCCACAAACTCAGAGAGACCCGCAAGGGTGACACGACTTAAAGCATATAAATACAACACTAACTAATAGGTATCCACCCCTAAACTTGAAACATGCTTTGCCCTCAAAGGTCGGATCGAAAAAAAAAAATACGCATGCCAAAGTGTGCAAAGGGGACCCCCTTAATTTACCTTACAAAGCATATAAAATGTTACCTAAGCGCACTTGTTTAATTTCGTTGGCTCGACGCCGATTGAAACGACAACAGCTAGGGGTCCTACAAATCTGTGATCTCAATCGTTTTCGAAATTGAGACCCCTTCATTGTATGGCTTCACACAGTGCCCATTGACCTTGAATGTCACTTTTGTTGTTAGGTCCTTCAATTCCACCGCCCCATACTGAAATACATGCACCACTTCGAATGGTCCTGTCCATTTGGACTTGAGTTTTCCCGGAAACAACTTCAACCGAGAGTTGAAGAGGAGCACCTTCATGCCAGGACAAATGAATTTGGGTTGAATTCTTTGATCATGGTACTTTTTCATCCTTTCCTTATACAACTTTGCACTTTCATATGCATTCAAGCGGTGCTCTTCCAATTCATTGAGTTGCAGCATCCTTTGCTCGCCCGCCAAAGTCAAGTCCGAGTTGAGTTCTTTGATTGCCCAAAAGGCTCTATGTTCCAACTCCACCGGGAGATGACAATCCTTACCGAATACAATTCGGTATGGGCTCATGCCAATTGGCGTCTTGTAAGCTGTCCGGTATACCCAAAGAGCGTCATTCAATTTCAATGCCCAATCCTTCCTTGAAGGTTTCACAGTCTTTTCTAGAACCGTCTTGATTTGGCGATTACTAACCTCGACCTGCCTAGAAGTCTATGGATGGTAAGGAGTAGCCATCTTGTGTACAACACCATATTTGCGCAAACACGCATTAACCGCTCTGTTGGCGAAGTGAGTTCCTTGATCACTAATAATTGCTCGTGGCATGCTATACCTGCTAAAAATCACATCATACAAAAACTTGACCACAGTGTTAGCATCATTAGTACGGGTAGCAACAGCTTCCACCCATTTAGACACATAATCAACTGCGACCAGAATATATAAAAAACCATGTGATATAGGGAAGGGGCCCATGAAATCTATACCCCACACATCAAAGACCTCAACGACAAGATTATTAACCAAGGGCATCTCATCCCTCTAGCTTATGCCACCTGTTCGTTGGCATCTATCACACTGTTGACAAAAGACATGAGTATCTTTGAAAAGTTAGGGCCAATAAAGACCAGACTGAAGAACATTTCTCGCAGTCTTTTGGGCACCGAAATGCCCACCACTAGGATGCTCATGACAAAACATTAACACACTTTTTCTGTTCATCCTTACGTACGCATCTACGAATTATAGCATCAGGAAACACTTTAAACAAATAAGGTTCATCCCAAAAGTAGTGCTTCACATCAGATAGGAATTTCTTTTTCTCATGGTAGCCGAAATCAAGATTAACAATATTAGCAACAATATAATTTACAAAATCAGCATACCATGGCTCACGCATCTGAACAAAAAATAATTGCTCATCCGGAAAATCTTCATTCACCTGAGGCAATTGATCTAAGAATTGGCGTTCAAGCAAAGCATCTCTTCTAATCTAGAAAGATGATCAGCAACTACGTTTTCAGTCCCCTTTTTGTCTTTTATGATCAAATCAAATTCTTGCAACATCAACATCCATCTAATCAACCTAGGTTTTGCATCTTTCTTTGTTAACAATTATTTCAGGGCAGCATGATCAAAGTAGATAATTACCTTCGATCTTAGCAAGTAAGGACGGAACTTTTCAAGAGCAAACACAACTACAAGAATTTTTTTTTCAGTGGTGGTGTAATTTAGTTATGCATCATTCAAAGTCCTACTTGCGTAGTGTATCACATGCGGTAATTTCTCAACTCTTTGCCCTAACACAGCCCCAATAGAAAAATCCGATGCATCACACATGATCTCAAAAGGGAGAGACCAATCAGGGCTAGCCAGAATGGGGGCTGAAGTCAATCTATCCTTCAAAAGATTGAAGGCATCTATGTATTCCTTATCAAAGATGAATTCAGTTTCTTTAGTAAGCAGGTTGCACAATGGTTTGCAAATGTTTGAAAAATCTTTTATGAATCTTCTATAAAAACCTGCATGCCCAAGAAAACTGCGAACACCCTTCACAGAAACAGGGGGAGGTAATTTTGAAATTACTTTAATTTTTTTTTATCTACCTTAATTCGTTTTCTAGACACGATGTGACCTAACACAATTCCTTGTTTGACCAAAAACTGACACTTTTCCCAACTGAGGGTCAAGTTGGTCTCACAACATCTTTTAAGTACCAAGGTCAGATTCGCAAGGCAACTCTCAAAAGAGTCACCGAAAATAGAGAAGTCATCCATGAAAACTTTGACACACCTTTCAATCATATCAAAGAAAATTGATGTCATGCATCTCTGAAAGGTGGCCGGGGCATTGCACAAACCGAAGGGCATCCTTCGATAGGCAAAAGTCCCAAAAGGGCAGGTGAATGTAGTCTTTTCTTGATCTTCAGGTGCAATAGGGATTTGGTTATAGCTTGAAAAACCATCAAGAAAATAGTAAAAAGTTTTACCTGCCAATCTCTTTAAGATCTGATCAATGAAAGGCAAAGGAAAGTGGTCTTTCCTTGTGGCGGCATTAAGCTTCCTCAAGTCAATACACGTCCTATAGCTCGTAATCTTCCTAGTGGGCACCAACTCGTCTTTCTCATTCTTCACCACAGTGATCCCTGCTTTTTTAGGAACTACTTAAACAGGACTGACTCACTTACTATCAAAAATCGGGTAAATGATACCCGCATCTAAAAATTTGAGCACTTTGGCTCTCACCATTTCCTCCATGTGAGGATTGAGTCTCCTCTGATGTTCTCTAGAAGGCTTGGTACCTTCTTTGAGATGAATTCTATACATGCACATGGTGGGACTAATTCCCTTCAAATCGGCTAAAGTCCAACCGATTGCTTCCTTGTGTTCCCTCAACACACTCAGTAATTTCTCCTCTTGCTTATTAGTCAAATTAGCAGCACTAATCACAGGCAAAGTGTCTCCCTCCCCAAGAAAAACATACTTCAGATGGGAAGGTAATTGTTTCAATTCCAATTTGGGAGGAGACACCACAGAAGGGACTAACTTAGGGTTGAAATTCCCTAACGGTTCAACAGGGGGATTCTTAGGGACTCGTTCTTCAGACTTCTGAAACACAGCCATGACTTCACATGTTTTCCTATCATCTACATCCTCTACACCATTAATAATTAATGCAAGTTTATCTGTAGTGTGTTCTTGAATCAAGTTGTTATCAACTAACGATCTACATCCACAGAAAAACATGCATCAACATCACTGGGCCTATTCATAGAATAAAAATAGATATTTCAACAGTTTCACCCATGATAGTCATAGACAACTTACCATTTTTGACATTGATCACAGTATTAGTAGTAGCCATGAAAGGTTACCCAAGAAGAATAGGCATATCATGAATATTGCTAACCTGTTTCTCCATTTGAAGCATCACAAAATCAATAGGTATAATCCATTTGTCTACTTGAACTAAAATATCCTCCACAATGCCCAATGGATGCTTAACCGAATGGTCAGCCAATTGTAAGGACATCGTGGTGGGCTTTAGTTCACCTAATCCAAGCTACTCATACACAGAATAAGGCATCAAGTTAATGCTAGCACCCAAATCCAACATCGCCTTTACCTTCTTAGAATCCCCCAAACTGATTTAGATATTAAAGCTTCCGCGGTCCTTCAATTTAGGTGGCAGGTTTTGTTGGAGAACAGGACTAACATTCTCAGAAACAAGCACTTTCTCATTATTCCCAAACTTGTGTTTCCTAGTGTTAAGATCTTTGAAATTTTTTGCATAAGATAGAATGTTTTTTTATCACATTTAGCAAAGGAAGATTTATGTTGACTTTAAAAAGCATCTCATAAATTTCCACAAATTGTTTGTCCATCTTATTTTTCATCAATCTACTAGGAAACGGGACATGAGGCACATAAGGTTTGCACGGAGGTTGCTCTGTTAAAAGCCTTTCAAGAATTGTGGGCTCCTGTTGTGCTTCCTCCCCACTAACATTCACACTGCAGTTATCATTAGAAGTAGAAGAAGGGTCAGAATGTACCTCCTCACCAATTACCTTACCACTGCGAAGTGTTGTAACCGCCTTTGCCTGTTCATTTTAACTTGGGAAGGTGCCTTGCTTGTGCCCTTCCAACCTACTCACAGCTGTAGATATTTGCCCTAATTAAATTGTCAACCCATGGATCGCAACAACCAAGTTGTTAAATTTCTGGTCTGACTCCTTTTTGTCTCTTGCATTAGCCATCATGAATGACTTAAACATCTTTTCCAAGGAGGTTGAGTTTTGCACTGGAGCTTGCTGTTGAACTTGAGGTGGAGGTTACTGATGCAGAGGTTTCTGATTGCCCCATGAAAAATTTGGGTGACTCCTCCACCCAGGGTTGTAAGTGTTTGAATAGGGATCATGGCATGGCCTTGGAGGATACAAATTCATGGAGTTCACCTGTTCAACATATTCAGGAAACTGCACACTAGATGGACAAGAGTTAGTAGTATGATAATAAACGCCACAAATAGAGCATGCATTATAAAGATTAGGCGTTTGCATATTAGGCTTAGCAGCCGAGAGCTCCTCAACCTTTTTCATTAAATATTGAACATTACTATCCATGGTACTATTGTTATTGATCTTATATACTCCTTTTATTTTACCCCTCACACTCTTTTGCAGAGAATTCGCCCCAAGCATTTCATACAAATCTCTCACCTCATCAGGTGTTTTCTCAAGAATCAACCCCCCTGCAGCATTGTCCACCATGGCTTGGTGGCTTGGGAAAATATTATCATAGAACTATTGGTATAGAATGGATGGTGGAAAATCATAGTGTGGACATTGAAATTAAAGTTGTTTATATCTGTCCCATGTTTCATGAAAAGATTCTCCTGGCTCTTGCGAAAAATTTATAATTTTCTTTCTCATTTCAGCCAGGGTAGGATGCACATAGAACTTTTGAATGAACGTGTCAGCCACTTGCTGCCACGTTTGCAAACTGCCTGGAAGTAAAGTATTCCACCAAACATTGGCTGCATCCTTCAAAGCGAAAAGAATACAGTGCATCCTGAGTTGTTCTTTTGTTAACACTCCAAGCGGGAGGTTATCTACTGTAGCGTGGAACTCACGGAGGAAGCTCAAAGGGTCCTCTGTAGCCATCCCATGAAAGGAAGGCAGGAGATTCATGTAATGACCCTTGACTTCATAATTTTTAGCGGTCGCAGGCAGGGCCAAAGGAGAGGGTGATTGATCAATTCTAGGGCGAGCATAATCCTTCATATACCGATGTGCCGCAGCCATGTTGTTAATTTGTGGATTCACTTGCAACACGTCAGGATCAGGATCTGGCAGATGCTCTCCCTGATTCAGTTCTACCTCTATGTTCCTACCTACCAAATTAATGTTATCGTTTAATTCTGCCAATGTTGGATTCAGTGAACGACGACCAAACATAAAAGTTCAGACACCAAGGTGTTACCGGTTAAACTAACTCAATCAATCTAACTTGTCCCCGGCAACGGCACCAAAACATGATGAATTAAATTTTACCTCACAAGTGCACGAATACACCGGAGTATAGGTGTGAAGAGACAAGGATCGAACCATAGACACAAGAGAATGATTGATTTCGTTAACTAGCAACTTAAACAACAAAAATAAACGACAAAGGGTTGTTTTTGATTTCTTTAAAACTACTGACAAGAATTAAACTAATTTATCAACTAAATTATCAAAACAAGTAAGTAAAGAATTTACCAAATGTGGAGAGAATCTAGGAATTGGATTTCAATTGTATCGCCTTCTTATGCTCATGAAAATAATGTATCAAACAACATCAAGGGTAATCACATAAATAAAGATTGGGACGCTTGGGTCACTGTTTGCAATCTTAGTACCCTCAAATTGTTATACTTTCTTGGTCCGTCCATATAACAATTCGAGAATCCTTTAAGTACACACAGATTATAACACCTAAATCCTATCTTAGCATGGTCATCAATCAATAGAATTGAAGTAACAATGGAAATGGCACACATATAGCTTATGTATTCTAGTCGTACAATTCACTATACCCAAATAATCAAAATGGTAGAATAGACGGCCTCGCATAAACACCAGAAAATATTCTATTTTAATACTCCACTGAAACACAAGATGTTGAATGAATAATAAATAAATTAGAGCATAAGAGTTTGATACAATCTACATTCAATCCCTAGAAAGATGAGTTTAGCTCATCATTTATTGCAAAACAACACAATTCAACGATGAAGACATACTTACAATTACTTGAAGGAATGCAAGATGAAACATAATTCTTTCTAGCCTAAAAACTTCCTTCAAAAACGTCCTCCCCAACCCCAAAAACAGAGGCTAACTTATATACTAAGCAACAGGGAAAATAGCCCTAAATCCAAAATTACAAAACTGCTCTTAGCCACAAACGGGACAAAGCGATCGCTTTGCCTAAGCCAGAGCGATCGCTCTGCCTCGATATGAAGTTACTGTCTAAAAGGAGATCGCCTTAGAGCGATCGCTTTAGCCCAACTTTCTTCCTTTCTCCTTAAGCTTTCTTGATCTTACATCCAGACCCCCCGATCTTCCTTTATAGCTCTAAAATGCTTCTAATTTACCCCACTTGACAATGTGCTCCATGAAACTTTCATTAAACACTAACAACCCATGTTAGAATACAAAATTCCGAGAAATAGATTAATTTAAGCCCAGAAAATACCCAATAAATGAGTGTAAAACTCATTCATCAGTATCTCTTTTTGAGGTCAGGCTCCTCTGTCCTCCCGTTTATAAGGGCAAGGCTGGTTGTCAACCTTAAGTTTATATTTTTTATCTTTCTTAATAAAATCTAGCAGGGTGCCGCCCCTATTTCCCAAAAAAAAAAAAAAAAATTTGATGTAAAGAGAATGTCATTTTCACAGGTAAGAAATGTACAAACTTGGTAAATCGATCCACGATAACCCAAACTACATCATATCCTCAGCTTGTCCACAGCAATCCAGTTACAAAATCCATTGTAATGTTTTCCCATTTCCACTCTGGAATCTCTAGTGGTTGAAGTAATCCTACTGGTCTTTGATGCTCAGCCTTCACCTGCTGACACGTCAAGCATTTAGATACATAACTTATAATTTCCCTCTTCATATTACTCCACCAGAAATCTCATTTTAAATCTCGATACAACTTGGTACTCCTACGGTGTATAGTATACTTCGATTTGTGGCCTTCATCCATTATTTGCTGCTTGATCTTTGGATCACCAGGAATACATACTCGACCTCTAATCTTTAGTAACCCATCGCTATGCACATGGAAATCATCTTCTTCTTCACCCTTCTTTAATTTCTTCACAATCTTTTGTAACTCAACGTCTCATTCCTGTGTCTCTTTAATTCTCTCAAGTAACATTGGCTGAACACGAACATTTACAAAGATGATGCCATGGCTCGATTGGAAAGGATTCCATTGACATGCATCTTCCAGCATCTTCCACTCCCGAATCATCAAACATGAAACATACATCTTTCGACTCAAAGCATCAGCGACCACATTAGCTTTTCCTGGCTAATACAATATGGCACAGTCGTGATCTTTAAGTCTTTCCATCCATCGACGTTGATGATTGTTCAACTCTTTTTGAGAGAAAAGATACTTCAAACTCCGGTGATCAGTATACACTTCAAACTTTGCCTCATACAAATAACGCTTCCATTTACGCAATGCCATTGTTGTGACGCCCCGACCCGGATCTCTATACAAAATCCCAAGGTCGAGTCGCCAAAACAACATAACAACAAGAAGAGAACGTGGCGTAACCGCCCGTACTTACGACAAAACACAACTGATAACGTGATTAACACAAGTATGAACAATCTTCGACGATAACAAGGCCGGAAAACAACTAGTAACAACCACGAGTTTACAACTTGGGAAAGACAACTACTACAACAACATCGGCCACAACATGCCGGAAAAAAACATAAACCACGAGCTACACTTGCTCGGGAAAGAAACTGAACTTACTACGAAGTTAAATATACAAGCACGACATACATACGTCGGCTACCAAAGAATATATGGTTTACAACACAACAAATACTACCCAAGTAAAGTTTACATAACTTTACATAACCGTCGTCCTTACCAAAAGAAATACTGTTAAACAACAACAAGCTCCAAGAGCTACTAGACCAAAATACAACCTTCGAGCTAAACGGAGTCTCACCGACCTCACCGGGAACCGCTAGGCTGGCTCGGATCTAAGGAAAAATAAATAAACACATAACGGGTTGAGTCATAATGACACAGTAAGTTACTAATGAAACTACATGGCATGGCATGATGCTCAAGCATTAAACATAACATGGCATTAACATTTATATACCACAACCAAACATATATCATCATACTTGATATACCATTCATTCAACTCACATAGCACTTTGGTTAACACAAAAGTGCTTATAAATAAACCATGTTATAGAAGGATATCATATCTCTTTCTCCGACCTTGTGTAGCTCCTGCAATACACAAACAACCAATAGTGTCTCGATACTCGTATGCGTAGTATCGACGTCCCCGACACAATCCCGTCGAGTTCAACCTAGCAAGCCAAAGTCATGCGTATTGCTATAACAGTGGGGCTACTTCTCAACTGTGGCCAACAGAAGAGGGGTATGTGCACTCCGGTACGGCGACTTATAGTGATCACAAATCCCATTCGTAAAGACTATAGGTCGTCCCACCATGACATTAACAACAACGACGCCAGCTGGACTTACACAACACACAAGTAGGTAATCTTACTCAACTTATGCAAATAACCGTCAAGTTCAAAAGTAGTGAACTTGACAAACATCATGTAGATTACATTTTTCTACAACATATAACCATCAAACATATTGTTATACACATTTGATACCCAAACAAGCACATCTTAAGACTACTAATTTAGTCTAGTTACACACCCATGTTGAGATTACTCATATAGTTCTCAAGCACAAACACATCAAGAATACATATTTAGTACATTAACATCGAGTTCGAAATACTACACCCACAATGACGCTTGAAGCGTAAACAACTCATTCTTATAAACACAAGTACCCTCAAGTACACTTATCCTAATTCATATGGTTTTGTAGTTAAATTCCAAGATTTACGAACAATCGCTTATTACATCGAGATTGATGTACTAGTCTCTAACATTTCGTATTTTTATATTCATACGTGTAAACAACTCTCGGGAGTTGGTAATTATATTAAATGATATCCCAAACTAAACAAGTCCGGGTATACGGCGGGCTAATTTAATTAGACGTCATCTCACGAATATAATTGGAGTTTTTATTTACTAGTACCAAATAATCGGAGGACTGAAAACCATATCAAATGGACTATAATTTTCGTAGTAATTTAACTAGTGATTCGGAGAATTATAATCTTCCCAAAAATCCACTTTTGGTGTCAATTCATTAAGTTCATAAAATTGGGTATAATTGCTTTATGCAATTTTCACCATTTAAAGTCTCTAACATGTTCTTGAGTTCACTACTTTGGTGATTATCAATCTTTACACAATTTAAACCAACTAAACCATGTCTTTCACATTATAACATGTAATTTTCATCAACATAACGTTTCCACATGAATCCAACAACAATTCAAGTCATGCATGTTTACAAATATTCATACATGTAACAAATTCTAACATACATAGGGGGTTTAGTAACTTACCTCCAAAGTAGAAATTTAAACCAACAAATTCACAATCAAGGCTTGGTTATGAAGTCCCCTAGTCCCAAGCTATGTTTTGGTAGCCTTGCATGGATGATCCAATGGTTGGATGGTGAAGGACAGAACACACACACTATTCTCACCTTTTTTTTTTTTTTTTTTTTAGGGAAACAGGGACGGCACCCTGCTAGATTTTATTAATATAAAGAAAAAAGTACAAACTTGAGGGGGGCAACCAACCTGGCCCTTATAACTGGGAGGACAAAGGAGTCTGACCTCGAAAGAGAAATACAAGGCAAAAAGCAAAAAAAAACCTAACTAGGGAATTACTTCCTATAATAATAAAAACCAAAAACATCTTTTTTGTAAGCTGTCAACGCCTCATTTGGAAGAGTCTCCTGCCCCAAGATCTCCTTCCATTCCTTGTGATGATGAGCCCATGATGCAAGTCTATCTGCAACCTGATTTTGCTGTCTAAACACATGAACAATGTTATATGAACCCAATAAATCCTGACATTTCCTCAGATCATACACATACTGCCAAGGGCGATTCTGTTTCTGATGAATAACCAAGACAACAACTAACGAATCCGACTCAACCAAAACTGAAGCCAAACCACAATCTCTGCACAATTGTAATCCATCACGAAGGGCAAAAATCTCCGCTTGCATGTTAGTTCCCGGACCGTAAAAATTAGAAAAAGCCCTAACAAAAAAACCTTGAGAATCCCGAATAATTCCCCCACCTGAACACACACCATCAATCGAAGATCCATCTGTATTTAACGTGTAAAGGTGCGATCCTACTGGTTTCCAACATAACCATCGGCCAGGCCTCGAATACACACGAAGAACTGGAAAAAGAAGAGATTCCATCCCGATCTTAAACAAAGAACCACATCCTGCTTTGGGTCGATACACCATTAACATACCCTGCACACTGGTAACTATACTCCGAATAATTCTCATCATATTCATCGGAGAGTTATCAAAAATCGATGCACATCTAGATTTCCAAATTTCCCAACATCCAAACATAAACAGACCAAGGAAAACCGCTCCAGCTTGATTGCTGACAGAAGTATTTCCAACCCAGCAATCAAAGAGATGATGGATAGTAGTGTAGCGATTAACTTTATTAAAAGGTTTGGCAAAATACTCCCACACTCCCCTTGCAATCTCAGAGTGGATGAAAAGATGGTCAACAGACTCTCTATCCGAACCAACCACACAACAAACACATTTAGAAACCATGGAAATGCCCATCCTGCATAAGGACAGATCTACAGAAACCGCACCATTAAACAACTTCCAAATAAAACCACTGACCTTGGTAGGAATCCATGGCTGCCAAATCCGTTTTGCCCAATCTATCTTTGGCCATCTTTGTCGATTAAAATCCCAATAAGCCGTAGAAGAAAAGGCTCCAGATTTCGTAAGAGTGAAAACTAGCTTATCCTCAATCTCTGCAATGCAAGAAATCGACCGAAACAAACTGTGGTACTGTTGCGGAAGAAGCTCCAGAAATTGGTCCGAGTGTGTTGCATAATTAGCCTAGATTTGCTTGAATCCATAACCTAAGTCTAAGACAAGGTGACTAATGGGCTGCGTGTACGTTAGAGTGGCAACTTGAACTTAGGCATAGCTTGAATAGCCTAGGATTGCTTATTGTAAGTAGCCTTGAAGAAGATAGCCTATAGGACATCGGACGTCCTCGCACAATAGGCAAACAATGCATCGCGTCTTTCGTTTGAATATCGGACAAGCTCATATCGGCCAAGCTTCATCGGCAATGTTGAAGAACCTCAAGAACGTCGATAAGAGAACCCGAAGACATGTCCTAATTGAAGACTTCATTGACTTCGATGCAACGTTAACTGCAAATCACATTCAATGAAGGTTTCCATTCTTGGCATACACTCGAAAAGGACATTCCTCCTGCAAGCACAGACCGCCTATTTTTAGCAAAGTGTCGGAGACAGGCAAGCTACGGGCCGGCCTATCGAGAGTCAACAACCGATTAGAGCATTAATTGCTCTTAAATTCAAATTAGAAGACCTCCAACGGCTCCAGCTTCCTCCTGCATATAAAAGGAGACTCCATTGCTGCATTCAAGACATCTCAACAACTACAACTCGAATCTTCTTCATCTTCTTCAAGTGCATTAAAGCTTAAACGTCCTATCGTATTTCTTTGAAGAGCTTCACTCTAGGACTATCGTCCATTAAAGCTCTTCATTGATTGCAACACCTAGCTTTTCATAGCTCACGAGAATTGTATCTTATTGATATCAATTCTCCCACACAAACACTTGGTCAACAAAATTTTTGTACACAATCCATTAGAGATTTAGTTTGTAAAATATCTAGTGGAAAAACTTAGTACACGATTTTCAAATCCAAAGTTGACCACTTTGGTTGTGGACGTAGCACTTATTTATAAGTGTGAACCATATTAAATATTCTGTCTATTTGTGTGTGATTGTGATTTGATTGTGTTGCTTTAAATTTCCAGTTTCCAATCATTAAGCTGCGATCTTGTCTGCCAAGATCGGCCATTCTCAACTTGTCTGTGCTTCACAAGTCTTCCGCCAAAATTTATAAAACCCTAGTGAAGTAAGATTTTTGAATCAATTTCAAAAATTGGACATAGGCTATTCAACCCCCTTCTAGCCTATATAGAGCAACCTTGGACCTAACAATTGGTATCGAGCTTAACTCTTTGAAAACTAGTTTTTCGAGATTAACCTCTTGAGAGATTAAAGATCATGGCTGCTCACCAAATGTTGGAAACCTCAAACGTGAACCATTGTCTGTCTTGGATGAAGTTCACTTTGACATCTGGAAAGATAAAGTCAAAAGACATATGAACTCAATTGACAAACGTTTGTGGAAATGTGTCACGATGGACCCGAATTCCAATGAAGCCTAATACACGGCCGGTAGATCCAAGCTGCTGCACTGAAGTACCAAAGCCGAAGAAGAGTGGGATGATGAAGACGAGAAGAATGATGCTCGGATGGAAAGGCCATCAACATCATTACCAGTGTGTTGATATAAGCACTTATCGGATTATCAACTTGGACACGGCAAAGGAGATGTGGGAAGCCATCCTTGAATATCTTGAAGGTGATGGCGAGACAAAGAACAACAAATTATATACTGCATCCGAAGTTTGACTCCTTCAAAAGGATCCCAAAGAGTCTCTGCGAAGTGCCTATGACAGATTCTATGAGGTAGTCAACTCTTGCTATTCATTAGGAAAGAAGTATGAAAAGAAAGAAATAAACATGAGATTTCTAAATGCACTAGGCGTCTATGGCATGTTAAAATCACGCCATGAAAGAGTCAAAAGATTTAAACAAATTGACTCTTAGAAACCTTTATGCTAGTCTTTCGGTTTATGAGCTTGAAATCCAACAAGCTCAAGAAATGGAAAAGAGTTTTAAAAACTTGTCCTTACCGGCCATGTCTGAACCTTCTGTTCAAAACACGATGAAACACCTTCTACATCCGGTGAAGATGATGATATTCTTTCGACGAAGCCTTTGCTATGTTTGTAAAGAAATATCAACGTTTCAAAAGGTTTAATAAACCATCATCACATAGGCGGTCTTCTCACAAAGCTGCCGTTCCTTATAAAACAAGCTCAACCAAAAATTCGCTCCTTATAAATCGGACCATCAAAAGGATAATGAGCTAGTTTGTTTTAAGCGTAGGAAACCAGGCCATTTTGCCTCTAAATGTCCAAAGCCAAAATATGAATTTTATAAGAAACGTCCGAAACTAAATTTCAAAAACAAAAAGGGATGGTGGTGAAGACATTGATGAAAGCAATCGCCTACATGGTGTGACACGACACGATGAGGATGACTCTTGTGACTTTCTTTGAAGAAGCCAACATATGCCTTATGGCCGGGAGTCACCACATGATTCGGTGAGGTCATTACCATTTCAACAAGATGACAGTGATGATGATGATGAGCTTAATGAACCATCAAAGGAGAGCTCATCAAAGCTAACAAAGACATCTTTGGAAGAATTTTCAAAATTCAAAGTGCCTATGTGAAATTAGCCAAGAAGCATGAACTAGGCGTCTCGAGAAATCAACCTTGATGTCTAAGATCAAAGATCTTGATAGACGACAAGTGAAAGTATCAAATTGCAAAAAGAGAACAAAGCTTTGATGAAAAAGTGGATTTCCTACTTGAACACATCAAGAAGATAAATTCGAGAAAGATGACCTTCAAAAGGTTGTCAATACTTGGAATAACTCTAAAGGAAACTTTGATGCCATTCTTTCAAACCGAGAAAACTTTAGATGACAAAGCGGCATTGGTTTCCAAAGTGAGTTCAAAGTAGGTAGTTCTTCTAGTTCTCAAAAGGATGAGACATGAAGTGATTCTTTGAAGAATTGGTTGTAGAAGTTTCTTATGACCAGCGAGTCTCCCAAAGGCAAGGACTTGGCTTTAACAAAGTTCCTTTTGTTTATCCCAAGAACACAAAAGACAAGTCCAAAAGAAAGCAATCGCATTGACTCTGCTAATAGTGAGTCGAGCAACTAAAACTGCCATTAGTCACCCTAAGAAAACGGGGATGACTAATAGCAAGTCTAGGAATTCTCGGCTCAAACCTATTAAATTTGTCAAAGGCAAGGCTGCTGATCCCAACACGCCTATAAAAGGGTAAAAGAAGTGAATTCTGAGATAAAAGCTTAAAGGACATGTGCTGTAAATACAAAATCTTTTGATAAAAGGTCTACCTATGGTAAACCTAACATCAACAAGAAAAGGCATTATCGGCCTAAGTCCTATAGGCCAATTATCGGAAAGATCATTCCAAAGGCTGGCGATATTAAGAAGCCTCAAAAGAAATCATTACTCATGTTGAAGGATTTCACAAATGCTCTTTCGCAAATGCCATGGTCATGAGATTCATGAATGCCTTCGAGATTCACACCTAAATCTAGAGGATTTACTCCTCCAAAGGTTAAACAGTGTGGATCCCAAAGGTTGCTAACCTTGAGGACCCAAAAATAAAAGGGGACCATATTCTTAAATGTCTATATTTCGGGAATGCTTCATGGTGTCAATGAAGAAGAGAAAGATCTATGGTATCTAGACGGTGGATGCTCAAAGCATATGATGGTGATCCAAATCTTCTTTCAAGCATTGTTGAAGCAAAGGGTCCCTCGGTCATATTTGGAGATAACTCAAAAGGGAAGACCATTGGTTATGGAAGTATAATCGAGGCAATCTCTCCATCAACAAAGTCTCTCTAGTTGAAGGTTTAAAGCACAATCTGCTAAGCATATCACAATTACGATAAAGGGCTAACATGTCGGTTTTCCTCTAGTCAATGTCTCATAAAGGACAATGAGACATGTTCAACTATCTGACGGATTCGAGAAAAGGGAATGTCTATCTTTGTTGACCTAAATCTTTGTTGGAAGAAAATCAAATCTTTGCTTGGTTGCTAGGTCATCAGCGACAACAGTGGTTGTGGCACAAAAGGCTTAGTCATCTCAATTTCAAATACCGGAGAAGCTATCAAAAGACAATCTAGTTGTTGGTTTGCCTAAAATATCAGTGAATCACACGGTCTCTGCGAGCATGTCAACTAGGCAAACTACACAAATCTTCCTTCAAAAGCAAGCCTTGCCTATCAACAACCGGACCTCTACGGCTCTTGCACATGGATCTGTTTGGACTGTAACTACTACAAGTCTTGGTGGCGGCAAGTATACTCTTGTGGTAGTTGATGATTACTCAAGATTTACTTGGGTAGAAATGATGTCCTCCAAAGATGAAGCATATGACATCATTCTTGAACTCTTGAAGACTACGGACTCGAAGGCTGGATGATATCTCGATGTCGGATCGGACAATGGAGCGAGTTCAAGAACAATGGTGTAGCCAAATATTGTGATGACCATGGAATTGGTCACAATTTCTCTGCGGTTGGCACACCTCAACAAAATGGAGTTCTTTGAAAGGAAAAACAGAACTCTCATTGAAGCGGGAAAGACAATGATTCTTTGAAGCCAAGCGCCTATGTATTTACGGGCGGAGGTGAACACTTGCTGCTTCACACAAAACAGGTCCATCATAAATAAATTTCATAACAAAACTCCATATGAAATATGGAGAGGCGAAACTCCCAACATTGGATTCTTTAAAATATTTGGTTGTAAATGCTATGTTCTTTACAATGGTAGAGAACATAGAGGTAAGTTTGAATCCAAAAGTGATGAAGGAATTTTTCGGGATATGCCAAGTTTTCAAAAGCATACGAGTTTATAATAAAACTTCACTTAAAGTTGTTGAATCGTACATGTTTCTTTTGATGAATTTGATTTCATTGGGCCACATTTGGCTCCTAAGGTTACTAATGATTCGATGAATATGAGGCAGTGCGAAACGGCCTAATCCTAGATCTGCGATCCTCCTTCTTCACAAGATCTTCCAAGAGTCAACTTGTTAGAATCCTCAAACGAACCATCAAATGAACACTCGAAAACCTGAATCCCCTTTGCCTTCCACACCGAAGTCATACAACCTACCTTGGAATTAACCTACCCTTTAGAAAACCAAGCTTCATTACTTCTACTTCTCAAGAATCCAACTCTGCCGATGCAATAGGACAAGTTCAACTGCGAAGTTAGGGAAGTAAAAGATCATCCTATCACTCAAATCATTGGAGATCTTAATCTTTGGTGTTCAAACTAGACAAGCTTCAAGGAATGAATGCATGTATTCTCGCATTTGTATCTAACATTGAACCCAAAAGATTGATGAAGCTCTGGAAGATCCAAGTGGGTGGAAGCTATGCAAGAAGAGCTAAACCAATTTGACGGATGCCAAGTCGGTCACTAGTCCCTAGGCCTAAAGGACAAGCGTTATTGGCACAAAGTGGGTTTTCGAAACAAAATGGATGAAAACGGCAACATTACAAGAAACAAGGCAAGGCGGTAGCCCAAGGATACGGACGGGAGGAGGGTATTGACTATGATGAGACATTTGCCCTGTTGCAAGATTAGAGGCTATCAGATTATTCTTGGCCTATGCCTCTTACAAGGACTTCAAAGTTTATCAAATGGATGTAAAGAGTGCATTTCGAATGGAGAACTTCAAGAAGAAGTCTATGTTGAGCAACCACCGGGTTCATAGACTGTTCAAGGAGAAGATGTCTACAAGCTGAGGAAAGCCCTTTATGGACTTAAACAAGCTCCAAGAGCACGGTATGAGACCCTTTCAAAGTTCTTGATATCTCAAGGCTTTGTAAGAGGTCAAATTGACACTACTCTTTTCATTATGAAGCATAAAGGTCATTCCTTACTTGTTCAAATATATGTTGATGATATTATCTTTGGTTCTACTAATGAAAATCTTTGCAAAAGGTTTGAAAAGCTTATGCGAGTAAATTTGAGATGAGCATGATGGGAGAGCTCAACTTTTTCCTTGGTCTTCAAATTCAACAAAGTTCAAATGGTATCTTCATCAATCAAGCCAAATATGCAAAGGATGTCATCAAGAAATTTGGTCTTGAGAATGCAAACGACTTCACACTCCTATGGCTACTAGCGCCATCTTGACAAAGATGAGAAGGGCAAGAAAGTGGACATGACTCTCTAGAGGCATGATTGGTTCACTTTTATACTTAGCGCTAGTAGGCACGATATCATGTTCTTTGTTTGTGTTTGTGCTAGGTTTCAAGCTGATCCAAAGGAGTCTCACCTACAAGCGGTCAAAAGAATCATCGGATATCGATAGATACTCCCAATTTGGGAATCGGTATCCTAGAGATTCATCTTTTAATCTTATAGGCTATTCGATGCTGATTTTGCTGCATGTAAAGTTGACAGGAAAAGCACAAGTGGGACATGTCAATTCTTAGGAAATAGACTTGTCTCATGGGCCGGCAAGAAGCAAACCTCTGTTTCAACTTCAACAAGCGAAGCGAGAATACATAGGCTGGGTAGGCTTTGCTCACACTGCTGTGGATCAAACGGCAACTAGTGGACTATGAGATCAAAGCGATGATTGTCCTATAATGTGTGATAACACATCGGCAATTCGTCTCTCAAAATCTGTCATGCACTCCAAAACAAAGCACATTGATGTGAGATATCACTTTCTTAAAGATCATGTTGAAAAAGGTAACATCGGCATGCAATATGTGCCTACAGAGAATCGGGCGAGACATCTTCACAAAACCACTTGATTCAACCAGGTTTGCATATTTAAGAGGAGAGCTTGGTATGCTTGACCTCAATCCTTAATCCTTTCTAGCTAATTCTTTAAGTTATTTCATAAAGCTGCTGTTATTAAGCGCCTATGTGATCGGCCGATCTCAACTCTAGAGTAAATAGACAACCTTGGGTAAGTGTCTATCTCCACATCGGCGGTCTTCGATAAAATAGGCGGACTACGATAATATAGGCGGACTTAAGGGCGCCATACGTACAGTAACTCATCAGGTAATAAATGCGGACTTCAAATTTTATCAAATTCCATTTAGTGGCCTGTCAGAGGTATAAAAGGGTAAAATGTACAGTAACTCTTCACAATTCTCAACAACCGCCATTTTCAAAGTTTCAAAAACCTCTCAACTTCCAATCTGCAATCCTCTCAAATCCTCTAAATATTCTCAAATTCCTTCTGTTTTCAAGCTTAAAATCATCAATGGTAAGAATTTCTACACCTTTCATTTCATTTAAATCCAGTTTTACGGTCTTGTTTTGACCTAATTTGAGCTTTTAAAACTGTCCGCCATTGATAAACTGTGCTATCTTGCGATTGTTGCTTGAATCACGCATTTGGGTGTAAAATGTGTTGTAGAGATTCCTGTGATACTCTGTTTTCAGTTTATATCAGTTTGTTTGCTTGAATCTGACAAACTCAGTAGATATTTGAAAACCCAGATGATGAACTGTTCTTATATTTTGGTTCAATTTGTCTATATTTTGGGTTTTGATCTGAACAGTACCTGTTTATGTTATTATCTGCCGATTGCATGATTATCTGCTGTTTCTTGCATATCTGCCGATTCATATCTTTGTTCTCACATCTGCCGATTATGTAGGGAAAGTCTAAATCCTCAAAGGCTGCTGCCACCACTTCATCTTCGCCTCTGCAAAGCCAACCAGTGCATTGGCTGAGCTCCCTATAAGGACCCTTCCCAGGTCAAGCTATCACCCGGGGATGACTATCGACATAGACTCAATCATTTGCACATCCGGTGATGCCTTGCTAAAAGATTTAGCGAGTGTGGACTCCTCCCCTGTTCCAACTCAACGACACCCACTGACAACTATCTAGGCGAGGAATTCTATACAAGGATGATTACGCCTCCTCCTCCGGCTAATGCCTCGAGCCGTCAACTTAAGCTACATCAAGGGCTACATCGGGGCCACTACATCAAGTTGACCTACAAGGATGTTGGAGAAATCCTTGGACTGTTGAAGGCAAATTGGACTTGACCGATGCCGAATCGGCACTTGCAGGGAGATGATGAGGGTCGCCCAACCGAGAGGTTTTCCGAGATGTCTAGGAACCTCTTCCCGAGAAAACCCCTATCATATCGGCCATCGCTCGACAAGAGCATTTTATTCAAAAATGGCTCGAGGGACATCTTCACCTCCCAACGGTGATGTGGACCAAGGCGTGGTCCTTCGCAAGCAACTCAAGCGGGCAAAGATCATCTTTTCAATGCTATCCCGAGCGTTCTGAAGTCCAAGCTCACCCGTCCATGAAGAGGCCCTTTGTCGGGGTTATCAATGTCATCCTCCGCCGTTATGAGGAGATTGATGAGCTGGTCGCTTCGACGACCTCATCAAGGTGTCCAACACCTACGTCTTCACGGTCAACAACATCACCCGCTATAGGGATGATATGGCCAAAGGACAACCAACGCGGTGGTGCTGCTGCTGCTGCTGCTGCTACGCTTCTGCTGCTGCACCTTCTTCTCTTATCTGGCCCTCTACCCAAGCCAAGGGTAAGAGGAAGGTCACCTATCTTGCCCGGGTTACCGGTGAGGAGGAGGAGCCTACACCCATTGGGGCTGAGCCGCTGAACATTTGACCTCGGCGGGCTAGATCATGACCCATATGAGCTGTGAGCCTCCTACCAAAAGCCTAAACACTCTCCCTCTCTCTCCCAAAACTCAAACAATCCGGGAACACGCCGCTCAAAGCGGTGAGAAGGACACATCATCCTTCCAACCGGTGACCTCTCCAAACCCTCTCAACCTACCTCCCAATCCTCCAAACCCAAAACCAAACAAACCCTCCTACCCACGCGAATCCTTTGGCCTTCCTAAGGTCTCCTCCACACCCACCTGTTCCTCCACTCCTCTCCTCCACCAACAGCTCCCACCACAACATCTCAATCACCTTCTCCACCTTCACCACCTCGCCTACTACCACTACCACCTCACCTTCTTCCTCACCTCCTCCCTCTGCTCCCATCCAAACAACCACCACACAAGAGCCATCTTTCTCACTGCCACCTCTTCTCAACCACCATCCTCCAAACGACCTATCTCTCCTTCTTCGACCGCCTCCTCCCAAACGCCTCAAAACCAACCCCTATGCCAACCTACACCCGAGGTTCGGGCTCTGTCCTTCGAGACAGCGGGCCTAAACCCAACCCCGACTCGACCCCTTCTTGGCCACCCTTGACTACCCCAAGAGATTTCCTGTCGGCCTATGTGCGCGGTGAAATCATCTTTCAATGGGGTGCCTACTATGACCCTCTTCCTCTGCTGGTCCCAACTCTTTTTCTCCCACAACTCGGCGGTTCAAGATCTTATGATCTTCAACCAATGGGTTGCAATCCATAAGACCTAGGCCTTCCCCTTCCCACCAAATCGGACATCTCCCCTTCCTCTCTCTGCCTAAACCCCGGTCTTCACCATTATCGGCCATCCTTCCATCCTTTTTCACCCCGTGGTCTACACTTCATTGATGTAGTCACAACTTTCCTTGGCTTCAACCCTCTCATCCCTCTTCTCTTCCTTTCTCCTAGCCTTTCCCCTTTCTTTTCTCCTCCCCTTTCTTCATTCACCCCTTTCCTATGTCATCTACATAGAAAGGCTCTTCCTGTTCCTCGCGTCTTCTCTAGCCTTCCTTCTCCCTCTATTGATATTTCCTCCACCATCCATTCTCCCTCATCCTCTAGCCAATCCCTGTCTCCCACCAGCCATCCTCCACCCTCACCTACCCAAGCCACCAGCCATCCTTCCCCTCGGCGGGACCATCGGCAAGTCATCGACTCGTCGATACCTATCTGGAGGCGTCACAAATTTTTGAAAGATTTTGAGGTCATCTCTGTTGACGACCAAGGCCTGCACCAACTCTCTGCAGATCGGTCTCACATCACCCATGTGCGGGGCATGACCCAAGTGATGGAGATTTCAAGGGTGCAAAGGCCGCTTTGATGCTGCCTACGATCCATCTCGGCCCCAAGCGCCCTTGCCAAATCTCGGCCTCTTCATCCAAGACGTCGCCATCTTCGAAACCAAGCGGGACAACATAGCCACTAAGATGATGCGGGTCGTCGACATGGTTGAAGGCGGCTACAAGCTTGTGCTTCACTCTCAACGCCAGGCCAATCGCTCTGTTCACTCCTCCGTGCGAGCAACGCGTAATCTCACGGCCAAGCACTTGGCTTACTACCGCAAGGAGCGAAGAACTGCGAGCACCGCCTCGGCTTTATTGATGCCTCGCTTGCGTCCATGAAGGAGGAGATGGCCGACTCAACAATGATCGAGACCAAGCTCATTGAGCATAATGCTCTGCTCAAGAAGAACAAAGAGCTCTCCTGAATTGGCCGATACTAAAGAAGAGCTAGCGGACAAACGAAGAAATTGCAAGACTTAAGGCTGTTGACTCTAAATGGGCATCAAGGGCATATGGGCAATCTTCATCGAGGCAAAGGCAAAGGTCGTGCATCATCTCGGTCATCTTCTAGAACCAGATAATATTTTGTATAATCTTTTTACTAAACTTTGTAATTAAACAACTTGTTTAATTAACAATGTCTATGTTTTAAAACTTTCATGTTTATTATGAGCTGCTTATTATGTGATTGCATGAAATTTAAACCCTTGGTTTAAAGACATGTCCTATATTGCCTATTCGCCTATCTGCATGTCTTTAAATTCGGTCTAATTACAAGTGTCTGCTTAATTTCCTTTTTGTAAACACTTTGTAATTCTTGAATACAATGACCTTTATGTAAGTTCATCTAGGGCATGCTTATTTAATATATCAATCTTACAAGCATGTTATTACTAGACTTGAACATGGTCGGTGATATTGTATTCGTAGGGTCATGGACTCAAGCAAATAGGAGGAGATTGTTGCATAATTAGCCTAGATTTGCTTGAATCCATAACCTAAGTCTAAGACAAGGTGACTAATGGGCTGCGTGTACGTTAGAGTGGCAACTTGAACTTAGGCATAGCTTGAATAGCCTAGGATTGCTTATTGTAAGTAGCCTTGAAGAAGATAGCCTATAGGACATCGGACGTCCTCGCACAATAGGCAAACAATGCATCGAGTCTTCGTTTGAATATCGGACAAGCTCATATCGGCCAAGCTTCATCAGCAATGTTGAAGAACCTCAAGAACGTCTGATAAGAGAACTGCCGAAGACATGTCCTAATTTGAGGCTTCATTGACTTCGATGCAACGTTAACTGCAAATCACATTCAATGAAGGTTTCCATTCTTGGCATACACTCGAAAAGGACATTCCTCCTGCAAGCACGACCGCCTATTTTTAGCAAAGTGTCGGAGACAGGCAAGCTACGGCCGGCCTATCGAGTCAACAACCGATTAGAGCATTAATTGCTCTTAAATTCAAATTAGAAGACCTCCAACGGCTCCTAGCTTCCTCCTGCATATAAAAGGAGAATCCATTGCTGCATTCAAGACATCTCAACAACTACAACTCTGAATCTTCTTCATCTTCTTCAAGTGCATTAAAGCTTAAACGTCCTATCTGTATTTCTTTGAAGAGCTTCACTCTAGACTATCAGTCCATTAAAGCTCTTCATTGATTGCAACACCTAGCTTTTCATAGCTCACGAGAATTGTATCTTATTGATATCAATTCTCCCACACAAACACTTGGTCAACTAAATTTTTGTACACAATCCATTAGAGATTTAGTTTGTAAAATATCTAGTGGAAAAACTTAGTACACGTTTTTCAAATCCAAAGTTGACCACTTTGGTTGTGGACGTAGCACTTATTTATAAGTGTGAACCATATTAAATATTCTGTCTATTTGTGTGTGATTGTGATTTGATTGTGTTGCTTTAAATTTCAGATTTCCAATCTGTTAGAACTGCGATCTTGTCTGCCAAGATCGGCCATTCTCAACTTGTCTGTGCTTCACAAGTCTTCCGCTGCAAAATTTATAAAACCCTAGTGAAGTAAGATTTTTGAATCAATTTCAAAAATTGGACATAGGCTATTCAACCCCCCCTTCTAGCCTATATAGAGCAACCTTGGACCTAACAGAGTGCACTAAAGCCCTATTAACTGCAAGCTTGACATCAGTAGGGGCAGGACCACCCAAAACTGTGCCACACCAATTATCACCCCAAAAAGAAATATCCCCTTTACCAATAATCCATCGACTATTCCGCACAACATTCGGTAATTGACGCATAATCATTTTCCACGAATGAGAAGCGCCTACTGGCAATCTGAAAACATTAAACTGACGATACTTGCTCGATACAAATTTAGCCCAGAGACTCTTCCCTTGCAGAGCACTCCAAGCTAGCTTAGCATGCAAAGAATCCATAACCTGAGCCAGCGATCTTATACCCAAACCACCTTCAGATAAAGGCCTGCAAACCTTCTTCCAACCCACCCAATGAGCCCTACGATCCCCATTCACACTCCACAAAAAATCCGCCATCAATCTCTCAATCCTATGAAGGACAGATTTAGGAACTTTTATAGCTGCCAAAGTATAAATCGGGATGCTACTTAGGACAGATTTAAGCAAAACTATCCTTGCTCCAAACGATAAGAGCCTAGACTTCCATCTACTCACTTTCTTGCTAATTCTCTGCTCAACATCCTCAAAAAATGCTCTATTGATCCTCCCTTTAAACAGCGGAATCCCTAAGTACTTCATGGGAAAACGTCGATGAGTGCATCCTGACCACTGAGATATAAAATTAGCCCGTCGACGAGAACCTCTCCCATACATAAAATCCACTCTTCTCCGATTAAGTAACCGACCCAAGCACATTCATAATCCTTAAAACCTTTCTCAACGCCAAAATAGAGGACTTGCTGCCATTGCTAAATAACAACATATCATCGGCATATAACAAATGAGACACCACCAATCCCCCTCTCCCATGATTATACGGGCAAATCTTCCTTTCACTTATAGCCTTCTTAAGATTCAGAGAAAGAATTTCCTGCGTGAGAATAAACAGAAGAGGAGATAAAGGATCCCCCTGGCGAACTCCTCGAGTCGAATGAAAAAAGCCAAAACTGTTCCCATTGATACGGAGAGAATACCATATGTTATTCAAAAGCCTTGCAACCATATCACAATTACGACTATCAAACCCAAACGCCTGAAGAGCCCTTAGAAGAAAATTCCATTCCACCCTATCATAAGCCTTTGAAATGTCAAACTTAAAAATCACATTTCCTCCCCGAACATTCCTATCAATATGAGACACCAACTCATGGGCCAGCACAATATTCTCTTGTATAGTCCTCCCTTTCACAAAATCCGACTGCTCAAGAGAAATTAATTTAGGCAAAAACTGAGCAATGCGAGAGGCCACAATACGAGATATGATCTTGCAAGCAAAGTTGTACAAACTGATTGGGCGCAAATCACCAAGGTTATTCGGTCTCTCAATCTTCGGAATCAAAACTACTAGCCAGCCAAACCTCGAGGAATAACTCCGCCCAAAAAAAATTCCTGAACTGCCGCAATAACCTCTGTTTTTATAATATCCCAGCATCCCTGAAAAAACCATCCTATGTATCCATCCGCACCCGGCGCACTATCTGGATTTAACTGAGTTATAGCCTCCCAAATTTCTTCCTCCGAAGGGATTGTATGCAACATATCATTTTCCTGCTGATCTATACCAACCGAAACATTACTGAACAAAGCTTCCTCCCAGTGCGTATCCTCCGAAGTAAAAAGCTTACTGAAGTGATGAACTGCTAACTCTCCAATCTGACTATCATCCTCACACCACGAGCCATCAGGAAGCTTTATTTTAAATTTATTCAGACGCGCTCTTTCCCGAATACTCGCATGGAAAAAAGCCGTATTACGTTCTCCATCATTAAGCCAAAAAACTCGAGCCTTCTGTTGACACATCTTAGCATCCCACTTTATAAACTGCGCCACTTGTTTCCTAACATCTGCAAGCTGCTCCGCCACAGCAGCAGACTCAGCTGCGCTGCAGTTCTACTTCCAGGCGCAACACATTGTCTTGATAACCCGCCAGCTGCCTCTGAACATTCCCAAAAACTGCCCAGTTCCATACCTTTAAATCCTTCCGTAACAGCTGCAGCTTTCTAAACAAAACCTCCATAGCAGATCCACTCACTGTTCTATTCCATTTATCCCTCACAAAAGCTTCAAAATCCGGATGATCCAGCCACATACGCTGAAACCGAAACAGGCCTGAAGGTTTTTTTATCTTCTGTCAGTGTCACCAGTAAAGGAGAATGATCCGAACAAATACGACTTAGGTGCTGAACTTTAATACTTGGAAGCAAGGATTTATACAACCCATTAACAAACATTCTATCCAAACGTTGCCAAATTCTATCATCTCCCTCTTGATTATTGCACCATGTATATAAGCTACCATCAAAACCCACATCCATCAAACCCGCTTGCTGAACAAAGCCATTAAAATCTTGTATGCTTGCCATATCACATTGAGCTCCACCCAACTTTTCTAACGAATGAGCAATCACATTGAAATCCCCTCCAATAAACCAAGGCCCATTATTCTGGGCAGAGAAGTCTAGCAAATCTGCCCATAGCTCCTGCCGTTCCTCGCGAGTACACTTAGCATAGATAAAAGAAGCTGCCACGTTCACATTGTCCCCATGTTGCAGCCTCACTGTAATAAACTGACTAGTCGCATACATAAACGTGACATTAATACGATCATCCCATAACAACCAAATGTGTTTATTGATTGGGTTATAATGCATGCCCTACTTAAATTTCAATCTCTTGACAATTTTACCCATACGGTCTCCAGGAATTTTAGGCTCAAGAAGAACACAAAGCATTGGATCATGTTGGTTCTTCAAGGCTTTGAGATAATCTACCGTATCTTTATTCCCTACCCCCCTAATATTCCAAACCAGAATAGACATAAAAACAGATTAATTTGAAGCATTTTGGGACTTACCAGCTGTCCTAGTAACCCTCTTGTTCATTTTCAAAATGCCATACTACGTTTCTTACGAATAAATTTCTAGAAAGCTGGCTTAACAGTAACCTTACCCATCTCGGATAGTGACTAAGACCGAAATAAACCTTCAATAGGATCCTTTGTGCCACCATCCACTGAGTGAGACTTCCTTTCATTCCTCATAGATAAATTAGCCATCACATCCCAATCCTCCGCAAGACTACCCAAGATATCAAAAGAATTGTGAACTAGTGCTGCTAGGTTCTCACCCCCATCATCCGACACTGCATAATCTATGTGCAGATCACCATTTTCTCTCCCTGGAGCATTGATGTTCTGATTACACTCATTAAACAATTCACCATTCTTACCTTCATTCTGCCTGATACTCGGTTCAGCATCATTGTTAAATTGTCCCCCCATAATATCAGCACATCCCATCCCTTTAGCAAGGTCCTCCAAGTAACCATCACATCCCAATCCTCCAAGTTCAGAATCCTTGCAGTTAACCTCCTCCACAAATTCCTCCTCCTCGTGGGTCATGCAAGGTTTTGCATCCTTACCCCTATCCTGGTGCGAAACACCATGTATAGCATGATTTTCTTTTATATTGAGTTGATCCTCTGAGTTGTGCACAATTGACGGAGTATCATTGTCCTTCTCCACTATATCGATCACCTCCATACCTTTCACCTTACCCATGCTATTCTTACTCTTCGAAGATGCACCAACTAGCTTCTCCTCAGCCACTTTTCGAGGCACCCAGTGCTGTATTATACTTTTATCTTTGCCATTATCCCGCTTTAAGCCTTTCATTTCCTCTGTAGCATTCTGTTCTGTATCACCAGATTCGTCGTTCTTTTTCTCAATCCTACCAGTTTTAACACCCCGTCGTTTCTTTCTACAATCATCCTCAATATGTCCCAATAGTCCACAACCCTCACAATATGCAATGTTACCCTCAAACACCAGCGGTTGCCAAAACCCACACTCCTTTGAAGTGCCAATCCATATACTATCAGGCAATGCAACAGAAACATCCACCTCTACACAAATACGAGCGTGCATCGGCTGTGATAACGATAAAGTTCTATCATCCGCTCTTAAATACCTCCCAAATGAATTCCCAATGCGCTGTAAATAAGCAGAATGAAAATAAGGAAGTGGAAGATGATGCAAACGAACCTAAACCGCAACCATAGGGCTGTCCTTCCGAAATGTAAAATCCGAAGACCATCGGAAAGATCGATACATACAACTTTCAATCATGTGAGACTCTTTGGAAAGAGCCCTAATCATATCCTCACTTGATGATAAGTGAACCATGACATGTCGTGGATCCAATAATCCTGCTACAAAGGTTCCAGTTAATTGCCAATACTTAGCAATATGTTCCTTAATGGCATACAACGGAGGTCTTCCCACAGAAAATTTCATTATTATAGTATTAGCAAAAGATTTCTCAGCCACTTCCATCTCCAAAGGCGTAAATAAACATCCTGGCTTATTGTTAATAGTCACCGCCGAACGATGTGGCAAAGGAAGATCCCGCAAAGCCACTGGCTTATTAGGATGAACACATGACGTTACCTTGTTGGAAGTATTCAAAACAGCCAGAGAGATTGTTGGAGAAGAAACCGTATGTGTGTTACCAAGAGGCACTGGCTTCTCCATAGTGTGATCCACCGGCGGAGGGTCCCCCGGCGGCTGTATAGACGGTGGCATAGCCACCCAAAACCCTAACCCTACCCCGAAAAACCGAAGAGAGAGAAAAAGTTTAGAGAAGTGAAGTACCATGGAAGATAATGTGAGAAAAGTGAAGTATGTTGTCTCTAGAATGGCTTATATATGGTCAAAAGGTCAATTCAAAGTACAACACTTTCAGCCAAGGGTCCAAGGGTCAAAAGCAGCAAATTACAAGTCAGTAATGTGTTGTCCGTACGCTTCGCACGGCCGTGTCAGATAAAGTCGCACTGCCGTACCAAGAAAGGCTGCGCGGCCGTGCCAAACTTACTGGAATCCTTGCACGGCCGTGTCAACAAAGCCGCGCAGCCGTGCAAACCCCTACTGTCCAGTCTTACTTGTAATTGTCTCTATTTCCTTGCTTCAATCACTTGGCCAACCTAGGTGTGATTACACAATACTCATAGCACATTTAACAAACACATAACTCACATAGATCATCTCAACAATGCTAACAACAATCACCTCACACTTATGAATAATCACAAGGGCTTGTACTAAGTTAATGCATTAACATGTATATCCTTCTAGCATCATCAAATGTATATGAATTAAGGCAAAAATCATATTGAACATATTTATTCAAGCAATCAAACACGCATGTTGAGCATAAATAACACCAAACAAGGTAAGCATCTAAAGCATAACAAGTTCAGGTTATTACATCCTCTCCCCCATAAAAGAATTTAGCCCCTAAATTCAGTCCAGCATCATTATTGAGCTAAGGATCTTCCCTTTATAATCAAACCCTGTTTTCTCAAAGTATGTTCTCGGCTTCATAAGGTCACTCGAAAGAATTTCATCGAACAATGGATGTACTTCGATAATACAACTTTCCCAAGAATATCTATTGCAACAATGTAATGGTGTTCCATTGGTTTAGAGTCGTTTAGTAATTATTCTCAAGGAGAATTTACACCTTCAACCGGCTATTAAATCATCACAAGGTTTCAAAATTTAGATTCCCGACTTCATTACCGTGTAAAGATAATTCATTCTATGTTCCTATACTAGTCTCAGTTAATATCATTTCCATATTCCGTTGACAATTGTTGTGGTAAGTAACTATCATTTGGAATCCATCACACATGTTTAAACATTCCCGGAAGTCATAATCATCGTTCTCAAACATATAGAAGATCTAAGGATAAGATGTATACTCAAAATAATTCTTGGATTCTTTACCGATCACACTACTCACTGTGTTCAATGTAGCTCCCTTATATCTCATTTCTTGCAAAGATGTTAATCTATTTGATGTGTTTACCCTTGTCATTAGTGGTACATGATCTCTTGGGCAATCAATCCATCATAATCCATGATGTATAACAATCTTGACATACACAAGATGACCTCATTATCATCGGTAAATCTTCAATCATTAACATATACAAGATAACCGCGTTATAATTGATAAGTCTTCAATCTTCAATATCTCAATCATCATGTTAAACTCAAATGTATAGCAGTAGGTACTTAGTTAAGATCTTCAAGTCTTTCCACTTATCAACAATGTCTCATATCCTGTTCATATTGTGAGAATAGAAATTTTAAATATTTGATTCCATGCACAACGCAAATCTCAGTTTCATAGTAGTAGTATTCCGACTCAAGTCTACATTAACGCAATAAACTCTAAGTCAGTGCATAGATTACTTCCACTTATACCATATCAATTTCTTCAGTGCAAAGGCTATCGCTTTCTATACTGATTAAGGTCACAACTCAATTCTCCTCTTACAGTTCACTTCGTATTAAGACTGAAAGTGAATAAGAAAACCATAACTGACAGTTCATATAATTCTCCAAGTATGACTTGCACACATGGTTTCATGTATCCATAAATCTCAAATTCAACTCATGGTGAACCTTTAGGTTCTTTGATTCTTTCGTATCATCTCCACACATGTTTAAATCCCCGTTTTAGGTGACATATAAGATATTCAACAGTAAACATTTCTAGACACTCTCATGAAGTAGAGAAATCCTCTAACTCTGGCGTAGTTTCATTCACAATCATAACATGAATCCAAATACTCGACCCAATCATGTGGTAACAGTATACTAACTTTTCAAACATAATTGATAAGCATGCTCATAATAATCATATCAATACAACCTGCGCATATTCGTCACAGAGAATAACATAATCACCTCATGATGATACACAACCAATATATGGCATACATATATTAACAATCTATATCATGTATCTTATAAATATCATGTATAGGCGTATCCACAAAGTTGACATACATCGTATAGTTACTAACTCGTATATCAAAACTTCTTACACCTTCAAGCAATATAAAGGTAAGACATACTACTTTCATACAATATGTGATTACCTATTGGTCTATCACAAGCTTACTATATCAATAACAACAATTCAATCTCTTATTGGGGTATCTCCCTCAATCACAAGATAACACCAGGAAACATATTACTCTAGTTCCCAACCACACAATGCAACATATGAATGCATGAACATGAGCTACCTTAATACGTGTACTCATACAAATATAGCTAGAATATGTCGCGACCCGCACCCGGACTCCTACATGGAATCCCGAGTCGGACCGCGAGCGGGACTCATGAAATACGCATAACAAAAATTCCATGTACAATAGATGCAAGTATGAAGCATATGCACAAAACCCTGTAATGCACGTGCGATACTTTTCTTTGAAAACCATGTCAACACATCATCAGCATTTATAACAAGCCGGACACTAGACTGATTTAAAACTTGGTTTGAGTGTAAAATCAAATATATAACATAAACCTCCACGAGCAACGAGCTCGGAGAACCATAACAACTTTAAATCAGAGTATGCGGAAGTAACGAATATTAATAATTTCATCACGCACGACAACCGTGTCGGCACAAACAAAAGAATAATACAGTCATGAAGACCACACACTACCCAACATTACAAAGTTTAAGTAACATTGTATTCCCTCGGCCTCACCAAAATAAATACCAAGCCCAAAAGAACAACCTGCAGAAAAACGCCGAGACGAAGCCAAGACTCAACTAAGGGTTCCTCGCCGGACCGTGATCTAAGGAAAACAAATAAACATTGAACGGGGTGAGTTTAAAACTCAATAAGCTACTAATGCAACAATATGTCATACGAGATGCAAGACAATAATAAGAACAAGTAATACAGGCTATAACAAGATTACATCAATCTTCATGCATAGCAATATAAGCATCTCATAACAACACGTTACCCTACACTACACGAGAGGCTCAACGATCGCCAACCGACCCATACCAGTTGGAAACCATGACCAACATTCGCATATGTAGGAACCATATAAGTGCGATAAGTAAACACATTCTAAAAGGATACAGTATTGAGGTACACCTCCAATATACCCAATACTTCCAACCAACCAACATATAATATACCAATGTAGGAGCCGTTGTTGACGTGCTCGATCGACGAATCAAAACCGTTAACCAATACTCAATAACCAATACTGTGTGAACCATTTTCTGTATTCACGTCGACAGGTGATCTTAGTCCCTACAACCCAAGAATCAACCACGGAATAGCTTACCAAGGTTGCGTTTTTTCCATACAACAAATGGCGCTATACCCCTACCGCGGCCAACGGTAAGGCGAGGCCCAGTGTATTGGCCTTCAATTATTACGTAGCCCCGGCTCCCGCAATAATCGAGCGTCAATACACCACCAACAAATAATCCATGGACATAACAAATGTACAAGTAGATGTTTACTTCTCATTCTCAACAACAAATCAACTCCAAAAATGTGGAGCACAACAACATTTAACATAAATGTCTCAAGTAGGTCATAATAATCCTACTCACATAATCAATCATCTCATAGTATTTACGAGAATTAAACAACAACATCATGCATAATTTCGGGTAACTAATTTTCCCGACAAAGCTCTCGTATCACAACGGAATCCCCAAGTCACACACGTGGTCTCATCAATTATGAAAACCTATTTGACTCCGTTAGAGTCTTTATTTGTTTCTAATGAGTTCGAATCGAAGAAAAGCCATTTATACTTCAATATTAACACATGATACCATTTCTATGTGTATCAACCAAGACAAAACAAGTCTTTTAACATGCAAAATATGTCATCCACGAATTTCACATGGCTCAACAATAAACATACTCTAACATGTTGATTTCAACATATAAATGCCATTTTTGCAAGGCTAAGATGTCATACAAGACATAAATAAAGGAGGAGAGGGGTAGTAGCTTACCTCTTGAAGAATTCAACCAAGAAAAATCTCTAAGAAACCCACATGCAAACCAAGGATTGTGTTCTCCTAGTTGGTAGCTCCACAATGGTGAAGTTGGATTGTGATTTGGACAACAATTGAGCAAACTAGCTCACTTTCTCTCTCAAGAACTCTCTCAAGCTTTGAAGATGACAATGGTGAAATGGGGGGGAGTTTCATGTCTCCCATGGTGATTTAAGGGTCTAGGAAGTCTGGTCAAGGAGGTGGAGGACGTGGCTCAATCCTAGCCAATGATTTGGAGTCAAAATGGTCAAAACTTAAAAATCCCGTAAGCTGACATCGTGGTGGCACTAAGGCGCTGCGCGCTACGGCGCTAGGCGCTAAGGTGCTACGCCAGATTTCCAAATTTCCAGAATGTTAGGCGCTAAGGCGCTGCGCGCTACGGCGCTAAGCGCTAAGGCGCTAAGCCTGCTGTCCCAAAACCAGAATGTTGCGCGCTAAGGCGCTAAGGCGCGGCTCAGGAAGAATATTTGCTACAAAAGTGTCCCCAAAATGTTCCAAAGTGATTCTAAGTCCAAACCATGTCCAAGACATAAAAGAAACCCAACAAAACAACCTCTAACCAGGTTAAGAATATAAATCCAAATCAAGAACGAATAAGCGCAAAGATTTAAACACCCAACAATACATATGAGAAGTATGAAATCGACTCAAATGCAAACACACTAGGATGAAGATGATACATGAAATGACCATGATACTTAATAAAGTAAACAAACACGATGCACACAAATGTTATGAATGATGCGGGTGTTACATTCTCACCCCCTTAGAATAAATTCGCCCACGAATTTACTTACCAATCTCCTTGAACAAAGATGGATACTTCTCACGCATCTCTTGTTCCAATTCCCAAGTGGCTTCCTCAACGTTGTGACTTCTCCATAAAACCTTCACAAGATGGATAGTCTTGGTCCTTAAGACATGTTCTTTTGTGTCAAGTATCCTCACAGGTTCTTCAACATAGGAGAGATCGGTCGACAAATCTACCGGTTCATACTCCAAAATATGCGATGCGTCCGACAAATATTTCCTCAACATTGAGACATGAAACACGGCATGAATACCCGACATCCAAGGTGGCAATGCAAGCCTATACGCTAAATTCCCAATTCTTTCCAAAATCTCAAAAGGTCCAATAAACCTCGGTGTCAATTTTCCTTTCTTCCCAAATCTTTTAACCCCAATTCGAGGCGATACCTTCAAGAACACACGATCACCAACCTCAAACTCAAGGTCTCGTCGCCTATTATCCGCGTAGCTCTTCTGTCTACTTTGGGCCGTTCTCAACCTTTCCCGAATAATCTTTACATTCTCGGCTAACTCGTGAACCATATCGGGTCCCCACAACCTCGCTTCTCCAACTTCATCCCAACAGATCGGGGAACGACACCTCCTTCCATAGAGTGCCTCATAAGGTCCCATAGCAATGCTCGAATGGTAACTATTGTTGTAGGCAAACTCTATCAACGGTACATGTGGATCCCAATTGCCTTTAAAGTCCATAGAACAAGCCCTTAACATGTCCTCAAGCGTTTGAATAGTTCTCTCGGACTGTCCATCTGTCTGTGGGTGAAATGTTGTACTAAGTGTTAACCTCGAACCCAACGCATTCTGAAGTGTCTGCCAAAACCGTGATGTAAATCGAGGATCTCTATCCGACACAATGCTAACAGGAACCCCATGAAGCCTCACAATTTCTTGGATATACAAAGTAGCAAGCCTCTCCATAGAATAAGTCATCGCCATTGGGGGAAAATGGGCTGACTTGGTCAATCGATCAACAATAACCCAAACAGAATCATGACCTTGTCGAGTCCGTGGTAACCCAGTCACAAAATCCATGGCGATGTTCTCCCATTTCCATTCCGGAATCTCCAACGGTTGCAACAATCCCGCTGGTCGTTGATGCTCCGCCTTTACCCTTTGGCAAGTCAAACACCTCGAAACAAATTCAGCTATCTCTCTTTTCATTCCATTCCACCAAAAGTTCTTCTTTAAGTCCCTATACATCTTTGTACTCCCGGGATGAATCGTATACCTAGACTTATGTGCCTCATCCAAAACTTGTCGTTTAACATCCTCAATATCCGGCACACAAACTCTTCCTCGAAACAAAAGAACACCATCACTATTCCGAGAAAAATCCACCGCCTTATCCCCATCTAAACCCTCAATCTGCTTTTTCAAATCCGGATCACTCTCTTGAGTTTCCTTAATTCGCTGAAGCAAAATCGGAGTAGCTCGAATATTGGCAAATATCACCCCATGGCTAGACATACAAGGACCCCAGTCCCGAACATCCTCAAGCATTCTCCATTCCCGGCCATCAAACAAGAAACATAAGTCTTCCTACTAAGAGCATCGGCCACCACATTGGCCTTCCCGGATGGTATAAAATGGTGCAATCATGGTCCTTTAACCTTTCCATCCATCTCCTTTGCCTATTATTCAACTCCTTTTGAGAAAACAAATACTTAAGGCTCTTATGATCGGTATATACCTCAAATTTGGCCCCATAGAGATAATGCTTCCACTTGTGAAGTGCAAAATGATCGCGCTAACTCCATGTCATGAGTCGGATAGTTTTGTTCACACCGAGTCGGTTCGAGAAGCATAAGCTATAACCCTTCCGTTCTGCATCAACACACATCCCAAACCTTCCTTTGAAGCATCACCGTATATAAGCAACCCATCATGACCGTTCGGCAAGGCTAAACCGCGCGGTAGTCAATTTCTTCTTCAATTCTTGGAAGCTCACTTCACATTTATCGTTCCAAACAAAAGCCTTATTCTTTTGTGTCAATGAAGTCAACGGGGCAATCTTAGAAAACCCTTCTATAAACCTCCGATAGTACCCCGCTAAACCCAAAAGCTACGAACTTCCGTTACGCTTCGGGTCTCTTCCAACTCACAACCGCTTCGATCTTAGCCGGGTCAACCGCTATACCATCCTTTGACACAATGTGGCCCGAAAAGCCACTTCCTCAAGCCAAAAGGCACACTTGCTAAACTTAGCAAATAGCTTCTTTCTCTTAGCACCATCAAAACTAACCTCAAGTGATTTTCATGCTCTTCCCGGGACTTAGAATAAACCAAAATGTCATCAATAAACACGACCACAAAGCAATCAAGATAGGGCAGAATACTCTATTCATCAAATCCATAAACACACTGGAGCGTTGGTTAATCCAAAAGGCATGACCACAAATTCAAAGTGCCCGTAACGAGTCCGAAAAGTTGTTTTAGGAATATCCTCCGCTCGAACCTTCAACCGATGGTAACCGCTCCTAAGATCAAACTTAGAATACACTACGGAACCTTGAAGTTGATCAAACAAATCATCAATATGCGGAAGAGGATACTTATTCTTAATGGTCACTTGATTCAATTCCCTATAATCAATGCATAACCTCAAAGATCCGTCCTTCTTTCTCACAAACAACACCGGCACCCCACGGCGATACACTCGGTTTAATAAAACCTCGATCAAGTAACTCTTCCAATTGTACCTTCAACTCTTTCAATTCACCGGTGCCATGCGATAAGGTGCCTTTGAAATCGGTGTAGTCCCCGGTAACAATTCAATACAAAACTCCAACTCCGGTCCGAGGCAAATCATAATCACCGCAAATACATCCGGAATTCACGAACAATAGGAACATCCTCCAACACAACACCCTTTTGCGATCTATCCACAACACACGCCAAATACCCCGAACATCCATGAGACAACAACTTTCGAGCCTTCAAAGCCGAAATGAGCTGAATTCCACCCATTATCTTATCACCCAAAAATACAAATGAAGGAACATTTGGCAATTCAAAAGTAACCAACTTCCTACGACAATCAACAATAGCATGATGAGCATGTAGCCAATCCATTCCCAGAATAACATCGAAATCTCGAATGGGCAATATAACCAAATCCGCAGTAAGTGATGGTCATCAACAACCACATCACAAGCACGATACACATCCAAAGCAACATGGCACTCCCAACGGGGTAGACACCTCCAACACATACGGTAACAATTCAGGTATAGCATGCAAATGATGAGCAAAATGTGATGCAATATAAGAATGAGATGACCCTGGGTCTATTAACACTCGGGCTTTCTCACTGGAGATGGTTAAAGTACCTCCTATGACATTAGGGGCCTCGGGACTCCCTTTTGGTCTAAGGCAAAGACTCTACCTTGCACTCTAGGGCGACCCTCGTTATCTCTTTTAACCCCGGCATTTTGTTGCACACCTCCGGTTGTGTCCCTTTGTTCTTAGGACAATTCAAAGTGTGTGCCATCACCACACACCAAACACTTCCCATTCTTCAACCAACACTTTTCTTCATTATGCCCACTCTTCTTACAATACCCACAAGTAACTCTAGCATCACGCTGTCCACGACCCGTATTTCCTTGATTCCCGCTTGTTGTCGAAATTGTCCTCCCCGTCGACCGGTGTTGCTCCCCTATTGGTCCCACTTGAGCTTGATCTCTTCCATTGCGATCGCGATGCCCGCGAGTTCCCACTTGTACTACCCAGCTTGCCTCGGTGCTCCTCTATATCATGCTCGATCTTATAAGCCTTGTCCACGCACTTTGATAACTCGGCAACTCAAGTGGTAAGAGTTGCTTACGGTATTCTCGTCCTCAATCCTTTCACAAAGCGGTAAATTTTCTTCTCCGTTGTTGGGATCAAGTGCACACAATACCTCGCCAACTCGGTATACTTGGCGAGTACGAGCCACCGTCATCGTCCCCGATCAAGACTAAGAAATTCGACCTCCTTCTTGGCTCGAACCACATCCGGAACAAAGTGATTCCTAAACTCCCTCAAAAACATTTCCCATGTGCGAGCCACTCGATCCCGCACCCAACTTGCCTCTAGCACCTTCCACCGTTGTTCTCGCGCATCCTCTAATTTGAACGCTGCAAACTTGACTTTGTCTTCCTCGGTGCACTCTATTGCCACAAAAATCTTCTCCAAAGACTCAATCCACCTTTCTGCCTTCATTGGGTCTGGCTCCCCATCATAACTGCAAGGTTTCATCTTCAAGAACCTCCCCAACCTACGATCATAGTCTCCATTTCCCCCAGCTGGTTGATCCCCTCGGTTCCCTAGCTTGCCCCCGTCCCGCCATTGCTCGCTTGTGCAAATCTAGAGTTTGTCGGTTCATTTCCATCATTGTCTCGCATAAACCCCGCATAGTTTGCATAAAAGCCTCAGTCGGATTCACAGGTGTCTCGGGTGGTGCATTCTGTTGCCCTGTTGGCCGAACTCCCGGTTGATTAGGAGGTGGTCTAGGTGGTGAAGCATGGCTTTCAGCCCCAGCAGCTTCCCCAACATGACTTGTGCCAACCCCATCCGTGTTGGTACCATGACGTGTCTCTACCATTGTAAAATACCTGCAATAAACACTCGACGTTAACGACTCAAACACACAACCCACCCTCCTAAACCAAGAATCCATTCCAGGTTATCTAACTTATGCTCTGATACCAACTGTCGCGACCCGCACCCGGACTCCTACATGGAATCCCGAGTCGGACCGCGAGCGGGACTCATGAAATACGCATAACAAAAATTCCATGTACAATAGATGCAAGTATGAAGCATATGCACAAAACCCTGTAATGCACGTGCGATACTTTTCTTTGAAAACCATGTCAACACATCATCGGCATTTATAACAAGCCAGAAACTAGACTGATTTAAAACTTGGTTTGAGTGTAAAATCAAATATATAACATAAACCTCCACGAGCAACGAGCTCGGAGAACCATAACAACTTCAAATCAGAGTATGCGGAAGTAACGAATATTAATAATTACATCACGCACGACAACCGTGTCGGCACAAACAAAAGAATAATACAGTTATGGAGACCACACACTACCCAACATTACAATGTTTAAGTAACATTGTATTCCCTCGGCCTCACCAAAATAAATACCAAGCCCAAAAGAACAACCTGCAGAAAAACGCCGAGACGAAGCCAAGACTCAACTAAGGGTTCCTCGCCGGACCGTGATCTAAGGAAAACAAATAAACATTGAACGGGGTGAGTTTAAAACTCAATAAGCTACTAATGCAACAATATGTCATACGAGATGCAAGACAATAATAAGAACAAGTAATACAGGCTATAACAAGATTACATCAATCTTCATGCATAGCAATATAAGCATCTCATAACAACACGTTACCCTACACTACACGAGAGGCTCAACGATCGCCAACCGACCCATACCACTTGGAAACCATGACCAACATTCGCATATGTAGGAACCATATAAGTGCGATAAGTAAACACATTCTAAAAGGATACAGTATTGAGGTACACCTCCAATATACCCAATACTTCCAACCAACCAACATATAATATACCAATGTAGGAGCCGTTGTTGACGTGCTCGATCGACGAATCAAAACCGTTAACCAATACTCAATAACCAATACTGTGTGAACCATTTTCTGTATTCACGTCGACGGGTGATCTTAGTCCCTACAACCCAAGAATCAACCACGGAATAGCTTACCAAGGTTGCGTTTATTCCATACAACAAATGGCGCTATACCCCTACCGCGGCCAACGGTAAGGCGAGGCCCAGTGTATTGGCCTTCAATTATTACGTAGCCCCGGCTCCCGCAATAATCGAGCGTCAATACACCGCCAACAAATAATCCATGGACATAACAAATGTACAAGTAGATGTTTACTTGACATTCTCAACAACAAATCAACTCCCAAAATGTGGAGCACAACAACATTTAACATAAATGTCTCAAGTAGGTCATAATAATCCTACTCACATAATCAATCATCTCATAGTATTTACGAGAATTAAACAACAACATCATGCATAATTTCGGGTAACTAATTTTCTCGACAAAGCTCTCGTATCACAACGGAATCCCCAAGTCACACACGTGGTCTCATCAATTATGAAAACCTATTTGACTCCGTTAGAGTCTTTATTTGTTTCTAATGAGTTCGAATCGAAGAGAAGCCATTTATACTTCAATATTAACACATGATACCATTTCTATGTGTATCAACCAAGACAAAACAAGTCTTTTAACATGCAAAATATGTCATCCACGAATTTCACATGGCTCAACAATAAAACATACTCTAACATGTTGATTTCAACATATAAATGCCATTTTTGCAAGGCTAAGATGTCATACAAGACATAAATAAAGGAGGAGAGGGGTAGTAGCTTACCTCTTGAAGAATTCAACCAAGAAAAATCTCTAAGAAACCCACATGCAAACCAAGGATTGTGTTCTCCTAGTTGGTAGCTCCACAATGGTGAAGTTGGATTGTGATTTGGACAACAATTGAGCAAACTAGCTCACTTTCTCTCTCAAGAACTCTCTCAAGCTTTGAAGATGACAATGGTGAAATGGGGGGGAGTTTCATGTCTCCCATGGTGTTTTAAGGGTCTAGGAAGTCTGGTCAAGGAGGTGGAGGACGTGGCTCAATCCTAGCCAATGATTTGGAGTCAAAATGGTCAAAACTTAAAAATCCCGTAAGCTGACATCGTGGTGGCGCTAAGGCGCTGTGCGCTACGGCGCTAGGCGCTACGCCCGATTTCCAAATTTCCAGAATGTTAGGCGCTAAAGCGCTGCGCGCTACGGCGCTAAGCGCTAAGGCGCTAAGCCTGCTGTCCCAAAACCAGAATGTTGCGCGCTAAGGCGCTAAAAGTGGCGCTAAGGCGCGGCTTAGGAAGAATATTTGCTACAAAAGTGTCCCCAAAATGTTCCAAAGTGATTCTAAGTCCAAACCATGTCCAAGACATAAAAGAAACCCAACAAAACAACCTCTAACCAGGTTAAGAATATAAATCCAAATCAAGAACGAATAAGCGCAAAGATTTAAACACCCAACAATACATATGAGAAGTATGAAATCGACTCAAATGCAAACACACTAGGATGAAGATGATACATGAAATGACCATGATACTTAATAAAGTAAACAAACACGATGCACACAAATGTTATGAATGATGCGGGTGTTATAGAATACCTCCTAACGCTGACGTAGACTCCGAAATTCCGCGCTGATCAAGTGCAAACACACGACCCTACACCTTAGGTCTACCATCACTACTTTTCTTCATCCAACTCGTTTGTCGATTGACACTCCCGGATTGACTACCTCTCAGTTTGGGACAACTCCATTTTAAGTGACCGGTCTCTCTACAATAGTAACATTGTCCAGGCTTGATTCCTAGTTTGTTCCCACAATTAACTTCTGAATGCCCATACTTTGAACAATAGCCACACACCACTGAATCACTGTGCTGTCCCTGAGTATAAGTGATGTTTTTACTTTGTCCACCAGGTTGTTGTCTTTGTTGCCCCTCAAACTGTGACTTATTTCGATTTCTCCTGTGGTCGTTATTGCTATTAAAGCTGTCCCTGATATCAAAATCATGTCCTCGTCCATGATATTGCGACGATTGTTGAGAGTTACTCATGTTTCCTCTTCTTTTATGCTCCTCAATGTCACTTTCTATTCCAAGTGCACAATCCATTGCGCTACGGTAATCAGTAAACTGTAACAAAAGTAATTGTTCTCGATATTCAGTCCTCAAACCTTTAACAAACTTTTGTGCCTTCCTTGCTTCAATAGGGTTCAAGTGACTACAGTAACGTTCCAATTCTGAGAACTTATTTAAGTACTGAGCCACGGTCATACTTCCTTGTTCCAAGGTAATGAATTTCATCTGTCTCTTTTCTCGAACCACTGTTAGAATGAACTGTGCCTTGAATTCCTTCAAGAAGTTCACCCACACATGAGGTATCCTCTGTCGTTCCCAGCTCTCCTACAACATTTGCCACCAATGTTCCGCCGCTCCTTCTAACATAAACACAGCTAGGACAACTTTTTCATCATCGGTACAACCGAGAGTAGTAAATACCTTGATAATGTGTTTAATCTATAGTTCAGTCTTAGTAGCATCAGGTTCTCCATTGAAACTTTGGGGTTTCATCTCCAAGAACTTCTCAAGAATAGTAGTATTGTTTTCATGTCTTATTCTCTGTGGTGGTACTCCAATATTAGGATATGGTGTTGTAATATCTAACTGTCGTACTCTAGCCTCTGGTTGCAGTCCTCTACCTTCTGGCTGAGGTCCTACCCCTACAATATCTTGCGGTGCTATCTCAGTTATCATCTGTGATAGTCTTTGATACACATTATGGAGAACTTCATTCTGATTGTCCGGGCTCGATTCAGGAGGAACATTACACTGAGTATTAACATTCTCATCTCTTTCCTCATTCCTGCCGGCACTAGTACCGACCCGACTAGCACTCGCTCCGAACCTAGTTCGCACCATTTCAACCTTCATAAAACACTCGACGTTAAAATCTCGATAACACATACTATACCCACCTAGGCCATGGAACCTATCCTGGCGAATAGCTAACATAAGCTCTGATACCTTGTTGTGACGCCCCGACCCCGATCTCTATACGAAATCCGAAGGTCGAGTCACCAAAACAACATAACAACAAGAAGAGCACGTGGCGTAACCGCCCGTACTTACGACAAAACACAACTGATAACCTGATTAACACAAGTATGAACAATCTTCGGCGATAACAAGGCCGAAAAACAACTAGTAACAACCACGAGTTTACAACTCGGGAAAGACAACCACTACAACAACATCGGCCACAACATGCCGGAACAAAACATAAACCACGAGCTACACTTGCTCGGGAAAGAAACTGAACTTACTACGAAGTTAAATATACAAGCACGACATACATACGTCAGCTACCAAGGAATATATGGTTTACAACACAACAAATACTACCCAAGTAAAGTTTACATAACTTTACATAACCGTCGTCCTTACCAAAAGAAATACTGTTAAACAACAACAAGCTCCAAGAGCTACTAGACCAAAATACAACCTTCAAGCTAAACGGAGTCTCACCGACATCACCGGGAACCGCTAGGCTGTCTCGGATCTAAGGAAAAACAAATAAACACATAACGGGGTAAGTCATAATGACACAGTAAGTTACTAATGCAACTACATGGCATGGCATGATGCTCAAGCAATAAACATAACATGGCATTAACATTTATATACCACAACCAAACATATATCATCATACTTGATATACCATTCATTCAACTCACATAGCACTTTGGTTAACACATAAGTGCTTATAAATAAACCATGTTATAGAAGGATATCATATCTCTTTCTCCGACCTTGTGTAGCTCCTGCAATACACAAACAACTAATAGTGCCTCGATACTCGTGTGCGTAGTATCGACGTCCCCGACACAATCCCGTCGAGTTCAACCTAGCAAGCCAAAGTCATGCGTATTGCTATAACAGTGGGGCTACTTCTCAATTGTGGCCAACAAAAGAGGGGTGTGTGCACTCCGGTACGGTGACTTATAGCGATCACGAATCCCATTCGTAAAGACTATAGGTCGTCCCACCATGACATTAACAACAACGACGCCAGCTGGACTTACACAACACACAAGTAGGTAATCTTACTCAACTTATGCAAATAACCGTCAAGTTCAAAAGTAGTGAACTTGACAAACATCATGTAGATTACATTTTTCTACAACATATAACCATCAAACATATTGTTATACACATTTGATACCCAAACAAGCACATCTTAAGACTACTAATTTAGTCTAGTTACACACCCATGTTGAGATTACTCATATAGTTCTCAAGCACAAAAGCATCAAGAATACACATTTAGTACATTAACATCGAGTGTGAAATACTTCACCCACAATGACGCTTAAAGCGTAAACAACTCGTTCTTATAAACACAAGTGCCCTCAAGTACACTTATCCTAATTCATATGGTTTTGTAGTTAAATTCCAAGATTTACGAACAATCGCTTATTACATCGAGACTGATGTACTAGTCTCTAACATTTCGTATTTTAATATTCATACGTGTAAAAAACTCTCGGGAGTTGGTAATTATATTAAATGACATCCCAAACTACACAAGTCCGGGTGTACGGCGCGCTAATTTAATTAGACGTCATCTCACGAATATAATCGGAGTTTTTATTTACCAGTACCAAATAATCGGAGGACTGAAAACCATATCAAATGGACTCTAATTTTTGTAGTAATTTAACTAGTGATTCGGAGAATTATAATCTTCCCAAAAATCCACTTTTGGTGTCAATTCATTAAGTTCATAAAATGGGGTATAATTGCTATATGCAATTTTCACCATTTAAAGTCTCTAACATGTTTTTGAGTTCACTACTTTGGTGATTATCAATCTTTACACAATTTAAACCAACTAAACCATGTCTTTCACATTATAACATGTAATTTTCATCAACATAACATTTCCACATGAATCCAACAATAATTCAAGTCATGCATGTTTACAAACATTCATACATGTAACAAATTCTAACATACATAGGGGGTTTAGTAACTTACCTCCAAAGTAGAAATTTAAACCAACAAATTCACAATCAAGGCTTGGTTATGAAGTCCCCTAGTCCCAAGCTATGTTTTGGTAGCCTTGCATAGATGATCCAATGGTTGGATGGTGAAGGATAGAACACACACACTATTCTCACCTTTGTCTCCCACACAAGCTCTCTAAACTACCATGGAAGATAATGTGAGAGAAGTGAAGTATGTTGTCTCTAGAATGGCTTATATATGGTCAAAAGGTCAATTCAAAGTACAACTCTTTCAGCCAAGGGTCCAAGGGTCAAAAGCAGCAAATTATAAGTCAGTAATGTGCTATCCGTACGCTTCGCACGACCGTGTCATATAAAGTCGCACGGCCGTGTCACTCTTGCACGGCCGTGCCAAGAAGGGCTGCGCGGCCGTGCCAAACTTACTGGAATCCTTGCACGGCCGTGTCAACAAAGTCGCGCGGCCGTGCAAACCCCTACTGTCCAGTCTTACTTGTAATTGTCTCTATTTCCTTGCTTCAATCACTTGGCCACCCTAGGTGTGATTACACAATACTCATAGCACATTTAACAAACACATAACTCACATAGATCATCTCAACAATGCTAACAACAATCACCTCACACTTATGAATAATCACAAGGGCTTGTACTAAGTTAATGCATTAACATGTATATCCTTCTAGCATCATCAAATGTATATGAATTAAGGAAAAAACCATATTGAACATATTTATTCAAGCAATCAAACACGCATGTTGAGCATAAATAACACCAAACAAGGTAAGCATCTAAAGCATAACAAGTTCAGGTTATTACAATTGTAATAACTGAGGATATCATTAGCATGTTAATCATATAATTATGTGCATGCATTGTTAATGTGATTATTGTGGTTCATGGTATTGATTTGATCAGTCGTAAACTCATGATTTCATGGTTTGGTACCTTACTTTCTTGCATTTTTTTTCGTAGCGTAAATTGAACCGAAATGAAAGAGATGAATCATGATACTTTACACCTAGATATAATTGATGTTATAGAGGTTTCATGTAGTTAAATCGGGCTTTGAAAAATTGAAATACGTTGTGTTAATTTGAAGTTACAAAACGAAGAAGTCATCGACATTATTTTCGGTTTCGTGAACTTTCTCGTGACTTTAAATCGATCCTAGAATGATATCGAACCTTTGGGGACATCCTTTGATGTGTTATAAGTGTTGTACAATCATACCTAGGGGTGTACAAGCAATTGAATCGAGAAAACGGAGCGAAAATAAAAATTGCACAGGCTGAGTGAACAGTGCCACGCCCTAGCGCGCCTGGTACGAACAGCTTTGACAATTTTGTGTTTTTGGCTTTTTTTTTATTTCCACCTCATGCTTGGCCTTCCTTATCTGGTCTAGAACATGGGTAAGGCTTGGAAGAACATATATCAGCCTTCTAAACTCAGAAAACATCCAAATCTCTCTCTCAAATCATCCAAAATTATCCCAAAACTCCACTTTTTAACCTAGGGTTTCTTGCACAAGCTTTTGTTCTTTCACCAAGGAAACTTAAGGGAGTTTGTTTAAGTGAGTTTTTGGCTGGTTCTAGCACTGAAATACAGGGGTGAATCAAGGGTTTTGCTCTTTGATTTGGTAAGGGACCATTAAGTTGTTCATGTTTGTGTTTAATCGGTTTATTTAGGCTATTATCAATTGCTAATTTGTTATTATGGAATGTTTGTGATTTTCAGCCATGATTTGATGTTTATTAGACTAAAATGAATATGGGTATGTGTTAATAAAGTGTATTGATGTTCATATGATCCTTGGAATTGTTGTAATTTGATTATATTTTCGAATTGGTGAAACCGACAAGAATTTGACTTGAACAAAGTATGTGACATAGCTGAGATTTAGGGTTTGTGACTTGATATTGAATTATTTGAGATGGTTAAAGTGTTCATTATGTTGATTTATGAATCTAGAACTCGAATTGATCCTTGGAGGATAACCGAAATGCCGAATTTGTAACCGAATATGGAATAAAGTGTGAAAGTGAACTTGACTGATCGGATGTGCACATTCGAATACTAACTTCCAGGGGGTTTTGGTTGACTACCAATTGTCATGGGGCAGAGTGCAGTGATAGTAGGGTTGTGGCGACGTTAATCTGGCCTGTCTCCCTATTTCTAGCCAAAGTAGGGTTTACACCACGTAGATTGTTTATCAGGTGGTTATTTTGATTATGTTTAGCCGGGTCATGGCCGAATTTAGGCTATGTGTGGTAACTTGAATTAGGGTGTGACAGAGTTGGTATCAAAGCTTTCGTTTAAGCTAGAAGTCGGGAGAGGATCCTTAGCGTAGAGGTTTTTTATATGTGTCTAATAATGGGTGGTTGTGTGTAGGTGAGCGATGGTGGGATCGAGAGGAAAGGGTCGTGGTTCATATAGAGCCAGCACGAGTGCAGCAAGGCTCCAGGAAGGAGCAGAAAGTCACGATAATGTTCCCTCTGTTCATCCAGCAAGTGGAGCACAAATTGAAGGGCTTGGTGGTGTATATCAAGCTATTGAGAGATTGACTGATGTGATAGCTCAACATAATACTAATAACCGCATCAAGATTTGAGAGGTTGATCGCATTATTAGCACAAAGGTGGCTTAATCGAGATGGTGAATCGAATGCAGTAACCGTAATCCTCGCCCGGCTTCGTTGGGATCATACAGGGTACTACGATACTTGAGAGGTTTCTGAAACTGAATCCCAATAGCTATGATGGTGAACCTGATGCATTGAAGGCAGAAAGATGGCTTGAGGGAATGGAAAAAGTCTTTAAGACACTTGGGTGTTCTGAAGAAGAAAAGGTGATCTTTGCAACCTTTAAAATTGAGGGCATAGCAGATAACTGGTGGATATTAATTAAGGATAAATGGGAGACTGATGGGACTCCTCAGACATGGGCTAACTTTGTACCAGAATTCAAGAGGAACTTCATTCCAGCTGTAGTTCAAGAGAAGAGAGAAATGGAGTTCATGACACTTGAGTAGGGAAATTTGACTGTAGCATAGTATGAAGCAAAATTTACTCAGTTGGCCAGGTATAACACTCATTTGCTTTCTACTGAGGATAGAAAAGTAAGAAAGTTTGTGAAGGGGCTTCAGGCAGAACTTCACAACAAGTTATTTCCACTTGAGCTTACTTCTTATGTAGTAGCAGTGGATCGAGCTTTATTAGTCGAGAAGGATTTAGAGGAACAGAAAGTGAAGAGAGCTGCAGTGTTTGGGCAGCAGACTAATCAACAAGGTGGCAGAGGCTAGAGTAACAGCAATAGAGGCGAATTTAATTTGCAAGGTGGGAGAGGTCAAGAAAATTTTAGCAATAGAGGAGGACAGGGTAGCCGGGATGGTCATTCCCAGAGACCACCACAAGGGTCACAACAGACACAACAACAAGGGCAACAAGGGAACCACCAGGGTAACCGGCAGACAGGACAACAATCAAAGAATAATACTGGTGGTTCTATGGCATCAGGACAGCAAACTATGACCAGTGGGTGTACATTTTGTGGTAAAGGAAATCATATGGTAGACAAATGTTAGACGAAGCAGGGTAAATGTACTATTTGTGGTGAATTTGGGCACTTTCGTAGCCATTGCCCAAAATGGAATAATACTCAGTCACCGAATCAGCAGCCAAAGAATCAGAACCAACAGACCTCAGGGGTCAAGAGAGGGGGTCATAGGAAACCGAAGGTCCAGGGGCGTGTGTTTGCCTTAGACTAGAAAGATGTTCTGGAGTCTACGTCGGTTGTAGGAGGTACTCTTACTGTTTTCCAATCTAGAGCCCGTATTTTAATAGACCCAGGATTATCTCATTCTTATGTTGCATCTCATTTTGTTATAAATTTTCATGTGCAACCGCATGTATTGCCCTATATGCTGGAGGTGTCAACCCCGATGGGGGAATGTGTTGTTGCTAACGTCATTTATAAAGCTTGTGATGTATTTGTGGGTAATTGTAATTTGCCTGCTAATTTGATTGTGCTACCTATTCAGGATTTCGATATTATATTGGGTATAGACTGGCTGTGTGCATATCATGCTCATTTAGACTGTTATCATAAGTTGGTTACTTTTAAAATCCCGAATCAGCCTGAATTGCAATTTTTGGGCAAAAAAGGGGGTAGTAGATTGCATATTATTTCTACATTACAGGCTAGTAAATTGATGGCCACACCTAAGCTTGAAGAGGTACCAGTAATATATGAATATCCTGATGTATTTCCTGATGATTTCTCGTTGCCACATGAACGAGAAATAGAGTTCTGTATTGAATTGTTGCCTGGTACTGCTCCAATTTTGAAAGCACCATACAGAATGACACCTGCTGAATTAAAAGAGTTGAAGATTCAGTTGCAAGAATTGCTTGATAGAGGGTTCATTAAACCAAGTGTTTCACCTTGGGGTGCACCAGTTCTATTCGTGAAAAAGAAAGATGGGACTCAGAGGTTATGCATTGATTATCGACAACTGAATCAGGTAACTGTGAAGAACAAATATCCATTATCGGACATTGATGATTTGTTTGATCAGTTGCATGGGGCTATTGTGCTTTCAAAGTTTGATTTGAGAAGTGGGTATCATCAATTGAGAATTCGAGCATGAGATATTCCAAAGACTGCTTTCAGGACGAGATATGGGGCATTATGAATTCATCGTTATGCCATTCGGATTAACTAATGCACCTGCAGTTTTCATAGACTTGATGAATAGAATTTTCCAACCTTATTTGGATAGCTTTGTGGTGGTGTTTATTGACAATATACTTGTTTAGTCCAAGTGTGAGAAAGAATATGAACATCACTTACGGTTGGTGCTGGACTTACAACGAGAGAAGAAATTGTATGCAAAGTTCAGCAAATGTACATTCTGGTTGAAGGAGGTTACTTTTCTGGGGCACGTTGTGTCACAAGCAGGTATTGTTGTTGATCCTACGAAAGTAGAGGCAGTTGTTGAGTGGAAGAGACCTAGCACAGTTACAGAGATCCGTAGTTTTCTGGGCTTAGCTGGGTATTACCGAAGGCTTAAACCAGGGTTTTCAAAGATTGCTACTCCATTGACTAATTTGACTCGAAAGAAGATTCCTTTTGTATGGGATAAGAAGTGTGAGAATAGTTTCCAAGAGCTTAAGCGAAGATTGACATCAGCACCAGTTCTTGCCTTACCTGATGGGAATGAACATTTCATTGTTTATAGTGATGCTTCTAAAGAGGGACTGGGTTGTGTATTAATGCAGAATGGAAAATTTATTGCTTATGCTTCGAGGAAGTTGACGTCGTGTGAGAAAAATTATCCTGCACATGATTTGGAGTTAGCAGCTATTATCATGGCATTGCACAAATGGAAACACTATCTGTACGGGGCCAAATTTGAAGTATATACTGATCATCAGAGTCTGAAGTATCTTTTCTCTCAGAAAGAGTTGAACAATCGTCAATGTAGATGGATGAAAAGACTTAAAGATCATGACTGCACTATTTTGTATCAGCCGGGAAAGGCTAATGTACTTGCTGATGCTTTGATTTGGAAGATGCATGTTTCTTGTTTGATAATTAGGGAATGGAAGATGCTAGGAGATGAATGTCAATGGAATCCTTTTCAATCAAACCATGGCATTATCTTTTCGAATGTTCGTGTTCAACCAGTATTACTTGAGAGAATTAAGGAGGCACAGGAAGGAGATGTCGAGCTACAAAAGATTATGAAGAAATTAAAGGAGGGCGAAGAAGAAGAAGACTTTCATGTGCATAGTGATAGGTTACTTAAATTCAGGGGTCGAGTGTGTATTCCGGATGACTCAGAGATTAAGCAACAAGTGATGGATGAAGGCCATAAGTCAAAGTATACTATTTACCCAAGGAGTACTAAAATGTATCGAGACTTGAAACGGGACTTCTGGTGGAACAATATGAAGAGGGAAATTGCAAGTTACGTATCAAGATGTCTGACATGTCAACAAGTAAAAGCTGAACACCAGAGACCAGCATGATTACTCCAACCATTAGAAATTCCAGAATGGAAATGGGAGAACATTGCGATGGACTTCGTGACTGGATTGACGAGGACAAGCCGAGGATATGATGCAGTTTGGGTCATTATAGATCGATTTACCAAGTCAGCACATTTCTTGCCTGTGAAGATGACATCTTCCTTACAACAGCTTGCCATGTTATATATCTAGGAGATCGTGAGGTTACATGGAGTACCTGTTAGTATTGTTTCAGATCGGGATCCTCGTTTTACATCAAGATTTTGGTAGACACTTCAGGAGGCACTATGGACTAGATTGAGTTTGAGCACTGCATTCATCCTCAAACAGATGGTCAATCAGAAAGAACTATTCAGATATTGGAAGATATGCTGCGAGCTTGTTCACTTGACTTCAAGGGTAGCTGGGATACTTATCTACCGTTGGCAGAGTCTATATACAATAATAGTTACCAGTCAAGTATCGGAATGGCTCTTTATGAAGCATTGTATGGTAGAAAATGCCGATCGCCAATCTGTTGGGATGAAGTGGGAGAAGCAAAAATTTGGGGTCCAGAAATTGTTCAAGAATTAGTTGATCATGTGAAAGTTATTCGGGATAGACTTCTTACTGCACAGAGTCGACAGAAAAGCTTTGCTGATGTTCGAAGAAGAGATCTTGAGTTTGAAGTAGGTGATCAGGTGTTCTTGAAGATTTCTCCAGTCCGAGGTGTGAAAAGATTTGGGAAAAAAGGAAAACTTGCACCAAGATATGTGGGGCCTTTTGAAATCTTGGAAAGAGTAGAAAAGTTGGCATATCGAGTGGCATTGCCATCAGCACTTGAGGGGATTCACAATGTATTCCATGTATCGATGCTGAGAAAGTACATTCCTGATCCTTCACATGTATTAGAGGTTGAACCTGTAAACCTTCAACCTGATCTATCGTAAGTGGAACAACCTGTACAAATCTTGGATCATAAGGAACAAATGCTCAGGACAAAGACAATACCGATGGTAAAGGTCTTATGGCAAAGTCATACAGTAGATGAAGCAACCTGGGAAAGTGAAAATGAAATGATAATCAAGTACCCTCACTTATTTGATAACTGAGGTAAGGAATTCGGGGTTGAATTCTCTTAAGGGGGAGAGGGTGTAATAATCGAGCATATCATTAGCATGTTAATCATATAATTATGTGCATGCATTGTTAATGTGATTATTATGGTTCATGGTATTGATTTGAACAGTCGTAAACTATGGATTTCATGTTTTGGTACCTTTCTTGCATTTTTTTTCGTAGCGTAAATTGAACCGAAATGAAAGAGATGAATCATGATACTTTACACCAAGATATACTTGATGTTATAGAGGTTTCATGTTGTTAAATCAGGCTTTGAAAAAGTGAAATACGTTGTGTTAATTTGAAGTTACAAAACGAAGAAGTCGTCGACATTGTTTTCGATTTCGTGAACTTTTTCGTGACTTTAAATCGATCCTAGAATGATATCGAACCCCGTTGACTTCATTGACACAAAAGAATAAGGCTTTTGTTTGGAATGATAAATGTGAAGTGAGCTTTCAGGAGCTGAAGAAGAAGTTGACTACCGCACCAGTTTTAGCTTTACCAAACGGACATGATGGGTTACTTATTTATAGTGATGCTTCAAAGGAAGGTTTGGGATGTGTATTGATGCAGAACGGAAGGGTTATAGCTTATACTTCTCGAAAGTTGACTCAGTGTGAACAAAATTATCCGACTCATGACATGGAGTTAGCAGCGATCATTTTTGCACTTCACAAGTAGAAGAATATCTCTATGGGGCTAAGATTGAGGTATATACTGATCATAAAAGCCTTAAATATTTGTTTTCTCAAAAGGAGTTGAATAATAGGCAAAGGAGATGGATGGAAAGGTTAAAGGACCATGATTGTACCATTTTATACCATCCGGGGAAGGCCAATGTGGTGGCCGATGCTCTTAGTAGTAAAACTTATGTTTCTTGTTTGATGGCCCGAGAATGGAAAATGTTTAAGGATGTTCGGGAATGGGGTCCTTGTATGTCTAGCCATGGGGTTATATTTGCCAATATTCGAGCTACTCCGGTTTTGCTTCAGCGAATTAAGGAAACTCAAGGGAGTGATCCGGACTTGGAGAAGTTAATTGAGGGATTAGATGAGGATAAGACGGTGGATTTTTCTAGGAATAGTGATGGTGTTCTTTTGTTTCGAGGTAGAGTTTGTGTGCCGGCTATTGAGGATGTAAAACGACAAGTTTTGGATGAGGCACATAAGTCTAAGTATACGATTCATCCCGGGAGTACGAAGATGTATAAGGACTTAAAGAAGAACTTTTGGTGGAATGGAATGAAAAGGGAGATAGCTGAGTTTGTTTCGAGGTGTTTGACATGTCAAAGGGTAAAGGCGGAGCATCAACGACCAGCGGGATTATTGCAACCGTTGGAGATTCTGGAATAGAAATGGGAGAACATCGCCATGGATTTTGTGACTGGGTTACAACGGACTCGACAAGGTCCTGATTCTGTTTGGGTTATTGTTGATCGATTGACCAAGTCAGCCCATTTTCTCCCTATGGCAATGACTTATTCTATGGAGAAACTTGCTACTTTGTATATTCAGGAAATTGTGAGGCTTCATGGGGTTCCTGTTAGCATTGTATCGGATAGAGATCCACGATTCACTTCACGATTTTGGCAGACGTTGGAGAATGCTTTGGGTTCAAGGTTAACACTTAGTACGGCGTTTCATCCGCAAACAGATGGACAGTCCGAGAGGACCATTCAAACACTTGAGGACATGCTAAGGGCTTGTTCAATGGACTTTAAAGGCAATTGGGATTCGCATGCACCGTTGATAGAGTTTGCCTATAACAACAGTTACCATTCGAGCATTGGTATGGCGCCTTATGAGGCACTCAATGGAAGGAAGTGTCATTCCCCGATCTGTTGGGATGAGGTCGGAGAAGCGAAGTTATGGGGACCTGATATGGTTCATAAGTCAGCCAAAAATGTAAAGATTATTCGGGAGAGGTTGAGAACGGTCTAGAGTAGACAGAAGAGCTACACAGACAATAGGCGACGAGACCTTGAGTTTGAGGTTGGTGATCGTGTGTTCTTGAAGGTGTCGCCTCGAATTAGGGTTAAAAGATTTGGGAAGAAAGGAAAATTGATGCCGAGGTTTATTGGACCATTTGAAATTTTGGAAAGAATTGGGAAATTAGCGTATAGGCTTGCATTGCCACCTTGGATGTCGGGTATTCATGTCGTGTTTCATGTCTCAATGTTGAGGAAATATTTGTCTGACGCATCGCATATTTTGGAGTATGAACCGGTAGATTTGTCGACCGATCTCTCGTATGTTGAAGAACCTGTGAGGATACTTGACGCAAAAGAACATGTTTTAAGGACCAAGACTATCCATCTTGTGAAAGTTTTGTGGAGAAGTCACAATGTTGAGGAAGCCACATGGGAATTGGAACAAGAGATGCGTGAGAAGTATCCATCTTTGTTCAAGGAGATTGGTAAGTAAATTCGCAGGTGAATTTATTCTAAGGGGGTGAGAATGTAATACCCGTATCACTTGCATCATTTGCATGATCATTAATTATCACGTTCATGCGATGTTAGGCATATTTCATGAATATATTTACTTAAACATATTCTCACCCGTATTGGTTACATGCATTTTATATGCCTTGAATTTGTTGTTGAATTCGTGTTACCAATCGTGCTAATCTTATGTTATACTTCTAGTTTCGTTTCCGAACTTTTCGGGAACTTTCCGTGAGTATTTTGATCTCATTGTGGACTTAGAATCATTTATGGTTCGTCGAGAACAACTTTGGGAGAGTTTTAAAACTGATTGAGACTTACTGGGCACAAAGCGATCGCCCTGTTACCTTCCTAAGCGATCGCTCTCTAGACAGTAAGTCGTACCCTTAATCTGGGCAGAAAGCGATCGCCCTGATTCTCACCAAAGCGATCGCTCTCTAGGCAGAAAGTTGTATCTTGAATCTGGAAACAAAGCGATCGCCCAGTAATCCACAAAGCGATCCCTCTGTACCAAAGCAATCGCCCTGTCCCAACTCGAAACGATCGCTTCGTTGGCAGAATGTCAGATTTTGCCTACGCGCCCATGACAGCTGTTACGAAAATTTTTATTATTGACCAACATTGACTCCCAGTCCTTGGCCAAGGTTGAGCCACGTCCCCCATCACTTAAATCAGACTTCTTGGACCCTTATAACACCATGAGAGAGTCTTGAACACTCTCATTTCAACCATTAACACCAGAAAATTTCAGAGAAAAAAAGTGAAGGTTCTAGAGTGAGAAAGTGAGCTAGTTTGCTCATTTGGTGTCCAAATTACAATCCAACTTCACCATTTTGGAGCTACTAACTAGGAGAACACATTCCCTGGTTTGCATGTGGGTTTCTTAAAGTTTTTCTTAGTTGTTTTCATCAAGAGGTAAGCTACTACCCCTCTCCTTCTCCATTTATGTCTTGTATGACATCCTAGCCTTGTAAAATGGCATTTATATGTTGAAATCAACATGTTGGAGTATGTTTTGTTGTTGAGCCATGTGAAATTCGTGGATGATATGTTTTGTATGTTAAAAGACTTGTTTTGACTTGGTTGATACACATAGAAATGGTATCATTTGCTAAATCTTGAAGTCCAAATGGTTTCTCTTCGATTCGAACTCATTAGAAACGAATAATGACTCTAACGGAGTCAAATAGGTTTTCATAATTGATGAGACCACGTGTGTGACTTGGGGATTTTGTTGTGATACGAGAGTTTTGTCGGGAAAATTAGATACCTGAAATTGTGCATGATGTTGTTGTTTAATTCTCGTAAATATTATGAGATGGTTGATTATGTGAGTAGGATTATTATGACCTACTTGAGACATTCATGTTGAATGATGTTGTGCTCCCTATTTGGAGTTTGAATTGTTGTTGAGAATGTCAAGTAAACATCTACTTGTACATTTGTTATGTCCATGGATTATTTGTTGGCGGTGTATTGACGCTCGATTATTGCGGGAGCCGGGGCTACATAATAATTGAAGACCAATACGCTAGGCCTCGCCTTACCGTTGGCCGCGGTAGGGGCATAGCGCCATTTGTTGTATGGAATAAACGCAACCTTGGTAAGCTATTCTGTGGTTGATTCTTGGGTTGTAAGGACTAAGATCACCCGTCGACGTGAATACAGAAAATGGTTCACATAGTATTGGTTATTGGTTAACGGTTATGATTCGTCGATCGAGCACGTCAACAACGGCTCCTACATTGGTATATCATATGTTGGTTGGTTGGAAGTATTGGGTATATTGGAGGTGTACCTCAATACTATATCCTTTAAGAATGTGTTTACATATCGCCCTTATATGGTTCCTACATATGCGAATGTAGGTCATGATTTCCAACTGGTATGGGTCGGTTGGCGATTGTTGAGCCTCTCGTGTAGTGTAGGGTAACGTGTTATTATGAGATGCTCATTATGCTATGCTTTGAGGTTGATATATCTTGTTATAGCTTGTATCACTTGTTCATATTATTCTCTTGCATCTTGTATGACATATTGTTGCATTAGTAGCTTATTGAGTTTTAAACTCACCCCGTTCAATGTTTATTTGTTTTCCTTAGATCACGGTCCGGCGAGGAACCCTTATTTGTGTTTTGCTTGGTCTTGGCGTTTTAGCAGGTTGTTCTTTTGGGCCTTTGTAATTCTTTTGGTGAGGTCGAGGGTAAACATTGTTACTTAAACTATGTAATGTTGGGTAGTGTGTTGGTCTTTGTGAATGTAATATTCTTTTGGTTGTGCCGACATGGTTGTCGTGCATGATGTATTTATTAATATTCGTTACTTCCGTATACTCTGATTTGAAGATTGTTATGGTTCTCCGAGTTTGTTGCTCGTGGAGGTTTATGTTATATGTTTGATTTTGTATTCAAACCAAGTTTTAAACAAGTTTAGTTCCGGCTTATTATTATGCCGATGAAGTATTGCTTTGGTTTTAAACAAAAGTTTTGCACGTGCATTACAGGGTTTTATGCATATGCTTCATACTTGCATCTCTCACGCATGAAATTTTTATAATGCGTATTTTGTGTGTCCCATTCGCGGTCCGACTCGGGATTCCATGTAGGAGTCCGGGTGCGGGTCGCGACACCGCGCCCTAGCGCGCCTGGTATGGACAGCTTTGACAGTTTTGTGTTTTTGACTTTTTTGTTGATTTCCACCTCATGCTTGGCCTTCCTTATCTGGGCTAGAATGTGGGTAAGGCTTGGAAGAACATATATCAGCCTTCTAAACTCAGAAAACATCCAAATCTCTCTCTCAAATCCTCCAAAATTCCACTTTTTAACCTAGGGTTTCTTGCACAAGCTTTTGTTCTTTCACCAAAGCAACACAAGGGAGTTTGTTTAAGTGCGTTTGTGGCTGGTTCTAGCACTAAAATACAGGGGTGAATCAAGGGTTTTGCTCTTTGATTTGGTAAGGGACCATTAACTTGTTCATGTTTGTGTTTAATCGGTTTATTTCGGCTATTATCAATTGCTAAGTTGTTATTATGGAAAGTTTGTGATTTTTAGCCATGCTTTGATGTTTAATAGGCTAAAATTAATATGGGTATGTGTTAATAAAGTGTATTGATGTTCATATGATCCTTGGAATTGTTGTAATTTGATTATATCCTCGAATTGGTGAAACTGGCAAGAATTCGACTTGAACAAAGTATGTGACATGGCTGAGATTTAGGGTTTGTGACTTGATATTGAATGATTTGAGATGGTTAAAGTGTTCATTATGTTGATTTATGAATCTAGAACTTGAATTGATCCTTGGAGGATAACCGAAATGCCGTATTTGTAACCGAATATGGAATAAAGTGTGAACGTGAACTTGACTGACCGGATGTGCACATTCGAATACTAACTTCCAGGGGGTTTTGGTTGACTACCGATTGTCATGGGGTGGAGTGCAGTGATAGTCGGGTTGTGGCAACCTTAATCCGGCCTGTCTCCCTATTTCTGGCCAAAGTAAGGTTTACACCACGTAGATTGTTGGACAAGAGTGGTGTTGTCACATGGATGCCAAGGTTGTAGGGACTTGGGGCATGTTGACTTATTCCGCGGAATATCTTATATATGAATTATATGGTTACAATGATTTTATATGAGCTTTAAAGCTGAATGGTGTATAAGGGAAGCCGGTGAGTAAGAGGTGTACCTTGACTCTTATATCCTGATATGTGTGATATTTACCTGTTTAATGTGTAATATGAACTGTTGTTAGCTCATTACTTTATAGGGTGGTCATTATTTCCAACTGGTATGGGACAGTTGGCAGTCGTGATCCTTCTTGCGCTGGTAATGGGACTTAGTTGGTTATTGATTATGCTGGTTACTTGTGACTTACTTGGTTATAACTTATGATGATTATATTCTGCTTGTGTTAGCATTCTATTAATGTTGCATACATGTATAACATGCATAAGTTTAGTAGAATCTTATTGGGTATAGGTGACTCACCCCTTCATCATTGTTTTTCCTTAGATCTGAGCGTGGTGAAGGGTTCACGTGCGTGAGGCTGTGCAGCTCGTTGCGAGATTAGAAGGTGGTTATTCTTTTGGGGTAGACTTTATTGTGTAAATGTTAGACAGTGGTTGTTATGCTGTCTAGGTTTTAAACACTGTTCTGTTGTAATGTATATAAAGGCTGGATGCCTTCTATGTTGGTCTGTATATTGGTTGGATGAGTTGTGTAAACTCAGTTGTGTATTTTCAGTTTATGAGGTTGGATGGCTTATCGCTGTACTTTTATTTCTGCTGTTATATTGTTTATCAGGTGGTTATTTTGATTATGTTTAGTCGGGCCATGGCCGAATTTAGGCTATGTGTGGTAACTTGAATTAGGGTGTGACAACCATAATGATAGCTGCTAACTCCAAATCATACATAGGATAATTCTATTCAGACGGGGTCAATTTCGTTGAGGCATAAATGATAACTTTCCTATTCTGCATCAAAACACAACCCAGTCCTTCTTTAGAAGCATCGCTATACACAATGAAATGTTCATTTCCATCAGGAAAGGCAAGAACTGGAGCTGATGTCAATCTTCATTTAAGTTCCTGGAAGTTGTTCTCACACCTATCGTCCCACATAAAAGGAATTTTCTTTCGAGTCAAATTTGTTATTGGAGTAGCAATCTTCGAAAATCCTGGTATGAATCTTCGGTAGTACCAAGCTAAGCCCATAAAACTATGAATCTCTATAACTGTACTGGGTCTCTTCCATTCAACAACTGCCTCCACTTTAGTAGGATCAACTGTAATGCCGGTTTGTGACACGACATGCCCCAAAAAAGTAACTTCTTCCAACCAAAATTCACATTTACTGAACTTGGCATACATTTTCTTCTCTCGCAGTAAGTTTAGCACCAATCTTAAATAATGGTCATGTTCCTTTTCATACTTCGAGTAAACTAGTATATCATCATTAAACACTACTACGAAGTTATCTAGATAAGGTTAAAATATTCTATTCATCAAATCCATGAAAACTGCAGGCGCATTAGTCAACCCAAATGGTATAACAATGAACTCGTAATGCCCATACCTCGTTCTGAAAGCATTCTTTGGAACATCTTCTGCTTGAATTCTCAACCGGTGTTAACAATTCTTAAATCAAACTTTGAAAATACAATGGTCCCCCATATAACTGGTCAAACAAATCATCAATGGGTGGTAAAGGATATTTATTCTTCATAGTTACTTGATTCAGCTGTCGGTAATCAATACATAGCCTCAGTGTCCCATCTTTCTTCTGACAAATAAAACTGGTGCACCCCAAGGTGAATCACTTAGCTTAATAAACCTTCTGTCAAGTAACTCCTACAACTGAATCTTCAATTCCTTTAATTCAGCAGGTTCCATTCTATAAGGTGCTTTTGAGATTGGTGTTGTGCCTGGCAGTAACTCAATACAAAACTCTATCTCTCGTTTAGGTGGCAACGAGAAATCATTAGGAAACACATTTGGATACTCACATACTACGGTACCTCTTCAAGTTTAGGTATGGCCTTCTGCTTATCATATATATATACTAAATACCCAGTTCACCCACTAGCAATCAATTTACCAGCCTGTAATGCAGAAATGATATACAATCTACTACCTTCTTTTTTGCACAAGAATTGCAACTCAGGCTAACTCGGGATTTTAAAAGTAACTAATTTATGATAACAATCTACATGAGCATGATATGTACATAGCCAACCATACCCAGTTTAATATCAAAATCCCGAATATATAACACACTCAAATCAGTAGGCAAACTACAGTTACCCAGAAACACATCACAGGCCGTATAGACAACACTAGCTACCACTTATTCCCCCATCGGGGTTGATACCTCCAACATATAAGGCAATGCATGTGGTTGCACATGCAAATTCACAACAATATGAGATGCCACATATGAAAATACAGGCTCTAGACTGAAAAATAGTAAGAGTACTTCCTACGACAGACGTAAACTCAAGAACATATTTCTGGTCTAAGGCAAACACACGCCCCTGGACATTCGGTTTCCCATCACCCCCTCTCTTGACATCTAAGGTCTATTGATTCTTTTTTTGTGGCTACTGATTCTGTGATTGAGTATTCTTCCATTTTGGACAATGGCTACGGTAATGCCCAAATTCCCCACAAGTAGTACACTTACCCTGCTTTGCCCAATAATTCTCTGTTGTATGATAACCCTTGCCACAAAAAGTACACACACTAGTAATAGTCTGCTGTCCTGATGCCATGGAACTACCAGTATTATTCTTTGATTGCTGTCCTGTTTGATGATTAAATTGATGGTTCCCTTGTTGTCCCTGCTGTTGTGTCTGTTGTTGTCCCCGTGGTGATTTCTGGGAATGACAATCTCGGTTACCCTGTCCTCCTCTATTATAGTAGTTTCCTTGTCCTCTGGCACCTTGTGAGTTAGATCTACCTCAGTTACTGTTACCCTGACCTCTTCCACTTCGTTTGGGTAGTCTGCTGCCCAAACATTGCAGCTCTCTTCAATTTTTGTTTTTCCAGGTCATTCTCTACAGATAAAGCTCGACCCACTGCTGATGAATAAGAAGTAAGCTCGAGTGAAAACAACTTGTTGCGAAGTTCTGCATAAAGTCCCTTCACAAACTTTCTCACTTTTCTATCCTAAGTAATGAGAAAATGAGTGTTATACCTAGCCAACTGAGTAAACTTTGCCTCGTACTGAGCCACATTCAAATTTTCCTTTTCCAGTGTGATGTGAATCGAACCATGGCCACATTCAAATTTTCATTGTGTTTAAGTAAGGTTCGAAAACCTAGACATGGTTTTGAGTCTTGTGCTCGAATTGTTGAGTCCTTTGATTACCTTGAGGAAGGTAATTCTCATGATAAAGTGTGGAATAGCAGGTTGTCTACTAACGAATTTTGTCTTGTGGCAATGAATAGTACTGTTGTATTATTACTTATTGTCCAAAGAGGAGAAATGGTTAGATTGATTTTCCGACCTGGTAATGAACTTGTTGTTAGCAGATTGTGTGCAAGCAATTTTCCTCCTATAACAATACATGTTGTTGTTGTGTTAATCATGGTGACACGGAAACGGGAATTTGTTAGGATGATTTTTAAACCCGGTGAATGTAAGGAAATTGTTGTTTTCTGTACACTTTCTCAAAAATGTATCTTGTCTGCTTCCATGAGTTGTAAGATATTGTGTTTTGAGGAAGGTAAGGACTTGCATGTTCACTCTCATAACTTCAAGAGATTACTTTGTATTTATGGAGAGTTTGGATGTATCAAAATCCCAAAACATGTAAGGGATTTGATTTTGAATAATAAGTTGTCCTTACTGCGTTTGAATGTTGACTTGTTGTGTATGACCTTTGAATATCTTACTTGACATAGTTTTGTCAGATTTCTTACACAGGTTAAGGAAAGGGTCATTGTGGAGCACGTGGATGACAATTTCAGAATAGTCTTTAACGGTAAAATGCATGTTAGTGCATATTTTTCATTGTTGCTGATTTGTTCCCTTATTGACACAGGTGTTGATTCGAGGTCGAATCCTTTTGAAGAGAGAGGGAATGATGTGAATCGAACCATGGCCTTTATCCTATTAGGTGGACCAAGGATTCGTACGCATGCAAAGAGGATTCAAGAGGCGTTTTTGTCACTGGTAGAGAATACCAAGTCCAAAACAACAATCGTAAATGATCTGTTACGTCAAGGGAGGTTCGTTTGCATGTTGGAAACCTTAACGACGTCACAAAGCAACAAAATTTCAACAGACCATGCGCCCTAGCGCAGCCAAACCGCGCCCTAGCGCGCCTGCTTTCAGAAATTTCAAAATTTTTGACAAACTTCAGAATGTGCTCGCGCCTTAGCGCGCCTTTTTGTGCGCCCTAGCGCGACATCACGCGCCCTAGCGCAGCCAGCACCGCGCCCTAGCGCGCAACTTGTCTGCAATTTCAATTTTCAGAGTCAAAGTTCAGGGAAGGGCCACGCCTTAGCGCGCTAGAAGCCGCGCCCTAGCACGCGTACGGACGCTTGAAATTTGGTTAGATTTTCTGAAGAGTTTTCTTCCTTGTTTTTATCACCCTCGTTTTTGGTGATTGAGAATCATTTTTGGCAGACCTTGTTGACTATATAAGTGGGTTTTCTTCATTGTAAAAGTAACTTAGATGATATTAAAACTTTGATTTATCAATTTTCACTTTTCGGAGAGAATTGTGACAATCGAATTTCTTGGAATAGAAATTCAAACACTTGAACTTATCAATCTCGAGGATCGCGGGTTTGTGGCGTTCCGTGGTTGTTGTTCGTAGATAATCGCGTCTACCGGGTAACAATCGCACCCCAAGGTTCCTAGTCAATCGCGACTAGCGGGTTGAGGGAGATCCAATTATCATTTCTAAATTCTACGTTTTGTCTTGTCTTCGTCTTCGAATCTTCAAATTGACTTCTTCGATTCGATCCTCGTCGGAATCACATCACAGTGTCATGAACTCCATTTCTCTATGTTCCTGAACCACAGTTGGAATGAAGTTCTTCTTGAATTCTGGCACTAAATTAGCCCATATCTAAGGAATCCCTTCAGTCTCCCATTTGTTCTTAATCAGCATCCACCAATTATCTGCTATGCCTTCCATCTTAAAAGTTGCAAATATTACCTTCTCTTCCTCAGAACATCCGAGTGTCTTAAACACTTTTTCCATTCCCTCAAGCCATCTTTCAGCCTTTAATGCATCAGGTTTACCATCATAGCTCTTGGAATTTAGTTTCAGAAACATCTCAAGTAGTGTGGTACCGTGTATAATACCAGTAGAAATTGGATGAGGATTCTGATTACCTGCATTCTGATTTACCATCTACTATTAGCTGCACCTTACTGTGCTAACAATGTAGTCAACCTGCTAAGTACTGCAGCCTGATTATTGTCACTCTGTTGTGCTATTACATGAGTCAACCTTTCAATAGCTTGATATACACAATCAAGCCCTTCATATTGTACTCCACCTACTGGGTGAATAGGGGGAACATTTACATGACCTTCAGCTCCTTCCTGGAGTCCTGCCACACTCGCACCGGCTCTATGTGAATCACGTCTCTTTCTTCTTGACACCACCATTGCTCACCTACACACAACTACCCAATATTAGACATATACAAATAACCTCTAGGACAAGAATCCTCTCCTGGCTTCTAGCTTAACAAAAGCTCTGATACCAAACTATCACACCCCAATTCAAGCTCTTATATAGAGCCTAAATTTGGGCATGAACCGGCTATACGAAATCAAAATAACCACTTGTTTAACATAATACAACTGCGGAATAAAAACATGGCGACATGCCATTCAACCTCATAACTGAAAAATATACAACTGAGTTTACAAAACTCATCCAACTGATATACAACCCAAAAGAGAAGGCATCCAGCCTTTATATACAAAACAAAAAAATCTAGTGTTTAAAACCTAGACAGTATAACAAGATTACTGTGTAACCAAATCACAAAATAAAGACTACCCCAAAAGATAATCAACCACCTTCTATCTCGAGACGAGCTGTACAGCCTTACGCACGTGACCCTTTTGTCTCGCTTCGATCAGGAAAACATTAGTGAAAGGGTGAGTCACCTATGACCCAGTAAGATTCCACTATACTTATTCATGTTATGCATGTATACAGTAGTAATAGGATGCTAACACATAGCAACACATAATCATCATAATTGATAAACAACCAAATCTCATTACCAGCACAAGAAGGCTCACGACTGACAACTGTCCCATAACAGTTGGAAGCAATGACCAACTTACAAAGCAATGAGTTATACAACATTTCAATCATGTATTTAAACAAGTAGTAACATCATGGGAACATATACAATAGGATATCAAAGTCAAGGTATACCTCCGACTAATCAGCTCCCCTTATAACCCTACTTGATTTCGAAGTTCATATCAAATCATTTCAAGTCGTATCATTCGTATATTCCGCAGAATAAGTCAACATGCCCCAAGTCCCTACAACCTTGGAAACCATGAGATAATACCACTCTTATCCAATAATCTACGTGGTATACTCTCTATTTTGGCCAAAATAAGGACACAGGCCGAATTAAGATCGCCACAACCCGACTATCACTGCTCTTCATCCCATGAAAGTCGGTGGTCAATCAAAACCCCCTAAAAGTTATCATTCATTGTGCACTTTTTGTTAACCCATTTCATGTTCACACATTATTCCGTATTTGTTTACAATTTTCGTATTTCATTTATCCTTCAAGGATCAATTCGAGTTCTAATTTCATGAATTAACATAATGAACAAGCTAACCATCTTAAACAACTTAATACCAGGTCACAACCTCTCTATCGGAGTCATGTTACACACTTTAATTAGGCTAGTTTCTCGCCAATTTCGCCAATTCAAGTATACAATCAAATTACAATGTATTCAACGTTCATATAAACACCAATACATTTTATTAACACATACCCATAATCATATCAGCCTATTAAACATCATAGCATGGTTGGAATTCATGATTTCACCATAATAACAACTCAATGATTTTATACAATCGAAATTAACCGATTAAACTACAACATAGATAAGCTAGAGGTCCCTTACCTAAATAGAGAGTTAAACTACCAGTTATCCCCTAAATTCTAATGATTAGAGTAGCCTAGAACTCAGTTATATCAACCCTTAGTTTATGCCTTGATGGAAGAACAAGTTATCATGTAACAAACCCAACAAACCCTAGGTTGAATTGATGGAATTTGGAGAATTTTTAAGAGAGAATTGTATAATTTGGTGTGTTCTAAGGCTGTAATATGTTCGCTCACCAAATACCCACGACCTAGGCCAGAAAAGGGAGCCTAAACCAGGAGGTGGCAGCACTAAAACATCCAAAATTCGAGCTGGCAAGTTTCTGTGTCAGGCTGGCGTGGTCGCGCTAAGGGAAGGGGCACGAGCGCACCTACTATTCACACCCTCCATCCAATTTTTTTGTTTCATGCTATTTTCTTGGTTTGATTACTCGGGTACTCCTAGGTTTGATTGTATAACACTTATAACACATCAAAAGTTGTCTCTAAAGGTTCCATATCATCCTAGGATCAAATCAAAGTCACAACAAAGTTTACGAACCCGAAAACAACATCGAAAACCGATTCATTTTGCAACTTCAAAATAACACAATTTTTTTCTCTTTTTCAAGGCTCGGTTTAACAGTATGAAACCTATATAACATCAAGTATATATAGGTTCAAAGTATCATGGCTCATCACTTCCATTTTAATTCGATTTACGTCACGTACCAATATAAGAAAGTAACATACCGAAACATGCAAACATGATTTTATGACTCATCTATTTGTAATCATGAGCCAAGATAATCAAGTTAACAATGCATGCACATAATCATAAGATTAATATGCTAATGAAACGCTTGGGTATTACACTACCCCTCTTCTTCTTGATTTATATCTTGGATGACATTCTAGACTTGTAAAATGTTAAAATCACCATGTTTGAGTATGTGTTACTATATTTGCCATGTAATTTTGTGGTAGACTTGTTATATGTGTTGAGATACTTTTCTCTTGTTAGGTGTTCAAAGAATTGGTACAAATTACTAAGGTTAAAGTATGAGTGATATTCGTCAATCCAAACTCATTAGAAACAAAAAAATGACTCTAATGGAATTGGTAAGGATTTCATAATCAATGAGACCACGTGTGTGATTTGTGAACTCGTTGGTGATTTGAGAGACTCGTTGAGTAATTAGGTTACACAATTTGTGTTTGTTGATGTTACCTTAATTCTCGTAATTTATGTGTGTTTGTTATTTATGTGAAGTGAGATTATTATGACCTGCTTGTGACATACATGTTGTTATCATTATTGTACTCCCTACTTTAGAGTATGATTTATTTATTTTAAATTTTAAGTAAACATCTACTTGAGCATTTAGTTAAATCCATGGCATATGTGTGTGGCGGTGTATTGACGCTCGTTTATTGCGAGAGCCGGGGCTACGTAATAACTGAAGGCCAATACATCGGGCCTCGCCCTACCGTTGGCCATGGTACGGGTATAGCACCAATTGTTGTATGGAATAAACACAACATTGGTAAGCTATTACGTGGTTATTTCTTGGGTTGTGGGGATCGAGTTAACCAGTCGGCGTGAATACAGATAATGGTTCACATGGTATTGAGTTATGGTTTTGGTTCGTCGATCGAGTACAACATCAACCAACGGCTCTGACATTTGTTATTACATTGGTTGGTTGGTTGAAAGTATTGCTTATGTCGGAGGTGTACCTCAACACGATATTCTTTTAAATGTCTTTACATATCGTTCTTATATACTTCGTATACGAGCGAATGTTGGTCATGATTTCTAATCTATATAGGTCGGTTGACGATCGTTGAGCCTCTCGTGTAGCATAGGGATATGTGACTTCATGTTATATTTGTGAAATGCCTTACTTTCTGAATGTTATATCATGCTATAGCATGTTATACTTGTTATTATAGTTGTCTTGCATCTAGCATGTCATATTGTTGTATTAGTAGCTTATTGAGTTTCGAATCACCCCGTTCCTTATTTATTTGTTTTCCTTAGATCACTATCCGGCGAGGAACTGTTAGGAATATGCCTGTAAATCAGCTGATATATATGTATGCATATTCCAACACGGTGATTTGCTTGTTCCCATTACAACGCATGTTTCACAAGTGGCTAAAAGGGCCGTACGGTTAGTGTGGCGGCTTGTTGAAACAATGCATAGGTCATTAGACTAGGAAGTCTTTGTACATATCCGAGTCTTTGTCCTACCGAATGATGACAAACCTTCATATGAATCAAGCTCTTCAATTTGCCGGTTGACGTGACTATCGGCAGATGTCTCACTAGCGACATTTCCCTTCGCTATGATGCCTAAATAGCCATCTCTACATCGCAGTTCTATATCGGCGGACTCTAGTATCCGCCAAAGCACTTCATCGAACAAGCTGCAGAGAAGCTATTTATTCAAGAGGAACATCGTGACCATCGGCGGTTTCTACACCGCGGTTCTATAATGGCGGATCTCGAAATCGGCCAAATCCTCATCAAAACAAGCTGAGAAAGCGTAAGATCACGAGATACATCGGTCGTTACTCAATGCACTTCAAGACAAAATAGATCCGTTACAAGATCTGTCTGACAAATCCAAGATACGCATCGATGTCTGCACCTTCACGTTTATCCAATAGACATTTCCTCTTCTGAACAGTGTTCGCGGTCTTCAAAGCTTCATTTCCAGAAAAGGCCAAGCACAGGACGCTGCACTACAGTCAAAGCAATGAAACGTCCACATCAATCAGCTGCATCCAGGCTAAGCTCGACACGTCCAACTATGTCCAGCCTGTGTCCCAGATCATCTTCAAGATTCAAACCTAACTGAAGGTCTTTGCCCAACAAATCCAAAGATGTACTCGCCTACATCACGAGATTCGATCACCAACGGGCATAAACCTATTCAATACACCAACGGTCACCTCTTCTTCTCCAGCTATATAAGAAGACTCTCATCCTCATTTCTAAAGAGCGAGCACAAGAGAACAAGAGAGAGAGCACAAGCACTCTAACACACAAATTGTGTATGCTTATGCTTGAGAAAGGTTGTGGTATTGATCTTCATTTCTTCAATCCAGAACCACTCCTTCAGAGTGAGAAATCACAAGTGTAAGAACAAACACTTTGTGAGAGAGAGAGAAGAAAATCCAAAAGCTGAGAAGCTCTGCTTGATCAACAACCTTGTTGTTGATTTGAGTTCTTCTTCCTTCGAAGAACTCAGTCTCTTCAGTGGCCTCAACTCCATCATTCAATAAAGAGACCAAGTATCTTACAGATCGTTGAAGCCAGACCAAGCTTGAAGATGTCCGATGAAGAGCCAGAACTTACATGTCCAGATTGCATTCATATCGGCAGACTTATACTACATTATAAGCTGTGCCGATTGTGCAATAAGGTGTCATCATTGTTGGTCGAGTGCTTAGCACTCAGTTGTTCAAATATATGCTATTTGAACAACTCCTAATATTCTCTTCTCACAACAAATATATCAAGTTGAAACTACGGGAAGATGTCTTAATAAATATTAAATACATCTTCTAATGTATTTTCGATATATTTGATTTCGCTTTCTTCATTTCTCCTTCTTTTTCCTAAGAAGATTGCTAGGTTAGAGATTCTAGGTTGATGTACTAAGCATGTTTGCCTTTGAGCAAACCTCTGCTGAATTTTAATATAAAATATATAATTGTTACATTCAGCCTTGATTTCTCTTTCGTGTATAATTTGCTTTATCATGTGCAATCTGTTTAAGGAAAGTAAATGATGCATCTAATACAGATTATAGTCAACTGTCAAGCTCTCTTTCGATCAAATCTTTGATTACTTTAATCTAAATTGTTGAACTTATCTTGTTTATTTTCCATTGCTCAAACTCATTTCCATCGCTAAGTTCAACATACATCTTCCAACCGCATATTTCATATCTCTGATCCTAGATGTCCATGATCTACATCTGCGATCTAAGATGTCCGATCACTCTATCTTCAGCTAATCATTCAGTATGAGGAAGATGATCTATGTGTAGTAATCATTTCATCTACTTTTCAATCTAAATGTAAAATTTGGATGAAATTTTTATTACACCAAGTATAGGCTATTCACCCCCCCCCCCCTCTAGCCTATACACTGAGCAACCCTCGGACCTAACAGGAACCCATAGTAATTTGCGTCGTCTCGGTGAGCTTGTCAGGTTGTACATTTGGTTAACAGCTCCTTGAGCCTTTGTACTTTCTTTTGGTGAGGCCGAGGTTGTACATGGTGATGTAAACTTTGTAAAGTTGGGTAGATGTGATTGTACTTGTACTTGTGTAATATTATTTTGGTAGCACCGACATGGTTGTTGGGCTTAGTGTACTTAGTTAAAACTTGTTATTTCTGCACACTCTGATTTGGTTACTGTAGTTGTTTCCGAGCTTGTTGCTAGATGATGTTCATGTTTTAGTGACACTCCTCATATTAGAATTTCTTAATTGTTGTCTTTTTTCGGTATTCTATCGATGTATTTCCTTTTCGAGGTCAAGCTCCTCCGTCCTCCCATTTATAAGGGCCAGGCTGGTTGTCCCCCTCAAGTTTGTATTTTTTTTTTTATTTCAATAAAATCTAGCAGGGTGCTGCCCCTGTTTCCTTTAAAAAAAAAATTTTAAAAGGTTCATATTTTAGTGGTTGTTGTCTCCAAGTTTACTAGCTCGTAGAGGTGTGTTTTAAATATGTTTAAACGTCTTGTGTTCTCCGGCTTGTTGTTATGCCGTTGAGGTTTTGTTTTGTTTTTAAATATCATACACTTGCATTAACAGGGTTTTTGCATCAAGAATAAATTTTGAAATCATGATTTTGTGTTCTTGTCTCATGCACCGGACGAGGTCCCACATAGGATCTTGGGTTAGGGTGTGACATATATAACCACCAATATACTTATCGACTTTGAATCTCCTTTTGAGCAGCTTCTGAATGAGAACAGGTTAGATAAGGCAGTTGATGAGTTGGTTCATAATCCTCCTGTTGTTTCTCCGAATCGGTTTGTCGTCTTCCAAGACTTTAAAGATGAGATTGAGGAAAATGGTGGTGAGACTTCTCAGATTGATGCTTTGCTCCTAGCTAATCGAGATATAGGCAAGAAAAGTAGGAAGCCAAAGTCTGTTTCTTTCACTGATAGAACTACTCGGTCTAAATCGCAAAATAAGCCCAATGATTCAACTGACTCAGCTGGTCCCCATGGATGTTAAATCTCTATTCTGAAATTTGCGTGGAGTGGGCAATGATTCCACTATTTCTCGTCTAAAAAGACTTAGCAAGCTTCATCAAATCTCGTTTCTTTCTATCTTTGAACCCATGATAGATAAGTCTAAAATGCCTTTAATAGCCCGAAGACTTAAGTTTTGTTATTTTTTTTCTGTAATAGCTCTGGCTCCATTTGGGTTTTTATTAAGTATTCTTTTAACTGCCAGGTTGTGTCTGATTCTATGTAGCAATTCACCATGCAGATTCAGCACTTTACTTGGCCTAGTCCTTCTTTTATTACTTCAGTTTATGCTAAATGTTCCGTGGTTGAACGTCAGGATCTTTGGGCCAGCATTATTGATTTGGGTAATACTTTCGTGGACTCTCCATGGCTTGTAGGAGGGGACTTCAACATTATTCTTGGTTCTCATGAAAAGATTGGTGTTAATGGGTGCGATAGAATTAGGGCGATGGAATTTCAAGCTTGCTTGACTGCTGCTGGTCTGCCTGATCTTGGGTTTCAGGGAAGTCAGTTTACTTGGAGTAATCATCGTGATGGGCAAGCTACCATCTATCAGCGTATTGACCGAGCTATCTGTAACTCTTCCTGGGTATCCCAATTTGCTGCAACTCAGGTGGACCATTTGAATCGTACATGTTCAGATCATAGTCCTCTTCTTATATCCATCTCTTTGAATGCTGGATTTAGGAAGTCTTCCTTTCGGTTTTTAAATGTTTGGACATCCCATAACTCTTTTCTGGACATTGTTAAAGCAGCCTGGGATCCGTATATTAGTGGGAGGCCTATGGTGCGATTTGCTGCTAAGCTGAAAGCTGTCCGTTCTGCTCTTGAAGTCTGGAATAAGCAATCTTTCGGCAACATCTTCCAGGCCTTCAAAGCTGCCGAGGATAATGTTCTCGAAAAAGAGCTGCTATTTGAGCTTAACAATTCTGATACGAACCATGAGGCTCTCCATTTGGCTCAAGCTCAGCTCAAACTTAAGATCAAAATTGAGGAAGATTATTGGCGTCAAAAGTCTCATTTGAAATGGCTGAAGGAGGGGGATGAAAATACAAAGTTGTTCCATTCTTCGGTTAAACAAGCTCATCGGAGGATGTATATTCATAAAATTACTAATTTGCAAGGCAATTCTATTTCTTCAGAGTTTGATATTAAGGCTGCAGAAGTGGACTTTTATAAGGATCAGCTTCAAGCAAGTCAATGTTCTGATGAAAGGTTAATTGATGTTATTCCTTCCTTAGTCTCGGGTGAGCAGAATTCTTCTTTGGTTAATCCCCCTTCCATTGAGGAAGTTAAAGATATTGTTTTTTCTCTAAGTGGGGATAGTGCTGCTAGTTCGGATGGTTTCACTGGAAAAATTTATTCCTCTTGTTGGGAGATTATATCTGACGGCCTGTTCTTAGCTGTTTTGGAATTCTTTGCAGGCTTTCCGATGTCCAAGTCTTGGACAAGTACTCTTATTGTTACAGTTCCTAAAATAGAGCACGTCCAATCTTTCAAGGATCTTCGGCCTATTAGTCTCTGTAACTTCTATAACAAAATCATTACTAAGCTTCTCTTTAACAGATTGGCCCAAATCCTTCCCCTCTTAATTTCAGAGAACCAAAGTGCTTTTACTAAGGGTAGGCTTGTTCAAGACAATCTCCTTCTTGCTCGTGAATTGAATCATCACTTGGGAAAGAAGATTAATGGGTCTAATATCGTCATAAAGCTAGATATGGCGAAAGCTTTTGACCGTGTTTCATGGTTTTTCTTAATTAAAGTTCTCAGGAAATTTGGTTTTGGTGAAATCTTCATAGACATGATCTGGCAAATTATTTCCAATAATTGGTTTGTTGTGTTGGTTAATGGTGAAGCTATCGGTGTTTTTTCTTCATCGCGAGGTATTCGTCAAGGGGACCCTATCTCTCCCAGCCTTTTTATTATTGCGGCTGAAGTTCTTACTCGGGGTCTTAATAGATTGCACTCTAAGAACCCTCAATATGCCTTTTCTTCTTCTAGTGGATGTCCTATTATATCTCACCTTGCTTTTGCTGATGATGTGATCATTTATTGCAATGGTAATAGGCATTCTTTGGATCATCATAAGGATCTCCTCTCTCAGTATGAGAAATGCTATGGTCAATTGATTAACTCTAATAAGAGTTGCTTTATGACATCTTCCAGGCTGACCGAGGCTCGGCGTTCTTCTATTCACCGTCGTTTAGGTTTTCTCTATAAAGAATTTCATGTAACTTACTTAGGCTGCCCGTTATTTGAAGGCCAGAAAAAAAAATTTTGTTTGATCTGTTAGTTGCAAAGTTGCAAGGTAAAATCAGCTCTAGGGTTGGTCATCTTCTAAATCAAGCTGGTAAGGTTACTTTGATCAACACGGTTTTGCATTCTGTCACTATGTATCAATTAGCTATTCTAGATCCCCCTATCACTGTTATTAAGCTGCTTAATCGGATGATGGCCAATTTTTTTTGGGGCTCTATTGATAATAAGAATAAAGCTCATTGGATAGCTTGGGACCTTTGCTGTTGTCTTGTGCTGGAAGAAGGGCTGGGAATTAGATCTATCCCTGATATGGTTAGATTGTGGTTCAAGGTCACTGCTCAGTGTGGATGGATAACTAGTTGCCTGATACTATCTTGATTCATTCTCCTGCTAGTCCTTTGACTCGGGTTAATGAGATCTTCAGCTCTCCTTCCTCCATTATTGAAGCTGCTAAATCGGCTCTTGGTCCTGCTGCGCTTCCTTCCATTGATCGCCATGGAATTTCCATTTCTAATCATCCAGACTTGGCTTGCTGGAATATTACTTCGAGTGGTAAATTTTTGCTATCCTCCAGCTTGGCAGTTGGTTCGCAATCCTTCTTCTATTCTGGAATTGTGATTTAGGCCATAATAAAACTTACCTCCACGTCTTCTTACAAAGCCAAACTGCTCAAATGGTATGGTCTCATTTCAATCAACTTGGTAAGGTGTTTATCTCTATGCTTTCTACTGCTCAAAATTGTTTTGCTTGGTGGTATAATCATCCCAAATCTTCCCTGCATGTGATCACTCCCGTAATTGTTTTGTGGTTTCTTTGGAAATTCCGAAACAAGCCTCTTTATGATGGAGTTTGTAGTCTTTCGTGGGTTTTAATTGATCACATAAAGCATGAGCTCTTTTGCATTTTGAAGGCAGCTGGGCTTTCTTTTCACCCAGCTATGAGCAATTCTATGTTTACTTCTTCCTTCATTCGGTTTGGGAAATTTTCTAATAAAACTATTCGGACGGTGAAGTGGATTAAGCATCCGGATGGTAGAGTTAAACTTAACACAGATGGTGCTTGCTGTGGTAACCCAGGGTGGAGTGCTGGAGGGGGTATTGTTTGGAATGATAGGGGAGATATGCTTTTTGCATTCTATTCTTATTATGGGTTTTCTACAAGTTTTACTGCCGAATGCCGGGCTCTTTTTCAAGGGGTTAAGTGGCTGTATAATCAGGGATTCCGTAGTGCCACTATCGAAATTGATTCTAGAACTCTCTTGGATTGTGTTATTGGAAAATCTAGCCCTCCCTGGACTTGCCTCTATATGATTAGAGATATTCTCGCCATCCAAGCTTCCATGCAATTTTCTTTCTATCACTGTTTTCGTGAAGCTAATTCAGTTGCGGACGTTTTTGCTAATTTGGGGTGTGATCAAGGCAATGATGTGGAATTCAGGTCTTATTCCTCTCTTTCTAATGGCATTATTTCTTAGTTCTTTTAGTTGTCTTTGTATTTCTATTTCGAGGTTAGGCTCCTCTGTCCTCCCCCTTATAAGAGTCAGACTGATTGTCCCCCTCAAATTTGTATTTTCTCTTCTTTAATAAAATCTAGCAGGGTGTCGTCCCTGTTTCCCTAAAAATAATAATAATAATAAGACATACCCATAATCATATCAACCTAGTAAACATCTTAGCATGGCTGAATCACACAATTTCAACATAATAATAACTCAATAATCAAATATAACTGAAATTAACTGATAAAATTACTAACATGGATAAGATAGAGGTCCCTTACCCAATTAAAGGGCTAATCTACCAATTAATCTCTGAAATCCAGTGATTAGAACAGCTTAGTACACAATTACATCAACCCCCTTAAGCTACCTTGAAGAAAGAATAAAAAACCAAGTGAAATTTCAGCAAAACCCTAGGTTGATTTCATGAAGTGTGGAAAGAATTTTAGAGAGAAATATGTGTTTTTGTGTGTGAAGTAGGAGGTGGCAGCAAGGAATGAGTCAAAACATGAGTTGTCGCAATTCTAGATAAAAAGCGGCGCAGCTGCGCCATAAGGGCAGAGCGAGCGCGCCCACTTTTTATGCCCCGAGCTATTTTGTGCTGTTTCGTGTTATTTCCTTGGTTCGATTGCTCGGGCACTCCTAGATTTGAATGTATTACACTTATAACTAATCAAAAGTTGTCTCTAAAGGTTCCATATCAACCTAGGATCAAATCAAAGTCACAACAAAATTGACGAACACAAAAACAACATCGAAAATTGATTCGTTTGAGACTTCAAAACAACACAACATCTTTCTCTTTTTCAAGGCTCCGTTTAACATTATCAAACCCATAGAACTACAAGCATATCCAAGTTCAAAGTATCATGGCTCATTTCTTCCATTTCAATTCAATTTATTCCACGGAATCATGTAAGAAAGTAATATACCATGACATACAAACATGAGTTCATGACTCTTCTATTCGTACCCATGAGCCAAGATAATCAAGTTAACAATGCATGCACATAATCATAAGATTAATATGCTTATGAAATGCTCGGGTATTACCCTCTCTCCCCTTGTGACACCCAGATTTCATACACCTAGAATATACAAATTGTCCTATAAATAATTGTTTATTTATAAATGGACTAACACATGTTTTCATGATCATTTCAGGAAACAACACATCCAACAGGACTAATGACGTCCAATAAACACAACAAACATCAGTTAACTCAAACATGAGGGTCAAAACTAAAGATACAAAGCTTCAAGGGGCCAAAGTGCACCAAAAAAATCTGATAAAGACAAAAACATTATCTGGTGCACGGTTGCCTAGCCTGGTGCACCACGCACCAAACCATGTATGCCTCCATAAGTCAAGCCCGCAATGACAGTCTTTGACACAGTCGAAGTTGTGGACTTCCTTGGCCTCTCCTCCTACAAAGGTTGGTCCCCAATCTCAGAGGAAGCTTCCTCTAAACTTGGGGTAGAGAGTAACTCTCTCTCCCCCATATATATATATATATATATATATATATCATACAAGAGAAAGGGTTCCCGCCCTCACTCTCTCTCAGACACATAGTGCACTCCCTCCTTGTTTCTGAACATGGTAGTGAGTCACAACACATACACGCACAAAATCTCAGTGTTCTTTAAACACAAACAAAAAATGTAAGTCTTCCTTTCCTCAAATCGTAGCAGTGGGAGCACAACACAACCGCCTAGAACGTGGCCCAAACGATTCTGTAAAACGAAAGAAGGTAAAATCCTTTGACAAATACATTGAATGATTTGTAAATGTATATATAAGCTAGTTTAGATGTGTTTGATGTGTAAATATATATGTCATATCCGTTAAATTCGAGTTTCGGAGTTCCGTTCTTCATTTTTATACATTAACAGTGTGTTTAGTTTTATTTGGGTTATTTGTTTAGCTTCGATTCTTTGTTAAACTTGTGTATCATTGTTTATAAAGCTTTAAAACATGTTAATACGTGAGACCCTAAGATGATTCTAACTTCAAACTAAGTCAAGACACACCCAAAACTCACCCAATCAACCCGCATTGATGCTTGAATGATGATGAACACAAGTCTCGATTGCACACCGAGACAAACACGCAAAATGACACTCAAAACAACTCAACTTACTAGTTAACGACAAGACGAATGTGCTTGTCGAATCTAAACCAAGGCTAGGTCACACTAATGCGAGGGGTATACAATGTATACGAATACGAGTCGAAGTCAAGAATAGTCTCGCACATCTACAGAACTACCACACAACTCATTGTGGATCAATCACGAGTCAAATATTGTTTAAGTCTTATCATGTCATGCTTAGTAAGCATGACGACTCTCTCGATCTAATCAGGAAAGTCCACACAACACTATAAAAGGTCTTGTAAGCCAACACAAAGTGACTACGAGCGACATGGGAAGGAAATAGGAACGAGGCCCTATGCTACATCACAGCTAAACTTGTTAGGCTCACGGCTAGGCTTTAAGGACATGTTACGAGCATGTAAAGGGTTCTCAACCCAAGATGAGTATAGGAGGGGATGAATAAGATGATATTAAGCATGTCAGATTGTTGGGGTCTTACACTCGGGGTCACCTAATCATGACCGAACGAGTTTTAAACGTCGTAGGATTTCAACACACTACTCATAGTAATTATTAAATCCCAAATTTGACTCAATTGAGTCTTAATGCTATGTTTCATAACAAGATCATTGTCGTTATCACTCGAGATTCACACTCAAGTTGCAAACATTAACAAATTCCATGTTAACCGGGATTTATGCTCAACCCTAACCATAACCAAACATCATCATATCAAGCTCTAATCTCAAACATATAGATTCCTACACATAATATCAATTTATAATGATAGAAACACCCATTATAGCATGTTTATCATGGATATTATGATCTAGCATACTTTTAAGCTAAAATAAGAAAGACAAGGGGTTAGTAGCTTACCAAATATTGCGATTCCATCGAAAAGGCTAAGTGTTTCTTGGATAGAAACGATGCCCTCGTCGAGCTCTACTCAATTCTGAAGTTTGATCGTCAAACCCATGCCAAATTCTTGCGAAATGTTCACGTTCATTCTCTATCCGTGAATCCACCAATGGATCTCAAGTTAAATCAGGTAGGAAGACTCCCCTCGTTGAGCTCTACAAAATTTTGAATTTGGATCGTCAAGATCCAGCTTTAAAAATGTAGGATCTAAGATTTTCCTCAAGAAAGCCCTCTTTCTCTCTCTACACTCTCTCTCTCTCTCTCTCTATCTCTCTCTCTTGGTTTGCTTGGAGGATGAATGGGAAGAAAATTAGAGTAAATCTAGTCCCTCATGTTGTTTTAACCCTTCTCTCATCCTAGGTGGTCAACTGATCAACAAAGGAGGGAAACAACTTAATTTTCGGTCAAAAGAAATAAAATTCGCAAAAGCTGGAAAAGCAGGCTGTGCCAAGTCCTGAGACTTTGCCCTCTGATTAATGCTAGGCGTGGTCGCTTCTCCTCTCAGGCGCAAGCACGTCAGGTCCTGGGACTTTTTGGCTTGAAACTCAACCAATTTAATCCCCAATGAAGTAAAATCAACCTCGGATGTTTCTAACATCAAACCAAGGTTGAAACGCGTAGAAATCTGACCCGAAACAACCTATAATATTGCTCGAATGTCAACTCAAAATCCTCGATCGAAACAAGGATTGAACAAACACGAACATTAATCGAAACAATTAACACTTACGAGTTAACTACGAGGTTTAACAACGCATCACTCCCGAGCAAGTTGAGGTCAAGGTTTAAACATGCAACTCACGTGAATTACACACATTCAAGTATTTGTCGATATCGAGAATGAATTATAATGGGTACTAGACTAGAGCGCGATTCAACACTCTAAACTTAACTTACGGGTTAACGATAAGACTAACAAGTCACGCTTATGGAGCATGACCACATTCTCGCGAATCAAGCCACACAAAGGACAATGCTAAGGCATGTTAACATGATACCAAATCATGGAAGGCAACCATTCTAAGGTTAGACACAACACAAGTCAATCAAACTTGCAACTAAGCCGAGTTTTCAAACCAAACTCCAGCCATGCAATCTAACTTTGCGAAGCTATAAACATGAGTCTAGATACTAAATAAAATCATATTAACATAAGATTAATAAGAATACACATGTGGGAGGCAAGAGTAGCCTTGGGCGTTACATCCTCTCCCCCTTAAAAGAATTTGTCCCCAAATTCCCCATCTTGATATCTAACATCACTAGGTCAACATATTGACCCACTAATGTATCGAGACTAATTATCGCGATGTGCATCATGTCTTGAGTATAATTACTCAAAGATCGATACGAAACCTAACTCAATAATCGAATCATAACTTACCGCCCATAAAAGGGTCGGGTAAACCATAATCACAGATTCTTTTCATTCATTCCATCTAATTGCTAGAATGTTCACATTCATTAATCAACAAAGTTGACCTATAATGGTTATTACCGCTTCTAAGTACCCTATTCGGAAGATTGCAAATATAATTATTAATTGTTGTTCTGTAAGCCACATGTCTAAGTTCTTTACCCATATCATAAGCACAATTTTACCAGTTCGTAACTCATATCACCTCAGTAGTAAGGTTAATCCCGAGGATCTAACACATTTATACAAGTTAGTCAAGCAAACTATTGCAATGCTACTAGGATACACCTATATAATACTTGCAGTATTAATCACACCACAACTACAGGTTTTAAAGGTATAGCACACATTCCAAACATTTGTATGATCACCCGTCGAGGTGGACACTCCAAGCACATAAATTCTAGTAGTAATACATACAATGATTGCATACAGTAGGACATCACACCATCAAAGAGAGAAGCAATTTACCATCACAATTATTAATTCATATGACATAATATTCATACTAATAATGTCACACTTTAATTAAAGCTACTAAACATAGCCTAAATTCGGGCATGAACCGGCGATACATAATCAAAATAACCACCTGTTTAACAATATACAATTTGTTAGGTCCACGGTTGCTCAATATAGGCTAGAAGGGGGGGTTGAATAGCCTATGTCCAATTTTTGAAATTTGATTCAAAAATCTTACTTCACTAGGGTTTTAAAAATTTTGCAGGCGGAAGTCTTGTGAAGCACAGGACAAGTTGAGAATGGCTGATCTTCACAGTCAAGATCGGCAGTTCTTAATTTGGAAATCGGAAATTTAAAGCAACACAATCAATTCACAATCACACACAAATAGACAGAATATTTAATATGGTTCACACTTATAAATAAGTGCTACGTCCACAACCAAAGTGGTCAACTTTGGATTTGAAAATCGTGTACTAAGTTTTTCCACTAGATATTTTACAAGCTAAATCTCTAATGGATTGTGTACAAAAATTTTGTTGACCAAGTGTTTGTGTGGGAGAATTGATATCAATCAGATACAATTCTCGTGAGCTATGAAAAGCTAGGTGTTGCAATCAATGAAGAGCTTTAATGGACTGATCGTCTTAGTGTGAAGCTCTTCAAAGAAGGATGTACAGATAGGACGTTTAAGCTTTAATGCACTTGGAGAAGATGAAGAAGATTCAGAGTTGTTGTTATTGAAGTGATAAATGCTGCCATGAAGTCTCCTTTTATATGCAGGGGGGACCTTGGAGCCGTTGGAGATCTTCATGAGTTGCTCAATTTGAATTCAAGAGCATTCAATGCTCTAATGGTGTTGTTCTCGATAGGCGGTTCGCAAGTTACGATCGTCTCCGACATTTTGCCAAAAATAGGTAGACGTGTTTGCGCGAAATGTCCTTTTCGAGTTGTATGCCAAGAATGGAAAGATTCATTGAATGCGTTTTGCAGGTTAACGTTGCATCGAAGTCGATGAAAATTTCAAATCAGGACATGTCTTCGGCAGTTCTATATCGGACGATCTTGGGGTCTTCAACTTAGCTGATGAAGCTTGACTTAGATGAACTTGTCCGATATCTTGAAGGACTCTGCTGATGCATACTTTGCGATGTATAGAGGATGGCCGATATCCTTAGGCTATCTTCTTCAAGGCAATTTACAATAAGCAATCCTAGGCTATTCAAGCTATGTCTAAGTACAAGTTGCCACTCTAACGACACGCAGCCCATTAGTCACCTTGACTTAGACTTAGGTTATGGATTCAAGCAAATCTAGGCTAAGATACAACAATCTCCTCCTATTTGCTTGAGTCCATGACCCTACGAATACAATATCAGCAGACCATGTTCAAGTCTAGTAATAACATGCTTGTAAGATTGATATATTAAATAAGCATGCCCTAGATGAACTTACACAAAGGTCATTGTATTCAAGAATTACAAAGTGTTTACAAACAGGAAATTAAGCATCAAACACTTGTAATTAGACTGAATTTAAAGACATGCAGAAAAGGCAGAATAGACAATATAGGACATGTCTTTAAACCAGTGGTTTAAATTTCATGCACACACAGAATAGGCAGTTCATAGTAAAGCATGAAAGATTTAAAAACAAACATTGCTCATTAAACAAGAAGTTTAATTTACAAAGTTTTTCAAAAAGATTATACTGACTTCATCGGCCAGTACGAGAGGATGATCCTTTGCCTGATGATTGCCCATGACCTCTTGATGTCCATTGAGAGACACCAGACCTTAAGTCTTGCAATCTCCTCTTTGCTTCGCTAATTCATCTTTGCGTCGGCCAATTCGTAGGAAAGATCGATGTTTTTGTTTGACCTCGGCTAACTCTTCTTTTGTATCGCCCAATGCGGAGGACAGATCATTTTTTCTGTTTGAGTAGTGCATTATGCTCAATGAGTCTAGTCCGCTGATCATTGTTGAGTCTAGCCATCTCCTCCTTCATGGACGCAAGCGATGTATCAATGAGAGCAAGACGGTTGGAAGTAGTGATGTGCTCCTTGCGATAGAAGGCCAAGTGCTTGGAGGTGAGATTGCGCGTCGCTCGAACGGAGGAGTGAACGAGCGATCGCCGGCGTTTGGAGTGAAGCACAAGCTTGTAGCCGGCTTCAACCATGTCGACGATCTGCATCATTTTTGTGGCGATGTTGTCCCAATTGGTTTTGAAGATGGCAGAGGTCGTGGAGGAAGAGGCCGAGATCCGGCGGCAAGAGCTTTGGTGGCGGATATAGAGCGCAGAGCATCAAAGCGGCCTTGGCACCTCTTAAAATTTCCATTACTTGGGTCATGCATCGGCTGGACATGGGTGATGTGAGACGATCTGCAGAGAGAGTGGTGCGGGGCCTTGGTCGATCAACGAGAGATGACCTCAAAATCTTTCAAAAATTTATGTACGGCCTCGGCGGGATAGGTATCGACGAGTCGGGATGACTCGGAGGAGATGATGGACTGTTGAGGGGGAAGGATGGTGGTGGCTTGGGAAGGGAGGGTGGAGGATGGCGGGGAAGACAGGAGTGGTGGAGGAGGATGGAGAATGGTGGAGGAGGAAAGGGAAACATAGCTGGTAGAGGGTGAAGGAAGGCTAGGGAAAACGCGAGGAACAGGGAAGAGCCTTTCTATGTAGATGACATAGGAAAGGGGGTGAATGAAGAAGGGAGGAGGAGAAAAGAAAGGAGAAAGGCTAGGAGAATGGAAGAGAATAGGGATGAGAGGGTTGAAGCCAAGGTAAGTGGTGACTACATCAATGAAGTTGTAGACCACAGGGTGAAGAAGGATGGAAGGATGGCAGATAAGGGTGAAGACTGGTGGTTTAGGCAGAGAGAGAAAAGGGAGATATCGATTTGGTAGGGATAGGAAGACCTAGGTCCTTATGAATGGCAACCCATTGGTTGAAGATCATGAGATCTTGCACCGCGGAGTTGTGGGAGAAGAATTGCTGGGACCAGGCTGGAGGAAGAGGTTCATAGAAAGCACCCCACTTAAAGATAATTTCACCCGACATAGTGGGGAATTTTCTGGGGTAGTCAAGGGAAGAGAGGTAGGGATCGAATCGCGGGGGTTGGGCTTAGGCCTGCTGTCCCGGAAACAAGAGATCCTGCACCTCGGGGTGTAGGTGGTTATAGGGTTGGTTTTGAGGCGTTTGGGAGTAGGCAGGTTAGAGGAGGTTGAGATAGAGCGTTTGGAGGATGGAGGCGGAGAGGTGAATTCAGGTGTGGTGGATGGTGTTTGCGTAGGAGTAGACTGATAGGGTGTTGAGTTAAGAGGAGAAGATGGCGGTGTGGAAGTAGTGGTTGTAGGTAGAGGAGGTGAAGATGGAGGAGAGGTTATATCGGAGTTCTTGAAGTGCACTCTTTTCTTTGCACTCTTTTTAAAGCGCTTGCCATGAGTGGACTTTGTAGGTGAAGAAGAGGCAGAAGTAGGAAGTGGAGAGGTGGTAGAGGGCTGTGGAGGAACACCGGTTGAGGATCAGCAGGCCGAAACGGTGGGTGCGAAGCAACGGAGTAGACACGGTTGGTGTGGAGGGTGCAGCCGATGTTACATCTGGCGGACCAAAAGATTCATCTGTGGACTGGAGAGTCTGTTTGAGATTGGGTTTGGATAGATCTGCGGGTTTGAAATTAGAGGTATCCTTTTCAACCTCAGATCTAGTGCGAGATTTGCGGTTTTTCTTGAGACGGAGGGTGAGAGTGGAGGAATGTTTGGCCTTTTTGGAAGGAGGCTCAGAAGGTTCATAGGGATCATGATCAAGTTTGCTGAGATCAAAGTTCTCAGGAAGTTCAGCCCCTATAGGTTTAGGCTCCTCCTCAGCAGCTGGCTCAGTCTCAGAACATGTGACTTTTCGCTTACCCTTGCTGGCTTGGGTAGAGGTGCCACTAGTAGAAGAAGCGGCGGCGGCAAGAACGACGATTGTTCGTTTGGCCATATCATCCCTAGCGGGTAACGTTGTTGACCGTGAAAACGTAGGTGTTAGACACCTTGATGAGGTCGTCGGTGATAACTTTATCATCGATCTCTTCAAACTGCGAAGAATGATATTGATGACCCTTACGAAAGGTCGTCGCATGGAGGGGTTGGATTGGACGTCAGCAACACTTTGAGATAGCATAGAGAAACGATTTTTGCCCAGTTAAGCTGCTTTCGAAGAATCACAGCTTTGGTCCACAGAAGTTGTTGAGATGTAAAAATGTCTCTTGCCCCATTCTTGAAGAGAATGCTCTTATCGATCAGATGACTGATGTGATAAGCATTTTCAGGGAAGAGATTCCTGGACATCTCAGAAAACCTTTCAGGTTGAGCAGATCCTCGCATCATTTCCCAAGCAAGCGTTGATTCAGCATCGGTCAAGTCCAGTTTGCCTTCAATAGGCAGTTCAAGGATTGCCCCAATATCCTTATAGGTCAATTTGATGTAATGGCCTCTGATGTAACCCTTGATGTAGCTTAGGTTGACCGGTTCATTGGTATTGGTGGAGGAGGAGGCGGATCATCCTTGTGTAAAATTCCTCGGCTAAAGCATTCTTTGTAGTGGGTATCATGAAGTTGGAACAAGGGAAGAAGCCCACATTCGTTAAATCCTTAGCGGGGCATCACCGGCAGATGTGCGATAATGGAATCTCGGTCGATTGTCATCCCAGGATGATAACTTGACCGGAAGGATTCTCGGTGGAAGATTTTCACTGTTTAGCCCTAGATGGCTTAGCGATGCGAGGATGACGTTGTGTCGGTAGCCTTGGAAGATTTAGTCCTTGCCTATACGGTTGGTGGATATGAGAACAGCACATAGATATAGGAAGGTATGATTAAATACAACCGATGTGAGTGATCGGCCGATATTAACACAAACAGTGTTGTTCGATTAAAACCCAAAACATGTGCGTATGATGACAAATGACAAGAACAGTTCATGAACTGGGTTTCAAAATATCTACCGATTTTGTCATTTTTAAGTAAACAGATTGCGTAAGTGAAGACATAATATCAAAGAAATCAAGTCACAATTTTATGCTACATAAACAAGATTCAAACATCAATTTCAAGATTTTGCAGTTCATCAATGATGTATAGTTCGAAATAACACAAATTAGGTTAATGCAAATCATAAAGCTTGATTTAAATGAATTAGAAGGTGTAGAAATCATTACCATTGATGATTTAAGCGAGAACAAGAGAAATTTGAAGATTTGAGAGGATTTTGGAAGATTGCAGATTGGAAGTCGAGAGGTTTTTAAAACTAGCAAATGGCGGTTTTTGAAAAATGTGAAGAAATGTATCATTCGCCTTTTGTACTTCGACAAGTTAATAAATGGTATTTGATAATTTTGAAGTCCGCATTTATGACGATGAATGATGTTTGCACGCGCTTAGGTCTGCCTATTTTCTATAAAGACCGACTTGGAAATGTAAGGACTTACTCAAGTTGTCCAATTTCTCGGCGAGTTTCAATTAGCGCATCATTTAGACAATTTTGTAAAATGATTTAAATAGTTAGTCGAAAGGTTAAGGATTGAGGTCAAGCATACCAAGCTCTCCTCTTAAATATGCAAACCTGGTTGAATCAAGTGGTTTTGTGAAGATGTCGCTACCCGATTCTCTGTAGGCACATATTGCATGCCGATGTTACCTTTTTCAACATGGTCTTTAAGAAAGTGATATCTCACATCAATGTGCTTTGTCTTGGAGTGCATGACAGATTTTGAGATCGAGATTGCCGACGTGTTGTCACACATTATAGGACAATTAGCGATCTCATAGTCAACTAGTTCTTTGTTTGATCCACAGCAATTGTGAGCAGCAGCTACCAGCCTATGTATTCGCTTCGCTTGTTGAAGTTGAAACGAGAGGTTTGCTTCTTCGGCCCATGAGACAAGTCTATTTCCTAAGAATTGACATGTCCCACTTGTGCTTTTCTGTCAACTTTACATGCAGCAAAATCAGCATCGAATAGCCTATAAGATTAAAAGATGAATCTCTAGGATACCGATTCCCAAATTGGGAGTATCTATCGATATCCGATGATTCTTTTGCTTGTAGGTGAGACTCCTTTGGATCAGCTTGAAACCTAGCACAAACACAAACAGCAAACATGATATCGGCCTACTAGCGCTAAGTATAAAAGTGAACCAATCATGCCTCGTAGAGTCATGTCCACTTTCTTGCCCTTCTCATCTTTGTCAAGATGGCGCTTAGTAGCCATAGGAGTCCGAAGTCGTTTGCATTCTCAAGACCAAATTTCTTGATAACATCCTTTGCATATTTGGCTTGATTGATGAAGATACCATTTGAACTTTGTTGAATTTGAAGACCAAGGAAAAATTGAGCTCTCCCATCATGCTCATCTCAAATTTACTCGCATAAGCTTTTCAAACCTTTTGCAAAGATTTTCATTAGTAGAACCAAAGATAATATCATCAACATAAATTTGAACAAGTAAGGAATGACCTTTATGTTTCATAATGAAAAGAGTAGTGTCAATTTGACCTCTTACAAAGCCTTGAGATGTCAAGAACTTTGAAAGGGTCTCATACCAGGCTCTTGGAGCTTGTTTAAGTCCATAAAGGGCTTTCCTCAGCTTGTAGACATCTTCTCTCCTTGAACAGTCTATGAACCCAGGTGGTTGCTCAACATAGACTTCTTCTTGAAGTTCTCCATTCAGAAAAGCACTCTTTACATCCATTTGATAAACTTTGAAGTCTTTGTAAGAGGCATAGGCCAAGAATAATCTGATAGCTTCTAATCTTGCAACAGGAGCAAATGTCTCATCATAGTCAATACCCTCCTCCTGTCTATATCCTTGGGCTACCAGTCTTGCCTTGTTTCTTGTAATGTTGCCGTTTTCATCCATTTTGTTTCTGAAAACCCACTTTGTGCCAATAACTGCTTGTCCTTTAGGCCTAGGGACCAGTGACCAGACTTGGCATCTGTCAAATTGGTTTAGCTCTTCTTGCATAGCTTCCACCCAGCTTGGATCTTCCAGAGCTTCATCAATCTTTTTGGGTTCAATGTTAGATACAAATGCAGTAGAATACATGCATTCATTTCTTGAAGCTTGTCTAGTTTGAACGCCAGCATTAAGATCTCCAATGATTTGAGTGATAGGATGATCTTTTACTTCCTAACTTCGCAGGTTGAACTTGTCCTATTGCATCGCGAGTTGGATTCTTGAGAAGTAGAAGTGAAGCTTGGTTTTCTAAAGGGTAGGTTAATTCCAAGGTAGGTTGTATGACTTCGGTGTGGAAGGCAAAGGGGATTCGGGGTTTTGAGTGTTCATTTGTTGGTTCGTTTGAGGATTCTAACAGGTTGACTCTTGGAAGATCTTGTGAAGAAGGAGGATCGCAGATCGGGACTTGGGTTCGCACTGTCTCATATTCATCAGAATCATTAGTAACCTTAGGAGCCAAATGTGGCCCAATGAAATCAAATTCATCAAAAGAAACATGTACAGATTCAACAACTCTAAGTGAAGTTTTATTGTAAACTCTATATGCTTTTGAAAACTTGGCATATCCCGAAAAATTCCTTCATCACTTTTGGATTCAAATTTACCTCTATGTTCTCTACCATTGTAAAGAACATAGCATTTACAACCAAATATTTTAAAGAATCCAATGTTGGGAGTTCGCCTCTCCATATTTCATATGGAGTTTTGTTATGAAATTTGTTTATGATGGACCTGTTTTGTGTGAAGCGCGGTGTTCACGCTTAAAATACATAGGCGGTTTGGCTTCAATCATTGTCTTTCTGCTTCAATGAGAGTTCGTTCTTCCTTTCAAAGAACTCCATTTTGTTGAGGTGTGCCAACTGCAGAGAAATTGTGACCAATTCCATGGTCATCACAATATTTGGCAACACCATTGTTCTTGAACTCGTTCCATTGTCCGATCGACATCGAGATATCATCCGGCTTCGAGTCGTAGTCTTCGAAGAGTTCGTAATGATGTCATATGCTTCATCTTTGGAGGACATCATCTCTACCCAAGTAAATCTTGAGTAATCATCAACTACCACAAGAGTATACTTGCGCCACCAAGACTTGTAGTAGTTACAGTCCAAACAAATCCATGTGCAAGAGCCGTAGAGGTCAGGTTGTTGATAGGCAAGGCTTGCTTTTGAAGGAAGATTTGTGTAGTTTGCCTAGTTGACATGCTCTGCAGACGTGTGATTCAGCGATATTTTAGGCAAACCAACAACTAGATTGTCTTTTGATAGCTTCTCCAGGTATTTGAAATTGAGATGACTAAGCCTTTTATGCCACAACCACTGTTGTCGGTTGATGACCTAGCAACCAAGCATAGATTTGATTTTCTTCCAACATTTAGGTCAACAAAGATAGACATTCCCTTTTCGAATCTGTCAGGATAGTTGAACATGTCTCATTGTCCTTTATGAGACATTGACTAGAGGAAAACGACAGGTTAGACCTTTATCACGAATTGTGATATGCTCAAGATTGTGCTTTAAACCTTCAACTAGAGAGACTTTGTTGATGGAGAGATTGCCTCGATTATACTTCCATAACCAATGGTCTTCCCTTTTGAGTTATCTCCAAATATGACCGAGGGACCCTTTGCTTCAACAATGCTTGAGAGAAGATTTGGATCACCGGTCATATGCTTTGAGCATCCACTTGTCTAGATACCATAGATCTTTCTCTTCTTCATTGACGCCATAAAGCATTCTGAAATATAGACATTTAAGAATATGGTCCCCTTTTATTTTTGGGTCCTCAAGGTTAGCAACCTTTGGGATCCACACTGTTTAACCTTTGGAGGAGTAAATCCTCTAGATTTAGGTGTGAATCTCGAAGGCATTCATGAATCTCATGACCATGGCATTTGCGAAAGAGCATTTGTGAAATCCTTCAACATGAGTAATGATTTCTTTTTGAGGCTTCTTAATATCGCAGTCTTTGGAATGACCTTTCTGATAATTGGCCTATAGGACTTAGGGATAATGCCTTTTCTTGTTGATGTTAGGTTTACCATAGGTAGACCTCTTATCAAAAGATTTTGTATTTACAGCACATGTCCTTTAAGCTTTTATCTGCAGAATTCACTTCTTTTACCCTTTTATAGGCGGTGTTGAGATCAGCAGTCTTGCCTTTGACAAATTTAATAGGTTTGAGTGAGAATTCCTAGACTTGCTATTAGTCATCCTGTTTTCTTAGGGTGACTAATGGCAGGTTTAGTTGCTCGACTCCTATTAGCGAGTCATTCGCGGTGCTTTCTTTTGGACTTGTCTTTTGTGTTCTTGGGATAAACAAAAGGAACTTTGTTAAAGCCAAGTCCTTGCCTTTTGGGAGGCTGCTGGTCATAAGAAACTTCTACACCAATTCTTCAAAATTACTTCGGATGTCTCATCCTTTTGAGAACTAGAAGAACTACCTACTTTGAACTCACTTTGGAAACCAATACCGGTTTGTCATCTAAAGTTTTGGTTTGAGAGAATGGTATCAAAGTTTCCTTTAGAGTTATTCCAAGTATTGACAACCTTTTGAAGGTCATCTTTCTCGAATTTATCTTCTTGATGTGTTCAAGTAGGAAGTCCACTTTTTCATCAAAGCTTTGTTCTCTTTTTGCAATTTGATACTTTCACTTGTGTCTATCAAGATCTTTGATCTTAGACATCAAGGTTGATTTCTCGAGACGGCTAGTTCATGCTTCTTGGCTAATTTCACATAGGCGACTTTGAATTTTGAAAACTCTTCCAGCATGTCTTTGTTTGCTTTGATGAGCTCTCCCTTTGATGGTTCATTAAGCTCATCATCATCATCACTTCATCTTGTTGAAATGGTAGTGACCTCACCGAATCATGTGGTGACTCCCTGGCCATAAGGCATATGTTGGCTTCTTCAAAAAGTCACAAGAGTCATCCTCATCGTGTCGGTGTCACACCATGTAGGCGGATTGCTTTCATCAATGTCTTCACCACCATCCCTTTTTGTTTTTGAAATTTAGTTTCGGGACGTTTCTTATAAAATTCATATTTTGGCTTTGGACATTTAGAGGCAAAATGGCCTGGTTTCCTACAGTTAAAACAAACTAGCTCATTATCCTTTTGATGGTCTGCTGATTTATAAGGAGCAGAATTTTTTGGTTGAGCAGTTGTTTTATAAGGAACGGCAGTTTTGTGAGAAGACTGCCTATGTGATGATGATGGTTTATTAAACCTTTTGAAACGTTGATATTTCTTTACAAACATAGCAAAGGCTTCGTCAGAAAGAATATCATCATCTTCACTGGATGTAGAAGGTGTTTCATCAGGTTTTGAACAGGAAGGTTCAGTAGATATGGCTGGTAAGGACAAGTTTTTAAAACTCTTTTCCATTTCTTGAGCTTGTTGGATCTCAAGCTCATAAACTGAAAGACTAGCATAAAGGTTTCTAAGAGTCAATTTGTTTAAATCTTTTGACTCTTTCATGGCAGTGATTTTAACATGCCATAAAGCGCCTAGTGCATTTAGAAATCTCATGTTTATTTCTTTCTTTTCATACTTCTTTCCTAAGGAATAGCAAGAGTTGACTACCTCATAGAATCTGTCATAGGCACTTCGCAGAGACTCTTTGGGATCCTTTTTGAAGGAGTCAAACTTCTGGATGCAGGTATATAATTTGTTGTTCTTTGTCTCGCCATCACCTTCAAGATATTCAAGGATGGCTTCCCACATCTCCTTTGCTGTGTCCAGTTGATAATCTGGCGATAAGTGCTTATATCAACACAGTGGTAATGATGTTGATGGCCTTTCCATCCAGAGCATCATTCTTTGTCTTCATCATCCCACTCTTCTTCGGCTTTGGTACTTCGGTGCAGCGGTTGGATCTACCGCGGCCAGTGTATTAGGCTTCATTGGAATTCTGGGTCCATCTGTGACACATTTCCACAAACGTTTATCAATTGAATTCATATGTCTTTTGACTTTATCTTTCCAGATGTCAAAGTGAACTTCATCCAAGACAGGACAATGGTTCACGTTTGAAGTTTCCAACATTTGGTGAGCAGCCATGATCTTTAATCTCTCAAGAGGTTAATCTCGGAAAAACAAGTTTTCAAAGAGTTAAGCTCTGATACCAATTGTTAGGTCCAAGGTTGCTCAATATAGGCTAGAAGGGGGGGTTGAATAGCCTATGTCCAATTTTTGAAATTGATTCAAAAATCTTACTTCACTAGGGTTTTAAAAATTTTGCAGGCGGAAGTCTTGTGAAGCACAGGACAAGTTGAGAATGGCTGATCTTCACGGGTCAAGATCGGTTCTTAACGTTTGGAAATCGGAAATTTAAAGCAACACAATCAATTCACAATCACACACAAATAGACAGAATATTTAATATGGTTCACACTTATAAATAAGTGCTACGTCCACAACCAAAGTGGTCAACTTTGGATTTGAAAATCGTGTACTAAGTTTTTCCACTAGATATTTTACAAACTAAATCTCTAATGGATTGTGTACAAAAATTTTGTTGACCAAGTGTTTGTGTGGGAGAATTGATATCAATAAGATACAATTCTCGTGAGCTATGAAAAGCTAGGTGTTGCAATCAATGAAGAGCTTTAATGGACTGATCGTCTTAGTGTGAAGCTCTTCAAAGAAGGATGTACGATAGGACGTTTAAGCTTTAATGCACTTGAAGAAGATGAAGAAGATTCGAGTTGTAGTTATTGAAGTGATAAATGCTGCCATGAAGTCTCCTTTTATATGCGGGGGACCTTGGAGCCGTTGGAGATCTTCATGAGTTGCTCAATTTGAATTCAAGAGCATTAATGCTCTAATGGTGTTGTTGAGCTCGATAGGCGGTTACGCAATTCTGATCGTCTCGACATTTTGCCAAAAATAGGTAGGCTGTGTTTGCGAGCGAGAATGTCCTTTTCGAGTTGTATGCCAAGAATGGAAACCTTCATTGAATGCGTTTTGCGGGTTAACGTTGCATCGAAGTCAATGAAAATTTCAAATCGGGACATGTCTTCGCGGTTCTATATCGGACGATCTTGGGGTCTTCAACTTGCGATGAAGCTTGGCTTAGATGAACTTGTCCGATATCTTGAAGGACTCTGTGATGCATACTTTGCCTATGTATAGAGGATGGCCGATGTCCTTATAGGCTATCTTCTTCAAGGCAATTTACAATAAGCAATCCTAGGCTATTCAAGCTATGTCTAAGTACAAGTTGCCACTCTAAGACACGCAGCCCATTAGTCACCTTGACTTAGACTTAGGTTATGGATTCAAGCAAATCTAGGCTAAGATACAACACAATTGCGGAATAAAAACATGGCGACATGCCATTCAACCTCATAAACTGAAAATATACAACTGAGTTAACACAACTCATTCAACTAATAAATACAAACCAAAAGAGAAGGCATCCAGCCTTTATATACAATACAACTGAAACCAGTTTGAAACCTACACAGTATAACAAACCACTGTCTAACCATATACACAAAATAAAGTCTACCCCAAAAGAGAATAACCACATTCTATCTCACGACGAGCTGCACAGCCTCACGTACGTGAACCCTTCACCTCACTTCAATCTAAGGAAAACATTAATGAAAGGGTGAGTCACCTATGACCCGGTATGATTCTACTAAACTTAGGCATGTCATGCATGTATGCAGCAGTAATAGGATGCTAACACATAGCAACACATAATCATCATAACTGATAACCAACCAAGTCTCATTACCAGCGTAAAAAGGCTCACAACTGCCAACAGTCCCATAACAGTTGGAAGTAATGACCAACCTACAAAGTAATGAGCTAAACAACATTTCATATCACGTATTAAACAAGTAGTAACATCACGGGATCACGTATATCAGGATATAGAAGTCGAGGTACACCTTCGACTAACCAGCTCCCATTATAACACTATTTAATTTTGAAGTTCATAGCAGATCATTGTAGGTCATGTAATTTGTATTTTATATGTTCTGTAGGATAAGTCAACATGCCCCAAGTCCCTAGAACCTTGGTAACCATGCGACAACACCACTTTTATCCAATAATCTACGTGGTGTAAACCTTATTTTGGCCGTAATAGGGAGGCAGGCCAGATTAAGGTCACCACAACCCGACTATCGCTGCACTCTGCTCCATGACAGTCGGTAGTCAACTAAAACCCCCTGAAAGTTAGTATTTAAATGTACACATTTTGTTAACCAATTTCATGTTCACACATTATTCCATATTCACTTATAATTTCGGCATTTCGTTTATCCTCCAAGGATCAATTCAAGATATATTTCCACGAACCAACATAATGAACAAGTTAACCATCTCAAACAATTCAATATCAAGACACAACCCCTTAATCGTAGCCATTTACACACTTTATTTAGGCTAGTTTCTCGCTGGTTTTGCAATTTTAAGTATACAATCGAATTACAACATTTTCAAGGTTCATATAAACATTAATACACCTTATCAACACATACCCATAATCATATCAACATTTTAAAGTACTTAACATGGCTGGAAGTTTACAATTTCAACATAATAACATCACAACATCGCATATAACCGAATTCAACCGAATAAACAACACACATAAATAAGCTAGAGGTCCCTTACCTAGTTAGGGTGTTCAACCACCAATTAATCACTGGAATTTAGTACATAGGCCAGCCAAGAACTCATTTAAGCCACCCCTTTGTTGCTGCCTTGGTGTAAGATCAAGAACTCATGCAAGAAACCCTAGGTTAATATGATGTATCTTGGTGTGAATTTGGAAGATATTTATGTTATTTGTGTGTTTAAAGGCTGAAGTATTGTTCTCCCCCTGTTTACCCATGACCAAACCAGCCTCTAAAGGAAAAGCATGAGTTAGAAACATTAAAACACTAGAAAAATGAGCTGGCACAATTCTATTTTGGGGTCGGTGCGATCGTGCCAGGTGATGAGGCGCGAGCGCGCCTACTGTTCACAACCTCCGTTCGATTTTTCTGTTTTGCTCTGTTTCCTTGCGTTGATCATTCGCGCACTCCTAGGTTTGATTGTATAACACTTATAACACATCAAAGGTTTTCCTAAAGGGTTCCATATCATCCTAGGATCAAATCAAAGTCACGACAAAGGTTACGAACCCGAAAACATAGTCGAAACTTCTTTGTTTTGTAACTTTGAAATAACACAACATCTTTCACTTTTCTAAGGCTCAATTTAACATCATGGGACCTATAAAACATTAAGTATATCTAGGTTCAAAGTATCATGGTCTATCTCTTTCATTTCGGTTCGATTTATGCCACGGAATAATGCAAGAAAGTAACATACCGAAACATGCAAACGTTAGTCTACGACTCATTTGTTCCTAATTATGAACCAAGATAATCAAGTTAACAATGCATGCATATAATCATAAGAGTAATATACTAATAAAATGCTCGGTTATTACACCCTCTCCCCCTTAAAAGAATTCAACCCCGAATTCCTAACCTTAGTTATTAAACAAGTGAGGATACTTGATTCTCATTTCATTTTCACTTTCCCACGTTGCCTCTTCTATCGTATGACTTTGCCACAAGACCTTTACCACTGGTATTGTCTTTGTTCTGAGCATTTGGTCCTTCCGATCTAAAATTTGCACAGGTTGTTTGTGACGACCCGAGTCCGGGGTTCGATGTTGAACCCCAACTCGGTGCGCCAAAGTAGCAAGAACAACCGAAAAGAGCGAGTCACAAAAGCTCAAAACCAAAACTAATGCAGCGGAATACAAGATAAAATGTGAGTTTCAAAAACTCGAACAACAACCACAACTAAATAAACCTCAACGGCCAAACATACACCAGAGAACAACACTAAAATAAACCCAACAATAAAAACCTCGACGGTTAAATACACAAGCCGGAGAAACAACAATAATAAACACCACAAAAAACTTGATGTGCGTAGAACGCAACAAAGGCAAGAGTACCCTGCCGTATCAAGTAATAAAGTGTACATAAGTACGAGTTATCGATCCCACAGGGAATGCACGAAATTTTCACTCCTACTAATTACCGAAATTGAGCTGGCTAATTATATTTGAGCGAAAATAAATTAAGAATAAAAATTAAAAACTAAAAATAAAAGAACGCAATTAATATTTACAACGTCGCAAAATGGTTTGGCAACAACAAATCAAGATAAAAGATAGGATTTATAGGAATGCAATATTTTCTAGTCTAGCTCGTGATTAATTTAATCCTCTCTCTACTTTTCTTTAACTCAAGTCTTGGTAGCCGAGAACACTAAAGTGGTTAACTACGGGCTCTCGCATCTTATAGCAACCCGAATCTCCCCTACCTCGCGAATGGCTAAGGTGGATTGATCGCGTGTCAAAACAAGTCCTCAATTGGCTATCTATGAACACTCGTTACCTCTCGGCCTGGCGTCACATAGACAATTATTGTGTTGTCCGAATTAATAGGACGGGCTCTCGCTACTATCCTATAATTCTAGTGATCATCTAATGGGTAGCGAACCCATCGGAAGCATTAGGAACACACAATAATAACCAAGATAATGAGTAATAATGGGTAGAGAGATAATCTCTCTATTTTTCTACAAGGCATGCCGGTAGCCGGGACATCGAAAGTGGTTAAAAACCCTAATTTCCTACCTCTCGGTGGAGTGATCGCTTCACAAAACAAGTACTCCCATGGCTATCGGTGTGTGTCAAACACCAACTACTAATTTGTTCGGTCCGAAATGCAAGGTAGCTCTCGCGGATCCAAACATTTCTAAAATCATTTAATTAGTGGCCAATTAATTAAAAGCATTAAGCCCACAAATTAATAACCTAGCATGCTTGTATACTAAATAGAGAGAGAGATAAAATTAAATCACTACAACGACATAGAAAAAATAATTGCATTTCATAAATCATTAAGCATAAAGCCAATTTCACATTTTACAAAATCATCCAACCCTAGAAAATATCTAAAATATAAATTGGAAGAATTTTCACCGACAAAGCCGCGAGCAATGCCGAGATCCAGGGTTGAAATCACTTGTAGAAGCTTCGTTGGCCCTTGATTTGAAGCTCCAAACCTTCAATGGTGATCAATCAATGGAGGAAGGAGAGAAAATTGGGGGAGAGAAGCTGCTGCCCCAAAAGGGGCGTTCTTGCCCCAAAGGGGACTTCTTTTGATTTGGGGATGTTTGGAGATATTTAAATGAAGATAGAAGAGTATCAAGGAAGCTTGTGGCAAAATCGAAATTAATTTAAAAGCTTTAGGGGCTGCTGGAACGGAGAGAGGATTGCTGAGGGCTGAATTGGAGAAAAGGGAAACTGCTGATCTGAGTGGAGTGGCTGGGCGGATGGGTGGAGATGGCAGATGGAGCGGGTCAGCTGGTGGATGGGCAAATGGGTGAGAGAGTGAGAGGGAAATGGGCTAAAGGATGGCTGGTGGGCGTGGGTTGCTGGGCCGGATCAGCAGATATCCAAGGAAGAAGCTCGCAGGTCAGCAGATGGGTTGGAGCGCTACGTGGCAGCCTATGGTGCTGCCACCGCATTAATGAAGTGTTTAGCTAATTGCTCCGCTACCCCCTGTCTCTTGGTTCTGACTCCCGAAGTCCTTCCCCCTCCAGGCTTTGCAATATAGTCCTCTGTTAGCTCCGTTAGCCCACCGTTAGCTCATTTTGCCTTGCAACACTTGACGGACTTTGACGGATTTATTCGCAGCTCAACCTTGAAGCCCAAAATTGCCTAAAACCTTGTGCTAAACTCCATGAAAACTCATAAATACCTTGGAAACCTACAATGAAGCACAAATACAAAAATAATAATATTTCTAAGAATATTTAACATAAAAATAGCACAAAATAAAAGGAAATAAAGGGGAAAATTCGTGGAAATCTTGAGCTCATCACACCCCCAAACTTAAGCTTTGATCGTCCCGAGCAAAGAAATAAAACAATTAAGATGAGCTCAAGGACTTAATGGTGGAACACGGCACTTGCTCAAGATCATATGCACATTACCATGATGGAAATCAAACCCAAGATTATAAACATGCATAGATAAGGTATGGTGTGATTTTAGTGCTAGCTCACTTTTTCCTCAAACAATTTGCCCACGTTACAAAACATATGCCCATCAATATATAGCTTAGCTCTAGCAAAGATAGAACGGTCAATGAAATATCAAAAATGAGCAATCAAACCGAAAGAGTTTTAAGTTTCACAAGGCTAGGACTCGCATGACATGACAATATCAATAGGACTTTATTAAGCTTGTAATGTTAGGCCAAGGTTTGGGTTACAAATGAAGGATAGGATAACAAGTCAAGAGAGCAAAGAATTTGAAGTCTTCACACACTAACTTGCTTCATGAAAGCACAACTCTTCAAATTACCACAAACTCACTTCAACAACCCCTTAAACTTTAAACATTGGGTTGAATAAAGTGTATCAACTACCACCACAATGAAGCTCCACCCTTATGCCTCCTTGAGCATTTGAAGAACAATGGCATTTTCTTTTTCTTTTTGCGGCCTCCCTTGATTTTTTTCTTTTCTTTTGATTTTTTTCTTTTTTCTTTGCACTTTATTTTTCAAGGGGGCTCTTTTACCACCAATCAACACTTTTCAAACACCAATATCATCTACAATTAAGCACAATACATCCATGAAGCAACACTTCCCAACAAGAATTCATAAATAAAACAATTCATTCCAAATCATGCTTCTCTTGAAGGGTGCCGGCAAAAGTGTATAGGCTCATGGGATAGGATGATGTGGGTATACGAAAAAGAAGTCGAATGGGGGTCATTGTGTGCTCTAGGCACACGCCATTCTATAAATAAGCTCAAAAGGGGACACTAGGGATTAATGTAAAATGGGTAGGATAATATGGCTCAAACAATCCAAAGATGGCCTATATCATGCTCTTGCCATGCACACAAGTCCAAACCAAGCTACTTTAATCAACAATTTTCAAGATCATCTAACGGTCATCAAAACTCACAACATGATACTCATCCGACATGCACTATCAAAGCTAGAGCATAGCATAAAAATTCAACTCAAAATCCAAACATGGGCATTATTAATTATGAATGAGGTGAAGATAGCATAAAAAGCACACACATATCCTCAACTATGCATATAATAAACTCAAGCAAGAATCCAAGAAAATAATGCACACATAACTCTCGCAAGCGCCCAAAATTCAAAGCATTAAAAATGAGGAATTTCAAGCTCAAGACTTTCAGAATTTTCAAAGCTAAACAATCCAAACCCAACCCCCAAACTTAAAGTAAACGGAGAAGGGAAAGAAAGAAAACTCCCTCAAAGTTGATTTCTTAAGAAGTCCGGGCCCGAAAGTAAGCCTACTCCAATGATTTCCTCAAGCAAACCCCGACTTTGAAAGCTCAACCCCTGTATCAAATCAAGCTCAAAAGAAAAAGCATGAAATCAATTATGGAAATAAATGCATAAAAAGAAAATTTTTTTGTGTGGGGACACTATATACACCTCCCTACAAACCCACAAAACTCGGGAAGGCTTCGAAAAGCGACACAAGCATATAAATACAAAAGCAAGTAAACTACTAAAAAGAAATGCTCAAATTACAATTAGCTTTGCTTAGTATCGATATTAGCGTATAGGAGCGAAAATTAAATCATTCCCCGGCAACGGAGCCAAAAACTTGATGTGCGTAGAACGCAACAAGGGCAAGAGTACCCTGCCGTATCAAGTAATAAAGTGTACATAAGTACGAGTTATCGATCCCACAGGGAATGCACGAAATTTTCACTCCTACTAATTACCGAAATTGAGCTAGCTAATTATATTTGAGCGAAAATAAATTAAGAAAAAAATTAAAAACTAAAAATAAAAGAACGCAATTAATATTTACAACGTCGTAAAATGGTTTGGCAACAACAAATCAAGATAAAAGATAGGATTTATAGGAATACAATATTTTCTAGTCTAGCTCGTGATTAATTTAATCCTCTCTCTACTTTTCTTTAACTCAAGTCTTGGTAGCCAAGAACACTAAAGTGGTTAACTACGGGCTCTCGCATCTTATAGCAACCCGAATCTCCCCTACCTCGCGAATGGCTAAGGTAGATTGATCGCGTGTCAAAACAAGTCCTCAATTGGCTATCTATGAACACTCGTTACCTCTCCAGCGTCACATAGACAATTATTGTGTTGTCCGAATTAATAGGACGGGCTCTCGCTACTATCCTATAATTCTAGTGATCATCTAATGGGTAGCGAACCCATCGGAAGCATTAGGAACACACAATAATAACCAAGATAATGAGTAATAATGGGTAGAGAGATAATCTCTCTATTTTTCTACAAGGCATGCCGTCGGGACATCGAAAGTGGTTAAAACCCTAATTTCCTACCTCTCGGTGGAGTGATCGCTTCACAAAACAAGTACTCCCATGGCTATCGGTGTGTGTCAAACACCAACTACTAATTTGTTCGGTCCGAAATGCAAGGTAGCTCTCGCGGATCCAAACATTTCTAAAATCATTTAAATAGTGGCCAATTAATTAAAAGCATTAAGCCCACAAATTAATAACCTAGCATGCTTGTATACTAAATAGAGAGAGAGAGATAAAATTAAATCACTACAACGACATAGAAAAAATAATTGCATTTCATAAATCATTAAGCATAAAGCCAATTTCATATTTTACAAAATCATCTAACCCTAGAAAATATCTAAAATATAAATTGGAAGAATTTTCACCGACAAAGCCGCGAGCAATGCCGAGATCCGGGGTTGAAATCACTTGTAGAAGCTTCGTAGGCCCTTGATTTGAAGCTTCAAACCTTCAATGGTGATCAATCAATGGAGGAAGGAGAGAAAATTGGGGGAGAGAAGCTGCTGCCCCAAAAGGGGCGTTCTTGCCCCAAAAGGGGACTTCTTTTGATTTGGGGATGTTTGGAGATATTTAAATGAAGATAGAAGAGTATCAAGGAAGCTTGTGGCAAAATGGAAATTAATTTAAAAGCTTTAGGGGCTGCTGGAACGGAGAGAGGATTGCTGAGGGCTGAATTGGAGAAAAGGGAAACTGCTGATCTGAGTGGAGTGGCTGGGCGGATGGGTGGAGATGGCAAATGGAGCGGGTCAGCTGGTGGATGGGCAAATGGGTGAGAGAGTGAGAGGGAAATGGGCTAAAGGATGGCTGGTGGGCGTGGGTTGCTGGGCCGGATCAGCAGATATCCAAGGAAGAAGCTCGCAGGTCAGCAGATGGGTTGGAGCGCTACGTGGCAGCCTATGGTGCTGCCACCGCATTAATGAAGTGTTTAGCTAATTGCTCCGCTACCCCCTGTCTCTTGGTTCTGACTCCCGAAGTCCTTCCCCCTCCAGGCTTTGCAATATAGTCCTCTGTTAGCTCCGTTAGCCCACCGTTAGCTCATTTTGCCTTGCAACACTTGACGGACTTTGACGGATTTATTCGCAGCTCAACCTTGAAGCCCAAAATTGCCTAAAACCTTGTGCTAAACTCCATGAAAACTCATAAATACCTTGGAAACCTACAATGAAGCACAAATACACAAATAATAATATTTCCAAGAATATTTAACATAAAAATAGCACAAAATAAAAGGAAATAAAGGGGAAAATTCGTGGAAATCTTGAGCTCATCACACCACGAGCTATGCGCTCGGGAAAACTACTAATAAATTAAGTATCGACAGGCACAAGGCCACACCAAGACCACGAGCTGTAAACCGAAATTATAAAATACTACAACCGGCACGACCTCACAAGTCTGCATTAAAATACAAATCTGAATAATACAACTATTTCTACCCATATACTAAGTTTACATAACTTAGAAAACCTCACGATCTCACAGAACAAGAAATAAGAAGAAAATGACAATATAAATACATCTTGCTAACTCCAAGCTTCAAGACTCGTTGCGCTGGAACTTAACCTGCAAACTGAGGAGGTTGTTAGGTGAGTCTAAAAGACTCCGTAAGATACTATAATGTATTGGATGCTATAAGTATGAATGCAACAGTAAACCAAGACTCTAAATGCACTAAACTTGGTAACAATTTTAGCTTAAGCATTAATCGACAAGTTATTACATGTGACTATATGGCATGGAATTATGCACAACAATATAACAAGAAAATAAACATGTAGTAGCACATAAGGGCAACTAACCGTATACTAACGAGAGGCTCAACAATCGCCAACCGTCCCATACCAGTTGGAAATTGTGACCATCATTCGCTTGTATAGGAAACACATAAGAGCGATAAGTAAACACATTTAAAGGGATACGACGTCGAGGTACACCTCCGACCAAACTAATAGTTCCAACCAACCAACCAATATAATACCAAATATCGAAGCCGCTGTTGACGTGCTCGATCAATAAACCAAATCAAAAATTTGAAGCCGTTGTTGACGTGCTCGAACCAAAAACAAGAAACAACATAAAACTATGTGAACCATTTTCTGTATCCACGTCAACGTGTGATCTTGGTCCCTACAACCCAAGAATCAACCACGAATATAGCTTACCAAGTTTGCGTTTATTCCGTACAACACATGGCGCTATACCCCTACCGTGGCCAACGGTAGGGCGAGGCCCGATGTATTGGCCTTCAACTATTACGTAGCCCCGGCTCCCGCAATATTTGAGCGTCAATACACTGCCGACACAATGCCATGGACTTAACTAAATGCACAAGTAAATGTTTACTCGACATTTAAAATAAATGGTCATACTCCAAAGTAGGGAGCATACCACAACAACAACATTCAATAACAATACGAATGTTTCAAGTAGGTCACAATAAGCCTACAACAACCTCACAATATCCATAATCACTAAACATATAACCAAAACAAGACAATAAGCAAAGTAGGCCTATTGTGCAACTTAACTTAGGATCTCTACAGTATCCTATAATCACTCAATACACTTTATCTCATGTATAGCATAAACCATCACATAACACTATCGTCGTGTACTATATATATCACGACTCATTACAAGTCACTTCGTCCGAATTGGAACGATAATCACAGTATGTCATCTCATGTATGATTGAATTAACTAAAGTCAAGTTCTTACGAATAATCACTTTCACAATACGTCATCCAATATCGTAGGAGACTACATAACAACCCGTAGTGAATTATACTACTCATTAATTAACTCCGTAGAGTCAATTCTACCCATTAATAAATTAACTACAAGATTCGACATTTGTTTAATACGTCCTATGCAACTCTGCAAGAATCAGTCACAACTAGAATATAACTCGTATAGTGTTCAATGAAAATATACCATCTCATGTCGACTCAGCTAGAGTCGTTACCCATTTTTGAAACATCAGGACGAACCGTAGTATCGTCCCTAAATAACTGCATTAATCGAAATACTCCAAATTTAGTGTATTACCACCCATATAAGTCCTGCAAGTTCATCGCGAGTAACCACTTACAAAATCCTAGCAAGTTACCAATACTCAAGATTTACCAATAATAACACTTACAACTCAACAAGTCTCTAAATCACGGAGACTAACAAAAATGATAACTTTTCAACACTGCGCAGTAATTCCATTAAAATCACCAAATATTCCACAAAAATCCAAATATTACAATTATTTCATATTTAGAAACTAGACATCTGGAACTATAATTTACCACTTTGAATTACCTCATTTGGACTTATAATCATCAAGAATCAGTCACTTAAAGTTCGAACTAATACCCAGAATTTCCAGCAACAGTTTACTCGACGCAGCGATACAACACAACCTAAACGAGGTACTTCCCGACTTCTAAAATTTATGAAAATTTACAGAGAACAACCTAACATACATAATAATAACATATCCAAAATTCATCAAATTTCCAATAGTAGATTAGTACCAGACTTTTCACGAAAATAGCCCAAAACAGGGACTGCAACTAACTCGAAACTCATGTGTTTTTCGTTCTAAATTGTAACTAACATCTCACCAAATATTCTACGCATGTCCAAATATTATGAATCTTATATACCCACAAACTAGACATTCTAAATTACAATTTACCATTTTAAATCAGTCCATTTGGACTTGTATTCATCAACATGCAACCACATAAAGATTGAACTACAAACCATAATTTCCAGCAACAGTCCGTTCTGCGTATCGATAATACGCAACCTAAACGAGGTACTTCCCGACCTCTAAAATTTATGAAAATTAACAAGATTTTGTAAAACATATTAATGTACAACATATCCAAAATTCAGACAATTCCCATGGATGGATTTTTCCCAGAAAATTCAACATCATGCCTTAAAATTGTGACAAATCTTATTTCCAAAATCATCATGTCTTTCCATCTTTAAATTTCCAACTTAAATCAGCAACTTAACACAACAAAATATCATTAGGAGTAACAAATAACACATTTCTTCCAAGAAATCAACGCAAGGATCATCATCCAACACAACCTACATGTTTTACTCTTCCAATTCATCTCATAATCAAGCAAAACATTATAGTTACTTACTTCTTTGATGAATTCACTCTAAGATAACCCAAGGAATTCCACATGCAATCTGTAGAGAATGATCCCCTTGTCAATATCTTTGCAACGGTGAAGACGGATCGACGATCGAACTTCGGATGCTCAAAATATGGAGGTTTCTCACTCTAAAACTCACTTACTCTCTCTCTAACTCTCTCTCTCTCTCTTTCTAAGCACGTTTTGGATGAAAAGAATGGGCTGAAATGAGGCTTCTCTCAGCTCCCCACACATATATCTCCTATTACCACTTAAAGAGAGATCAACAAGTCAATAGGGAGATGTTTTAACGGTCAAAGGGTCAAATCACTTAAAACTAGTCAAAGCTGTCACAAATTCTAATTTTCAACCAAATTTAAAGATATTCCTAGGACGATCTACAAGTCTAAAAATTACAAATAAGATATGGTTTTAAATCTCTTTGAGTCTAGTTTACACAGAATCAAACGGTTTGCTAATCCGAGTTCTCTAGACAAAGCTATGGCCAAATTACTACATAATGTTCGGATGGACAGAATTTTGGGTTTAAGCATGTATCCATGCTTTTGTGTGTATCTTTTTCTATCTTAAAATTAAAACACACTCAAAACTCAACCTAATCATCCCGTATTGATGCACGAATGATAAAGAACTCAAGACTCAAACATACCCGAAGTTAAACACACAAAACAACACTCGAATTGACCCCACATACGAGTGAACTAGGAAAGAAGTAAGATCGGGGTATTACATCCTCTCCCCCTTAAAAGAATTCGACCGCGAATTCATAGGTTGAACATCTACAGTGAATACATATCTTACAACAAGGCTTTACCAAAATATTCACCAAGGAGACCGCCATCAATAGTGAGTTGAAGACTAATGGACAAAATGAATCGTTTTGAATTAGAGATCAGCGATATCATTAAGGCTCGCACACAATATTCCTCAAACAAGTATGATTTCGCGACATAAGAAATCTCTAGGTTATTGCGAGACTAACTACCGTCTCTAGTCAAGTTCAAGTTTAAAGTACACCTTGTAGAGTCATACTAACTCATCGCATATACAGTTTAATAATCACATGCTCAACACTGAGGTGGCTAATATCGATTCTAAATCTCTAAGGTCGAACAAACATACAGCACACGTGACAATACAAAAGTCACAAATAGCTAATCACAAGCTTATAACTAATGACGTTCAATCGAGCACAATTGCTTATACAAATATCGATACATATCAAACCATTTCACAAGGAGTGATAAACAATCCACACAAGATGCACAAACATATTCAAGTACACAATCTCATTTACTTGTCCATTCCGTTTGGTAATAAGGCTCGGCAATTTCTATCTAATATGCTATCAACTTAGTCATCGACGAATATCTCTTGAAAACCAAATTAGGGGCCCTTCTGAAGTGGCTTCAAAAGCTTCCATCGCAGGGCGTTAGGGACAAGTGGTTACAAATATGCCCTTTTAGAATCGGTCTCGTGCACATAGGTAGCAAATACAAGAAAATGTGCCTAAGTGTAATATATGTCTCTAGCATGCACAAGTTTCACATTCCATGATGTGATATGCAAAATAAAGCGTCTAGGTTAATACGGGCTCAAGATCTCGCACTAACGTAATTCGACACTCACATTAATCACTAAGGAACTCGTGACCCAAAATCTCGAGTCTTCCACCTCTATTTCCTCAAACAACCACCTATCTCAAGACTACGACATTCCTTAAAGCGTACAGGATATAGATATCTTCGATTAACAAGACCACCAAAGTTGGTCAAATCTCAATACTAAACCTTCCAAGCAACTCACACTAGTCGTCAACGTTCTAGCGAGGACTTAAAGTGCACTCACTAATCTCCTCAAGAGAAATAACAGACTACATATCATTTGTCTCCGCTTCCACGAGCGAAAGAACTCAACAATTCCAGTCCTACATGAACTATCTCCACAACTTACCAACATCCAAGATACATCTAAACACAAACACTCGACGTTAATCGCTCAACCCAAAACCCAAATCACCTAAGCCGAGTATCCTGTCCTGGCGAACAGCTAACTTAAGCTCTGATACCAACTGTGACGACCCGAGTCCGGGGTTCGATGTTGAACCCCAACTCGGTGCGCCAAAGGAGCAAGAACAACCGAAAAGAGCGAGTCACAAAAGCTCAAAACCAAAACTAATGCAGCGGAATACAAGATAAAATGTGAGTTTCAAAAACTCGAACAACAACCACAACTAAATAAACCTCAACGGCCAAACATACACCGGAGAACAACACTAAAATAAACCCAACAATAAAAACCTCGACGGTTAAATACACAAGCCGGAGAAACAACAATAATAAACACCACGAGCTACGCGCTCGGGAAAACTACTAATAAAGTATCGACAGGCACAAGGCCACACCAAGACCACGAGCTGTAAACCGAAATTATAAAATACTACAACCGGCACGACCTCACAAGTCGGCATTAAAATACAAATCTGAATAATACAACTATTTCTACCCATATACTAAGTTTACATAACTTAGTAAACCTCACGATCTCACAGAACAAGAAATAAGAAGAAAATGACAATACAAATACATCTTGCTAACTCCAAGCTTCAAGACTCGTTGCGCTGGAACTTAACCTGCAAACTGAGGAGGTTGTTGGGTGAGTCTAAAAAACTCCGTAAGATACTATAATGTATTGGATGCTATAAGTATGAATGCAACAGTAAACCAAGACTCTAAATGCACTAAACTTGGTAACAATTTTAGCTTAAGCATTAATCGACAAGTTATTACATGTGACTATATGGCATGGAATTATGCACAACAATATAACAAGAAAATAAACATGTAGTAGCACATAAGGGCAACTAACCGTATACTAACGAGAGGCTCAACAATCGCCAACCGTCCCATACCAGTTGGAAATTGTGACCATCATTCGCTTGTATAGGAAACACATAAGAGCGATAAGTAAACACATTTAAAGGGATACGACGTCGAGGTACACCTCCGACCAAACTAATAGTTCCAACCAACCAACCAATATAATACCAAATATCGAAGCCGCTGTTAACGTGCTCGATCAATAAACCAAATCAAAAATTCGAAGCCGTTGTTGACGTGCTCGAACCAAAAACAAGAAACAACATGAAACTGTGTGAACCATTTTCTGTATCCACGTCGACGTGTGATCTTGGTCCCTACAACCCAAGAATCAACAACGAATATAGCTTACCAAGTTTGCGTTTATTCCGTACAACACATGGCGCTATACCCCTACCATGGCCAACGGTAGGGCGAGGCCCGATGTATTGGCCTTCAACTATTACGTAGCCCCGGCTCCCGCAATATTCGAGCGTCAATACACTGCCGACACAATGCCATGGACTTAACTAAATGCACAAGTAGATGTTTACTCGATATTTAAAATAAATGGCCGTACTCCAAAGTAGGGAGCATACCACAACAACAACATTTAATAACAATACGAATGTTTCAAGTATGTCACAATAAGCCTACAACAATAAATCAACAAAGTGTGCTAGTAGACATTAAACACACAATCAATCATCAAAGTAAGATGATTGTCCTATCACATACTAGAACAATCTCACAATGTCCATAATCACTAAACATATAACCAAAACAAGACAATAGGCAAAGTAGGCCTATTGTGCAACTCAACTTAGGATCTCTACAGTATCCTATAATCACTCAATACACTTTATCTCATGTATAGCATAAACCATCACATAACACAATCGTCGTGTACTATATATATCACGACTCATTACAAGTCACTTCGTCCGAATTGGAACGATAATCACGCTATGTCATCTCATGTATGATTGAATTAACTAAAGTCAAGTTCTTACGAATAATCACTTTCACAATACGTCATCCAATATCGTAGGAGACTACATAACAACCCGTAGTGAATTATACTACTCATTAATTAACTCCGTAGAGTCAATTCTACCCATTAATAAATTCACTACAAGATTCGACGTTTGTTTAATACGTCCTATGCAACTCTGCAAGAATCAGTCACAAATAGAATATAACTCGTATAGTGTTCAATGAAAATATATCATCTCATGTCGACTCAGCTAGAGTCGTTACCCATTTTTGAAACATCAGGACGAACCGTAGTATCGTCCTTAAATAACTGCATTAATCGAAATACTCCAAATTTAGTGTATTACCACCCATATAAGTCCTGCAAGTTCATCGCGAGTAACCACTTACAAAATCCTAGTAAGTTACCAATACTCAAGATTTACCAATAATAACACTTACAACTCAACAAGTCTCTAAATCACGGAGACTAACAAAAATGATAACTTTTCAACACTGGGCAGCAATTCCATTAAAATCACCAAATATTCAACAAAAATCCAAATATTACAATTATTCCATATTTAGAAGCTAGACATCAGGAACTATAATTTGCCACTTTGAATTATCTCATTTGGACTTATAATCTTCAAGAATCAGTCACTTAAAGTTCGAACTAATACCCAGAATTTCCAGCAACAATTTACTCGACGCAGCGATAAAACACAACCTAAACAAGGTACTTCCCGACCTCTAAAATTTATGAAAATTTACAGAGAACAATCTAACATACATAAGAATAACATATCCAAAATTCAGCAAATTTCCAATAGTAGATTAGTACCAGACTTTTCACGAAAATAGCCCAAAACAGGGACTGCAACTAACTCGAAACTCATGTGTTTTTCGTTCTAAATTATAACTAACATTTCACCAAATATTCTACGCATGTCCAAATATTATGAATCTTATATACCCACAAACCAGACATTCTAAATTACAATTTACCATTTTAAATCAGTCCATTTGGACTTGTATTCATCAACATGCAACCACATAAAGATTGAACTACAAACCATAATTTCCAGCAACAGTCCATTCTGCGTATCGATAATACGCAACCCAAACGAGGTACTTCCCGACCTCTAAAATTTATGAAAATTAACAGGATTTTTTAAAATATATTAATGTAAAACATATCCAAAATTTAGATAATTCCCATGGATGGATTTTTCCCAGAAAATTCAACATCATGCCTTAAAATTGTGACAAATCTTATTTCAAGAACTAAGCATTTGGCTTCCAAAATCATCATGTCTTTCCATCTTTACATTTCCAACTTAAATTAGCAACTTAACACAACAAAATATCATTAGGAGTAACAAATAACACATTTCTTCCAAGAAATCAACGCAAGGATCATTATCTAACACAACCTACATGTTTTACTCTTCCAATTCATCTCATAATCAAGCAAAACATTATAGTTACTTACTTCTTTGATGAATTCACTCTAAGATAACCCAAGGAATTCCACATGCAATCTATAGAGAATGATCCCCTTGTCAATAGCTTTGCAACGGTAAAGACGGATCGACGATCGAACTTCGGATGCTCAAAATATGGAGGTTTCTCACTCTAAAACTCACTTACTCTCTCTCTAACTATCTCTCTCTTTCTAAGCACATTTTGGATGAAAAGAATGGGCTGAAATGAGGCTTCTCTATGCTCCCCACACATTAATCTCCTATTACCACTTAAAGAGAGGTCAACAAGTCAATAGGGAGATGTTTTAATGGTCAAAGGGTCAAATCACTTAAAACTAGTCAAAGTTGTCACAAATTCTAATTTTCAGCCAACTTTAAAGATATTCCTAGGACGATCTACAAGTCTAAAAATTACAAATAAGATATGGTTTTAAAGCTCTTTGAGTCTAGTTTACACAGAATCAAACGGTTTGCTAATCCGAGTTCTCTAGACAAAGCTATGGCCAAATTACTACAGAATGTTCGGATGGACAGAATTTCGGGTTTAAGCATGTATCCATGCTTTTGTGTGTATCTTTTTCTATCTTAAAATTAAAACACACTCAAAACTCAACCTAATCATCCCGTATTGATGCACGAATGATAAAGAACTCAAGACTCAAACATACCCGAAGTTAAACACACGAAACAACACTCGAATTGACCCGACATACGAGTGAACTAGGAAAGAAGTAAGATCAGGGTATTACATCCTCTCCCCTTTAAAAGAATTCGACCGCGAATTCATAGGTTGAACATCTACGGTGAATACATATCTTACAACAAGGCTTTACCAAAATATTCACCAAGGAGACCGCCATCAATAGCGAGTTGAAGACTAATGGACAAAATGAATCGTTTTGAATTAGAGATCAGCGATCTCATTAAGGCTCGCACACAATATTCCTCAAACAAGTATGATTTCGTGACATAAGAAATCTCTAGGTTATTGCGAGACTAACTACCGTCTCTAGTCAAGTTCAAGTTTAAAGTACACCTTGTAGAGTCGTACTAACTCATCTCATATACAATTTAATAATCACATGCTCACCACTGAGGTGGCTAATATCGATTCTAAATCTCAAAGGTCGAACAAACATACAACACACGTGACAATACATAAGTCAAAAATAGCTAATCACAAGCTTATAACTAATGACGTTCAATCGAGCACAATTACTTATACAAATATCGATACATATCAAACCATTTCACAAGGAGTGATAAACAATCCACACAAGATGCACAAACATATTCAAGTACACAATCTCATTTACTTGTCCATTCCGTTTGGTAATAAGGCTCGGCAATTTCTATCTAATATGCTATCAACTTAGTCATCGACAAATATCTCTTGACAACCAAATCAGGGGCCCTTCTGAAGTGGCTTCAAAAGCTTCCGTCGCAGGGCGTTAGGGACAAGTGGTTACAAATATGCCCTTTTAGAATCGGTCGCATGCACATAGGTAGCAAATACAAGAAAATGTGCCTAAGTGTAATATATGTCTCTAGTATACACAAGTTTTGCATTCCATGATGTGATATGCAAAATAAAGCGTCTAGGTTAATACGGGCTCAAGATCTCGCACTAACATAATTCGACACTCACATTAATCACTAAGGAACTCGTGACCCAGAATCTCGAGTCTTCCACCTCTATTTCCTCAAACAATCACCTATCTCAAGACTAAGACATTCCTTAAAGCATACAGGATATAGATATCTACGATTAACAAGACCACCAAAGTTGGTCAAATCTCAATACTAAACCTTCCAAGAAACTCACAATAGTCGTCAACGTTCTAGCGAGGACTTAAAGTGCACTCACTAATCTCCTCAAGAGAAATAACAGACTACATATCATTTGTCTCCGCTTCCACGAGCGAACGAACTCAACAATTCCAGTCCTACATGGATTATCTCCACAACTTACCAACATCCAAGATACATCTAAACACAAACACTCGACGTTAATCGCTCAACCCAAAACCCAAATCACCTAAGCCGAGGATCCTGTCCTGGCGAACAGCTAACTTAAGCTCTGATACCAACTGTGATGACCCGAGTCCGGGGTTCGATGTTGAACCCCAACTCGGTGCGCCAAAGTAGCAAGAACAACCGAAAAGAGTGAGTCACAAAAGCTTAAAACCAAAACTAATGCAGCGGAATACAAGATAAAATGTGAGTTTTAAAAACTCGAACAACAACCACAACTAAATAAACCTCAACGGCCAAACAAACTCCAGAGAACAACACTAAAATAAACCCAACAATAAAAACCTCGACGGTTAAATACACAAGCCGGAGAAACAACAATAATAAACACCACGAGCTACGCGCTCGGGAAAACTACTAATAAAGTATGGACAGGCACAAGGCCATACCAAGACCACGAGCTGTAAACCGAAATTATAAAATACTACAACCGACACGAACTCACAAGTCGGCATTAAATTACAAATCTGAATAATACAACTATTTCTACTCATATACTAAGTTTACATAACTTAGTAAACCTCAGGATCTCACAGAACAAGAAATAAGAAGAAAATGACAATACAAATACATCTTGCTAACTCCAAGCTTCAAGACTCGTTGCGCTGAAACTTAACCTGCAAACTAAGGAGGTTGTTGGGTGAGTCTAAAAGACTCCATAAGATACTATAATGTATTGGATGCTATAAGTATGAATGCAACAGTAAACCAAGACACTAAATGCACTAAACTTGGTAACAATTTTAGCTTAAGCATTAATCGACAAGTTATTACATGTGACTATATGGCATGTGTAGCTTGTGCGTGTGAGCGGTACTTTCTTCTCTTCCTTTTTTTTTTCTTAATCTAGAATAAAAAGTAATATAGCAGACATAATAAAGGGTAGCACTTTTTATTCACCCAGCAATTGCTTTAAATTTTCTCAGTCTCCAACTTAATTGGTGTTTGACTGCCCGGACAATGTCCTCCGTGGATGAAACAGTTTTGGAAGATGGCTGTCGCTTCCCCATATATGAAATCTATTGTCCCGTAGATTTCACACTCTCGAAAAAACTATATACCTTTTTTTGGCATAAATTGTGTTTTAGAAACTTGAGAAGCGGCATCTGAAGAATTCACACCTCTACTTCACTTTTTCGTACCACAGCTTGGTTATTCTTGGGTCTGGCAAAATTTTGGAATGTCATGTCCCGTGTAATAAATTTGTCGTCTAACATTGCTTCAAAATAGAAATCCTAATAATTTTGTACGTTAGCCAATTGTATAAAGAGGCGAGTGTACGATTATGGATTACAATGACTAACAAGTGTAAAATGTAACTGGTCTACGGTTGCTATGTCACTGGTGTTGTTATCAGTTCCAGCATGCATGTTTCCTGAACTCACGGTCTTGTCCATGCCATCACCGGACATTGTTACGTTGGTTTTTGTAGCGGCCCGAGTTCACCGTACCGAGCCATGTGGGTCCTAGCCTAAGTCCTTCCTCCGGCGTCACTAGTCACAAGCCTTCCCACTCCTAGTAGTGGGTTTCATGCCTTCCCTCACATTCGAACCCCTGACCTCTAGGTAAGGACAAAGGTCTTTAAATACGAATGTGAGTACCAATTGAGCTAGTCACAGGCCTTCCCTCACATTCATAGAGGTCACAGGCCTTCCCTCACATTCATAGAGGTCACATTCCAATTGAGCTAGTAGCTCAATTGGTACTCACATTCATATTTAAAGACCTTTGTCCTTACCTAGAGGTCAGGGGTTCGAATGTGAGGGAAGGCATGAAACCCACTACTAGGAGTGGGAAGGCCTGTGACTAGTAATGCTGGGGAAAGACCTAGGCTAGCTCAATTGGTACTCACATTCATATTTAAAGACCTTCGTCCTTACTTAGAGGTCAGAGGTTCGAATGTGAGGGAAGGCATGAAACCCACTACTAGGAGTGGGAAGGCCTGTGACTAGTAACGCTGGGGAAAGACCTAGGCTGGGACCCACAAGGCTCGGTACGGTGAACTCGGGTCGCTATAGTTTTTATTTTCCGACTATTAGATACTCATTGTATTGGCCCGATTTCACCCTTATATAAAAGCGTCTTTTTTCGTGACTTGGGACAGCTTGAATGGCTTCCCTGATTTTTGTGAAATTACCGAATCCATCTTTAGCTACAACGATGTCGATCGGAAATATGCGACAGTGTACACTCCAGGAGAACAGGACAATCAGTAAGAATGAGAGCATTGTGTTCTCATGCGGCTACATGGTTGACTTTCTCTTTTGGTTGAGCTATCTTTTCTTGGTCAGTGCATAAATAAAAAAAGAAAATGTTGTGCATATGTCATGCATAACAAACTGGATTTTTGGACTCAAATTATTACAATTACGGGTAGCTTATGCGTGTGAGCGGTGCTTTATTCTCTTCCTATTTTTTTTTTACTCTAGAATAAAAATTCGTTATAGCAGACGAAATAGAGGGTAGCTCCTTTTATTCAACCATCAATTGCTTTGAATTTTCTCAGCCTCCAACTTAATTGGTGTTTGATTGCCTTGACAATGGCCTCCGTGGATGAAGCAGTTTTGTAAGACGGTCGTCGCTTCCCTAAATATGAAATCTACTGTCCTGTAGATTTCACACTCTCGAAAAAATTGTATACCTCTTTTGGCATAAAGTGTGTCTTTGAAACCTGAAAGCGGCATCTGAAGAATGCACACTTCTTTGCTTCACTTTTAAGTGCCACAGCTTGGTTATTCTGGGGTCCGACAAAATTTTGGAATGCCATGTCCCGTGTAATAAATCTGTCACCTAGTATTGCTTCAAAATAGAAATCCCAATAACAAAGTACGTAAGCCAATTGTATAAAGAGACGAGTGTATGGTTATGGATTACAACGATTAACAAGGGTAAAATGTAACTGACCTACGGTTGCTATGTCACTGGTCTTGTTGTCAGTTCCAGTGTGCATGTTTCCTGAAATTAGGGTCTTGTCCATGCCATCAGCGAACATTGTTACGTTGGTTTTTCTCTTTTCCGTTTATTAGATACTCATTGTATACGCCCGATTTCACCCTTATATATAAGCAACTTTTTTCGTGACTTGGGACAGCTTGAATGGCTTCCCTGATTTTTGTGAAATTATCGGATCCATCATTAGCTACAACGATATCGTTTGGCAATATGCGACAGTGTACACCAAAAGAACAGGACTATCAGTAAGAATGAGAGCATTGTGTTCTCATGCGGCTGCATGGTTGATTGTCTCTTTTGGTTGACCTAGCTTTTCTTGGTCTGTGCATAAATAAATAAAGAAAAGGATGTGCATATGTTGTGCATATGTCGTGCATATGTCGTGCATAACAAACTATGCTTTTGGACTCAGATCATTACAATTATGGGTAGCTTATGCGTGTGAGCGGTACTTTGTTCTCTTCCTTTTTTTTCTTAATATCTAGAATAAAAGGTCATATAGCAGACATAATAGAGGGTAGCTCTTTTTATTCACCCAGCAATTGCTTTGAATTTTCTCAGTCTCCAACTTAATTGGTGTTTGACTGCCCGAAAAATGTCCTCTGTGGATGAAATAGTTTTGGAAGATGGTCGTCGCTTCCCCAAATATGAAATCTATTGTCCCGTAGATTTCACACTCTCGAAAAAACTATATACCTTTTTTGGCATAAAGTGTGTCTTGGAAACTTGATAAGCGGCATCTAAAGAATGCACATCTCTACTTCACTTTTCAGTGTCACAGCTTGGTTATTCTGGGGTCTGGCGAAATTTTGGAATGTCATGTCACGTATAATAATTATGTCGCCTAATATTGCTTCAAAATAGAAATCCCAATAATTTTGTACGTTAGCCAATTGTATAAAGAGGCGAGTGTACGGTTATGGATTACAATGACTAACAAGTGTAAAATGTAACTGGTCTACGGTTGCTATGTCACTGGTGTTATTGTCAGTTCTAGCATGCATGTTTCCTTAAATCACGGTCTTGTCTATGCCATCACTGAACACTGTTACGTTGGTTTTCTCTTTTCCGATAATTAGATAGTCATTGTATAGGCCCGATTCCCCCTTCATATAAAAGCGTCTTTTTTCGTGACTTGGGACAGCTTGAATGGCTTCCCTGATTGTTCTGAAATTACCAGATTCATCCTTAGCTACAACGATATCGGTCGGTAATGCGACAGTGTACACCAAAAGAACAGGACTATCAATGAGAATGAGAGCATTGTGTTCTCATGCGGCTGCATGGTTGATTGTCTCTTTTGGTTGACCTAGCTTTTCTTAGTCTATGCATAAATAAATAAAGAAAAGGTTGTGCATATGTTGTGCATATGTCGTGCATAACAAACTGGGTTTTCAGACTCAGATCATTACAATTATGGGTAGCTTGTGCGTGTGAGCGGTACTTTCTTCTCTTTTTTTTTTTTCTTAATTTAGAATAACAAGTCATACAGAAAACATAATAGAGGGTGGCTCTTTTTATTCACCCAGCAATTGTTTTAAATTTTCTCAGTCTCCAACTTAATTGGAGTTTGACTGCCCGGACAATGTCCTCTGCGGATGAAGCAGTTTTGGAAGATGGTCGTCACTTCCCCATATATGAAATCTATTGTCCCATAGATTTCAGACTCTCAAAAAAACTATATACCTTTTTTGGCATAATGTGTGTCATGGAAACCTGAGATGCGGGATCTGAAGAATGCACATCTCTACTTCACTTTTTAGTGCAACAGCTTGGTTATTCTGGGGTCTGGCGAAATTTTGGAATGCCATGTCCCGTGTAATAAATATGTCGCCTAATATTGCTTCAAAATAGAAATTCCAATAATTTTGTACGTTAGCCAATTGTATAAAGAGGCGAGTGTACGGTTATGGATTACAATGACTAACAAGTGTAAAATGTAACAGGTCTACGGTTGCTATGTCACTGGTGTTATTGTCAATTCCAGCATGCATGTTTCCTGAAATCACGGTCTTGTCCATGCCATCACCGAACATTGTTACGTTGGTTTTCTCTTTTCCGATTATTAGATACTCATTGTATAGGGCACGATTTCCCCTTTATATAAAAGCGTCTTTTTTCATGACTTGGGATAGCTTAAATGACTTCCTTGATTGTTGTGAAATTACCGGATCTATCCTTAGCTACAACGATATCGGTTGGCAATATGCCACAGTTTACACCAAAAGAACATGACAATCTGTGAGAATGAGACATGGTTGATTGTTTCCTTTGGTTGACCTAGCTTTTCTTGGTCTGTGCATAAATAAATAAAGAAAATGTTGTGCATATGTCGTGCATATGTTGTGTATATGTTGTGCATATGTCGTGCATAAGTTGTTCATAACAAACTGGACTTTCGGACTCAGATCATTACAATTATGGGTAGCTTGTGCTTGTGAGCGGTACTTTCTTCTCTTTTTTTTTTTTTTCTTAATTTAGACTAAAGTCATATAACAAACATAATAAAGGGTGGCTCTTTTTATTCACCCAGCAATTATTTTAAATTTTCTCAGTCTCCAACTTAATTGGTGTTTGACTTCCCGGACAATGTCCTCCGTGGATGAAGCAGTTTTGGAAGATGGCCGTCACTTCCCCATATAAGAAATCTATTGTCCCGTAGATTTCACACTCTCAAAAAAACTATATACCTTTTTTGGCATAAAGTGTGTCTTGGAAACCTGAGAAGCAGCATTTGAAGAATGCACATCTCTACTTCACTTTTCAATGCCACAACTTGGTTATTCTGGGGTCTGGCGAAATTTTGGAATGCCATGTCACATGTAATAAATTCATCGCTTAGTATTGCTTCAAAATAGAAATCCCAATAATTTTGTACGTTTGCCAATTATATAAAGAGGCGAGTGTACGATTATGGATTATAATGACTAACAAGTGTAAAATGTAACTTGTCTATGGTTGCTATGTCACTGGTGGTGTTGTTGTTAGTTCCAGCATGCATGTTTCCTGAAATCACGATCTTGTCCATGTCATCACCGAACATTGTTACGTTGGTTTTTTTTATTTTTTATTATTAGATACTCATTGTATAGGCCCGATTTCGCCCTTATATAAAAGCGTCTTTTTTCGTGACTTGGGACAACTTGAATGGCTTCCCTGATTGTTGTGAAATTACCGGATCCATCATTAGCTACAACGATATCGTTTGGCAATATGCGACAGTGTACACCAAAAGAACAGGACTATCAGTAAGAATGAGAGCATTGTGTTTTCATGCGGCTCCATGGTTGATTGTCTCTTTTGGTTGACCTAGCTTTTCTTGGTCTGTGCATAAATAAATAAAGAAAAGGATGTGCATATATTGTGCATATGTCGTGCATATGTCGTGCATAACAAACTATGCTTTTGGACTCAGATCATTACAATTATGGGTAGCTTATGCGTGTGAGCGGTACTTTGTTCTCTTCCTTTTTTTTCTTAATCTAGAGTAAAAAGTCATATAGCAGACATAATAGAGGGTAGCACTTTTTATTCACCCAGCAATTGCTTTGAATTTTCTCAGTCTCCAACTTAATTGGTGTTTGACTGTCCGGACAATGTCCTTTGTGGATGAAATAGTTTTGGAAGATGGTCGTCGCATCCCCAAATATGAAATCTATTGTCCCGTAGATTTCACACTCTCGAAAAAACTATATACCTTTTTTTGGCATAAATTGTGTTTTGGAAACTTGAGAAGCGGCATCTGAAGAATGCACATCTCTACTTCACTTTTTCGTGCCACTGCTTGGTTATTCTGGGGTCTGGCGAAATTTTGGAATGTCATGTCCCGTGTAATAAATTTGTCGCCTAATATTGCTTCAAAATAGAAATCCTAATAATTTTGTACGTTAGCCAATTGTATAAAGAGGCGAGTGTACGGTTATGGATTACAATGACTAACAAATGTAAAATGTAACTGGTCTGCGGTTGCTATGTCACTGGTGTTATTGTCAGTTCTAGCATGCATGTTTCCTTAAATCACGGTCTTGTCCATGCCATCACTGAACATTGTTACGTTGGTTTTCTCTTTTCCAATTATTAGATACTCATTGTATAGGCCCGATTCCCCCTTCATATAAAAGCGTCTTTTTTCGTGACTTGGGACAGCTTGAATGGCTTCCCTGATTGTTGTGAAATTACCAGATTCATCCTTAGCTACAACGATATCGGTCGGTAATATGCGACAGTGTACACCAAAAGAACAGGACTATCAGTGAGAATGAGAGCATTGTGTTCTCATGCGGCTGCATGGTTGATTTGTCTCTTTTGGTTGACCTAGCTTTTCTTAGTCTGTGCATAAATAAATAAAGAAAAGGTTGTGCATATGTCGTGCATAACAAACTGGGCTTTCGGACTCAGATAATTACAATTATGGGTAGCTTGTGCGTGTGAGCGGTACTTTTTTCTTTTTTTTTTCTTAATTTAGAATAAAAAGTCATACAGAAACTTACTCAACTTATGCAATTAACCGTCAAGTTCAAAAGTAGTGAACTTGACAAACATCATATAGATTATATTTTTCTACAACACACAACCATCAAACATATTGTTCAAAGTCATATAACACAACTTTAGAGCTACTTTACAAGTCTCTAACATACCAGTATCAATTACTCGGAGGACTGAAAATCATATCAAATGAACCCTAATTTTTGTAGTAATTTAACTAGTGATTCGGAGAATTATAAACTTCCCAAAAATCCACTTTTGGTGTCAATTCATTAAGTTCATAAAAATTGGGTACAATTGCTATATGCAATTTTCACCATTTAAAGGCTTCTAACATGTTCTTTAGTACAATCCATAGTTGAGCTCTTAAAACTAACATGCAACATCATCCAACTCAACAACTTAACACTTAGACATGTTATATATCTCAACATATCATTTAAACATGAAAACACCATGTATTCAAGTCATGCATGTAAGATTAAGAACAAGCATGCAATAATTTCTAAGCATACAAATGGGGTTTAGTAACTTACATGTAAGATGGAAATCAAACCAAGGAATTGTAAATTTAAGTCTCCTAAGTTGGTCTTCAATCAGCCTCTACAATTTGATGGTCTTTGATCACAATTTGGATGGTTGGATATGGAGATATAATGCACACACACTAAAAACACCTTTATCTCCCACACTTTGTCTCTAAGCTACCATGGAAGAATTGAGAAAGAAGTGAAGTGTTCTTTGTCTCTCACAAGGATGGAGAGTATATATATGGGTCAACAAGTCAAAGCCAAGTTTAAATCTCAGCCCTAGGATCAACATTGGAGAGTCAAACCATTTAAAATTCAGTCAACAAAGTGTTACTGAATCCGTCGCTATGCGGCCGCACCATGCGGTCGCATAGGTTCCATGCGGCCGCACCATGCGGCCAATTCCACGCACAAACTTTCTGTCTTGTAAGCGGGCGCTTCATGCGGCTGCATAGCGTCCAGAAAGTTTGGGTTTTTGGCAAGCTCGCATCATGCGGCTGCCTTGGGTCTGGTTCAGGTCAAAATGACTTCTAAACACATCAAAGTGAACCTACAATGTCCCCAAGTCATCCTAAGGTGATACCAACTTCAAATCAAGTTTGAAATACACCCAAAACTCATTCTAAACAACATGTAACAATGCTAACAACAATCACCTCAAACTCAAGAGTAATCACAAGTACGCATACCAAGCTAATGCATTAACATGTATACCATCCTAACATCCTTAAATGTATGTGAATAAGGCAAAACCATATTGAACATGTTTATACAAGAAATGAAACACACATGTTAAGCATAATAACACAAACAATGTAAGCATCTAAAGCATGATAAATTCAGGTTATTACATCCTCTCCCCCTTAAAAGAATTTAGCCCCTAAATTCCTTACCAAGTCCATCGAATAGGTGAGGGTACTTCTCATGCATCTCAACCTTGGTTTCCCACGTAGCCTCTTCGATCTCGTGGTTCCTCCACAACACTTTTACAAGTGGAATCCTTTTGGTCCTCAATATCTGCTCCTTAGTGTCGAGAATCCTTACCGGATGTTCTACACACGACAAATCGGGCTCGAATGTGACTTCCTCATATCCCAACACGTGTGACTCATCTTTCATATACTTCCGAAGTATCGACACATGGAATACATTATGAATCTCCGACAAAGACGGTGGCAATGCAAGTCGATAAGCCAACGTGCCAACTCTTTCAAGTATCTCAAAAGGCCCTATGTATCTAGGTGAGAGTTTACCTTTCTTCCCAAACCTCTTAGTACCCCTACGCGGCGATACTTTAAGAAATACATAGTTACCCGCCTGAAACTCAAGATCCCTTTTTCGGTTATCCGCATAACTTTTCTATCGGCTTTGAGTGGTAAGTAATCTATCCCGAATTATCCTCACACTCTCAACCGACTGTTGTACCAACTCTGAACCCCAAATCTTAGCCTCACCGACTTCATCCCAACAAATCGGCGATCTACATTTCCGCCCATAAATTGCTTCGTACGGTGCCATCTCGATACTCACCTGGAAGCTATTATTGTAAGCAAACTCCGCTAAAGGTAAGTGTGAATCCCAACTTCCCTTAAAGTCTACTGCACACGCACGTAGCATATCCTCGAGTACTTGAATAAGTCTTTCCGATTGCCCATCCGATTGAGGGTGAAAAGTCGTGCTAAAGTTCAACTTTGTTCCCATAGCCTCTTGCAATGCTCCCCAAAATCTCGATGTAAACCTTGGGTCCCGATCTGACACAACACTAACCGGTACTCCATGTAGCCTCACTATTTCCTGAATGTACAATGCCGCCAACTGATTCAAAGAGTAGGTCATCGCAATAGGTATAAAATGAGCTGATTTAGTTAACCTATCCACAACAACCTAAACAGCGTCAAAACCCCGACGAGTACGCGGAAACCCTGTCACGAAATCCATCGTAATATGTTACCATTTCCACTCCGAGATCTCCAACGGTTGTAATAGCCCTGCAGGTCTTTGATGTTCAGCCTTCACTTGTTGACATGTCAAGCATCTAGATACATACTCAGCTATCTCTCGTTTCATACCATTCCACCAAAATTGCTTCTTCAAATCCCTATACATTTTTGTACTCCCCAGGTGTATTATGTACTTAGCCTTGTGAGCTTCATCAAGTACATGCCGTTTTATCGTTTCATCCGACGAAACACAAACTCTCCCCCTAAAAGTCATGATGCCATCCCTGTTCATCGCAAAATCAAGTGTCTTACTTTCATTCAACTTTCCCCTCAGCTTCTCAAACTCCGGGTCACTAACCTGAGCTTCCTTAATTCGTTGCAACAAAACTGGAGTAGCCCGAACATTCGCAAAGATCACACCATGTTCCATCTCACTAGGACTCCAATCCCTCAAGTCCTCTAGCGTCTTCCATTCCTGAACCATCATGCACGACATGTACACTTTCCTACTCAACGCATCCGCGACTACATTCGCCTTTCCCGAGTGGTAAAGAATCGTGCAATTGTGGTCCTTTAACTTTTCCATCCATCGGCACTGTCTCATGTTCAACTCCTTTTGCGAGAAAAGGTACTTTAAGCTTTTTTGATCCGTGAAGACCTCAAATTTTGCCCCGTAAAGGTAATGTTTCCATTTGTTCAACGCAAACATAATCGCCGCCAACTCTAGATCATGGGTAGGGTAGTTCCGTTCCGCATCCTTTAATTTCCTCGAAGCATACGCTATAACTTTCCCATTTTGCATAAGCACACATCCCAAACCTTCCTTGGATGCATCGCTGTAAATCATGAAGTTATCCCCGCTGTTCGGTAATGTCAATACAGGAGTCGTTGTCAATCACCGCTTTAACTCTTGAAAACTGTTCTCGCATTTATCATCCCAAACAAACGGTGTTGACTTCTTTGTTAAATTTGTCATAGGAGTCACAATCTTTGAAAACCCCTCAATGAACCTCCGATAGTAACCTGCCAAACCCAAGAAACTTCGGATCTCAGTCACTGAAGTTGGTCTCTTCCAATTCGTTACTCCTTCTACCTTTGACGGATCCACCGCTATCCCGTCTTTCGAAACAACATGCCCTAGAAAGGGAACCTACTCAAGCCAGAAAGCACATTTGCTAAACTTGGCAAACAATTTCTTCTCCTGAAGGACCGATAGTACCAACCTTAAATGTTGCGCATGTTCTTCCCAAGATTTGGAATACACAAGAATGTCGTCGATGAACACTACTACAAAACAATCCAAATACTCATGGAACACCCGATTCATTAAGTCCATGAATACTGCCGGTATATTTGTCAACCCGAATGGCATAACAACAAACTTATAATGACCATACCTTGTGCGAAAACCTGTTTTGGGAACATCTTCAACTCGCACCTTCAACTAGTGGTAGCCACTTCTCAAGTCTAGCTTAGAATACACCACAGACCCTTGTAACTGATCAAACAAATCATCAATATGTGGTAAAGGGTACCTATTCTTGATTGTTACCTGATTCAATTTCCTGTAATCGATACACAATCTCAAAGTACCATCCTTCTTTCTAACAAACAACACCGGTGCACCCCACGGTGATACACTCGGTTTAATAAACTCCCTGTCAAGCAATTCTTGCAACTGTTCTTTCAATTCTTTTAACTCTGCCGGTGCCATTCTATACGGGGCTTTAGAAATTGGGGTAGTCCCCGGCAACAATTCAATACAAAACTCAATTTCTCTATCAGGAGGCAATGCATAATCAGAAGAGAACACATCTGAAAATTCACACACCACGGGAACTTCTTCTAACACAGGAGTAGTAATACTTCTATCAACCACACACGCCAAATAACCCGCACACCCATGCGATAACAATTTCCTAGCCTTTAAAGCAGATATAACATGCAAGCCACTCTTAACAGCATCACCCACAAATACAAATTCAGGCACACCCGGCATAGAAAAAGTAACTTTCTTTCTATGACAATCTACTAAAGCATGATATGCACATAACCAATCCATGCCAAGTATCACATCAAAATCACGTATGGGTAACTCTACCAAATCAGCATGCAAAGTGTGATCACCTACAAGTATATCACAAGCCCGGTACACATTCGAAGCCAACATATGCTCCCCCAATGGGGTAGACACCTCAAGCACAAATGACAAGGGCTGGGGCAACACACACAAGTTGTTCACAAAATGGGATGCAACATATGAATGTGATGAACCAGGATCTATAAGAACTCGAGCTCTACTACCGAAGATAGAAAGGCTACCTCCTATAACTGACATAGACTCAGGCACACCGCGCTGATCAAGCGCAAACACACGGCCTTGGACCTTAGGTCTACCGTCACTGTCCCTCTTCGTGCCACTTGACTGCACACTCGCGCTCCCCGATTGACTATCCTTCAACTTAGGATAGTTTCTCTTAATGTGACCCATTTTCTTACAGTTATAGCATTACCCAGCTACTCTATTCCAACACTTATCATCCGAGTGTCCCGGTCTCGAGCAAATACTACAAGTTTGTGGAGTACCCCGTGGACTCTGTACAGATGCGGTGCTATTACTCCTCCCACCGGATTGTTGCCCCTGTTGTCTATCTGATTGTCCTCTTCCCTGATTTCCCCGGCGGTTATTGTTTCCACCGCTGTATCGACTACCGGAACCTTGTCCTCGTCCCTGGTTCTGCGATGCCTGTGGAGGGTTGTTCAAATTTCTTCCCCGATGCTCCTCTATGTCACTCTCAATCCCATAAGCCCTATCCACTGCACTCCTATAGTCAGCAAGCTGCAAGGATAGCAATTGTTTCCTGTACTCTGTCTTCAGGCCCTTGATGAACTTCTGGGCCTTCTTTGCCTCCGTGGGAACCAAGTGACTACAATATCGGGCCAATTCTGTGAACTTGGCCGAGTATTGTGCCACTGTCATGCTGCCCTGCTCCAAGTCGTAGAACTCCCTCTCTCTTCTTTCCCGAACTACCTCCGGAATGTACTGCGCCTTAAACTCCCTCAAGAAATTAGGCCAACTGTGAGGTTCTCCCCGTAAGTCCCAGCTCCCCTGTAATACCTGCCACCAGTGCTCAGCCGCTCCCTCAAGTTTGAACACAGCTAGGTTAACCTTCTCATCATCGTTGCAACCCAAGGCTGCAAATATCTTGATGATATGTTCGATCCACAATTCAGCTTTTGTGGCATCCGGTTCCCCAAGAAAAGTACGTGGTTTTATTTTCAAGAAACGCTCCAATGTGGTAGTATAATTTCTAGGCCTCGCCTCCGGTTATGGTACCTCAACTTTCGATTATGGAGCTTCAACCTCCGGTGTAGTCGTTGCTCCCCCATTCAAGCGTTCAATCATTTGGTTCATAAGTTCCATCATCCGTCCCATCATAACTACCATATTTGTATTCGGGTTCTCTTGGTTCTGTTCAGGAGGAACATTAGGGGGTCGATTCACGTCATCATCTCTCCCATCAATCCCGCCGGTACTCGTGCCGACCCGACTGGCACTCGCTCCGAACCTAATCCGCACCATTTTCACCTACACATAACACTCGACGTTAAAATCTCAATAACACACACCATACCCACCTAGGCCATGGAACCTATCCTGGCGAATAGCTAACAGAAGCTCTGATACCAACTGTGACGCCCCGACCTGGATCTCTATACGAAATCCCAAGGTCGGGTCGCCAATACGACATATACAACAAGAAAGGCACGTGGCGTAGCCACCCTTACTTACAACATAACATAACTAGTAATCTGATTAACACAAGTATGAACAATCTTCGGCAATAACAAAGCCGGAAAACAACTATTAACAACCACGAGTTTACAACTCGGGAAAAACAACTACTACGAAAACATCGGCCACAACATGCCGAAACAAAACATAACCACGAGCCACGACATGCTCGGGAAAGAAACTAACAATGAAACTATACAAGAGCACGACATACATATGTCGGCTACCAAAAGAATATTTGTTTACAACACAACAATACTACCCAAGTAAAGTTTACGTAACTTTACATATCCATCGTCCTTACCAAAATATAACAATGAACTAAGGAATAGTTCCTCAATCTAACAAACGTAGACAACCGGCAAGCTAGCGTGATCCTTTCTCGACCTTACCGTGAACTCCCGGGTTGGCTGGGATCTAAGGAAAACAAATAAACACATAACGAAGTGAGTCATAATGACACAGTAAGTTACTAATGCAACTACATGGCATGGCATGGCATGATGCTCAAGCAATAAACATAACATGGTATCAACATTTATATACCACAACACAACATACATCATCACACTTGATATACAATTCATTCAACTCACATAGCACTTGGTTAACACATGAGTGCTTATAATAAACCATGTTAAAGAAGGATATTGTTATGGCCCAAGGTGCTCAAATTAGGCTAGAAGGGGGGTTGAATAGCCTATTTGTGGTTGTTGAAAATTTAGAAAATCACTTCACAAAAAAAAAATTTGCAGCGAAAAAGAGTGAAGTATCGGACAAGTTCAAGGATGGCTGATCTTGATAGAACAAGATTAGTTGTTCACAAAATTAGTTGGAATTCTGGAAATAAACAGCAGCAAATTTCATGCACATAAAAGGTATAGACAAGATATTTGATATGGTTCACACTTATGAATAAGTGCTATGCCACAACCAAAGTGGTCAACTTTGGATTTTAAAACGTGTACTAAGTTTATCCACTAGTATCTTTACAATGGAGATCACTAATGGATCGTGTACATAAAATAGTTGACCAAGTGTTTGTGGGAGAATTAATATCTGAGGAGATATAATTCTCGTGTGCTATGAATGCTAGGATTGCATTCAATGAGGAGCAATAATGACTTGATCGTCTAAGGTTGGTGCTCTTCAAAGAATGTTGTACAGATTTTTCTTTTAAGTTTTTATGAACTAGCAGTTTGAAGATGAAGAATGTTGGTTGAGTTTTTCTTGATAGATCACTAACTCTCTTTTTAATGCTGTCATGAAGTCTTCTATTTATACCCAGAAGGTTTTGGTAGCCGTTGGAGATCTTCAGCTTTTGGAGGATTTGAATTTGAATGTAATTAATGCTCTAATCTTGCTGTTGATCTTTGATAGGATATTCTGCGTTTTTCAGACTGTCTTCTGAAATGTTGCCAAAAATAGGTAGATGATAAGAACAGACGGACTGTCCTTTTCTGAGATGATTGCCTAATATGGCATGGATCATTCAATGCTCTTTGCAAGTTATCGTTATGTCACCGTTGTCAATAAATGTTGTAGACAGTCTTGAGTCATATCACCAGAAAAGTCGTGATCGGACGATCTTTAGTTTTTCCTCTTTGCTGATGAACCTTGGCTGAAATAAGCTTGTCCGATATCTCTAATAGATTCGACTGGTTTCAAGAGATAGCCGATCTTTTACATGTCCTATCAATGATGGGCTAACTACTGAAGACTATGCTAGGTACAAAAAGCAATCCTAAGCTATTTTAAGCACTTTGTCTATATACAAGTTGCCACGCTAACAAACACGCAGGCCCATTAGTCACCTTGATTTAGACTTAGGTTATGGATACAAGCAAATCTATGTAATATTCAACAATCTCCTCTTATCTGCTTGAGTCCATGACCCTATGAATACAATGGAGGCTGACCATGTCTGATTCTAGTAATAACATGCTGAAGAGATATTATATTAAGTGAGCATGTCCTAGATAGACTTACATAGGGGTCAGTGTATTCACAGATTACATAGAGTTTACAGATAAGGAGGTACAACGTAAGAACTCTTTGTAATGTGACTGTGTTTAAAGACAAATGAATAGAGTATTTTATGGGATATGTCTTTAAACCAGTGGTTTAAAATTTCATGCAAATAAGATAAACAAATTAAGTATAAAGCATGATAGATTAATGATAGTCATTGTTCATTAAACAAGAAGTTTAATTACAATGTTTTGTAAAGAAATTTTCAAATATAGGACAGGAATAGTTATACCAGTCAGAGCGATGCTTGTCTTGAAGTAGTTGCTTTGAGTTTAGCAATGTCAGCTTTTGCTTCTTCTAATTCTTTAGAGAGATCATTGTTCTGTTGTTTCAATATAGCGTTCACTTCACGAAGATCAGAGTTAGTTGTACGAAGATCGGTCAGCTGATCATTGTGAAGATTGATTATGTGACTCATCTCCTCACGAAGATTGGTCAGCTGATCATTGTGAATTTCACGCATGCGACTCATCTCCTCACGAAGATCGGTCAGCTGATCATTGTGAAGATTGATTATGCGACTCATCTCCTCACGAAGATTGGTCAGCTGATCATTGTGAATTTTGTGCATGCGACTCATCTCCTCCTTCATGGACGCAAGCGAGATGTCCATGTTGGAAAGCTTGTCGGCAGAGTCGCGAATATTGTGGCGAAGATGAGTAAGCTGGTTGAGCATTGTCTGTCGAGTGGCCCGAGCAGAGGTGTTTACCAAGCGATCTGTATGATGGTGAGTATGAAGTAACCCCTTGAGGCCAAAGTCGAAAGCCTGAAGCACTTGTTCCAGACCTAGACCAAAAACGTCACACTTGGTATTGAGCAGAGTCGCAAAGGATGTAGAAGAGAGGGAGAGCTGACGAAGAAAAATCAGATTTGCATCCAGCAATAGTAGATTGGCATTTCGTGACAGCAGCTTTAGTGTCACGAACAATAGAGATAACATCGGCCATATATGTAGCCGTGGTGTCAGTTGTATGAGACTGCTTGGCCGAAAGGTGGTGTAGCGAAGTCTTGATGCCATCGAGAAGAGTGTTGTAACATTGCACAACATCTTCCAAATGGTAAGGACCGAGAGAGTCAGGAGATGAGGAACGGCTGGAGGAGAAGATGGTGTCAATAGGAAGAGTTGAGGAATGGTGTGGAGGTGAGGGAGGCGAAGTACCGGGCAAGTAGATCCAGACACGAGGTACAGGGAAAAGTTTTTCGATATAGGCCTCATAGGATTTGTAAAGAATGAAAATGGGTGGACAGAAGGGCAGTGGAATATGAATTGGTTTGAAAAGGATGTGAACACGAGGGTCAAATCCAATATAAGTAGCGACAACATCAAAGAAGTTGTAGACGATTGAATTGGTGAGAATTGAAGGATGACTGATGATGGTATAGATGGGAGGTTTAGGAAGAGAGAGAAATGGAGTGATGTCTGATTCAGTTGGAGGAGGTAGATTAAGTTCTTTGTGAATAGTAGTCCATCGTTGAGTGATCATGAGATCCTGAACTGCAGAGTTGTGCATGAAGAATTGTTGAAACCATGCGGGAGGAAGAGGTTCATAGAAGGCACCCCATTTAAAAATGATTTCGCCGGCGGACATTGGCTGGCAAGGGATTCGTTTTGGGTAATCGAGAGTGGAGAGAAAGGCATCTGTGTTTGCAGGGTTTGGTGTAGGACGACTGTTTCGAAACAGTAGCAATTCTTGTACATCGGGGTGAAGATGACTGTATGGATTGAGTTTGGGTCTTTTGGGAGTGGGCTATTTAGTGGAAGAAGTTGGAGGTCGTTTGGATCTGGTGAGGGAGTGATCAGCAGGTGAATCTGATAATCCATCAGAATCAGAAGGTTCCATAGGGGGAATGGAAGTAGGTATGGTGGATTGGTCAATGGGGACAGAGGGAGTAGGCGTTTGAGATGGTTTGGAAACAGGTTCCTTGGGTTGAGTTGGTGAGGACGCAGGAGAGGATGAGGTATCGGCAGAAGGTGCAAACTTCGCCTTTTTGGCACTTTTCTTCAAGCGCTTGCCATGTTTGTGTTGTGAAGAAGTATGAAGGGTGGGATCGGACGGAAGGTTTTTCGATGATGGTGTGTCTTGAGCAAAAGGGATTGTGACAATAGGTTTGGGCAGACCAAAAGATTCATCGGTAGGGTGGAGAGTTTGCTTCGATTTTGGCTTGATGGAGTCTGAAGTAGGTTTTGGAGGAAGAGTGGAAGGTTTTCTGGTGGAGTTGAGGTCTGCTGGTTGAAAGGTTGAGGTATCCATTTCAACAGCTTTCTTTGTTTTTGAGGGCTTCCGTTTAGGTTTTGGGGATGATTGTTTCTGTCTTTTTGGGGATGAGTCATCAGGCTCATATGGATCATGGTCAAGCCTGGTTAGATCGAAGTCCTCAGGGAGTTCAGCACCGAGTGGCTTAGTCTCCTCCTCAGTAGGAAGACCTTCAGAAATGTAAGCCACCTTTCTCTTGCCCTTTTTGGATTGAGATGAGGCACCAGCAGTTGCTGAAGCGGCAACAGCAACAGCTCTTTTCACCAAGTCTTCTCTATATCTTGAGATATTATTAGCAGTGAAGACGTAGGTGTTGGTCACTTTGATGAGATCATCACTGCTCATTTTCTTTTCAATTTACTCGAACCCTTGAAGGAGAACATTGATTACCCTAACAAAGGGTCTCTTCATAGATGGATTGGCTTGGACATCAGCCACACTTTGAAAGATCATTGAAAACACAATCTTGGCCCAATTAAGCTGTTTGCGAAGAATGACAGCTTTTGTCCACATCAGTTGTTGGGAAGTGAAGACATCCCTTGCTCCATTCTTGAACAAGATGCTCTTGTCAAGAAGATGACTGATATGATATGGAATCTCTGGGAATAGGTTTCGAGACATTTTAGCATATGGCTCAGGGAGTGTAGATCCTCTCATCATTTCCCACGCTTGAGTTGATTCCTCAGCAGTTAATTCAAGTTTGCCTTCAGTGGGCAATCCCAGAACATGTCCGATGTCTTTGTAAGTTAACTTGATGGGACATCCTCGAATGTAGCCTTTGAGATAGCTCATGTTGACTTTTTCATTTTTGGAGATAGGAGGAGGAGGAAGGGTCATCCTAGTATAGAACTCTTCAACTATAGAGATGCTGTAGAGAGTGTCATTCAGCTGAAAAAGCGGTAGAAGACCACATCCTTCTAAGTCTCTTAATAAACCTTCTCCAGAAGTGTATCTTTGGATAGATTTGGCGTCAATGGTCATGCCTGGATGATAACTCGTGCGGGGAAGGTTTTTGATAGGTATTTCAGAGGCTTTGTCAGCTTTTGAAACTTGTCCTATCTTGTTGCCAGAGGTGGAAGATTGTGTAGTTGCCTATATGTACAATCAGCAGAGTTAAAAATTTTCAGCAGTTCTTTAGAACACATCTACTGTTCAAATTTAAATCCAAAATACACTAATGAACACAAGTTTGTCAATAGTACAGTGCAAAAAAAAAAAATTTTACCATTTTCTGGGAATACAACAATATGAACTGAGATATGCATTAATAAATTACTTTATTCACATTTCTTATCCAGAGATTTGTCATAACCAACATGAATTTATAAAATCAAGCATTTGTAATTTATCGATTACGCAAGAGCCAAACAGTTCAGATGCTTGAAAAGTTATAGTTTGTAATAAAACTTGAATTGAGTAAATGTAAGGGAATGTTGTTACTCACCATTGAAGATTGATGTCAGAATCAAAATGAAGAATTGATTATTTCTGAAGTTTTTGAACTTGAAGGTATCTCAGAATTTTAAAAATACGAGAGGCGATTTTTGCAAATAGTGAACAGTTGATTTTGTGAATTCACTTTTATACTTCTGACAGTTTTTCACTAAGTGATATTTAATAAATTTTGAGGTCCGCATTTAATGCTATGAAATATAACTGTTCACATACTCGATTGTTTGTGATTTAATTATATTAAAGATGCCCTATTCGAACAGGAAAGTACTTACTTTATGGTTGTCCTATAATATCGGCAATATTACACTTGTCTGATAAGATAAGCAGATTTATAAGAAGATAAAGTGTAATAAATTCTTCAAGAGTTAAAGATTGAGATCGAGCATACCAAGCTCTCCTCTTAAGTAGGCAAACCTGGTGGAGTCAAGTGGTTTGGTGAAAATATCAGCTAATTGCTGATCGGTAGATACATACTGCATACTGATGTTACCTTTTTCCACATGATCTTTTAAGAAGTGATATCTCACGTCTATGTGCTTTGTTTTGGAGTGCATAACAGGATTTTGAGAAACTGAAATAGCTGATGTATTGTCACACATTATAGGGCAATCAGCAGTCTTGATCTCATAATCTACCAGTTGCTGTTTAATCCAGTGTTCGAAAAATCATTCTAGGCGTCCGCCTAGGCCCCGCCTAGGCGCTAGGCCCCCCCCCCCAAACGTCGCGACTAGGCTCTAGGCGCCCGCCTAGACACTAGGCCCCCCCCCCAAACGCCACAACTAGGCTTTAGGCGCCCCCCAAACGCCGCAACTAGGGCCAAATTGGACAAAAAATTGCCACCATGAAAAATTACCGCGTAGTTAGCCTAGGCACTATAACACCCTGAATCCTCTTATGCATGATTTACTTATTTTATGTGTTAAACTTATTTTATTAGCATGTTAATTGAATTATGCTTTAATTGATATTTTAATTTCATGTTTATAAGAATTTTTAGATTATTATGCATTGATAAATTGATTGTTATGGTTCATGATGTCTATTAGATGTGTTATAAATGTTGTGTGATCACACCTAGGAGTGTCCAAGTGTTCAAACCAATGAAATAGAGTAAAAATAGAAGTATGCTGGACAGAATTTTTGGCACGGCCGTGTGCCTTTCCTTGGCACGGCCGTGCAATAGGGATCAGACTTTTCCAGAAAGTTTGGCACGGCCGTGCAGCCTTCCTTGGCACGGCCGTGCGACTTCCTTGACGCGGCCGTGCAAGTCGAGCAGATTCAAAATCTAAATTTCAGAAATTACTTTTACACCCTTAAATCTCACCACATGTGTGGCTCTCCTTGAGCCACGTCACTACCCTTCCCCAATCTAAAAATTTAGTCACTTAAATAGGTGGAGAGACTTCATTTCTCTCCATCCTTCCCTCCATTTCCTCCATTAAAGCTTGTGTGTGTGTGTGTGGGAGATATAGTGAGATTAGTGTGTGTGTTTGGGTTCCCGAAGATCCAACCATCCGATCGACGATCCGAGACCGTCATTGCGTTGGTGTTGAGCTAGGGAGCAACTTGGGTGGCTTTGATTTCACTTTCTTTGTCTTGATAATCGATTCTAAGTAAGTTACTAAACCCCCCTTTGTATGTTTTAAGCTTCAATGTGTGTTAGATCATCAATATTCATGTATGACTTGCTTTATATGTTGTTTCCATGTATAAATCTCTAGGTTGAGATGAGTACATTGTACTTGTGCTATGAGTATGTGTTGAATGATGTTTATGAGCTAGAGTTTGAACATAAATCTTAGGATTTGAACAAATAGAGAACTTGAGACTTAGAAATGGGTAATCTTGCATTTAGCATTGAAACCCTAATTTTGTGAACTTTAGTAATGACTCCGAGAAGTCGATTTTAGGGAAGATTATGACTCCCCGAACAACATATTAGATTACTACGAGGTTTAGAGTTTGATTGATCGAGATTCTAGTCCTCCGTGCTTTTGATACTGTTAAAATAGAGACTTGTGAATAGCTCTAATGTGTTGAATAGAATGCTTACATATGCGTTATATGATGATGGGTGGTAGAATAGAATAATCTACTTGTCATTTGTCAAGTTCACTACTTTTGAACTTGATGGTTATTTGCATTAGATGAATAAGAACATCTATTTGTACATAGTGTAAGTCCAGCTGGCGTCGTTGGTTGAGTAAGGTAGGACGACCTATGGTCTTCACAAATTAACGTTTGTGATCGCCATAAGTCGCCGTACCGGAGTTTCACACACCCCTCTTCTGTTGGCCACAATTGAGAAGTAGCCCCACTGTTGTAGCAATACGCATGGCTTTGGTTTGCTAGATTGAACTCGATGGTATTAATCGGGGACGTCGATACTACACACACGAGTATCGAGGCACATTTGGTTATTTTGTGTATTGCAGGAGCAACGCAAAGAACGGACAAAGAAATATCATATCTTTTATAATGTGGTTTATTACGAGTACTTATGTGAATACCAAAGTGCTACTTGCAATGCATATGGATTGTAAATCAATGATGATGTTACATGTTTGATTGTAATATATACAAATGTGTTACCATGTTACGATTACCAGTTGAGCATTATGCCATGACATATAGTTGCATTTAGTAACTTATTGAGTTTCGACTCACCTCGTTTGTTGTTTAATTGTTTTCCTTAGATCCGAGCCAGGCAGGAAGTTCGCGGTGAGGCCAAATAGTACTATCGCTTAGCTCGCAGGTGGTCTTTTGTTTTGTTAGCCTTGGAGCTCTTTTGTTGATAGTTAGACAATTCTTTTGGTGAGGACGATTGGTTAAGTAAAGTCATGTAGACTTTACTTGGGTAGTGTTGATACTCTGATTGTACTTATTATTCTTTTGGGTAGCCGACACGTGTATGTCGAGCTCGTATATTTCTGTTTCATATTTAACTCAGTTACTTTCCCAAGCATGTCGTAGCTTGTGGTTTATGTACAGTTGGTTCCGGCATGTTGTGGCCGAGGTAGTTAATGTTATTAAAGATTTTCTTCAAACTTATACTTGTGTTTTATTAGTCGGGTTCCGGCTGTAACGTCGCCGATGATTGATATTACTTTATCAAAGTTTTTGTTATTATGGTTTTGTGGTAAGCAGGGATTGTTGCGCCACGTGCTTTTATTATTTGTTATCGTTATGTATAAGTTGTTTTGGCGTGTCGACCTTCGGATTTCGTATTGGAATCCGAGTCGGGGCGTCACAGTTGGTATCAGAGCAATAGTTTTGCTGTCGCCAGGATAGGTTCCTTAGCCTAGGTGGGTATGGTTATTGTTGAGAATCCTAACGTCGAGTGATGTGTGTAGGTTATAATGGTGGAAACTAGGAACGGAGCGAGTACCAGTAGGGCTGGTGCGAGTGCTGGAGAGGGTGATGAGGGAGCGGGGAATGTTAACCGTCCTCGTAGTGAACCCCCTGAACAGAACCAGAACAACCAGAACGAGGAAATGGCAAATATGTACCGGAGAATGCTTGAGCTGATGAATGAGATGACTCAGCGGATGAATGCGGGGGCAAGGCCGCAACCTGAGGTAGAAACACCACAACCGGAGGTGGAGGCACCACAACCGGAAGTGGTAGTGCTAGAACCGGAAGTAAGGCAGAGGAACAACACAACCACTCTTGAGAGATTCTTGAAGATGAAACTCCGAACTTTTCTGGGAGAACCCGATGCCACTAAAGCAGAATTGTGGATCGAACATATAGTGAAGATATTTGCAGCTCTGGGTTGCAGTGATGATGAGAAGGTTACTCTGGCGGTGTTCAAGTTAGAGGGAGCAGCAGAGCACTGGTGGCAAGTGCTACAAGAGAGCTGGGATTTGCAGGGAGTACCCCATACTTGGCCTAGTTTCTTGATGGAGTTCAAGGCCCAGTACATTCCGGCGGTGGTTCGGGAAAAGAGAGTGAGGGAATTCTACGATCTTGAGCAGTGTAACATGTCGGTGGCTCAGTATTCAGCTAAGTTCACCGAGTTGGCACGCTATTGTACTCATTTGGTTCCAAACGAGGCTAGGAAGACACAGAAATTTATCAAAGGGCTGAAGACCGAGTACAGGAAACAGTTACTGTCGCTGCAGCTGGCAGATTACCGCACTGCAATAGACCGAGCATATGGGATAGAGAGTGACATCGAGGAACATAAGGGGAGGATGAATGTGGGTTCTCAACAGTCTTCGCAGTCTTATGGGCGAGGACAAGGTTCAGGTAACAGGGGTAACTACAACAACAATAACAACAACCGCAGGGGAAACCAGAACAGGGCACCTTCCGATTGACAATCTAGACAACAGTCGGGCGGACGAAGGAACAATTCTTCTTCTTCTCAGGGGCAACAAGGTGCTCCGGTGATATGTAATTACTGTGGGAGGCCTGGACATTCAGAGGAAGCATGTTATAGTAAGGGTGGTAGTAGGTCGGGCCAATGCTACTACTGTAAAGAGGTTGGTCACATGAAGAGGGATTGCCCTAAGCTGAAGGGTAGTCAGTCAGGGAGCGCGAGTCAACCGTCTAGTGGTACGAAGAGAGATAGCGACAGTAGGCCCAAAGTTCAGGGTCGTGTCTTTGGGCTCGATCAACAAGGAGTGCCTGAGTCTACGTCCGTGATAGGAGGTAGTCTTTCTATTTTTGGTAGTAGAGCATGAGTTCTTATAGATCCTGGCTCATCGCATTTGTATGTTGCATCTCATTTTGTGAAAAATTTGTGTGTATTGCCCCAATCATTACCTTTTGTGCTTGAGGTGTCTACCCCGTTGGGGGAGCATATGTTGGCTTCGGAGGTATACCGAGCTTGTGACATACTGATAGGTGATCACACTTTGCATGCTGATTTGGTTGTGCTACCCATACGTGATTTTGATGTGATACTTGGCATGGATTGGTTGTGTGTTTATCATGCTTTAGTAGATTGCCATAGTAAGAAAGTTACTTTTGCTATGCCGGGTGTTCCCGAGTTTGTATTTGTGGGTGATGCTGTCAAGAGTAATATACATGTTATTTCTGCTTTGAGGGCTAGAAAGTTATTGTCACGTGGGTGTGCAGGTTATTTGGCGTGTGTGGTTGAAAAGAGTATTTCTACACCAAAGTTAGAGGAAGTTCCGGTAGTTTGTGAATTTCCTGATGTGTTTTCGACCGATTATGATATGTCTCCTGATAGGGAAGTAGAGTTTTGTATTGAGCTATTACCAGGAACTGCTCCTATTTCTAAGGCTCCTTATAGAATGGCACCCGCGGAATTGAAAGAATTAAAAGAGCAGTTACAAGAACTTCTTGATAGAGAATTCATTAGACCAAGTATATCACCTTGGGGTGCACCAGTTTTATTTATGAGGAAGAAGGATGGTACTTTGAGGTTGTGTATCGATTACAGACAGTTGAATCAGGTAACAATCAAGAACAAGTATCCTTTACCTCACATCGATGACTTATTCGACCAGTTGCAAGGGTTGGTTATGTATTCCAAGTTAGACTTGAGGAGTGGGTATCATCAGTTGAAAGTTCAAGCGGAAGACATTCCCAAAACTGTTTTTCGCACGAGGTATGGGCATTATGAGTTTGTGGTTATGCCGTTTGGGTTAACAAACGCACCGGCGGTATTTATGGATTTGATGAATCGTGTGTTTCATCAATATCTGGATTGTTTCGTAGTGGTCTTCATCGACGATATACTTGTTTACTCTAAGTCACGGGAAGAACATGAGCAGCACCTGAGGGTAGTATTATCGGTTCTTCGGGAGAAACAGTTGTTCGCTAAGTTCAGTAAATGTGCTTTCTGGTTAGAGAAAGTATCATTTTTGGGTCATGTGGTTTCGAAGGATGGGATAGCAGTTAATCCATCCAAAGTGGAAGCAGTGACAAAATGGAAGACACCGAGTACAGTTACCGAGGTTCGTAGTTTCTTGGGTTTGGCGGGATACTATCGGAGATTCATTGAGGGATTTTCCAAGATTGCTACGCCTCTGACGAATTTGACAAAGAAAATAACACCGTTTGCGTGGAATGAGAAATGTGAGACTAGTTTTCAAGAGTTGAAGAGACGTTTGACGACATCTCCTATTTTGACGTTGCCTAGTGGAGGTGACAACTTCGTGGTGTATAGTGACGCCTCGAAGGAAGGCTTGGGTTGTGTGCTTATGCAGAATGGAAAGGTTATTGCTTATGCTTCGAAGAAATTGACAGCTTTCGAACAGAATTATCCTACTCATGATTTAGAGTTGGCTGCGATTATGTTTTCGTTGCATAAGTGGAAACATTATCTATACGGAGCAAAGTTTGAGGTCTTCACGGATCACAAGAGTTTGAGATACCTCTTCTCACAAAAGGAGTTGAACATGAGACAACGTAGATGGATGGAGAAATTGAAAGACCATGACTGTACGATCCTTTACCATCCCGGGAAAGCGAATGTAGTAGCGGATGCATTGAGTAGAAAGACATACGTCTCTTGCTTAATGGTTCGAGAATGGAAGATGTTAGAGGATTTGCGAGATTGGAATCCTTTCGAGACAGAACGTGGAGTAATCTTTGCGAATATTCGAGCTACACCAGTTTTGTTTCAACAGATTAAAGAGGCTCAAGTTGATGACCCAGAAATTGTTAAGATAAGTAGTGAGTTGGGCGAGGGAAAAACACCCGACTTTGCGATGAACAGTGATGGAATTCTTACATTTCGGGGAAGAGTTTGCGTTCCTTCGAATGAGATGGTTAAACGACAAGTTCTTGATGAGGCTCACAAGGCAAAGTATACTATACATCCAGGGAGTACCAAAATGTATAGGGATTTGAAGAAACAATTTTGGTGGAGTGGAATGAAACGAGAAATTACGGAGTATGTTTCTAGATGTTTGACTTGTCAGCAGGTAAAGGCCGAGCATCAGAGGCCAGCGGGTTTGTTGCAACCACTTGAGATCCCAGAGTGGAAGTGGGAGCACATCACGATGGATTTTGTGACAGGATTACCCCGTACTCGTCGAGGATTTGATGTCGTTTGGGTTATTGTGGATAGGTTGACAAAATCGGCACACTTTATTCCTATTGCGATAACATATTCCTTGAGTCAGTTTGTGGCATTGTATATTCAGGAGATAGTGAGGTTGCATGGGGTTCCAGTGAGTATTGTGTCGGACCGAGATCCGAGGTTTACATCGAGGTTTTGGCAAGCATTATAGGAAGCTATGGGGACGAAATTGAACTTTAGTACAGCTTTTCATCCTCAGTCAGATGGACAATCGGAGAGGTTAATTCAAGTACTTGAGGATATGTTGCGTGCGTGCACGGTAGACTTTAAGGGAAGTTGGGATACTCATTTACCTTTAGCGGAGTTTGCCTACAACAATAGTTTCCAAGCAAGTATTGAGATAGCACCGTACAAGGCTTTATATGGGCAGAAGTGTAGATCGCCAATTTGTTGGGATGAAGTCGGTGAAGCTAAAATTTGGGGTTCGGAGTTGGTACAACGATCGGTTGAGAGTGTGAAGGTTATTCGGGATAGACTACTTACTGCACAGAGTCGACAGAAAAGCTATGCCGATAATCGGAGACGAGATCTCGAGTTTCAGGTAGGAGATTATGTGTTCCTTAAAGTATCGCCACGTAGGGGTACTAAGAGGTTTGGCAAGAAAGGGAAGTTATCACCGAGATATATTGGTCCGTTCGAGATTCTTGAGAAAGTGGGAACATTAGCATATAGAATTGCGTTACCGCCTTCGTTGTCAGAAATCCATAACGTGTTTCACGTGTCTATGCTTCGGAAGTACATGAAGGATGACTCACATGTGTTGGAGTACAAGGAGATTACTTTTGAACCCGACTTGTCATACGTCGAGCAACCAGTAAAGATTCTTGACACTAAGGAACAAACCTTGCGAACCAAACGGATCCCACTAGTTAAAGTACTTTGGAGGAATCACGACATTGAGGAAGCTACTTGGGAGACCGAGGCCGATATGCGTGAGAAATACCCTCATCTTTTCGATGAACTTGGTAAGGAATTTAAGGACTAAATTCTTTTAAGGAGGAGAGGATGTAACACCCTGAATCCTCTTATGCATGATTTACTTATTTTATGTGTTAAACTTATTTTATTAGCATGTTAATTGAATTATTCTTTAATTGATATTTTAATTTCATGTTTATAAGAATTGTTAGATTATTATGCATTGATAAATTGATTGTTATGGTTCATGATGTCTATTAGATGTGTTATAAATGTTGTGTGATCACACCTAGGAGTGTCCCAAGTGTTCAAATCAATGAAATAGAGTAAAAATAAAAGTATGCTGGACAGAATGTTTGGCACGGCCGTGTGCCTTTCCTTGGCACGGCCGTCCAAGAGGGGTCAGACTTTTCCAGAAAGTTTGGCACGGCCGTGCAGCCTTCCTTGGCACGGCCGTGCGACTTCCTTGACGCGGCCGTGCAAGTCGAGCAGATTTAAAATCTAAATTTCGGAAATTACTTTTACACCCTTAAATCTCACCACATGTGTGGCTCTCTTTGAGCCACGTCACTACCCTTCCCCAATCTGAAAATTTAGTCACTTAAATGGGTGGAAAGACTTCATTTCTCTCCATCCTTCCCTCCATTTCCTCCATTAAAGCTTGTGTGTGTGTGTGTGGGAGATATAGTGAGATTAGTGTGTGTGTTTGGGTTCCCGAAGATCCAACCATCCGATCGACGATCCGAGACCGTCATTGCGTTGGTGTTGAGCTAGGGAGCAACTTGGGTGGCTTTGATTTCACTTTCTTTGTCTTGATAATCGATTCTAAGTAAGTTACTAAACCCCCCTTTGTATGTTTTAAGCTTCAATGTGTGTTAGATCATCAATATTCATGTATGACTTGCTTTATATGTTGTTTCCATGTATAAATCTCTAGGTTGAGATGAGTATATTGTACTTGTGCTATGAGTATGTGTTGAATGATGTTAATGAGCTAGAGTTTGAACATAAATCTTAGGATTTGAACAAATAGAGAACTTGAGACTTAGAAATGGGTAATCTTTCATTTAGCATTGAAACCCTAATTTTGTGAACTTTAGTAATGACTCCGAGAAGTCGATTTTAGGGAAGATTATGACTCCCCGAACAACATATTAGATTACTACGAGGTTTAGAGTTCGATTGATCGAGATTCTAGTCCTCCGTGCTTTTGATACTGTTAAAATAGAGACTTGTGAATAGCTCTAATGTGTTGAATAGAATGCTTACATATGCGTTATATGATGATGGGTGGTAGAATAGAATAATCTACTTGTCATTTGTCAAGTTCACTACTTTTGAACTTGATGGTTATTTGCATTAGATGAATAAGAACATCTATTTGTACATAGTGTAAGTCCAGCTGGCGTCGTTGGTTGAGTAAGGTAGGACGACCTATGGTCTTCACAAATTAACGTTTGTGATCGCCATAAGTCGCCGTACCGGAGTTTCACACACCCCTCTTCTGTTGGCCACGGTTGAGAAGTAGTCCCACTTTTGTAGTAATACGCATGGCTTTGGTTTGCTAGATTGAACTCGATGGTATTAATCGGGGACGTCGATACTACACACACGAGTATCGACGCACATTTGGTTATTTTGTGTATTCCAGGAGCAACGCAAAGAACGGACAAAGAAATATCATATCCTTTATAATGTGGCTTATTACGAGTACTTATGTGAATACCAAAGTGCTACGTGCGATGCATATGGATTGTAAATCAATGATGATGTTACATGTTTGATTGTAATATATACAAATGTGTTACCATGTTACGATTACCAGTTGAGCATTATGCCATGACATATAGTTGCATTTAGTAACTTATTGAGTTTCGACTCACCCCGTTTGTTGTTTAATTGTTTTCCTTAGATCCGATCCAGGCAGGAAGTTCGCGGTGAGGCCGAATAGTACTATCGCTTAGCTCGCAGGTGGTCTTTTGTTTCGTTAGCCTTGGAGCTCTTTTGTTGATAGTTAGACAATTCTTTTGGTGAGGACGATTGGTTAAGTAAAGTCATGTAGACTTTACTTGGGTAGTGTTGATACTCTGATTGTACTTATTATTCTTTTGGGTAGCCGACACGTGTATGTCGAGCTCGTATATTTCTGTTTCGTATTTAACTCAGTTACTTTCCCAAGCATGTCGTAGCTTGTGGTTTATGTACAGTTGGTTCTGGCATGTTGTGGCCGAGGTAGTTAATGTTATTAAAGATTTTCTTCAAACTTATACTTGTGTTTTATTAGTCAGGTTCCGGCTATAACGTCGCCGATGATTGATATTACTTTATCAAAGTTTTTGTTATTATGGTTTTGTGGTAAGCACGGATTGTTGCGCCATGTGCTTTTATTATTTGTTATCGTTATGTATATGTTGTTTTGGCGCGTCGACCTTAGGATTTCGTATTGGAATTCGGGTCGGGGCGTCACAGGCACCACCTATCACCCAACCGATTTAAGCGATGGCATACGCGTTTTGTCGAGGAGGGACCCAATATGAGGAACCTGGGAGGAAGGGGAGTCAATCAGGGGTAGAGCGACGCACGACGATGCGATGAATAACGTCCTCAATCTTCTGGATAGCTAGGGTTTATATAAGTTCGGCGTCGGAGAAGGGGGAGTCAACGTGACTGAGATCCACAACTTAGAAGTAGTCGAAATGGCTGGATTGATTACGGTGGGAAAGGAGGCAATATGCCAATGAAGAGGTGAAAGAGAGAATGGGAGTGAGAGAAATTAAGAGAGAGCGAGAGAGAAAGAGAGAGCGAGAGCGAGAGATTGTTGTCGGCGTCGAAATCCCGTCATCTATCTCATAGTGAGAGAGAGAGAGAGAGAGAGAGAGGCGTCTGTGAAAACTTTGTGAATTGTGAGAGAGAGACAGGCGGTCAGCTTTTAGTTTTAGGGTTTTAATTCACTTTTCTAAATGACAACCTCCCCCTTCAAGTTATTAAAGTATTTCCCCTCCCCCCTCAAGTTATTAAAATATTTCTCTAAGTATTTTCCCTTCCCCCTCAAGTTATTAAAGTATTCCCTTCTTCCCTCCACTTTGAAATGATAGAGATTTTGATTTTAATTTTTAATTTTAACTTTTAATCTTGTAATGTAATCATTATTTTTAGTTTATTTGATCATATTTAGCTATTTACTATTGTTGCACCAAGTTTGGTATGGACCTAATGTGTAATTATGTCTCGATTTCTAGGCCCCGCCTAGACTCCGACTAGACCCCGACTAGGCCCCTACTAGCGATTTTTAGAACACTGGTTTAATCCATAGCAATTATGAGCAGCAGCTGCCTGCAGCTATGTATTTTGCTTCAGTTGTTGAAGTAAAGACAGATGTTTGCTTTTTGCTGGCCCATGAGACAAGTCTATTCCCTAGGAATTGACATGTTCCACCAGTGCTTTTCCTGTCAACTTTACAAGCAGCAAAGTCAGCATCAGAGTATCCTATAAGATTAAAGGATGAGTCCCTTGGATACCAAATACCCAAATTAGATGTATCAATTAAATATCTGATGATTCTTTTAACAGCTTGTAGATGAGACTCCTTTGGATCTGCTTAAAATCTAGCACATACACAAACAGCAAACATAATATCAGGACTACTTGCAGTTAAATATAGAAGTGAGCCGATCATGCCTCTATAAAAAGTCATGTCCACTTTCTTGCCCTTTTCATCTTTGTCAAGATGACAGTAGCCATAGGTGTGCTGAAACTGTTTGCATTCTCAAGCCCAAATTTCTTGATAAGATCCTTTGCATATTTGGCTTGATTGATAAAGATACCGGTTGAGCTTTGTTGAATTTGAAGTCCTAGGAAGAAATTGAGTTCTCCCATCATGCTCATTTCAAATTTACTCTGCATAAGCTTCTCAAATCTTTTGCAAAGATTCTCATTAGTAGAACCAAATATAATATCATCAACATAAATTTGAACAAGTAAAGAATGGCCTTTATGTTTCATAATAAAAAGAGTAGTATCAATTTGACCTCTCACAAAGCCTTGAGATATCAAGAACTTTGAAAGGGTCTCATACCAGGCCCTTGGAGCTTGCTTAAGTCCATAAGGTGCTTTCCTTAGCTTGTATACGTCTTCTCTTCTCGAATTGTCAATGAAACCAGGTGGTTGTTCTACGTAGACTTCTTCTTGTAGTTCACCATTTAGAAATGCACTTTTGACATCCATTTGATATACTTTGAATTCTTTGAAAGATGCATAGGCTAAGAATAGTCTGATGGCTTCTAATCTTACAACAGGAACGAATGTCTCATCATAGTCAATTCCCTCCTCCTGTCTGTATCCTTGAGCTACAAGTCTTGCCTTATTCCTGGTGATATTTCCATTTTCATCCATCTTGTTTCTGAAGACCCATTTTGTTCCAATCACAGCTTGTCCTTTAGGTCTAGGAACAAGTGACCAAACTTTACATCTGTCAAATTGGTTTAATTCTTCTTGCATAGCTTCCACCCAGCTTGGATCTTCCAAAGCTTCATCTATCTTTTTGGGTTCAATATGTGAGACAAATGCTGTAGAATACATGCATTCATTTCTTGTAGCTTGTCTAGTTTGAACACCAACGTTGAGATCTCCAATGATTTGAGTGATAGGATGATCTTTAACTTCTCGAATATCAGCAGGCTGAACTTGGATATCGGCAGAGTTAAGTTCTTGAGAATTAGAGGTGTCTGAAGCTTGGTTTTCTAAAGGATATGTTAATTCCAAGGTAGGTTGTAATACTTCTGTTGTAGAAGGGAAGGTGGATTCTGGACTTTCTGAGTTTTCATTTGCTGGATCATTTTCACTTCTAGAAGGCTCTATCAAGTTAATCCTTGGAGGAACTTGTGAAGATGTAGGTTCAGTAGAGTGGGAGCTTGGTTGTTCTGTACATGTCTCATACTCATCAGAATCATTAGATACCTTAGGAACCATATGTGGCCCAATGAAATCAAATTCATCAAATGAGACATGAACAGATTCAACAACTTTAAGAGAAGTTTTATTATAAACTCTATAAGCTTTTGAAAATTTGGCATATCCCAGAAATATTCCTTCATCACTTTTGGATTCAAATTTACCTCTATGTTCTTTTCCATTGTAAAGAACATAGCATTTGCATCCAAATATTTTGAAGAAACCAATATTGGGTGCTCTGCCTCTCCATATTTCATATGGAGTTTTGTTATGGAATTTATTAATAATGGACCTATTTTGAGTAAAGTAGGCAATGTTTACAGCTTCAGCCCAGAAATACATTCGGCAATCATGGTCTTTCCAGCTTCTATAAGAGTTCTATTCTTTCTTTCAGCAACTACATTTTGTTGAGGTGTACCAACGGCAGAGAAATTGTGACCAATTCCATGATCATCGCAATATTTAGCAACACCATTGTTTTTGAATTCTGTCTCATTGTCTGATCTGATATCAGAGATGTCATCCAGCTTTTAAGTCTGCAGTCTTCTGAAAAGTGTTGTTATAATGTCATAGGCTTCATCTTTAGAAGACAACATTTCAACCCATGTAAATCTTGAATAGTCATCAACAACAACCAGGGTGTATTTGCTACCACCAAGACTAGTTGTAGTGACTGGACCAAATAAGTCCATGTGGAGGAGCTGGAGTGGTCTGGTAGTTGATAAGCATGGCTTGCTTTTGAAAGCAGACTTAGTTAACTTCCCTAGTTGGCATGCTTTACAAGGCCTATCATGTTCTGCAGATATCTTCGGCAGACCTACAACCAAGTTATCTTTTGATAGCTTAGATAAGTATTTAAAGTTGAGATGGCTAAGTCTTTTGTGCCACAGCCAACTGTTATCATTTGATGTCTTTGCAACTAAACACAGGCTTGATTTTCTTCCAACAGCGTTTAAGTCAACAGCATACACATTTCCTTTTCTGAAACCTGTCAAGATTGTTGAACAGGTCTCACTGTCCTTGATGAGACAATGACTTGCGGTGAATTGACAAATTAATCCCTTGTCACAGAATTGTGATATGCTTAGAAGATTATGCTTCAAGCCTTCAACCAGAGATACTTTACTTATGGACAGATTTCCTTGAATGATGTTTCCATAGCCAATTGTCTTTCCTTTGGAGTTATCACCAAAGATTACTGAAGGACCTTTAGCTTCAACAATGTTGGAGAGAAGATTCTGATTTCCAGTCATGTGCTTTGAGCAGCCACTATCCAGATACCATAAATCTTTCTCCTCCTCATTAACAGCCATGAAGCATTCTTGAAATTTAATCATTTAAGAACATGGTCCCCAGTTTATTCTTAGGTCCTGGGGGTTAGTAACCTTTTGGAACCCATACCTGTTTAACCTTAGGAGGTGTGAATCCTTTGGGTTTAGGTATGAATCTCAGAAGGCATTCATGAATCTTGTGACCATGACCTTTGCAAAGTAAGCAGTTGTGAAAACCTTAAACATGTTTGAAAATTCCTTTAGAAGTTTTCTCATAATCAGCAGTTTTGAAAATGACTGATTTACTGATAACCAGCTTATTGGATTTAGGTTGATAATGCAATTTTCTGGTGATATTGGTCTTCATACTAGTAGACCTTTTATCAAAAGATTTTACATTTTCAAACAAACTTCTTTTAAGCTTTCTATCAGCAGGGTTGAGGTTGGCAGTCTTTCCTTTGACAAATTTAATAGACTTGAGCTGAGAGTTCTTTGACTTGTTATCAGTCATCATTGTTTTCACAGGACGTCTGATAGCAGATCTATGATGCTCAATCTCCCTATTAAGAGTGTCATAGGAGTCGACAGATTTCTTACCCTGGGACTTGTGTGATTTATTTTTAGAGTAAGTATATGGAACTTTGTTAAATCCAAGTCCTTGCTTTCCCTTTTGAGAGGAATGCTGATTATAGACAACTTCTTCAGCCATTTCTTTTGCAATTACTTCAGCTGTCTCATTTCCTTGAGAACTGGATGAACTTCCTATATTGAGCTCATTTTGGAAACCGATATCAGTTTTGTCATCAAGAGATTTTTGTTTTGAAAGAATGGTATCAAAGTTTCCTTTTGAATTATTCCAAGCATCAACAACCTTTTGAAGGTTATCTTTCTCAGAATTAATTTTCTTTATGTGCTCAAGTAGGAATTCCACCTTTTCAGTTAATGTTTTGTTCTCTTTTTGAGTCTTGATATTCTCTGCTTGTTGCCTATTGAGATCTTTGATCTCAGACATCAAGGTAGATTTCTCAGAGACAACTAACTCATGCTTTTTGGCTAATTTTACATAGGCAGTTTTAAATTTGGCAAATTCTTCCAGCATGTCTTTATTGGTTTTAATGAGTTCTCCCCTGGATGGTTCATTGAGCTCATCATCATCGCTATCATCCTGTTGAAATGGTAGTGATCTAACTGAGTCATGGGGTGATTCCCTGGCCATGAGACATATATTTGCCGTTTCAGCAAAATCACAGGAATCATCCTCATCAGAATCTGTGTCACACCAAGTGGACAAGTTGCTTTCATCAATGTCCTCAGCCACCATCCCTTTTTGTTTTTAAAATTTAGAATCGGGACGTTTTTTGTAAAATTCATATTTTGGCTTAGGACATCTTGAGGCAAAATGATCTGGTTTCCTACAATTAAAACAAACAAGCTCATTTTCTTTTTGGTTAACAACAGTCTTATTATGAGTAGTTGTTTTTGTAGGAGCAGCAGTCTTATAAGGAGACTGCTTATAGGAAGAATTGTTAAACCTTTTAAAACGTTGATATTTCTTTACAAACATGGCAAAAGCTTCGTCAGAAAGAGTATCATCACCATCACTAGATGTAGATGGTGTTTCATCAGGTATAGAACAAGAGGGTTCAACAGACATGGCTGGTAGAGATAGATTTTTAAAACTCTTTTCCATTTCTTGAGCTTGTTGGATTTCAAGCTCATAAACTGAAAGACTTGCATAAAGATTTCTAAGAGACAATATATTCAAGTCTTTTGATTCTTTCATGGCAGTGATCTTTACATGCCATAAACTACCTAATGCATTAAGAAATCTCATGTTTATTTCTTTCTTTTCATATTTCTTTCCTAAAGAGTAGCAGGAATTAACTACCTCGTAAAATCTGTCGTAGGCACTTCGGAGAGTTTCTTTAGGATCCTTTTTGAATGAGTCGAACTTCTGGATGCATGTGTATAGCTTGTTGTTCCTTGTTTCTCCATCACCTTCTAGATATTCCAATATAGCTTCCCACATTTCTTTGGCTGTATCTAGATTGATGATTTGCTGGTAGGTGCTTATATCTACACAGCTGGTGATGATGTTGATTGCCTTTCCATCCAGAGCATCATTCTTCCTATCTTCTTCATCCCATTCTTCTTCTGGTTTAGGAATTTCAAGATCAGCAGTAGGATCAAGCGTAGCTAGAGTATTTGGCTTCATAGGAATTCTTGGTCCATCTGTAACACATTTCCATAAACGTTTGTCAATAGAGTTCATGTGTCTTTTAACTTTGTCTTTACAGATATCAAAGTGAACTTCATCCAATACAGGACAATGATTCACATTTGACGTTTCCAACATTTGATGAGCAGCCATTGGATCTTTAATCTCTCAAGAGTTTAATCTTGGAAAAACTTGTTTTCAAAGAGTTAGGCTCTGATACCAATTGTTATGGCCCAAGGTGCTCAAATTAGGCTAGAAGGGGGGGTTGAATAGCCTATTTGTGGTTGTTGAAAATTTAGAAAATCACTTCACACAAAAAAAATTTGCAGCGGAAAAGAGTGAAGTATCGGACAAGTTCAAGGATGGCTGATCTTGATAGAACAAGATCAGCTGTTCACAAAATTAGTTGCACGCCCGTGCTGATTCCGAGCGTGCGACCCCTTTTCCTCTATCTTTTGCAGCCTCTCTCCGAGCACGGAACATCCCCGTGCTATCCAGATTAACTAATTCACCTCGCCTTCTCTCCTGGCGGCCTTGAGACTACTGGGGCATATCACTTCGCGCTCCCACCGTAACCACGGGTGGGATAAGCTGAGTCTCTACTGGAGCAGGGGTATGTCCCAGAGCGAGCAACTGCTGGTTCAGGGCGTACATTTGGCTAAGGTACACCGCCTGGTTTGCCAAGGCCGCCGAGCGAGCTGCCTCTGTTAACTGGGTTACTTCGGGAGTAGCTTGCATCTTCTTAGCGTTGAGATGTGCACGGAGCTCAATCCGCTGTTCAGGTCGACGATTCACATTAGAGGGTTCGGCCTCTTGCGTAGAGGCTGAGGAAGTGAATCGCCCCGATCAGGACAATGTCGCCCTGGCTGTATTTTCCTGGGGAGGAGGCGGCAGAACCGAACCCCCTTGCACCCCAACAACCCCTGGGGCTGAGCTGTCCCCTACCGCATCTTTTCCATTTCCTGCCATGCTAGTGTGTGTTAAGATATGCCTACAGTGACCCAAAAAGACGTTTGTAAGTGTTGTTTCCCGGCAACGGAACCAAACTGATGCCGCAAGGAATGTCACGCCTGATGGGCCGGCCTGCTAAACTGCTTGGATATCTGGGCTGTGTCTAATCTGCCAAATCAAAGAGTAAAAACACTGGGTGAATGCAGGGGCTGGCCCTGCTAAGACACTCCGGTGTGAGAATAAGTAACCAACTCAGATCACAGTTTGGCAGAGTGTAAGTGCAAAGTATATGTATGCGTACCTTCGCTTGGAATTGATCCAAGGCTTTTATAGGCCTATCCTCCGAGGAAATTGCCCCCATGCGTAACTCCCACGTAGTGGGTATGAATTCCGGCGTAGTGGGTGTAAATGCTAGGAGTAGTGGGCGTAACTGTCGGGCACAACCATCCCTTGACATTCCACCACGTATCCTCGTCTGGACTCTACCAGCGGTTAGCGAGGAGAGCTGCCTCCTCGCTGAGTATCCTGATCGCTGTGTCCTGGCACCAGAAAGTGAGCCCTGCTCGCCAATGTGCGGGATGGCCATCACAGCGGTGTGGTTACTATGTGTTTGCTCGCACTGTCGTGGGTCTCGACCCGTATTGTGTCTTGGGCTTGGATCCAGGGCCTATACCTTGGGCCTGGCTCTTCAATGTGTTTGAAAATTTTGATAATTAAAAAAATATATTATTGTCATTGAGGTTGGTCATAATTACAACCAATGACAAATTTAGGAAATTTTCTGAGTGGGAACATAATGAATTCGAATAGGGAGAATGAGAGGGGATGGCTGCTTAGGTTTTCTCATGGTTTAAATTTTTTCTATTAACGTAAAAATGATGTCTTTAAGGTAAAAAATACATAAACAAAGAACATGAAAATATACTTCAGCAACGAAAAAATTGAGTTTTCTTGCCAGTGGAATTTGAACTCACAACCCTTTTGGACAAAAACATTATTTATGTGTCTTAAACCAATTTAACAATATCAACTTTATATTGCATTCTTAGAAAATATTTTTAATATATTAAAGTTAAGTGGGGTCATGTGACCCCATGTACTATAACATGGCTCCGCCATTGATTACAATAATATATAAGCATAGCCAAGATGTTTATAACACGTGTGAAAAATAAAGTTTAAAAGTAAAAAAAAAAAAAATTTGGCATAATTTTAAAACTGGACTCTTTGAATGAAACATCTCAAAATAAAATATTAAACTTTAAGGTCTTTGAATGAAACATCTCAAAATAGAATATTAAACTTTAAGGATGAAATGGAGAGAGTATAATATTAGCTTATTTTTGTTATAAATTAAAGATGTAGATAAATATACTTAGGGTATGTTTGGCATAGAGATTTAGAGGTTAGTCTTTGGTTTTTGAATTTGCATCTTATTCTTTTTATTATTATTCTAAAAAGGATCAATAAAAATAAGAATTTTCATCTTATAACGATTGAAGAAAAAATAAGAAATAGATAAAAAGAAGCTGGTACAGTCAAAGAGAAAAAAAGTCAAAAATAAAGATCTAAGTCCTAAATCTTTCGAGAAGAGCAAGCCCGTAGAGAAGAAAATAGGCACACTATAGATGCAAATCCCATATAGCTTTCTCACCTGTAAACTATACATAAGAAAATGTTGGAAAATTCTATTTGTTCTTTCAATATTTTGTAATAATTGTATATTTATGCAAAATGGGCTAATAAAATATAGTACAAATAAAAGATATGCATGATAAGAAAAATAACATGCGATTAGACAGTTCAGTGTAGACTCTTGTTTATTAGTGACCTGTAATGGAAGGGCTCTATTAGACTTTATAAATAAATAGGCTAAGGTCTCCTCTCCACTCTGATGCATGGTTAACAGACGCTGAGACACCCCACTGAAAGCCGCCACTCGTTGAGGTGAATTGTAAGGAAGACCTAGCCTCACAAGGATGCTTTTGCAAATCGCTTCTGCTGATTGTTGGGTACATAGCGAAGGTATGCTTATTTAATTATTAGTTTGGTGTTCCATATTTCATGTATGTGATTTTAGATTTATTCTTACAATAATTACTAATTTGAGTTCAACATTTTGAGCCCGTTTGGTCGAACGTTTTGGCCAAAACGCAGGGATAAAACGCAGCTTATTTGCAAAAAATGTGTTTCAATACTGCGGCAGAAAACGCAGCGTTTTCAAAACGCAGCTGCGTTTTAAAACGCTGGAATTCCCAGCTTTTTCCCAAAACGCAGGTTTTAAAACGCTACTAGGAAAAAAAAGCTGCGTATTGAAGTGATATCTCAAACGTATTTATAAGGAAAGACCTCCGTTTTTAAAACACTGCATTTTTTAAAACGCTGCGTTTTTAAAACATTGCGTTTTGTAAACGCTGTACCAAACGGGCTCTTTGTCTCACTTCATTGTAGCAAAAATGCATCAATTGCAAATACTCAAGTATATAGTTGTCAATACAAGACACGTCATGTATCAAAATTTTATTTCTATAATATATATTGGGATAGGCATTGCGTTTCGTAAGATACACTAATTATATATATATATATATATAATAATTAAGCATGCAGTAATTAATAAAAATAGATAATACAACAATTAAGTTTAAACTTCATATTGTAACTTGCTATTAAGAATCCGAAATAACATCTTAAACAACTATTTCCAAAAAAGTCAAGCAACTATATGTAATAAACTCAATTTCAAGTTTTAACAAGACTAAGAAGTGAGAGAAGTAAAGGCAAATTTTTTTGAAAGCTTGAAATTAACCCAGAAAAAATTAAGAGAAAAAAAATAGATCAAACCAGAAAATTAACACAAGGAAGTAAACTTTAAAGCTTAAAGGGTTATTAAATTCATACTCTTTTGAAAAGAAAATTCCAAGATATACTATTTTCCTCCATCAATTTTGTCATGACTCTATTGGATTGTTTAGTAGCCAGACATGGATAAGAATTTTGAAAAACATTCTATTACTAGAGTCCACTATATTTGTATTAAATCGCTAAAACTTATTTTTGTGGATAAATAAATAAATTATTTGTAAAATACCCCTAAAAAAAAAAATAAACTAAAACGGTTCCATATTTGCCAAAGTTAGGGTAGCAACTCAGAATAAAAGGGAAAACTTCCTCTCTTTATCTAGGTCAGTTAACTGCGACCTCGGCAGATAAAAAGCTGGAATGAAGTCCCTCTTTCCCAGATACTTTAGTCTTCGAGAGTTTGAGGACCTGCACCGCTTCTTCCACCTGGGAAGCCAAAGATTGTGGTGACTCCAACAGCAAAAGCAGGTAACAGTGTCACCTTCTTCTCAACAAGATCCTGTTTGGGAATCAACTTAATCGGCTTTTCTTGTAGAGTTTCCACATAATTGCAAGCTTTTCAAGTTAAGTGGCTAGAGCAGCGCCGGAGATTGTATAAATCTTGGAGTTTTGATTTTCTTTACTGGAGAACGAACTGAATGTATTAGAGATGGGTTAGAGAGTCAAGTTAACAGTTTGGTTATCAATTTGTGCTTCGATGCATCGATTTGTGCATCGAGATGCAAGTGTAATTTGTGCATTGCAATGCATAGCGTGTCTGTTTCGTATTTTTTAAAGGCAAAAACGATATTTCGCAATAAAAGTGATTTTTTCCGGTTTAAAATTATTATGGAAGATTAAAGCGGTTGAAAATTCATTAAAAAGTACCAATCCGAATTTCACCCTAAGAATTTTATTATTAATAATACGGAAATTAGCGAGAAAATTAAGCCCTTTATCCGGGTAGTGGGAATTAATAATTTTGAGCGCAAAAGCATACTAAACATCTTTCTTTGGTGTTACTAATCATATTCAATCATTTATCCTCAACAAGGCTTTTCTTTTAGTGGAGGATCATGGAATTAGACGATGGATCACAACTTAGATTTGAGTTTAAAATGGAAGGTAATATACTAATACTGGAGGAACCTAGAGTAATACTTGTAATATGGTCTAACCATGGAGTTGCTTGAAACTAAGAGTTCGTTTGGTGCAGCATTTACAAAATGTAGTGTTTTAAAAACGCAGCGTTTTAAAAAACGCAGTGTTTTAAAAACGGAGGTCTTTCCTTATAAATACGTTTGGGATATCACTTCAATACGCAACTTTTTTTTCTTAGTAGCGTTTTAAAACCTGCGTTTTGGGAAAAAGCTGGGAATTTCAGCGTTTTAAAACGCAGCTGCGTTTTGAAAACGCTGCGTTTTCTGCCGCAGTATTGAAACACATTTTTTGCAAATAAGCAGCGTTTTATCCCTGCATTTTGGCCAAAACGCTCGACCAAACGGGCTCTAATAATAAAAAAGAAAGTTACAAATTATGACTCTCACTATAAAGAAATAGGGAAAATTGTAGTAAGATTCATCAAAGTTTCGATAAGTACAGTAAGATATCCTAAGTATATCATACGATACAAAAACTATTGCAATACAATCATGCAATATGCATTTAATTCAGTTCGTAGTATTTTATAGGCTCTGGAAAAAGTTAAAAAAAGAATCTTTAATTAGTTATTCAAATTTAATATCCATATTAAAGTGAATTAAGTCATAACATACTCATAAAAACTCTTATATAATTATCAAAGTCAATATCACTTTTAATTTTCAAACACACAAAAAAAAATGTAAAAATAAGAACAACACCAACACACACAGAGTCACAACTCACACACACAAACTTACCTTTATAACTTAATATAATGAAGTCCTCTCTTTCTCTAATGTCTAAACTCTAAAGCATCATCATTCACCATTAAAATTTAAAGTCAATTTCAGACCTAAAATTGAAATTGAAAATTGCAAGAAATCAAATTGCAATAAATAAAATAAAAACTATTACAAGTAGTAAACTCTTACCAATAATTGCGAAAGATTCAAACTTAGAACCAATGAACCATAGATCTACAATGGTTTTGCCAAGATTTTTTCTTTGATTTTAATGAGTTATTGAGTTGAAATTCACCAAGATATTTTTTAAGATCTACCATTAATTTTTAAGTTTTTGCGAGTAAACGAGATTGAAATCAGTTGGAATATTAATTGAATGAAGTCTACGAAGGATTTTAGAGGTAAAGATGGATTGAGATTTGAGACCGAAATTTGGAATTGGAACTTGAAAGTCAAAGAGACTGAAGATGACCGTTCCTGGTGTCAACAAAGTGGCGCGCCGTCTAGGACTCCTTCCAGCGTTTCGTTTTTTTTTTTTTTTCTTTCTGGAATTCTGCCTTAAAAACTAAAAAAATCTATATAAAAAAAACTTCACAGAAAACGCTTTAGCCTTTGGGTTTGCACTTTGTCGGTTTGGGCCACAATTTTGGTAGACATGGTAATAATATACTCCTTTCATCCCTAAATTATTGTGTTGTTTTACTTTTTTGTCCGTCCTTAAATAATTGTCTTGTTTAAAACTTTTTTTTTAAGACACCACTTTTACCATTTTACCCTTACTTTTTTTTCCTACTTTAATTATGAGCCACATACACATGGACATTAAAGAAAATTATATATTATACCAATATTAATAATCAAGTCAATATCCGTGTACCAGATTAAACAAGACAATAATTTAGGAACGAAGAGAGTAGTATTTTTGTTTCACCTATATATACACTAATACTATAATAGTTCAAATAATTTTGAGCCCCCTTGCAGCTTGGGCCAGGGCAAGTGCCCAGTCTGCCCTTGCCTTGGGCCGGCCCTACATCAAAATAGGTGATTTATATTTCCTCCGTTCCACACAAAGAGTTTACTTTTTATTATTAAAAGTCAATATGTAACTAAATCAAATTATAATTTTATGTAATTTACTTATGTTTTAGAAAATAAAATCTCATTAATTAAAACTATATTAAGAATACTATTGATTACAACTTTCATAACTTTATAAAAACAAATAATTCTATATAAATTATTGGTTAAATTTTAATTAAGTTGACAAAAAAAATTAAAAATGAACTCTTTTTCTAGAACGGAGGGAGTATATATTTCGTATAATGTGCTAACAACTATCCTCAAGTTATAAAAAAACTAATGCAAATCTAAATTATGAATCCCAGACATTATAAATGAAATGGTTCAATAGCCTTTGTCTGGAGAGATTCAATGAACTGAGATTCCAGACATGAATATGAACATGAAGAGGAAATCAAGTGGACCCTTTTAACAAGTAAGATTCCCATGCTGCTACATCATTTGAATTTTGAAAGGGAACTCTACGCATTTCAAGTCATTCGGCACTTAACCAATTCATTGAATCATGGCTTTCCTACAAATTGTTTCGGGAGACATTAAATGCAACCTCAAGTGAAATTACTAACTTGTTTTTATATGTGTATGTTTTTGACATATTTTGTATTAAATTTACATGTGTCCCCCTTAAGTCTAAGGGGGGCTTGATTTAGTCCAACATTTGTATTCGCAGGTCGCGTTTGCATACGAGTCTACTGGTCCGGACTTCGAATCGAAGAAGAATTTGCACCCTTCTTACAGGAGTGCGCGTGAGAGAGAGCATTTATACTATACAAACTTACACTTTACAAGAATGAAACTTGTATATAAAGTGGCATTGCCTTTGTTTTCTTTTCAATGTGTGACAAACTCACTTATCCAACTTCAACCCACCTACTTTAGCTTTAATATCTCCATTATCTAAATATCATTTTGAACAAATAAATATATGATTTCAATGTTCTCACGGAGCAGAATACATTTCCACAATTATCTTTGTCATTCGACAACGAACCACTAAGAAATTTGTGCCACAACATGAACGATTTCCTTCACTTTGTAGTATTTTTCAACAAAAATGTACATTATAACAAGTGAGAGTTTTAAGTAGAAAATTTTCTATATATAAAAGACGAGGACAAGTTAGTAATTTTGTTAAGGGTTGCATTTAGTTTATAAAGGGTTGCATTTAGCGCATATGATTGTTTTTTACTGTTTAAAAAGTGATCAAGAAAAAAATCATTAAAATTTAGTTTAAGGTTTAGTCTTGTGCTCTGTTTTCAAAATTTGTAACTTTTGAGAAGTTACAAATTGAAACTTTTCTTAAATAAGTTTGGTTTGAGAATTTTTTTTTTCTTCTACGAAGTGTTTCTAATCTATAGTTAGTAAAATATGGGACATGTATATTACATTAAAAGAAATGTATAAATTTTTTGTACGGATTTGTTTTTAAGGCTACGACAAAAAATTTGGCATAATAATACGTAAAAGGTAAAAATATTTTTATATTCTTGTATGGATATAATACGAATATGATTGAATTGTACGAGACTAAAAATACGTCATATTCTATAAGAAATTATTTATATTTTTATCATTTTTAAGTCTAAATATCTTAATATTTTCACATTTATACACTCTCAAAGCTATCATTTACATACTATTACCTATCTATCATAAAATAACTATGCGTTAATAGCTAAATGATAGGATAATTAAACATATATAATTTTATGTGTGTAATTTAAAAAGTATGAGTAGTATACTTCATAATTAATATTTTCATATCAAATATCTTATTTGATCAATTTGAACAAGATTAATAATATAAATTGAATATTTTAAATAATAAAACTATATCAAAATTTGGTATATATTGAGTTTTATACGTAAAGTACAAAACATTTAAAGTTTTATATGTATACTATACGATTCAACCCAAAAGTATAAGTATTGTTACTTAATTTGGTTTAAGTACGGTAAAAGGGAGTAAAATATTATTATTCATACGTACGTGTATTGTACACGTACTATACGCAGATTTACTAACTATGCTCTAAGAGCCCGTTTGGTGTAGCGTTTTAAAAATACAGTGTTTTAAAAATGCAGCATTTTTAAAACACAGATTATTTAAAACGCGGCTTTTCTCTTTATAAATGTGTTTGAGATATTATATTAAAACGCTGTTTTTTATTCCATACTGCATTTTGGGAAAAAACTAGGAATTCCAGCGTTTTAAAACGCAGCTGCGTTTTGAAAACGTAGCGTTTTCTACCGCAGCATTGAAACGCTAAGTTAAAGAATAAGCTGCGTTTTAATCCTGTATTTTGGCCAAAACGCGCGAACAAACGGGCTCTAAATCACATTTGGTCAGAGACTAATACCTACTCATGCACGGTACTAAACCTACTGCCGGCTCAAGAAAATTTATAACACGTACGGGACGTTGTCCCACTAAATAGAACGTTCCACACGGAAACATCCTAAGTTTGTTTGCGATAATAGTCCAAGTTAAAATCACCTAAAAATTTATGTCTAGTATGTAATTATAACATTACTAGAAATGCACCCGTGCGATGCACGGGCAATATTGATAAAATTTAAAGTATATAGTAACATTAATAATAAAAATATAAGTTTGATGTATGAAAAATAAACAAATTATTTTAATGTAAAATTTAAAGAAAAGTAAAATTAATAATTCTTAAACACATAATAAAAAAATGTATTATAAATTCTGAAATACTTCTTTAAATACAACATTGGTAGTTGAACTTTGATGACTACTATCACTATCACATATCAAAACTCGAAGACCTTTAGGATTGGTAACTCTTTACAAAGCAACATACAACTGACCATGACTAAAAACAGGTTTTTTTAAAAGGAGCCCAACATTAGACAAAGATTGGCCTTGACTTTTATTTATAGACATTCCATAAGACACCATAAGCGGAAACTGTCTTCGTTGAAATTTAAAAGGAAGTCTAGGATCAGAAGGCGTCAGCGACATTCTCGGAATAAGAACCTTATGACCAGAATTGCCCTTGGAAAGAACTTGTCCTTCTAAAACATGATTACCAAGCCTTGTTATAATCAATCTTGTGCCATTGCATAATCCAAGAGAATGATCAATGTTATGAAGCAACATAACAGGAGTTCCAACCTTCAAATTTAACTCATGATTAGGGATTCCGGAACATTTAATTCCATTTAAAAATTCAGGAGTATGAACATCATTCAAAAGATCAACATTTCGATCAGAATGACACGGAGAATCTGAGCTCAAATACAAAATTCCTTCTGAATTGTTCAATGAAACCATATATTCATTTATCGAATGAACAACATCAAGAGTCGGAGCCAAAATTGCTCTATCTTGAAAATACAACCAATCAACACTATTATTTCCGAATCCAGGAAATGTACTTTGCACAATTGCGGAATCGGATCATCGAATTCCTTAATCAAAAACTCATTAGGAATATCAACGAACCACAACCATCATTTGGTTCCCCAATTTTTCCATCTCCAATCTTTGCAATCCAATCAGCAAAAAGTTTCAACTCTTCACAACTATCATTGGACCCCATGTTCTGCAATCTCATGTTCTTTGTCAACCTCAACACTGTACAATTTCTCCACAAATACGATGAGTTAATAGTGGCATGAACGATGTCTTGTCTACTTCCCTTGGGAATTACAGTAGTATCCGTCGAAAATCTCCCCAAAAACAACCTGTCTTGCCTCCGAACGGAATATTAGCTCTAGATGAACTCACAATTTTCATGATATCCCTCATACTTCGGTCCAATGCTTCAAAACAGTACTTATGCATCATGGGAGCCTCGTCCCATATAATAAGCTTCGAATTGATTATAAGCTCAGCAAGAGGACTCCCTTGTTTTATGTTGCAAACTGATTCTTCATTCGGATTAAAGGGAATCGAGAATCTAGAATGAGCTGTTCTACCACCAGGCAACAAAAGAGATGCTATACCACTGGAAGCCACATTTAAAACAATATTTCCCTTTGATCTCAATCCAGCAGAAAGTGTTTTCCAAATAAACGTTTTTCCAGTACCACCATACCCATAAAGGAAAAAAATCCTTCCAATATTTGAATTAGTAGACTCGATAATAGTCTCATAAACACGAAATTGCTCTTCATTCAAATCTGACACAAGCTTTTTGTGTTCTTCTGCCAAACTCATTCGATCATAACATATTTCATCGTGTATTAACCTATTACGTGAGAACTGGAAAAACTGATCATCTGGAAATGGCATTGACGCGAAATCACGCAGACTCCTACCACGATCTCTTAAAATCTTTTCAACTTCCACAAGTGCATAACTCTTTATTTGATTCTCATTTAATTGCAACCCTACAATTTAAATAAAAATAAAGTAAATACTTAAGAAATTAAATGAAATAAAATTATAAATTTATACATACCTTGATATTGAAGCAAATTTCGCTGTTTGAATAAGATGTCATCAGATAAATAAGTCCAACATGAATCCCAAACTACTTCAGGCCTACTCATAGAACCAGATAACAATAGCGTGGCGAAAAGAATTCTTACAGACTGAGCTGATCCCCAATGGCTAGCCTCGATTATCCCATCAATGTACTCCTTGTCACCGTTCAGCAATCCTAATGCATAGCAAGCATCACGAAAAGAATGATATTGCACCCCATTTGCACCGCGAACTATATTCAGAAGGCATCTCAAATAGTACAACTCGCCAGAACCTGGTGGAACAAAGAAAATCCGTGTAACGCCCGCAACATTTGCATCATTATATCGCATATAACTCCATATATATTTTTCATATCTCATATCACCATTTGCATCATTTTATTGTAAATGATTTTCATATGTTTCGTATGTTATGTTATTGCTTAACTCTTGTAAATTATCATACGTGAGACGCGTCACAAGCAAGGTGTGTTTGAAACTAGGAAAAATAGGGAGAAACAAACTGTGTTGAGCCTAACAGCCTTGGCACGACCATGCGGCCACATCGGCACGGCCGTGCGAGAGATTCCAGTGCGTCAGATTTGAGTTTTAAGGGTGGCACGACCGTGCAGCCATATTGGCACGGCCGTGCGAAGGCATCCAGAGTCCAGACTTTGAATTTTAGGGTTGGCACGACCGTGCAGCCAAGTTGGCACGGCCGTGCGAGGTTGGCACGACCGTGCAGCTTGTCTGGCACGGCCGTGCGGAGCGTATCAGATTGAATGTCTTACGCGAGAAGCCTTGTTTTATTTTAAATGTATGGCCCTCAATTGGCCACGTCACCCAACCGAGAAACACTCTTTTTCAGCCACTTGAAATAGCTAAAAGGAGAGTTTAACTCTCTCATTTTACACAAGCCAACCCAAGAGAATAGAGAGAGAGAACCTTGAGAGTTTAGAGAGAGAAGTGAGGACTTCTTGAGATTTCAAAGGAGTCTCGACGATCCGACCACACCATTGCGGAGCTCTCGACGAAAGGAAGCTTTTCTACCGATTAGATTCTTGTTCTCTTCACTTTTTTCGACGAGAGGTAAGCTACTACCCCCTCTTCTTCTTGTTTTATGTCTCATATGACATATTGAACCTTTAATATGCGAAGTTAACATGCTAGAGTAGTGAAAATGTGATTCTTGCCATGAATGCCATTTTTGGGCTTGTGAAGTATGTTGCTAATTGCTCTATGATGTTGGGGAACTCGAAATTTGGCGATAATGGTTTAGGATTAAAGTGCAAGATCATTTTCGTAACTCGTCATCATTAGTAACCTAAAATGACTCTAACGGAGTCGGTTAGGGTTTGATAATTAATGTGACCACGTGTGTGTTTTGTGAGCTCTTTGGATGCTCGAGAGACCCGTTGGGGAATTGGTTACGCGATACACGTATAATGGTATTGTGTTGAATTTGATGATTGGTATTATATGGCTATGTGTACTAGATTTATTGGTGTACATTAGCATGTTATTGTTGGTGTCGTTATACTCCCTACTTTGGAGTATAATGCTTTTATTTAATGTTAAGTAAACATTACTTGAACATTTGGTTGATTAGTTAATGTGTCGAGTAAACATCTACTTGAGCATTGTTTAAGTCCATGGCATATTTGTTGGAGGTGTATTGACGCTCGGTTATTGCGTGAGCCGGGCTACGTAATAGCCGAAGGCCAATACACTGGCCTCGCCCTACCGTTGGCCGCGGTAGGGGTTATAGCGCTATGTGTTGTACGGAATAAACGCGACCTTGGTAAGCTATACCGTGATTGTTTCTTGGGTCATTGGGGACCGAGTCTTCACGTCGACGTGGATACGGAAAACGGTTCACCTTGGTTTTGTTATTTGGTTCGATGATCGGGTACGACATCAACGGTTTCTTCATTTGGTATTATTGGTTGGTTGGTTGGAAGTTGGATGTCGGAGGTGTACCTCGACGGTATCCTTTTATATGTGTTAATTATCGCACCTATGTGAGTTGCATGCTATGTGACGTATGATATGAATTACTTGATGTGATGATGATTGGAAATGATTATATTATGTCAACCATGTTATATGCAATTCTTATTACTGTTTGCATCTCGCATGCCATATTGTTGCATTAGTAGCTTATTGAGTTTTATAACTCACCCCGTCCATTGTTTATTGTTTTCCTTAGATCCCGAGCCTGCGAGAAACCCCCAGTGATCGGTCGCCGCCCGGTGTCGTCGTCAGTCATTCTTTTGGTAGTGCTCCTTGAGCCTGGTATTTTCTTTTGGTGAGGCCGAGGGTACATGTGTTATTTAAACAGTGTAAAGTTGGGTAGAAGTCCCGTACATGTTATTCGTTCATATTCTTTTGTAGATGCCGACATGGATGTCAGGCTTTTGTAAACGTTACTTACTTTTATTATTCCGCGCACTCTGATGATATTACATGTTTGGTCCCGAGCCTCTTAGCTCGTGGGTTGTTGGTTATATTATGTGATTGTTTCCGGCTTGTGCGTGTCGTGACGTATCGTTTGGGTTTTTAAAATAAACATACATTTGCATTACAGGGTTTTGCACGAAAAGTGATTTTTAAATTGTGCATTTTGTGTCCCGTCTTGCGAACCGGACGAGTTTCCAAATAGGATCTCGGGTCGGGTCGTGACAGTTGGTATCAGAGCATAAGTTAGCTCGCTGGGATTTGGTATCCTTGGCTTAGGTGGGGGTTGGTTGAGTGTGTCTGAGTCGTTAACGACGAGTGTTTGTTGCAAGTGAACAATTATGGTTGAGACTCGAAATGGCGCTGGTTCTAGTAGGGCCACGGAGGCCGAAAGGGATACCCGTCGAACCAGACCGAACCCATCTCCCAACCAAGCTACCGGACAGTCGTCAGAGAGTCCTATGAATCAGAATGAGGCCTTCATGCACAACATGCAAGGTTTTATGCAAACAATGATGGAGATGAACCGACAGACTATGGACATGAATCGACAGGCTATGGATGGACAGGGTCAAGTGGGTGGTCAACGAGTAGTGCAACCGGCCGGGGGAGTCGGGGACAATGATCGCAGATTGGAAAGGTTTTTGAAGATGAAACCGAGGAGCTTCAATGGTGAACCGGATCCGGAGAAGGCCGAGAGGTGGATTGAGTCGACGGAGAAAGTTTTTGCAACATTGGGATGTACGGATGAGGAAAAGATCAAGTTCGCCACATTCAAGCTAGAGGATGCGGCTGAACATTGGTGGAAGGTTTTGGAAGCTAGTTGGGTACAAGATCAGACGGTGAGGACATGGGAGCTATTTTTACAGCGGTTCCGAAATCAGTTCGTTCCGGATGTGATTCAAGCGAGGAAGGAAGTGGAATTTCTTGGGTTGGAGCAAGGGAGTCTATCGATAGCTCAGTATTCTGCTAAATTTACTGAGTTGTCTCGATATTGCACACACTTACTACCGACGGAGGAGAAGAAAGTCTATCGGTTTTTGAAGGGGTTAAGGACTGAGTACCGGAAGCAACTCATACCGCTTGAGTTGACCAGCTACCAGGGAGCAGTGGATAAGGCCTACAGGATTGAGCACGACATTGAGGAGCATCGTACCAAGCAGGGGAGTACCAGTGGAGGTCATAGGGGTAATACTAGTGGGGCTCAACAGTCGGGACAGTCGAGGTGGAGAAATCAGGGTAACCGTGGGACCGGCAACAGAGAGGGAAATAACAACCGCAGAGGAGGACAGAACCAACAGAGAACGGGAAATCAGGGGAACGCCGTGCAGGGGCAGCGGGCCCAAGGGGTGACATGTACATTTTGTTTGAGGACTGGTCATACGGAAGAGAGATGCTGGAAGAAACAAGGGAAGTGTGTCCTTTGTGGTGATGGCACGCACTTCCAGAGGGATTGCCCAAGGAATAAAGGGGTCCCACTGGGGGTGCGCAGCCGAATGCAGGCGTCAAGAGGGATAATGAGGGTCGCCCTAGAGTTCAGGGTCGTGTCTTTGCCCTAGACCAGAATAGGGTGCCCGAAGCCACCAATGTCATAGGAGGTACCTTACTCGTCTCTAGTGTTAAAGCCCGAGTCCTCATAGATCCAGGGTCATCGCATTCATACATCGCATCTCATTTTGCCTGCCATTTGCATACCATGCCTGAATCTTTACCATATGTGCTTGAGGTGTCTACTCCGATGGGAGAGTGCCAAGTAGCTTCGGATGTTTATCATGATTGTGATGTTATTGTTGATGGCCACCATTTACCTGCTGATTTGGTTGTTTTGCCTATTCGGGTTTTTGACGTAATTTTGGGGATGGATTGGTTGCATGCGCATCATGCCGTTGTGGACTGTCGTAAGAAGTTTGTTACTTTTGATATGCCGAACATGTCATCTTTTGTGTTTGTTAGTGATAAGTGTATGGGTGGTGTTCGACTTATTTCGGCTTTGAAAGCCCGTAAGTTGCTATCTCGTGGTTGTTCGGGGTATTTGGCGTGTGTAGTGGATAAATCAAAAAGGGTGGTTATGTTGGATGATGTTGCAGTGGTACGTGAATTTCCGGATGTCTTTTCGAATGACTATGAAATGCCTCCGGATAGAGAGTTGGAATTTTGTATCGAGTAGTTACCGGGTACCGCGCCGATATCGAAAGCACCGTATCGCATGGCGCCGGCGGAGTTGAAGGAGTTAAAGATCCAGTTGCAAGAGTTGCTTGATCGGGGATTCATTAAACCGAGTGTATCGCCTTGGGGTGCACCGGTGTTATTTGTGAGGAAGAAGGATGGTTCGTTGAGGTTATGTATTGACTACCGGGAGTTGAATCAGGTTACAATTAAGAATAAATACCCACTCCCACATATTGATGATTTGTTTGATCAGCTTCGAGGTTCCGTAGTGTACTCCAAGCTCGACCTTAGGAGTGGCTACCATCAGTTGAAGGTTAGGAAGGAGGATGTTCCTAAGACAGCATTTAGGACTAGATATGGGCATTTCGAGTTTGTGGTCATGCCCTTTGGGTTGACTAATGCACCCGCGGTGTTTATGGATTTGATGAATAGGGTGTTCTTGCCGTATCTTGATTGTTTTGTGGTTGTTTTTATCGATGACATTTTGGTGTACTCGAAGTCTCGGGAAGAGCACGAGAAACACTTAAGGATTGTATTGACGGTTTTGAGAAAAAGAAGTTATATGCTAAGTTTAGCAAGTGTGCCTTTTGGTTGGAGGAGGTAACGTTTTTGGGACATGTAGTATCAGGCAAGGGGATTTCGGTTGATCCGACTAAAATTGAGGCCGTGGTAAGTTGGAAGAGGCCCGAGACGGTGACGGAGATTCGGAGTTTCTTGGGATTAGCGGGTTATTATCGGAGGTTTATAGAAGGTTTCTCTAAGATTGCAACCCCTTTGACGACTTTGACTCAGAAGAATAAGCCGTTTGTATGGAACGATAAATGTGAGGCGAGTTTTCGGGAATTGAAGGAAAAGTTGACTACGGCTCCTATCTTAGCATTGCCGAATGGACATGATGGGTTTGTGATTTACAGCGATGCTTCGAAGGAAGGTTTGGGTTGTGTCTTGATGCAGAATGGAAGGGTCATTGCTTATGCTTCACGGAAGTTGACTCAGTATGAACAGAACTACCCGACACACGATCTCGAGTTGGCTACGATTATTTTTGCTCTTCATAAATGGAAGCACTATTTGTATGGGGCTAAATTTGAGGTATTCACTGATCATAAAAGTCTTAAGTATTTATTTTCCCAAAAGGAGTTGAATAATCGGCAGCGAAGGTGGATGGAACGATTGAAGGATCATGACTGTACTATCTTGTATCACCCGGGAAAAGCCAATGTTGTGGCGGATGCGCTGAGTAGGAAGGCGTATGTTTCTTGCTTGATGACTAGGGAATGGAAGATGCTAGAGGACATTCGTGATTGGGGACCTAGTGAATCTAGCCATGGGGTGATTTTTGCTAACATACGGGCTACTCCGGTGTTATTCCAGCGGATTAAGGAAACTCAAGAGAGTGATCCGGAATTGAAGAAGGTGATTGATGAGTTAGGTGGGGGTAAGACCCCGGATTTTGCTAAGAATAGTGATGGCATTTTGACGTTTCGGGGTAGAGTTTGTGTACCGGCGATTGAGGAAGTGAAACGACAAGTGTTAGATGAAGCCCATAAGTCTAAATACACAATTCACCCTGGGAGTACCAAGATGTATCGGGATTTGAAGAAGAATTTTTGGTGGAATGGAATGAAAAAGGAAATCGCCGAGTTTGTGTCGAAATGTTTGACTTGCCAACGGATTAAAGCAGAACATCAGAGGCCAGCTGGACTGTTACAACCTTTGGAAATTCCGGAATGGAAATGGGAGAATATTGCAATGGATTTTGTGACAGGATTACCGAGGACACGACGAGGTCATGATGCGGTTTGGGTTATTGTCGATAGATTGACCAAGTCGGCCCATTTCCTTCCCATTGCGATTTTGGATTCGTTGGAGAAGCTTGCTTCGTTGTATATTCAGGAGATTGTGAGGTTGCATGGGGTGCCGGTGAGCATTGTATCGGACAGGGATCCGCGGTTTACTTCTCGGTTTTGGCAGTCACTTCAGAATGCTTTGGGGACGAAGTTGAATTTGAGTACAGCATTTCACCCGCAGACCGATGGACAGTCCGAGAGAACGATTCAGATACTTGAGGATATGTTGAGAGCTTGCTCGATGGACTTTAAGGGGACTTGGGATTCGCATGTGCCATTGATCGAGTTCGCCTACAATAATAGTTATCAGTCGAGTATTGAGATGGCTCCGTATGAGGCACTTTATGGTAGGAAGTGTCGTTCTCCGATTTGTTGGGATGAAGTTGGTGAAGCGAAGTTGTGGGGTCTGGAAATGGTTCATGAATCGGCGGAGAGTGTGAAGATTATTCGGGAAAGATTGAGAACGGCCCAGAGCAGACAAAAGAGTTATGCCGACAATAGACATAGGGATCTTGAATTTGAGGTTGGCGATCACGTGTTTTTGAAGGTTTCACCTCGGATTGGGGTTAAGAGGTTTGGAAAGAAAGAAAAATTGGCCCCGAGGTTTATTGGACCGTTTGAGATCTTGGAAAGGATTGGGAATCTGGCATATAGACTTGCATTGCCGCCATCGATGTCAGGTATTCATGATGTATTTCACGTGTCGATGTTGAGGAAGTATTTGACGGATGCCTCACATGTGTTGGAGTACGAGCCGGTGGATTTGACACCCAACCTGTCATATGTTGAGCAACCGGTACGAATTTTGGATAAGAAGGAGCAAGTATTGAGGACAAAGACTATACCCCTCGTGAAGGTGTTGTGGAGGAATCACAATGTCGAGGAGGCCACGTGGGAGACCGAGCAGGAGATGCGTGAAAGGTACCCCGCGTTGTTCAATGGAGTTGGTAAGTAAATTCGCGGACGAATTTATTCTAAGGGGGTGAGGATGTAACGCCCGCAACATTTGCATCATTATATCGCATATAACTCCATATATATTTTTCATATCTCATATCACCATTTGCATCATTTTATTGTAAATGATTTTCATATGTTTCGTATGTTATGTTATTGCTTAACTCTTGTAAATTATCATACGTGAGACGCGTCACAAGCAAGGTGTGTTTGAAACTAGGAAAAATAGGGAGAAACAAACTGTGTTGAGCCTAACAGCCTTGGCACGACCGTGCGGCCACATCGGCACGGCCGTGCGAGAGATTCCAGTGCGTTAGATTTGAGTTTTAAGGGTGGCACGACCGTGCAGCCATATTGGCACGGCCGTGCGAAGGCATCCAGAGTCCAGACTTTGAATTTTAGGGTTGGCACGACCGTGCAGCCAAGTTGGCACGGCCGTGCGAGGTTGGCACGACCGTGCAGCTTGTCTGGCACGGCCGTGCGGAGCGTATCAGATTGAATGTCTTACGCGAGAAGCCTTGTTTTATTTTAAATGTATGGCCCTCAATTGGCCACGTCACCCAACCGAGAAACACTCTTTTTCAGCCACTTGAAATAGCCAAAAGTAGAGTTTAACTCTCTCATTTTACACAAGCCAACCCAAGAGAATAGAGAGAGAGAACCTTGAGAGTTTAGAGAGAGAAGTGAGGACTTCTTGAGATTTCAAAGGAGTCTTGACGATCCGACCACACCATTGCGGAGCTCTCGACGAAAGGAAGCTTTTCTAACGATTAGATTCTTGTTCTCTTCACTTTTTCCGACGAGAGGTAAGCTACTACCCCCTCTTCTTCTTGTTTTATGTCTCATATGACATATTGAACTTTTAATATGCGAAGTTAACATGCTAGAGTAGTGAAAATGTGATTCTTGCCATGAATGCCATTTTTGGGCTTGTGAAGTATGTTGCTAATTGCTCTATGATGTTGGGGAACTCGAAATTTGGCGATAATGGTTTAGGATTAAAGTGCAAGATCATTTTCGTAACTCGTCATCATTAGTAACCTAAAATGACTCTAACGGAGTCGGTTAGGGTTTGATAATTAATGTGACCACGTGTGTGTTTTGTGAGCTCTTTGGATGCTCGAGAGACCCGTTGGGGAATTGGTTACGCGATACACGTATAATGGTATTGTGTTGAATTTGATGATTGGTATTATATGGCTATGTGTACTAGATTTATTGGTGTACATTAGCATGTTATTGTTGGTGTCGTTATACTCCCTACTTTGGAGTATAATGCTTTTATTTAATGTTAAGTAAACATTACTTGAACATTTGGTTGATTAGTTAATGTGTCGAGTAAACATCTACTTGAGCATTGTTTAAGTCCATGGCATATTTGTTGGAGGTGTATTGACGCTCGGTTATTGCGTGAGCCGGGGCTACGTAATAGCCGAAGGCCAATACACTGGGCCTCGCCCTACCGTTGGCCACGGTAGGGGTTATAGCGCTAAGTGTTGTACGGAATAAACGCGACCTTGGTAAGCTATACCGTGATTGTTTCTCGGGTCGTTGGGGACCGAGTCTTCACGTCGACGTGGATACGGAAAACGGTTCACCTTGGTTTTGTTATTTGGTTCGATGATTGGGTACGACATCAACCGTTTCTTCATTTGGTATTATTGGTTGGTTGGTTGGAAGTTGGATGTCGGAGGTGTACCTCGACGGTATCCTTTTATATGTGTTAATTATCGCACCTATGTGAGTTGCATGCTATGTGACGTATGATATGAATTACTTGATGTGATGATGATTGGAAATGATTATATTATGTCAACCATGTTATATGCAATTCTTATTACTGTTTGCATCTCGCATGCCATATTGTTGCATTAGTAGCTTATTGAGTTTTATAACTCACCCCGTCCATTGTTTATTGTTTTCCTTAGATCTCGAGCCTGCGAGAATCCCCCAGTGATCGGTCGCCGCCCGGTGTCGTCGTCAGTCATTCTTTTGGTAGTGCTCCTTGAGCCTGGTATTTTCTTTTGGTGAGGCCGAGGGTACATGTGTTATTTAAACAGTGTAAAGTTGGGTAGAAGTCCCGTACATGTTATTCGTTCATATTCTTTTGTAGATGCCGACATGGATGTCAGGCTTTTGTAAACGTTACTTACTTTTATTATTCCGCGCACTCTGATGATATTACATGTTTGGTCCCGAGCCTCTTAGCTCGTGGGTTGTTGGTTATATTATGTGATTGTTTCCGGCTTTTGTGTGCCGTGACGTATCGTTTGGGTTTTTAAAATAAACATACATTTGCATTACAGGGTTTTGCACGAAAAGTGATTTTTAAATTGTGCATTTTGTGTCCCGTCTCGCGAACCGGACGAGTTTCCAAATAGGATCTCGGGTCGGGTCGTGACAATCCGTCCAATTGCAAAACCTCTTTTCCTTGGCGTCCATTCACGTAAATCTAATTTCCAAACAAATTTCATAGGAAATTCAGCATAAGTTAATTCTTTTGCTTCAGGATATTTCTTATTAGCTTCCATCCATGCCAAAAACATACTATGATTGACTGATTCCCGATTCATAACAGATTCAATCCTATCTGAGTCCGAGAAAACAATATTTTGTTCATTCGGGAGATGGAAACTTAGACGCTCTACCGGTGGATCTTTGAATTGAATTTCAAACCCAAAAATTCTCCAAGCAGCTTCACAAGACGAAATGTATCTACAGTCATAATACAAATTAACCTCGTCGATATTCTTCTCCGAACTATCATCACTTGAGCTCTGATAAAATGTTGCAGTTACGCGATCATTGCCCTTGTTTATGTACTTGAACAAATATTTGATCGCACGAGATTGATTACACCACTCCACGTTCAAATGTGCTCCATAAGTTATCAATGAGTATCGATTATGAGGAACAACATATCTATTGTCCAACAAAACACCATTCTTAAGAATCGTTCTTCCATTATCTCTGCGTCTGTTTACGGGATAACCATCTTCATCAATTGTTGTCGTTTCAACGAATTTTTTTGGAAAATGCTTTGAGCAACGACCATCAACCATGCAAGGAGAATTTCTTCGGTCATCACCACATGGACCGTGAATCATAAAATCTCGAACTGCGGCAAAATAAATCGGATCCTCATTCTCATCAGGAATATCTGCTGAAATGATACGATCAATTGCATCTGCTGTTGGAGATTTGTTTTCGTTAGCAAGGAACAACAATATGTGAGCATGCGGCAAACCCCTCTTCTGAAACTCCACAGTATAAATTACTGGAAAAAAAATTACACATATTAACTATAAATTTGTGATAAATAATAAATTACCTAAAATAAAATTATAGGTTATTGTATAATTTACAAAAATAATAAACAATTATACCTGATCTGATATTTCCAAAAATCTTGTTTTTTCGTAGGTCCTGAATCAATCGATCAAGTTTTATTTTGAAGATTCTGCAAACAATATCTGGACGATCTTCAGGCCTTAATCCACGCTTATCAAGAAATCTAACAATTTCTGGCCATTTCGGGTTACATGTAAATGTAAGAAATAAATCAGGGTAACCTGCCCATTTACATATAGCCATGGCATCTTGATAATTCTGTATCATATATCTAGCTCCTCCAGTAAAAGATGAAGGCAATATAATTCGCTTCCCTTGAGTCGACGCATCAGTCTCACCACGCAACAGAGCTTCTTGTAAACCTTTATATAATTCACAACGCAATTGCTTCTGATGCAACCTAATGTAAGTCAACCGTGCAGATTCAACCATAGTATATGCATCGACAACAAATTGTTGAAAAAGTCTTCCAGAAAATAGAATGGTTGTCGGCTCGCATTCCCTTTCATGCAATCTAAACGCAAAGAATTCTCTTATACTAACTTTTTCCCGTCCTCCAGATCCTTTATTTGAATCAGAAAATGGAATATCTTCTCTGTATCCATCTTCACCATACGGAAAAATCATGGGATATTGAAGAGCAAGATAAGCAGGATTCAATTCATTAATACGCTTAAGTTGTCCTGTCTGAGTCTCGACTAAAATATCCCTATCACCCAACATTTCATCAAAATCACCAACTACTAAAGCAGTAACCTCAGAAGCAGACGGAAGATTATACCTTTTTGCATCACCACTTCGTCTACCAATCAATTTTAATTTTACATTTGATCTTCCTTCTTGAACCATTTTATCCTTCGCCATTCGAAAGGACTTAACCAAAACATTATTTGCATCTAACATGTCCTTCAAATCCGAAACAATCTCACCATGAAGATCATGACTATTTGGATCTTGCCTGCATAAATAAATCGGTTAAAATATTAAGAAGTTAGTTAGACAATTGCATACAAAAAAATATATACTAATTAAAGTAAAAAAAATTACCTTACAGCAGCAATTCGATTTGCTATTTCATTTTCAGTATCGTATATATACAACTGTGCAAACTTAGGAGTTGCACCAATCGATGGAAGAAGACTTCCAATTAAATGATAGTTTTGACCCTGAAGTTTGAAAACAGGAGGAGAACCACCTTGATTAACACGAGTGTCTATCTTCCCTCCCATCGAAGTGAAACAAAATAGGTTGTTATAAGAACGAATGTTTTGGCGAAAGTGTTTACTTTTTTCACTGGCACCAAATAACAAATCTTGTAATTCTGGAGGGGGAGGTTGTAAAAAAGGAAGTTGTATTTTTCCATGATTACAACATAAACCATATTTTGGATTGCGGGCCTTATAATGTCGAGATAATCTCTCTTCAAACCAAAACAAAGCACCACAGAAACTACATTTGAACGTTGGATCGCCAATATCCCAAAAACCTAAACAAAACAAATACAAATATAAATGTTACACTTATAATAAAAAAAACGTTAATTATTACAAAACAAATGATTTTACACAAAAATATATATATATATAATCATACCGATAGATGAAAAAGACGAATGATTATTCTCACTAAGACATTTAACATCATTATCCAAATCTTGTGGTAAAGTTTCCTTGCTTGGATGATGGATGCTAGCTGCATAAGAATTAAATTTAAAAATTATAAATTGTAAAAGCGAGCAAAAAAACAAAATGGGTTTGATTAACTTTGAGCGAGTTGACTTTTCTTAACTGATATAGAAAAAACTAATTGAGACATTTTTCACTGACCTATATTATGTAATGATATCTAATATAATTTAAATGAAAATATAACTCAAACTTTTATTTAAATAATTGTTAAATTTTTAACCATAAAATTTTTTGAAATATAAAAATTATACAAATATATATAATAAATTTGTTAATTATCATAACTAATAACAAATAATTGAGATTAAATTTATTTACTAAATAAATAGTTTTAATAATCATAACTAAGAACAAATAAACACAGGAGATTAAATTTATTTACTAAATAAATAATAACATAAATAATAAGATATAACAAAGCACTAATAAACAATATACAACTTAAAATGCTAATCATAAAATATAAAATTATAAGCCAACATTTACATTGAATAAGAGACGGAGATTCATCCAAATTACTTTTTTTGTTCGAGGTGGGAGGAACGGGAGTGTTGGATCCATCTTCATTATTCGTTAAATCAATAATTGTTGAGCTACTTGATCCTGTGAATGACGAAATTTGATACAAATGATAGTTTCCCTTATTCCGTATTGGAGTTTTAGCTGGAAAAAGAATAAAACTTTATTATTTATAACAATTACAAATAAAAAATACTATAACAAATTATCAACAATTTTACCGTTTGTGATATTCGAAAGAAGAGGAATGGAAGGCGGATACAATATACTTTGAACAGAACCTCCAACACTATAATGTTGCGATGAATCATTTTCTGTAAAATAAATAAAATATGATAATTTAAATAAAAAATAATAAATATAAAAAAAACTTTAAATAAAATGGAAAAAATATAGAGCCTATTCGTTCTTTCACTTCTGTATACCCCCCTTCATCCTAAATCCACAAATCCAAGCATTAGAAAATCCATAAACAAAAGACTAATTGAGAGATGGAGTTGACATTGATTGTTGGACATAATTATGACATGGAATAATACAAATGGCCCGTTCACAACAAAATTGGCCCAAACAAACTATTTAGTTTGAGAAGGTTCAAAAGCCCACGTTTTTCCATTGAGTATATTAATTCATTGAATGGGTTATTGGTTATAGGAAGAATGACACAATATTACTTAATTTTTAGGCTGGTCCAAAAAAATTACTGAGCCCAATATATTTTTTTTTCTATACCAAAATCTGCCTATCTATATTATATATATAAGCCTTTACCTTCAATTGACAAAGGTAAACCCTAAAAGCTAAAGCAGCCGCACACATTTATTTCTCTCACCTAGAAAAGCCTGGACAACCCTAAAAACTTCACCCCTTAACTTTTCTTTTACTTTGCTTTCACACATAAAAACCATAACAGCCGCATCCTTTACCAAACCAGTTAACTAAATAGCTCCAAATTAAAATTTTCTTTCACACAAAAACCATAGAAAACCCCTATATCGGACGCATCTTCATCTACCAAATATGGTTGAAGGGGTTAAGCTAGCAACGATTTTCAACTCCTAAAAATTGAGATGATACGCTCCTAGCTTTCCCCAAAATCAGTATATCGTAATTACATAATACTTCTCTTATCACGATCTATGGTTGAAAGGGCTATGCTAGGATCGCAACTCACCTCCTGGAAAGTTGAGATGGTTCGATTCTAGCAATCCCCCAAACCAAATTATTTTTGCTGTTAGTGAGCCAACGAAAGTAAACTCATCAAGGGCAAAACAACTAATCAGAGTCGAACTACAACTTTACAATTTTTTTCTCATCGATTTGAAGGTAATCTTTTTATAGTGTTTTGAATTTACTTTATTTAACTATTTTCATGCATCAAATTGTATAGATATGGGGAAATCTATCTCTTATTGTTCAGATATGGGGATCTAAATTTTCTATTGCTCAGATCTGAGTAAATCTATATTTTATTGCTCAGATCTGGGGATATATATTTTCTACACCTCAGATCTGGACATATCTATCATTATTGATGGTTTAAATTTCATAAACAAATAATTTGTTTTACAAATGGAAGTTTATCACTGGAAAAATAAAGTAGACTATAAATAAGTGAAAATAAAAATAAAATATGAGATATCATGCTACGATTTTTTTAGACTTGTGGGGATGTATTTTAATGTTAATTTATAATTGATAATTATTTTTATTAGGCAAATTATATATTCACAGTTTACTGTTATCTGCAATTAATGTGTGATTTTTTTTTTATTCTTTTTTTCAAAATAAAACACATAAAATATGAGTAAATCTATCTTTTATTGCTCAGATCTGGGGATATATATTTTCTATACCTCAGATCTGGACATATCTATCATTATTGATGGTTTAAATTTCATAAACAAATAATTTGTTTTACAAATGGAAGTTTATCACTGGAAAAATAAAGTAGACTATAAATAAGTGAAAATAAAAATAAAATATGAGATATCATGCTACGATTTTTTTAGACTTGTGGGGATGTATTTTAATGTTAATCGTTGCATATTAGACTTGTGGGGATGTATTTCAAAATACAACACATAAAGAAAAATAAATTTTCTATAACTAAATTAATATATTATATGGTTATTTTTTCATAAAATCATGGCATGCCATATAGAGGTGATCGGTAAATTATGTTGGATTTATGTGCCTATTGAATGTTTTGGGAAACACTGACTACAATTTTCTTTCCTTGTGTCTATGCTAATGTCATAATACTAATATATGAAATAGAAGGTTAAGATAGATTTATGTGAATCTCTTTTTGTGTGAGAGAAGAGGAGGATGTCATTTTAACCCTTTAACAATAGGTTGTGATGAATGCCAGTGTGTGTTATGGGGGGGGGGGGTGCTACGGAAATTTACCACTTTAGAGAATTAGTATAACTATATGGCATAGTCAAGTTCCTACTCTAATATGCAATTAATTTTTCTTAAAATAACCGTATGATTATATCAAAAAATAATATCAACCAAATGCAATGTTTTAATATTTATCAACTGTTAATCGTTGTTTAGTTTTTCGTCAATAAAAATTCGTCTATAAGTAAATTTCATTTATATTTTTTAATGTTAACTAAGGTTTCTTATTAAACATGAAATCTATCCAGAATAGGAAATTCAAATAGTAATATATAGCTCACTCTGTTTTAAACAGTTTAAAATGCATAACAAAGGCAGAAAACATAACTTAGCAAATGAAAAGAAAAAAACTAACCTTTAGAAGAACTACTTTGCACTTTGCGCTTGTTTCCGATAATCGTAGATTTTGTAATCTTCATGCCTGCCTTGAATAGTAAATCACCTTAGTTTTCTTTTTTGAGCTGTTGATTCGTTTACTTTTCTGCACTTCAAGCTATTTGTTCAATGGAATGTTAAGCGCAAGTTTAATAAGTAAGAATAACTGCAACTTAGAAAATATAGATATAGAAGGCGAAAAAAGTAAGATTTGAAATTAAGGGTACTTATATATATAACAGTGTTACTAAGTACATTATGTATTGATAATAACTATGTACAATAAAACATTTATTGGCAATAATTCATTTAATGTAGCTTCATTGAATTGAGAACGAAAAACTCTTGAGTATACCACACATTCATTTAATGTAGCTTTTCATAGTATTTGGTTCTGATTTGTATTCAATAATTTCAATAATTCGTTGGTTTGTATTTAATAATTAGTTTAAATTTCTGTGTTCATAGTATTTGGTTCTGATTTGTATTCAATAATTTCAATAATTCGTTGGTTTGTATTTAATAATTAGTTTAAATTTTTGTGTTCATTTAATGTTATCTATTTCGGAATTAAATTTTTTACAACATATATTCATCCCTATCATATGTATTACTCATAAATATATTTAACAAAACTATCTAGGTAAATTAATAAATAATATAATGAAAAATATAAATATTCCCAAAATATTATATGTGCAGATTAAAGTTATCAGATTAAGATGCCAATTAATTTTTAATTTGTAATTAAGAAAAAACATGCAAACTTTAGATATAATAATAAATAAAATAATGAAAATTTTAAATTATCTCAAAATTCGAACAACGGAATAAAAGTTATCGATTATACTACATGTAAATTTTTTTTTTTATCAATTGTTATATCTTTTTTAGTTATGATTTAGATTCAGTTTTATTTAAATCATATTTTTTTTCAGCATTATTGAATTTTTTATCTTCTTCGACTATAACTTTTATATTAATACATATTTTATTACCTATGTTTTCATTTTGTCATTCAATTACACACTTAATTTATTGCATTTACCTTATTCGACAAAACCTTTTTAATTTTACTTATCAGCTGGAATTATGTAATTTATTGTACTTACAATACAATATTGATTTTCTATTTGAATTTTACACATAATTTTGAATATTGAAAGAAGCTATTTATTTATTTTAATGAAAATACAGGTAATAAATTTAATTTTTTAAATAGAGGTAATACATTCGTTATTTACTTTTTAATTCTTTTCTTTTATTTCATTACGTAGCTTAATGATTATTTACTATAATGTATTGAAAGAAGAAATCAAAAGTAACTCTATATATTTTTTACTATGGGGTAATCAAATCCCCATACAAAATTAAACTATTTTTTAATTAATTAAATTCAAGTTTTATTTACATTTTATTTCTTTGTTATACTGATTACTAAGTTTAATGAGTATAAACTATTTTGAAATGTTTAAAAAAAATATAAAACATGCATATCTAAAAGAAATGAAAATCGATTCTTCAAAAGATTAATATTATAATAATATCAATAAATATATTAAATTTCAAAGCCATCTATAATAATTAATTGACTGCCAACAAATCTATCTAAAATTACAATTGAAATCAACAAATAATCTCAAACTAAAATTGTTGATACATTTTATTAAGTAAAATTCAACAATCTTTGGAATCATTTCATCCTTGAGGAATCAACACGTTTGGCCTTCACTCCTTTTCTATCTTAATGTCTACTTTAAGCTTCTTATCTTTTGAAGTAGATGAAAATTCGTCATTGAGAGACCTCTTAAAACTCACATCTTGATCAACATCAACAAATTCTTTCTTCTTTGAATCCTTTATAAGAGTTGACACCTCATCCTCTGAAGAGTTCACCTACAACAACAAAACAAAAGAGAATAAGATAGTCCAATAAATCCCCTTACAGTTTAAACGTATATACTAAATTATAAAAATACTCACTTCAACAAAACCTACAGACATTGCCTCCTTCAACTTGGAAAACATATCGGACTCTTCACTACAGAAGTATGAAACCACAATATTTTTCAATAATGGGCTTGTCGATGGTTAATTTAATAACTGTGAAAGAGTCATTATGAGGCCCATATTGTACTGGCCAAATTTGAACTTTAAACAACACATGCATATCCACCAGATTTTGAATTTCTTTGGGAAGAATCTGCAAGTAAAAAAATATAAATAAGATATTACATATTAAGAATTATATGCATAAAAAATTTATTGTATATATATATTTATTACCTGATCGTCATAATTATTTTTCAATTCATAAGCTGTTTTGCCAATTAATTGCTTGCATTCCCTATCCCAAAGTAAGAATGGGGCATTTCCAGTGCTATCCATCACACGAACTTGTAACTTATATCTAATTATGAAAAATAATTAGAGAAGATTATAGTCTTCATAATTAAATTATTATAACTATATATTGTAATAAAGTAATTTACCTTAATTTACCAATGGAATCAAAACAATCACAATGTACACAGTAAAATTTTCCAGCCGCTGGAGTCATTTTTCTTGGACATTTTTTACATGATACATACCACCAATCAGTAATGGATTCAACAGCAACAATTTTAACCAAGGTCCAAAAACTTCCCACCTAATTATAAAAACAATAAGTTATTTTTTTACCAATAATATTGAAAAATGTAACTAAAATTTCAAATATTGTACTTACTTCCTCAATCTCTGAAATCTGTTCGATAGTTCTAAACAGATCTTTTGAAGAATCGAGATCTTCTGCCAATGAATTCGATTGGGTCAAAGAAACATTGCTGAAGGGGGTACTTGAATTCCCATCAGAAATCAAACTATAAAAAAATAAGAAAATTCGTTTAATTATCTGTGATTTAACATTTAAAATTATATATAACAAAAATTATTCCATGAAATATTTGTTTACCTTGCTCGAAAATCGACAATTTCTCTGATGTCCTCATTTATAATGAGCTTTGTTATATGGTACGTATTACTAAGACGAACTTCACCCATAAATATTTTTTGTCGACAGAATTGTAGTAAAACTATTATAACCGTAGATTCATTCTTAGTTTCCAAATATTTCATCATATCATCTACATAACTTTCCCATAGTGTACAGGATATTGTCTTGCCTCTACAAAAAAGTAAAAAAAATATTTAATCTGCAGAAATCTATATTTAACATAAACAATATATAATCATAGGAAATAGCTTATAAAAAATTTAAGTACCGGGCATTCTCCAAAACTATATCGAGCATCTTTGCCTGTCCCTTTTCAAACTCTTTGTATTGTGGGGCAAATCTGGAAACTAATTTACCAATTACATCTACCATATATAAAAACACAATATTAGAAATAAGTTAATTTAGAAATTATTGTATACAAATTTTAAGTAATCTTACCTATGAGAATAGTCTCATCAACTTCTTCTGCATTTGATAAATCTTCAAATTCCTTGAAGTTATATACTTTCCACGGAAAATTGTCATCAAAAATTTCTGTCACTCGAGTTTTTCCAACAAATATTATTTTAAATTTTCTGTTTACTGTTTTATACTTGAAGGTATTTTCAGCAACTATAAAATTTTGGACTAAATAAAGATGATTTTCCTTAAGAACTGATTTGAATTTTTCCATCTGAACTTTCTTTATTGAAGCATGAATTCTTTTGCCCTGAATACGAAAAAAAAAAATAAATAAGTAAATAAACTTTAAAATAATTAAAGATATACAAAAAATGGAATATACCTCAGCATCATGGAAAACACATTCCATGCTGTAAATTGTTGACGGGTCTTCATATGCTGATAAAGTATAGAGTCGGGCTAATCTTAATTTCATAGACCATTCGATCTTGTTTGGTTTAATATCGTCCACCAGACTTAAAAATGGAGCCATTAGGTAGAATATTAGTTTATGAATCTTATGATAATATGTGATGTTGGGAGTGTTTTTGCAAATGAAGTGCACTCAATTTATAGTAGTCTTTTAAATTGGAAATGGATCGAGATTTTCAAATATATTGCAGAATCAATGTATATTTGTCTTGCTACAATATTGCAGACATTGTATTGCAGTATCTTCGGGAATATCAAAAGCAAGAGACCGTTCTCCTGCCCAAAAAGTCTATATACGTCTCAAGGAATTTTGGGCTAGATTTTGTTAATGTTGCAATAGTCCAGATTCATTTAATTGTTAAATACTGCAATCTATTGTATTATTTGTAGCCAAATAAAAATCTTAGTATGAATATCAGTTGTTTATTTGAATATTTAATATATATTATTTGTACCCAAATGCATCCCTAAGAATAATGCATAAAGTTTTAAAAGAAAAATGTATTGATTTATACTCGAAATTAATGGTTAAAAATAAAATAATAAATCATACATTCGATTCATTGGTACAAATATTGATCGGAAGTCAGCTTATTAAAACACAATACAAACTGTTTAAGGAAGAATATTAAGTATAATTTGTGTTTTTCCAAAGTCATAAATTTGTTCACACTACAAAGCCAAACAGAATAGTTACATCCGATTTATTGGCACAAATTTTGATTGGAAGTCAGCTGAGTAAAACAAAATACAAATTGTTTAAGGTAGATTATGAAGTATAATTTGTGTCTTTTCAAAGCCATAAATGTGTTTACACCACAAAGCCAAACAGAATAGTGGTCAAATTTGGAAAGTGCATTTTAGCGGAAACTTTCCAGATTTGGACACTATTCTGCTTTTATATATATATATAGATTAACAATTCGATAATATGGATAAATAAATGTAATGATTGTCATAATATCATAATAAAGTTATTTTAAATCAAAAGTTTCTAAAAGTCAGTGTAGATACTCATGTTACAGAAAACAACTTATTAATTTAGTTGTCAGACGCATTTGTTTGAAAAATTGATCGTTTGAAAAGTTATGTTAATGCTAGACGCCGTTTGGGAAGTCTTGTCCTTTTTAATATTTATAAAATTTATTGCCAAACGTATTTGCAAGAAAAATTGGTTGTTAGAGAAGCCTTTTCCCCTTTACTACTCCATCTATTTCAGGTAAAGTCTATTTTTAATTTTTTTGGGTTAATTTAATTAATGTTTAACCGATAATATATATAAATTTAGTTATTTTTACAAAGTTATAAAAATTATAATTAATAGTATTCTTAAGGTAGTTTTTAATTAATAAATTTTTATTTCCTAAAACATAAATAAAGTATGTAAAATTTTGATTTGATTTAGTCACGTGTTGACTTCTAAAAAAGAAAAGTAGACTCTTTGTCCAGAACAGAGGGAGTAATATTTATGAATATGGTTATAGCATAACACAGAACATTCACTTAAATAGATTTATCTACACGAACCCAGCGATAGTCACGAGATTGAACCAACCCATTAAATTAATTTTTTTAAATAAATTTCGTTATAAAAGAAGATGCACTAAACGAAGCCAATCAATACTATAATTTATCTTAACCGTTTGATCAACACATCAAAAGACTGATTAAGTACGTGTGGATTAACAATTTCTACTCGTAGGGGTGTGTACGGGCCCAAAGCCCGCGGGCTTTAGCAAAGTTCGGTATGGGCCCATTTGGTTGCAAGCTTCAATTTCAAGAGCCCAACATAACGGGCTTCGTACGGACTTAAATTGACGGGCTTTTACGGGCTTTAAACGGGCATTGAGCGAGCTCAAACTTAACAAGCTTACAAATTAAATGTTGTATTTTAAAATTATTATACCTATTACATTTTGGGCTTTAGATTATTTTTAGCCCATCAATCCATTACCACTGGGCTAAAATTATGAAACAAACTCAATTTAACATTACAAATTTAAAATTACAAGCAATCCCAAATCAAATACTCCCTCCGTCTCTAAATTATTGTCTTCCTTTCCTTTTTCATCCGTCCCAAAATAATTTTCTTGTTTGAAACTTTCCTTTTTAGAACATCACTTTTACTATTTTACCTTTACTTTTTCTTCCTACTTTAATTACAGGCCACATACACATGAGCATTAAAGAAAATAATACACTTTTTCAATACTATTCCAATATAAATAATCAAATCAATTGAGTTTTCTTAATCCGTGTGCCGGGTCAACCCAGACAATAATTTAAAGACGGAGGGAGTACTATTTGACAAGTACGCAAAAACTAGTAAAAATGTTAACAATTTCAAGCAGTCCCAAATTTAAAATTACAAATTCCAACTTCAAAAGAAATAAATACAAAAAGTTAACAATTTAACATTACAATATTTTGTTCAATACACAACTTAACTTCACCAAACAATAATCATTCAATGATTGAGCTTGAGTAGCCATGGAAAACAACTTCTAGATTAAGATGCTTTCAAAATTTCGTCGAATCCACAACATGGATGGCCTTCACTGAAACGATTCCAACAGTACAGATTTTAAACAATGAGAACATGTAAAGTATAGATTTTAATCAGAGCAAAGAATTAATCTAAAGTATAGATTTTAATCAGAGCTAAGAATTAGACATTCAAGGATATAAAATTTTGTTAGAACCATTTTCCAATTATTATTGGTAAAAGAACTAAAAAAAGAAGGAATATATATTAGCCACAACATGGATGGCCTTCACTGATCTAAACAAAATGAAAGCCTGAAAGACAAGATGGCTAACAAATTTAGCTTATGAATAAATGTTAAGTACTGTTGTCGTTATTTATCTAAACAGCACTTGACCGTCCATAAGCACACCTTAATGATGTTGAGTAAATAAAAATTAGTGACACTTTATAATATCAAAATCATAAACCAGTACAGCCTCGTTCCAGATCTAAGTAAACTAATAGATCTATATTCTGAAAATGGAAGAAAAACTAAGTAAACTAATAGATCTATATTCTGAAAATGGAAGAAAAACTAAGTAAATTAACAGATCTATTACATTAAGATGAGAGAAAGAAGGGGTACCTTGAGAGATTAAGCCGAATATCAATTGGCCGGCGGGAGAAGTCGTCGATCCGGAACAATTAGGGCTCGAACTTCTTCTCTTTATCGAATTAGGGCTCGAACTTGAAGGTCAAAGCAGTGAGGTTGGGCCGTTGGGCTGGTAGTGAGGCGTGGCAGAGGAATGGTGAGAGACGGCGAGAGGAACGACGAGAGCCGAGAGGAACGTTGAGGGACTGGACGACAGACGGAGGGAGACAGAGAGGAACGACGTTGTCATTTCTTCTTGTGAGGCCAAAATATAAATTTCCCCCCAAGGTTTCCACCAAATCCCAAAGTGCTCCCCCCACAGAAGGTTTGCCCTAGAAATCCGTCTGATGTTGTAAATTTTTTCAATTAGCCCCCTGGTCGTCATGACCGTTAAAAAAGTAACGGAAATACATCACGTGCCTTGCACGAGGGGGGGCAATTGGGTCTTTTCGCCATATATACAAAATACTAACTAAAGGGGGTCAAAGTGTCAAAATAATTACTTAAATTAAATTTTCTTTCTCCCCCTTCTTCATCTTTCGGGCCGGCTAAGACTGTGCAGATGGAGCATCACCATCAAGACGGGCCGCCACCGATGATGCAGCATGAGTACCCCCCTGAGGTGATGAGGATTCAGGCTGGGAGAGGTGGAGCTGTGGAGAGAATTAGGGTTATGAAAAGACCTAACGGTGAATACTCGCCGAGAGTAATCCCGGGACGATTTACCGCGGAGAAACGGACAGGATCCCGACGTACGATCTGGTTGAGCCGATGCAGTACCAGTTCATCCGAATCGTCAAAGCTCGCGGACTCTCCGTACTTGGGATTCTCTAAGTGTTTGCACTCGGTCACAACAAGCCAGAATCATCCAGCTCCACGCTCGAGATCTCAATTTGGGATTCTCCGTCGGAGAATTTCCTCGGCGACGTGTGCTTCGATCTCTTCGACGTTCCAGTCCGTGATCCACCAGATAGTCCGCTTGCTCCGCAATGGTACTGCCTCAAAGGCGGCGAGGATCAAAATCCCGGCAAAGTTTCCGGCGACATACAGCTCTCTGTTTGGATCGGGACTCAAGCCGACGATGCATTTCCCGAATCATGGAGCTCCGACGCACCGTACATCGTTCATACGAGATCAAAGGTATACCAATCGCCGAAGCTTTGGTATCTCGGAGTTACAGTAATGGAAGCTCAAGACCTATTGCCCCAAATCTACCTCCATTGACTGCTCTAGCTCTCTATTTGGATCGAGACTCAAGCCAACGAGGAAGATGAAGAAGACAATTTAATTTTGGACACTTTGCACCCCTTTATTTAGTGTTATTCTTTTGACACTTTGACCCCCTTTAGTTAGTATTCTGTATAGATGGCGAAAAGACCCAATTGCCCCCCCCCCTCGTGCAAGGCACGTGGTGTATTTCCATTACTTTTCTAACGGTTATGACGGCCAGGGGGCTAATTGGGAAAATTTGCAACATCAGACGGGTTTCTAGGGCAAACCTTCTGTGGGGGGGGGGGGGCACTTTGGGATTTGGTGGAAACCTTGGGGGAAAATTTATATTTTGGCCTTCTTCTGATGATAGATGATGAAAGAATATTAAAAGAGTAAATGGGTTTTACTTTGTGTCTTTGTGTTTGTGAGTGTTAAATATGTATATATATAAATTACAAAACGATGTAGTATGTAAGAGACGGGCCGGTCGGGCCCTAATGGGCTGTAGAACAATTAGAGCCTGATCTCAGCCCGAGCCCTCGGGCCTTCAAGTTGTCAAGCCCAGCAGGGTTGAAAACATTGTGGACGCGGGCTTTACAGATCGGGTTTTTGCGGGCTTTGCGGGCCGATGAACAGGTTTGCACATCCCTAATTTCTAGGTTCCCGTGTCAAAGCTTCCCTTTGTTACTTGGGGTTGGCCCACGTGTGCAATGAAGTCACTTTGAAGATTCACGTGTTGACTCTTGAATCTAAAGTCAAACATTGGAGAGGATGATCACGATCTCATAGTAGAATGATGAGCCGTGGGTAGTTTCTCGTCCCCTGTTGCCCCAGCCGCGCCGCCATATCACTTATTAATGCCACCGCGTTGAGCTGCCGCAAATTCAGTCTCAACTCTCTTTATTGATGGTCAAACTCCATTTTCTTTTATTTGTTGCACCGTTTTACGCGGAATAATATAACTCCGTTTATATCATTGGACGGAATTGATATTCCATGCCATGCATGATGATTAATGCATGCCCCTTTGATCATTTTGGGGTATAGATTATACTCTCTCCTGTCACTAAATTATTGTCTTTTTTTTTTATTCGTTTATAAATAATAGTCTTGTTTAGAATTTTTATTTTTAAATTATCACTTTTACCATTTATCCTTCTATTTTCTCCCTATTTTAATTATTTTCACATACACATGGACATTAAAGGAAACTACACATTATACCAATATTAATAATTAAGTCAATTATTTTTTCTTAATCTATGTGTCGGGTCAAACAAGACAATAATTTAGGGACGGAGGGAGAAATATACTTCCTCCGTTTCACCCAAATAATCCACATTTGAAAAGTCTAAGGAACTGTTAGATAGGATTAATAATCCAAATTGTCGGATGTTTGGTACGCAATAGGCGGTCGGGATTATTAGCACAAGTTATTTGGATAAGGTCCTTATTCCCTCACTAATAATACCAAGGGAGAGGGTGGTATTATTAGCACCCTCACTAAAAAAAAAAAAACATGTAATTAACATTTTTAATTTTAAAATTACCTCCTATATATAAGTAGGGATTAATAACGAGGGCACTAATAACACCAAGATTAATAATAATGCTTATCTCTGCCTAACTACCAAACAACCCCTAAGAGAGGAGTATATTATAAGAGAGTTACTATTTACACTCAGAATTTTACTGAGTACACCCCACTACATATATTACAAAAATGTCATTATAAATTTTGACGTAAATACACTTATTTATTTTTTTTAATTTTTTATGTTTTAAAAAAAACAAAAAAAACAATCTCAATTTTGGAGGCAAAGGAGGAGGAAGGAGGGAGGGGGTGGCGGGCTTGACTGGTGTGGGTAGGGGGAAGGAGTAGGGGGAATGAGGGAGGGTGGCGGGCTTGACGGGTGTGGGTGAGAGGGGAAGGGAGGAGGAGGAAGAAGGGAGTGGAAGGCGAGGCTTGATGGTGTGGGTGGTGGGGAAGGGGGCGAGGAGGAGGAAGGAAGGAGGGATGGCGAGCTTGACCGGTGTGGGTGGGGAGGAAGGATGAAGAGGAAGGAAGGAGGGGATGGCGGGCTTGACCGATGTGGGGGAGAGGGAGGGGGGCTTGAGCGGGTGTGGGTGAGGGGAAGGAAGAGGTGGAAGGAGGGAAGGGGTGGCGGGCTTGGCGGTGGAGGGGGGGAAGGAGGAGGAGGAAGATGGTGGGCTTGATTGCTAGTGGTGGCGGTGGGATCAAGGAGCAGGAAGAGGAGGCAGGCGGGCTGACTGGTGGTGGGGGGATGGGAGGGGGGAAGGAGGAAGAATGGGTGAGTTTTGTTTGGGGTGGGGGTGTACTTAGTAGTTTTAGACTTTTAGTTAATTTTGAAAAAAAATATTAGTAAGAGTAGAATAGAAAAGTAGGGGAGGTGTACTTAGCATTTTGAGGGGTTGCAAATATTAAGGAGTGGTGTACTTAGTAATAGGGTGTACTAAGTAAATTCCTGGGTGTAAATAACAACTCTCATATTATAATTAAGAGATATACTTTGATGGAGGGGGCAATTCCTTCTAAATATGGTAGTGTTTGTTGGGGAGAGCGCAACACCTCAAATAATCTTTTATTAGAGCCTCCCTCTCAATTTAGTTTACACTAGGGGTTTCTATTGAGATCGTCAAACTGCCGTTCCTAACCTAATCAAAGCAAATTGAGTAATTTGGTTCAATTTCATAAATTATGTAGTTCGATTCAGCTTGAAATTTTCTTAAACATTCTGAAACACAGTTTCGAACCGCCAAACTGGACTATCGAATCATATAAAATATTTGACCGTTTATTAATAATATAGTTTTTATTTTAGTTGTTAGACAATAAAAAGGAGGAGGAGGAAGAGGGTGGGCTTGATTGCTAGTGGTGGTGGTGGTGGTGGTGGGATCAAGGAAGAGAAGGAGGAGGCAGGCGGGCTAACTGGTGGTGGGGGGAGGGGAGGGGGAAGGAGGAAGAAGGGGTGAGTTTTGTTTGGGGTAGGCGTGTACTTAGTAGTTTTAGACTTTTAGTTAATTTTGAGGAAAATATTGGTAAGAGTAGAATAGGAAATTAGGGGAGATGTACTTAGCATTTTGAGGGGTTGCAAATATTTGGGGGTTGTGTTCTTAGTAATGGGATGTACTAAGTAAATTTCTGGGTGTAAATAACAACTTTTATTTTATAATTAAGAGATATACTTTGATGGAGGGGGCAATTCCTTCTAAATATGGTAGTGTTTGTTGGGGAGAGCCGCAACACCTCAAATAATCTTTGATTAGAGCCTCCCTCTCAATTCAGTTTGCACTAGGGGTTTCTATCGAGATCGTCAAACTGTCGTTCCTAACCCAATCAAACCAAATTGAGTAATTTGGTTCAATTTCATAAATTATGTAGTTCAATTCAGCTTGGAATTTTCTTAAACATTCTGAAACGCGGTTTCAAACCGCCAAACTGGACCATCAAATCATATAAAATATTTGATCGTTTATTAATAATATAGTTTTCATTTTAGTTGTTAGACAATAAAAAGACACTACTTCTCAATTAAGTACTTTAGTTCTTATTTTGGTTTGTTTAATAGTTTATTAAGGTACTTGGAATAATATTTTTTTGCAAGAAGTCAGTTAAGAGCTTGAGATTGTACGAAGAATTTATGTATTGTTACTTTATTCATTGTATCTTGTACAATACTTGATTGAATTTTATGTATTAATTTTTTTGCTTTTCACAATTTTTTTGTTAAACAACTTTCAATTCTAAATGAAACACCAAATCGAACTTGAACTAACGAACTAAAACACGAAATTGAACTGTGGTTTCGAGCTGAACCGAATCGAGTTGAATCATTGCAGTTTGGTTTGGTTCAGTTCCAAAATCACGAACCAATTACCTACGATTAGATTCATATTTTTGCCTAAATCGAACAAAATCGAATCATTTACACCCCTAATGTACACGTCTCCATCTTCGACAGGGATTGCCTTCATAACATGATTGTCCAAAAGCGCAATATGATCAATTAAAATACCAAAAAAAATATTATAGTCCAAAAGAATACCTAAAAATGGTTATGTGACTCTTAGGTGTGCATTATCCATCAACTTAAACGGCAGTGCCTAAGTAGAATATACGATTAAAGAAAACGTTATGAAGAGGGCACATTGCTTTAATTAGTAATCGAGGGGAATAATGCAAACCTAACCTATAATGGAGGAGGGTTATCTGTAATTTACTTTAAAATTAATGGAAGACGGGTTTTTGCAGCACCAATCCTCTCTTTGATTTTTATTATTTTTATCTTTTTGGTACAACATTCCTTTGAGAGACAAAATAATAATAATAATAATAATAATAATAATAAATATCCTCTCTTCGATGGAGGGGCATTTCCTTCTAAATATGGTAGTGTTTGTTGGCAAAAGCTGCAACACCTCAAAAAATCTTTGACCAGACTCGCCCTCTCAATTCAAGTTTACACTTCTCCATCTTTAGACGACTGCTATGTATACAACATATTGATATAGCTAGCATTAATTGGGCTAAACAATAAACTAAATTACTTGAGTTTCACTCATGTTCGATTTCAAAAATAATTCGTTTAATATTGGCTCGTGAGTTAATCACTAACAAACTTTCACAAACACAACTGCTCGATTATAAGTAATTCGTTTCAATTCAAACTTGACCATTTTTTCACACTTTGTAATGATATCTGATGGGATCGGTCTAAAAGGCCGTGCCACGTCACCTCCATGTCAGCTTCAGGTGGGGACCCCTGGTTCGAATTGACCTTGCGATCCTTAAACTCGGAATCGTCGGAGCGAGCACGCGAGGATCATGAATAAAAGAGCGAAGTCAAGGTCCTCCTCGGAACCCTATCCTCGTCCAGACATTATAATCAGCAGTCGATCTGGGTCATCATTGTCCTCGCTGGACTGGAGGTCCACCTCGCCAGCGATCAAGTCATCCTCGGCAGCTGTCCACATCATCATTTAATGCCTCCTTAAATGCCAACAAGAGGACTGAAGGAAGCAAGACATTCCTATTGGGCATAGATATTCATCACTGTAGATATCACGGCTACACTTATTGTAGATATCGCGGCTGCATTAAATGAGGCCTCATCCCTTATCAAAGGAAGCTTCCATTGTTTTAAATTGGATGGATAGAAGATGCAGGCTCATTAATGAGCAGTCCCTTTCCGGAGTAACAGGTGGCAAAACATATCTTCTTCCACACTTCATCTTCAACTATAAATAGCAAGGTATCTCCTTCATTAAAAGTTTTAAGTGACATTTACCACAACCACACACTAAGACCTATATTCACATTTATTTCCTTGCTACCCAGAACTTATAACACCTATTTATTAGGAGGTCAGTTGAGACCAATTATCACCTGAGCATTTATTCCAAACACTGATTCTAACACCGGAGGGTCAGAGTCAGGAAAACCCCTGACACACTTAACGGTGGTTTTCTTGTCAAGAACAGTTGGAGGCACAGCTCGTCAACAACAGCTAGATCCCCGGCAACTGAAGCCTTTTGAGAGCCGAGGCATCCTGACCGAAGACTAGCTGCTTACGTGGACCTGACGTGATCATTAAACAACCTTTTGGCGTGATTAGTTTGGTTCCGTTGCCGGGACCTAGCAAAAGGTAATGGCCGCTGGTAAACAACTACCTACCAAACAGCCTCCACCCTCTACTCCTTTGATAACTCCTCAAGGAGAGTCTCCCGCTCAACGAATTGAAGAACACTTATTAGAAACAACCTTTGTGCCTGTTCTAGAAACGCCAATGAAAGCCCCTGAGGGTGCAAGGACACAGAAAACTGCCCAGCAAAAGGCTAAGAGAAAAGCTAAGATGGGAGAGGACAAGGAACTAAGAGCGGGCAACAGAGGACAAGCCCATCTGGTAGTAACGCAGCCACCGGGGCGATAGCACGTATAAATCTCGCATCTCCATCTCAACTTGAACCAAGGACCCAGGAGGAATGGGACTTGGCCGAGCTTGAGCACATAATGAGAGAGAAGTCTTTCCTCGAGAGACAAAGGGAGCTGGAGCTACGCGAGTACGAATTAGCACGAGGGATACGAGCTCCTCTGGCGAGCGGAAGACAAGAAGATACTCGACCTAAAAATCCAGCTAGGGGATCGCAAGATCGGTCTCGTCTGCGTACTTCAGGCTCCAGCTCGACGAGAGTAAGCATCCATGCAAGGGTGGAAAGGCCGGCCGGAGAGGCTCAGAGAGTTAGTGCTCATGACAGGATACGCGTCAGCACACATGACAGGCTACGCGCTAGCTCACCCAAGAGGATGACTCAAGGAGAGGCAGAAGCTCGTCAAAGGGAGATTGCATTGAATAGAATTTTTTTGTCCTCGCCATCCCGTGAAATATCTGGGCGGAGACGACGAGAACCCCAAACTAAAGGGAGGTCACCCCAAAGAGCTAGGTCAACCACACCCGAAAGAAGTGATGCTCGGACGGAAACCCTTTCCCATATGCGCCAGAGAAGAAATGAGCGTCTTTTTCGCCATGATCAGGGGACCAAGCCTGCGCAATCAAGCGGCGATCCCTTCAAGAAGCTCCAAGAGAGATTAGATGCCCTAGAAACGGGCAAGGCAACTGCTCAGCCAGGGGACCAGTTCGTCCCATTCTGCAAACGAATTAGGGAGATCTCACCGGACCCGCGCTTCAAGCTTCCCACACTAAAACCATATGAGGGGAAAACAAACGCCAAAGAGCATGTCTCCAGTTTCGAAGCAAAGATGGGCATCTGCTCTAATAAATTGGACATGTGGTGTATGGCCTTCCTGAGTACGTTTGAAGGAGCAGTGTTAAAATGGTTCGAAGAACTAGAGAAGGGGTCTGTATCAGACTAGCATGCATTCAAGGCGGCGTTTTTGAGCAAGTTTTCCACAGCCGGTGACATTTTTAAAAGTCAATCCGAGCTCGCTAAAATCAAGCAAGGCGAAGATGAACCCTTGGTAGACTACCTGAAAAGGTTTAGGGTGGTTGCCGAGGAGCTCCAGAACGTTCCCGATAAAATGATAATATACTTCTTTGAGGCGGGGATCCAGCCCGGCCAGATGACTCATGAATTCAACCTCCGAGCACCCGCTACTAGCGCGGAAATGTATCTAACTGCTCAGAAGATCGGGGAAACGGAGGCAATCCTAGAAAAAAGGATACGAAAGAAAGGGACCTCATCATCAGGAAATAAACCTGTGGAGGCAAAGGTCGCCGAAGCACCACCAAAGACGGGAGTGAAAAGGGGGAGAGATAAAACCCCGAAGACTGATGAATATTTCACACCCCTCAACGAAACTCGGGAGCACATCATGAACGTGCTATTCTGGGAGAAAAAGATCGAGAGGCCGCGCCAGTTACTAAATGCGAGCAACCTCCGTTATCCTGAGAAGAAGTGTGCTTTCCACCGAGAAAATGGGCATGATACGGAAGAATGCTATCAACTGAAGAGGGAGATACAGAGATTAATAGATCGGGGTTCTCTGAGGAGATTTGAGTTGGGAGGAGCTCGACAAACGCAACCATCCAAAAACACTCCTAAAGGAAACAACCCTGATGAGGAGAGCGACGTGCATACCATTCATGATGATACAAGGAGTATAACGCAGCTCAAAGACACTATACACAGCCTGGATAAAGTGTTCAGTCCTCTCCCCCATAGAAGCGAGGAAGGAATAACATTTTATCTCAGCGAGCTGGCGACCAATCCAACCGCCAAGGAGCAGCCCTTGACACTACGCATCCAATTCGGGCGCCGATTTGGTAGAAGGGTACTGATTGATACAGGAGCCGGGAGGAACGTTATGTTCTATGATTGCTTTAAGGCATTGGGATACCGAGATGCTCACTTGAGTCCTAGTGGAGTACGGTTAGAGGGATTCACAGGCCACAAAGTGGCGGTCAAAGGTGTTATAACCTTTCAAGTTACGTTTGGAGAGGGTGATCGAACCAGAACAGAGGACATTGTTTTCCACGTCCTTGACTTGATCTCCCCGTACAATGCAATATTGGGGTTGCCGGCCCAAACTAAGTTCGATATGGTCTCCTCAGTCTCCCATCAAAGGATCAAATTCCCAACAGCACGAGGAGTAGGAATGATAAAAAATGATCCTAAAAGCACCCTCATCTACCTGAAGCTAGTCAGACAGAACGAGGAGAAGATGAAAGGAAAAGTGGGGACGCCCACACCAAAGAAGTTACCTGGAGAGATACCAGAAATAAGGGAGAGACCTTGAGGAGATGTCGAAGCCGCAAAATCGGCAGAGAGAGCTAGGGCGGCTGAGGAAAGAGCCAAGAAGGCTAGCACCTCATAGCAATCAAAGCGAGCTAGAGAGAGTAGCTCGCCCGCAAGAGAGACAGCGGGTATGAAGAAAAAGGGGAGCGACGAATCAGGGTCAGTAATAAGAGGCAGAAGTCCGTCCCGAGGAGGGCTAATAGTAGTAAAAAGCCTGGACAACAGAGACGAGCCCGACATCAGGCCTCACAAAAATCTGGAGGAGGTCGTAATAAACCCCGAGTACCCGGATCAAAAGGTTAAAGTAGGGTTGGAAATATCTGAAACAGAAAGACAAGACATTATTCAATTCCTACGGGCTAACACAGATGTCTTCGCATAGAGAGTAGAAGACATGGAGGGCATTGATGAAGAGGTCGCGGTGCACAGGTTGAGCATAGACACAAATGCCACCCCCATACAACAGCGACCTAGGGTTTTCTCCTCGGAGAAGCAGGTCGCGATCAAGGAGGAGGTCGAGAAACTACTCCTAGCAGGGATCATTGAGGAGATCTTGTACCCCACATGGCTGGCTAACGTAGTAATGGTGAGAAAGACGAGCAAGAAATGGCGCATGTGTGTAGATTTTACCGACCTCAATAAGACCTGTCCAAAAGACTGGTATCCCCTTCCAAGAATCGACCAGCTCGTCGACGCCATCGCCGGTCAAGAGATTTTGAGTTTCATTGATGCATACTCTGGGTATCATCAAATTCGGATGTGGCTTGCCGATCAGAGGTTGACTGCCTTCCGGGCAACAGGGGCACTCTACTGCTACATTATGATGCCCTTCGGGCTAAAAAATACCGGTGCAACCTACCAGAGGATGGTCAACAGGGTGTTTGGTGACCAACTCGGAAGAAATGTGGAGGCTTACATTGACGACATAGTCATCAAGACAAAGGGGGCCAGCCATATTTTAGACTTAAACGAGACCTTCACCAACCCGAGGAGGAATAAAATGAAGCTCAACCCCGCTAAGTGTGCTTTTGGGGTAAAGGCAGGGAAATTTTTGGGCTATATGGTGAATGAAAGAGGAATTGAAGCAAACCCCGAAAAGATTAAAGCACTAGTCGACATGCAGGCTCTTAGATCGGTCTGATGAATTCAGCAACTAAATGGGCGTATTACGGCTTTAAGCCACTTCATTGCTAAAGCAGCAGAGAAAAGCTTGCCGTTCTTCAAAATACTCAAAGGATCCAAAAAATTCTCTTAGAACGAGGAGTGCGACATAGCATTTGAAGAATTGAAGGAATGTCTCGAGAGCCCACCGATACTATCCATCCCGATACCAGCTGAAACCCTCTACCTTTACCTCGCAGCCTCAGACTCGGTGGTGGCTGCCGTTTTGCTAAGGCAGGACGAGGAGATCCAGAGACCAGTATATTACGTTTCCCATGCCTTGACCGATGTAGAAACGAGATACTTGAACATCGAGAAAGTGGTCTTGGCCTTGGTGGTGGCAGCTCGAAGATTGAGATATTACTTTCAGGCCCATGCCCTAATAGTATACACGGACCTACCCCTGGGGAAAATCCTTCATAAACCCGATGTTGCGGGGAGAATGATGAAATGGGCGGTTGAATTGTCTGCATATGATATCAAATACGAGCAACGAAAGGCGATCAAAGCTCAGATTTTGGCCGACTTCATCGCAGAGACGTCATTCAAAAATAATGAGGAATCAGTCGAACTACAAAAAGCCAGCACTTCAGACAAATCTCCCAGCTCGTCGAAGAATGATAAAGGGGAGACTAAACTTCTAAAAAATCCAGCGAACTGTTGGATAATGCATGTAGACGGATCGGCTAGCCAGAGAGGCAGTGGAGCGAGGTTGTCTCTAATCTCACCAGAAGGTAACGAGATCAGTAAAGCAATCCGATTTAAATTTTTTGCCTCCAACAACCAGGCCGAGTATGAAGCACTCGTCGCGGGTATTGAACTAGCAAAGGAAATAGGGGCAGAAAACCTGATTATCTTCAGTGATTCCCAGTTCGTTGTAAGACAAATTTTTTGGGAGTATGAGGTCATTCACCCTATCTTAACAAAATACTGCGAGCTATCAAGGAGGCTACTGGAAGATTTCAAATACTGGAACTTGGAGCAAACTGATAGAACGAACAATACCCGTGCCGACTACTTATCAAAATTAGCTTCTGGAGAATTAGAAGACCTCCATGGAGAAGTACTGATCGAGTTCCTGGAACTACCTTCTGTCAATAAGGAACTCGCGCTGCCTATTGCTGCTACTCCCAGATGTGGATAGATGAGATCCAGGATTACATCGAGTCGGGAACGTTGCCAGATAATAATGATCTCGCATAGATTTTGCGAAAGCGAGCAGCAAGATACACGGTGATCGGCGAAACTCTTTACAGGAAATCATTTTCCAAACCATTGCTCAGATGTGTATGACCCGAAACCATTGAAGACCTCCTCGCGGAGGTTCATGAAGGCGTATGTGGAGGTCATCCTGGAGCGAGGACGTTGGCCGATAGAATTATCTTCCATGGATACTATTGGCTGAGCTTGAGACGAGATGTTGAGATATATGTAAAGAAGTGCGACAAGTGCCAGAGATTTTCTAATATTCCTCCTCTGTCAGCCGTCCCTCAGACCCCCGTCGTGCCGGCTTGGCCGTTCGATATGTGAGGGGTCGACCTGATTGGTCCTTTCCCCAGAGCAAAAGGCAACTGCGAGTTTGTGATCGTCGCTATGGATTATTTCACCAAATGGATAGAGGCGAAGCCCTTGGCAAGTATAGCTGAAGACAAAGCGGTCAGTTTCATCCACGACTACATATTTTGCCGATTTGGAGTACCTCGGGTGATCGTGTCTGACCATGGCACTCAGTTTTCGACCAAGTTCACTGCGAGCTGCGAACGCTTTAAAGTCAGGCACTGGATGTCCTCGGTGGCTCACCCGCAAGGAAACGGTCAAACGAAAGCAGGGAACAAGCAAATCCTACGGGCTTTAAAGAAAGGTCTGGATGATAAGAAAGAAAGATAGCTGGATGAGCTGGCAGCGATCCTATGGAGCATACGAACCTCGGTGCGAGGATCAACGGGTGAAACTCTGTTTGCATTAGCCTACGGATCAGAAGCAATGACACCTGTGGAAATGACGCTTCCTACCCCCAGAGTGACCTATTTCAATGAAGAAACAAACAAAGGAGCCCGGGGGCTCGACCTAGATCTACTTGAAGAATGGAGGCTCGAAGTGAGGATAAGAATGGCCAACTATAAAAAGCTTACTAAGAGCCAACATGACAGACGGATCAAGCTAAGGTCCTTCTCAGTAAGAGATTGGGTACTCAGAAAGATCGAGGTAACAGGGAGAAATGCGAGCAGAAATAAGCTGTCACCAAATTGGGAAGGTCCCTACAGAGTAACGACTGTGGTTCGAGAAGGCACTTATCGACTGGCAGATCAAGAAGGAAAGGATTTGAAGAATCCTTGGCACGCCGACCATCTCAGACAATATTACCAATAGTTAGGAATCTTTGTTATTGAGAAATTATGAAATCAATGTAAAGATATGGCATATATATGAAAGTCTTAAGTTTCTTTTAAATTGTGTAATCTGGAAAAATCCTCGTCGAATACGAGGTCAAATGGAAAACGAGCTCTATTAGAAATATTCCTCAAGAAGGAATCTTAGAGTTCTATTTTTAAAAATCCTCGTTGAATACGAGGTCAAATGGAAAACGAGCTCTATTAGAAATATTCCTCAAGAAGGAATCTTAGAGTTCTATTTCTAAAAATTCTCGTCGAATACGAGGTCAAATAGAAGCGAGCTCTATTAGAAATATTCCTCAAGAAGGAATCTTAGAGATCTATTTCTAAAAATCCTCGTCGAATACGAGGTCAAACGGAAGCGAGCTCTATTAGAAATATTCCTCGAAAAGGAATCTTAGAGTTTTATTTCTAAACATCCTCGTCAAAACGAGATTATAAAGGCAAGAGAATAAAAAAGGGTAATATATAAATTTTGACATACAGATAGAAAAAAAATAAAAGCAAAATTAACTTGTTCATTACATAGTCCTATGGCCTGATTAAAACACCTCGACACAGCGAGGAAAGAGGAAGAACTAGGGGTCCTTGCTAGCCTCGAATACGGCCTTGCTGAACTCATCTTGGTTGGACTTTTCCCCTTCAAAAGTCCGGAGCCTCAGATCGCCGTCAAAAGTCGCCGCCGGGTCATTCTGAAGAATCTCCATCACACTCCTATAATTATGACTATAAGGAGTGGGAGGAGTCCATGGTTCTTTACCATCCTCGGCATCATCGGCATGAAGAGTGGCAAGCTCTTCCTCTCCAAAAGGCACCATCTCGTGTCCCTTCCTCGCCAAATCACCAAAAAACTCGGCTTTCCCCCACTCAAGTAAATTAACCAGGCTAATACCAGATGCAGCCGCAACTCTCAAGATATGCTCCCTACCCCGAATATAATATGGGATTAAGGCAGCACCAAAAGCATCTGAATTTTTATACTCGGCAATACTATGGTCCCGGGGAGGATTTTCCTTTGCCACGACGAGCTCGCCTGGAGGTTTGCCTCAATCAACTTTTCCTCAGCTGCAGAAGCTCGTTGCTCCAAAGATTGTTTATCAGAGGCCAATACATCTTTCTCAGCAGCAAGCCTCCTCCTCGCTGAATCAACCCGCTCAAGGTCGGCCTCTAATTTCTTCTTTGCCGCCTCAGAGACCGCGACCTGTTTCGTGGCCTATTTGGCCTCTTCTTCAGCAGCTCAATGCCCCTTAGATAACTTGTTGATGTCGTTATTCAGGCGTGTCTTGGCCGCCGTCAACTTTTTAACATCATCACGAGCGTCGTGAAGTTCAGTGCCCAGAGTGTGAAGTGCCGTAGCTATCTGCGTAAGAATAAGATCGCTCGATCAGCTCAAAGAATATATGCTCGATAAGAGAGAAAAGGATAGAATGCATACCTCGCCAAGAGCAACGCCAGATGTTCCAAGGATTTGCATGCGGCCTTGCTCCCTCTTCTTCTCCGCCAATTTATCATCCAGGCAACGAAGTATGACTCCCTGACCAGCCACAATACCGCCGGAGGATCGATCTATAGAGGCCAGCACGTTTGTCAGTACTGGCGCATCCCCGATGGCCTTGGCGAGCTCAGTACCACCAGACCGGCTTATGGGAACCTTGAAGCCAGGCCTTATCCACATCGGTAGAATGCCCGAACTTGTGTTAACCTCGGCCTCTACTGCCGACGGGGACAGAGAGGACCTCTTGGCCGCTTGCTCATCACCGCCCGCCAGCTCCTGAACGCTAAGGGTGCGCTCGGATTTTTCCTCGTCAACTAGCCCTACTTCCACCGATACTTTCTTCTTCTTACGAGGACCAGAAGACGAGGGAGACTTACTTCGCTTGGCCTTACCTTTGGAGAGGGTTTTGTTACCACTCTCTTCGGCAGTAACAGTAGTAGGGTGGAGGTTGACAGTTGGAAGAGGCACTATCTTCCCCGCCTCCTGTGCAATGGCCAACTTGGTCGGGAGCTCAGAAGCTCGGGCCTTCGCAGCATTAGCCAGCCCGCCTTGGGAATCGATGAATTTCTGGAAGTTGAACATAGCTGCCAACAAATACAAGAGAACTATATCAGTAAAAAGATAGAGCAGAGACTGTAGACAGATTTCAAACAAGCTAAAGAGCGAGTAAGGGTCAGAAGCTATTTACAAAGATTGCATTCTTTTTCGAATTCCCCCTGGCATATGGGACAATCCTCACAGAAGCAAAAAATTTGATGAAAATACCAGCTCGGAAAACTTGAAACCTCGGGCATGGTACAGAGCGGGGTAATATCGTTGATGGCCTTGTAGGAAATCCCAGCAGCCCGTAACAGCTCCTCGTTTTGAACGATCCTTTGCCAATCATACAAACGGGCCGAGTTCTTTCCCTCGAACCCGATTTCCCGCTCAATGGCAACTTTTGCCTTCTGTTCGTAGGCAGTCAATTCATTCTTCCTATGATAAAGAATCTCGTATTTCTTAGTAGGAAGAGGAAAATTTCAACCTTTCCTACTTTTCACCCCGATGACTTTGTCCGCCCATCCTGCCACCTTGTTTGGAGTATCGCTGAAAAGCTTGATCCCATAGCTGTGGGATTTGCAGTGGATGAGGGTATTGTTCTAAGTATGGCAAAGGAGATAGTAATGACGGAAGAGATTGATCGAGGGATCGAATCCCAGCGAGCGATATACCGCAGCGAAGCTCGTCAACATCCTTACCATATTTAGAGAAATGTCCAAAGGATGTGCCGACATCTCGTTCAGAAAATAGCAGAGGAAAGGGTCCAGTGGCAGGCGTAGGCCCACCTCAAAAAAACTGAGGTAAATGCCAACTCAGCTTTTCAGACCTCGAAGCTCGGCAAGATCGAGCCCATCAGGTAGAAGGGAACCTCGAAAATCCTCAAAAGTATGGTTGAAGGCGGTGTTCCAAACTTCCAAATCGCGAAGATGAGCTTGGTTCACCCAGGCTTTGGGGGCTTTGCGAGTTCTGGCCTTAGGTTGGTCAGCTTCAGCTCGCCCCGAGGTGGAAGTTCCGCCCCTAGTCCTTGCCATTTGCACAGAAGCAGATAGATTAGTTGACGCAAAAGGACTAGCTGATAAGGGCCTCGCGGCCATCCTCTTGTATCGTTTGGGGGGGGATACAATCCTGGATAGTGGGGGAAGACTCGCGAGCTTTGGTTTGGCTAGATTGAGCTCTCTCTGCAGCGAGAGCTTCACGCACCTCCTTATCTCTTTTGGCTTTCATCCGTCCTATTATTTTGTCTATGGTAAAAAATTGATCCTAGAGCTCATTTACAACCTCGTCAGGACGAAGAACTCTCATAGCAGATGACATTAGGAGGCTTGGGCCTTTATGAAAGTCGTCGGTGACTACGTAAAAGTGTTATACTTCTACGTCTTGACTTGTCAGAAATACCTCTGCATTGCTAGGAACTACGAGGACCCAGCGACCTTGGGATTGTCTGTAGATATTTCTATTTATGGAGGATCGAGCAAAGACAGTATGGTCTAGCGAGCTGCTAGAATTCAAGCTCGACGAAGATATCGAGCTCGTTGAAGAGGGCGAATTCGAGGAACTAATATCTATGGCTTCCTCGGAATTATCAGGATAAGTTTCCAGGGACGACATTATATTAAATGGAACGAAAAAAAATCTCTAAAAACAAAGGGAAAGATTGGTACCTGAGTTTGGAAGAGACGTATGAACAGCAAAGAGATGAACGGTGCCTGAACAGAAAGGATGCCGCAGTTAACACCGGAGGTGACGATTCGAAAACCCAGAAAAATCGAAAACGTATTCAAACCCAATGTTGGCCCAGAATGGGGCTAAAATCAGGTGACGAATGAAAAGAAAGAAAGGACAAAACTAACCTACGGAAGGAAATTACACGAAATCGGCCGGAGTGAACGAAATCAGAGCCTGGTTGAACGGTCAGAGTAAGGAAGAAAACCTTTTAATTCGCCGGAGACGGTGGAGGGTTTTAGAGGGTTTTGGTGAAAGTGGAAATCATACAGTGATTTTTCCTTTTATATTACGGGTAACCGGGTCGACCCAGGTCAAAACACGCGGGTCTAAAGGCTTGGCGTCTCCTGCAAGCTTCGGTCGTGGTTATCACGCGCGAGTATGATCGCGTACAGCCACCGTTTTTCAAGAAAAGGGGGTGAATTAAATGCAAGGCTTCCTCGTGTCCCCCGCCCATGATGATTAAGTATGACCTCATCTGGGCGTATCATTCCCAGAAACTGTATAAGCCAGTCTAAAAATACGTAGTCCATCGATAAACTCGGCGGAGATCGAAAGACCCATCTAGAAGGGGGTGGTTTGGAGCGTAGTCTGATCGTTCCTTTCTATTGAATCCTCGCCGGCAGGATAAATCCTCACAGCCAAGGATTTGGGGGATACTGATAGGATTGGTCTAAAAGGCCGTGCCACGTCACCTCCATGTCAGCTTCAGGTGGGGACCCCTAGTTCGAATTGACCTTGCGGTCCTTAAACTCGAAATCGTCGGAGCGAGCACGCGAGGACCATGAATAAAAGAGCGAAGTCAAGGTCCTCCTCGAAACCCCATCCTCGTCTAGGCATTATAATCAGCAGTTGATCTGGGTCATCATTGTCCTCGCTGGACTGGAGGTCCACCTCGCCAGCGATCAAGTCATCCTCGGCAGCTGTCCACATCATCATTTAATGCCTCCTTAAATGCCAACAAGAGGACTGAAGGAAGCAAGACATTCCTATTGGGCATAAATATTCATCACTGTAGATATCACGGCTACACTCACTGTAGATATCGCGGCTGCATTAAATGAGGCCTCATCCCTTATCAAAGGAAGCTTCCATTGTCTTAAATTGGATGGATAGAAGATGCAGGCTCATTAATGAGTAGTCCCTTTCCGGAGTAACAGGTGGTAAAATATATCTTCTTCCACACTTCATCTTCAACTATAAATAGCAAGGTATCTCCTTCATTAAAAGTTTTAAGTGACATTTACCACAACCACACACTAAGACCTATATTCATATTTATTTCCTTGCTGCCCAGAACTTATAACACCTATTTATTAGGAGGTCAGTTGAGACCAATTATCACCTGAGCATTTATTCCAAACACTGATTCTAACACCGGAGGGTCAGAGTCGGGAAAACCCCCGACACACCTAACGGTGGTTTTCTTGTCAAGAACAGTTGGAGGCACAGCTCGTCAACAACAGCCAAATCCCCGGCAACTGAAGCCTTTTGAGAGCCGAGGCATCCTGACCGAAGACTAGCTGCTTATGTGGACCTGACGTGATCATTAAACAACCTTTTGGCGTGATCAATATCAATTCAAATAATCTTTGGCCTGAGTCGTCTTCTTACTTCAGTTAACACTTCTCCATCTAGGACCGGGATTGCCTTCATTACATGATTCTCGCTGATTGTTATGTTTATAACATAATGATATAGCAAGCTTTAATTGGGCTTAAAAACAAATTAAATTACTCAAGTTTGATACGTGTTCGGTTTTATAAATAGTTTGTTTGATATTGGCTCGTGAGTTAATCAAACCAATTTTAAACAAACTTTTTAGCTTGTTAGACAATTAGGCGTGATTCGATAAGGTCATATAATTGACGGATCGATTTGTAATTCGTTCGAGATTGGCTCAATCACAAATCAATTCAAACTTCGAACATTTTCATACTTGCTAATGTTATCAAATAAATAGAACATTCTAGTTTTTGGTTCAATTAGAATAGTTTTCACCCACTCCTTGGCAAGCATCCACAAACATATTGAGAATTAAAAACAAATCTAGTAAAAAGCAGCCAAGTCATCTATTTTAAATTGATGGCGTAAATAAATTGTAATATCCACAATTCACGATCAGCTAAATGTGGAGCATGTATGTATTTTATAAGTAGTTACCCACTAGTATTAGGCATCAATATCGTTCATCGACTTTTTGGTGGATCTGCATTAGGCCTAGTTGACTCAAGTGTTCAATGGGCTAGTGAATAAATAAAAAAGAAAATGTTGTGCATAGCAAACTGGCTTTTAGACTCAGATCATGAAAATTATGAGTAGCTTGTGCGTGTGAGCGGCGCTTTCTTCTTTACCTTTTTTTTTCTTACTCTAGAATAAAAAGTCATTATAGCAAACAGAATAGAGGGTAGCTCTTTTTATTCACCCAGCAATTGCTTTGAATTTTCTCAGCCTCCAACTTAATTGGTGTTTGACTGCCTGACAATGGCCTCCGTGGATGAAGCAATTTTGGAAGATGGTCGTCGCATCCACAAATATGAAATCTACTGTCCCGTACACTTCACACTCTCAAAAAAACTATATACCTCTTTTGGCATAAAGTGTGTCTTGGAAACCTGAGAAGTGGCATATGAAAAATGCACACTTCTCTGTTTCATTTTTCAATGCCACAGCTGGGTTATTCTAGGGTCCGGCGAAATTTTGAAATGCCATGTCCCGTGTAATAAATCTATCGCCTAGTATTGCTTCAAAATAGAAATCCCAATAACAATTAAAGTACGATCCAATTGTATAAAGAGGTGAGTGTACGATTATGGATTACAATGACTAACAAGTGTAAAATGTAACTAACCCACGGTTGCTATGTCACTGGTGTTGTTGTCAGTTCCAGCGTGCATGTTTCTTGAAATAATGGTCTTGTCCATGCCATCACCGAACATTGTTACGCTGGTTTTCTGTTTTTTGATTATTAGATACTCATTATATAGACCAGATTTCACCCTTATATAGAAGCGTCTTTTTCTGCGACTTGGGACAGCTTGAATGGCTTCCCTGCAGATTGTTGTGAAATTACGGGATCCATCCTTAGCTACAACGATATCGGTCGACAATATGCCACAATGTACACCAAAAGAACAGAACTATCAGTGAGAATGAGAGCATTGTGTTCTCATGCGGCTGCATGGTTGATTGTCTCTTTTGGTTGACCTAGCTTTTCTTGGACTGTGCATAAATAAATAAAGAAAAGGTTATGCATATGTTGTGCATATGCATGCATATGTCATGCATAACAAACATGGCTTTCGGACTCAGATCATTACAATTATGGGTAGCTTGTCCGTGTGAGCGGTATTTTCTTCTCTTTCTTTTTTTTCTCTTAATTTAGAAAAAAAGTCATATAGCAAACATAATATAGGGTGGCTCTTTTTATTCACCCAGCAATTGCTTTAAATTTTCTCAGTCTCCAACTTAATTGGTGTTTGACTGCCCGGACAATGTCCTCCGTGGATGAAGCAGTTTTGGAAGATGGTCGTCGCTTCCCCATATATGAAATCTATTGTCCCGTAGATTTCACACTCTCGAAAAAACTATATACCTTTTTTTGGCATAAAGTGTGTCTTGGAAACCTGAGAAGCGGCATTTGAAGAATGCACATCTCAACTTTACTTTTCAGTGCCACAGCTTGGTTATTCTGGGGTCTGGCAAAATTTTGGAATGTCATGTCCCGTGTAATAAATACGTTGCCTAGTATTGCTTCAAAATAGAAATCCCAATAATTTTGTACGTTAGCCAATTGTATAAAGAGACGAGTGTACGATTATGGATTACAATGACTAACAAGTGTAAATGTAACTGGTCTACGGTTGCTATGTCACTGGTGTTGTTGTCAGTTCCAGCATGCATGTTTCCCAAAATCACGATCTTGTCCTTGCCATCACCGAACATTGTTATGTTGGTTTTCTCTTTTTCGATTATTCGATACTCATTGTATAGGCCCTATTTCCCCTTTATATAAAAGCATCTTTTTTCGTGACTTGGGACAGCTTGAATGGCTTCCCTGATTGTTGTGAAATTACCGGATCCATCCTTAGCTACAACGATATCGGTCGGCAATATGCCATAGTGTACACCAAAAGAACAGGACTATCAGTGAGAATGAGAGCATTGTGTTCTCATGCGGCTGCATGGTTGATTGTCTCTTTTGGTTGACTTAGCTTTTCATGGTCTATGCATAAATAAATAAAGAAAAGGTTGAGCATATGTCGTGCATTTGTTGTGCATATGTTGTGCATATGTCGTGCATATGTTGTTCATAAGAAACTGGGCTTTCAGACTCAGATCATTACAATTATGGGTAGCTTGTGCGTGTGAGCGGTACTTTCTTCTCTTTCTTTTTTTTTTTTTTTAATTTAGAATAAAAAGTCATATAGTAAACATAATATAGGGTGGCTCTTTTTATTCACCCAGCAATTGCTTCAAATTTTCTCAGTCTCCAACTTAATTGGTGTTTGACTGCCCGGACAATGTCCTCTGCGGATGAAGCAGTTTTGGAAGATGGCCGTCGCTTCCGCATATATGAAATCAATTGTCCCGTAGATTTCACAGTTTCGAAAAAACTATATACCTTTTTTGGCATCTGAAGAATGCACATCTCTACTTCACTTTTTTAGTGCCACAGCTTGGTTATTCTGGGGTCTGGCGAAATATTGAAATGCCATGTCCCGTGTAATAAATTTTTCGCCTAGTATTGCTTCAAAATATAAATCACAATAATTTTGTACGTTAGCCAATTGTATAAAGAGGCGAGTGTACGATTATGGATTACAATGACTAACAAGTGTAAAATGTAACTGGTCTACGGTTGCTATGTCACTGGTGTTGTTGTCAGTTCCAGCATGCATGTTTTCTGAAATTACTATCTTGTCCATGCCATCACCGAACATTGTTACGTTGGTTTTCTTTTTTTTTTTGATTATTAGATACTAATTGTATAGGCCCGATTCCACCCTTATATAAAAGCATTTTTTTCCGTGACTTGGGACAGCTTGAATGGCTTCCTTAATTGTTGTGAAAATACCGGATCCATCATTAGCTACAACGATATCGTTTGGCAATATGCGACAGTGTACACCAAAAGAACAGGACTATCAGTAAGAATGAGAGCATTGTGTTCTCATGCGGCTGCATGGTTGATTGTCTCTTTTGGTTGACCTAGCTTTTCTTGGTCTGTGCATAAATAAATAAAGAAAAGGATGTGCATATGTCGTGCATAACAAACTATGCTTTTGGACTCAGATCATTACAATTATGGGTAGCTTATGCGTGTGAGCGGTACTTTCTTCTCTTCCTTTTTTTTTCATAATTTAGAATAAAAAGTCCTATAGCAGACATAATAGAGGGTTGCTCTTTTTATCCACCCAGCAATTGCTTTGAATTTTCTCAGTCTCCAACTTAATTGGTGTTTAACTGCCCGGACAATGTCCTCTGTGGATGAAACAGTTTTGGAAGATGGTCATCACTTCCCCAAATATGAAATCTATTGTCCCGTAGATTTCACACTCTCGAAAAAACTATATACCTTTTTTGGCATAAAGTGTGTCTTGGAAACTTGATAAGCGGTATCTAAAGAATGCACATCTCTACTTCACTTTTCAGTGTCACAGCTTGGTTATTCTGGGGTCTGGCGAAATTTTGGAATGCTATGTCACGTGTAATAATTATGTCGCCTAATATTGCTTCAAAATAGAAATCCCAATAATTTTGTACGTTAGCCAATTGTATAAAGAGGCGAGTGTACGGTTATGGATTACAATGACTAACAAGTGTAAAATGTAACTGGTCTACGGTTGCTATGTCACTGGTGTTATTGTCAATTCTAGCATGCATGTTTCCTTAAACCACGGTCTTGTCCATGCCATCACTGAACATTGTTACGTTGGTTTTCTCTTTTTTGATTATTAGATACTCATTGTATAAGCCCGATTCCCCCTTCATATAAAAGCGTCTTTTTTCGTGACTAGGGACAGCTTGAATGGCTTCACTAATTGTTGTGAAATTACCGGATTCATCCTTAGCTACAACGATATCGGTCGGTAATATGCGACAGTGTACACCAAAAGAACAGGACTATCAGTGAGAATGAGAGTATTGTGTTCTTATGTGGCTGCATGGTTGATTGTGTCTTTTGGTTGACCTAGCTTTTCTTAGTCTGTGCATAAATAAATAAAGAAAAGGTTGTGCATATGTTGTGCATAACAAACTGGGCTTTCAGACTCAGATCATTACAATTATGGGTAGCTTGTGCCTGTGAGCGGTACTTTCTTTTTTTTTTTTTCTTAATTTAGAATAAAAAGTCATACAGAAAACATAATAGAGGGTGGCTCTTTTTATTCACCCAGCAATTGTTTTAAATTTTCTCAGTCTCCAACTTAATTGGTGTTTGACTGCCTGGACAATGTCCTCTGTGGATGAAGCAGTTTTGGAAGATGGCTGTCGCTTCCCCATATATGAAATCTATTGTCCCATAGATTTCACACTCTCAAAAAAACTATATACCTTTTTTTGGCATAATGTGTGTCATGGAAACCTGAGAAGCGGGATTTGAAGAATGCACATCTCTACTTCACTTTTTAGTGCCACAGCTTGGTTATTCTGGGGTCTGGCGAAATTTTGGAATGCCATGTCCCGTGTAATAAATATGTCGCCTAATATTGCTTCAAAATAGAAATTCCAATAATTTTGTACATTAGCCAATTGTATAAAGAGACGAGTGTACGGTTATGGATTACAATGACTAACAAGTGTAAAATGTAACAGGTCTACGGTTGCTATGTCACTGGTGTTATTGTCAGTTCCAGCATGCATGTTTCCTGAAATCACGGTCTTTTCCATGCCATCACCGAACATTGTTACGTTGGTTTTCTCTTTTCCGATTATTAGATACTCATTGTATAGGCACGATTTCCCCTTTATGTAAAAGCATATTTTTTCATGACTTGGGACAACTTGAATGACTTCCTTGATTGTTGTGAAATTACCGGATCTATCATTAGCTACAACGATATCGGTCGGCAATATGCCACAGTGTACACCAAAAGAACAGAACTATCTGTGAGAATGAGACATGGTTGATTGTTTCCTTTGGTTGACCTAGCTTTTCTTGGTCTGTGCATAAATAAATAAAGAAAATGCTGTGCATATGACGTGCATATGCTGTGCATATGTTGTGCATATGTCGTGCATAATCGTTCATAACAAACTGGGCTTTCGGACTCAGATCATTACAATTATGGGTAGCTTGTGCGTGTGAGCGGTACTTTCTTCTCTTTCTTTTTTTTTTTTCTTAATTTATACTAAAGTCATATAACAAAGATAATAGAGGGTGGCACTTTTTATTCACCCAGCAATTATTTTAAATTTTCTCAGTCTCCAACTTAATTGGTGTTTGACTTCCCGGACAATGTCCTCCGTGGATGAAGCAGTTTTGGAAGATGGCCGTCACTTCCCCATATAAGAAATCTATTGTCCCGTAGATTTCACACTCTCGAAAAAACTATATACCTTTTTTAGCATAAAGTGTGTCTTGGAAACCTGAGAAGCGGCATCTGAAGAATGCACATCTCTACTTCACTTTTCAGTGCCACAACTTGGTTTTTCTGGGGTCTGGCGAAATTTTGGAATGCCATGTCCCATGTAATAAATTCATCGCTTAGTATTGCTTCAAAATAGAAATCCCAATAATTTTGTAAGTTTGCCAATTGTATAAAGAGGCTAGTGTACGATTATGGATTACAATAACTAAGAAGTGTAAAATGTAACTAGTCTACGGTTGCTATGTCACTAGTGTTGTTGTCAGTTCCAGCATGCATGTTTCCTGAAATCACGATCATGTCCATGCCATCACCGAACATTGTTACGTTGGTTTTCTCTTTTTCGATTATTAGATACTCATTGTATAGGACCGATTTCACCCTTATATAAAAGAGTCTTTTTCCGTGACTTGGGACAGCTTGAATGGCTTCCCTGATTGTTGTGAAATTACCGGATTCATCCTTAGCTGCAACGATATCGTTTGGGAATATGCGAAAGTGTACACCAAAAGAACATGACTATCAGTAAGAATGAGAGCAATATTGTGTTCTCATGCGGCTGCATGGTTGATTGTCTCTTTTGCTTGACCTAGCATTTCTTGGTCTATGCATAAATAAATAAAGAAAATGTCGTTCATATGTTTTGCATATGTCGTGCATAACAACCTGGGCTTTCGGACTCAGATCATTACAATTAACTTTCCTCTTTTTACTTCGAGGATCTCACAAAACGTGACTGGCATTAAGAAACGAGCTGGAAGACGCTGAGGTGACAACCCTCGAAGGCCCTGCGACCTTACTAGCTACCCTATGCTCATCAAAATACAGATATAATAGACCGGTCATGGCCATATCGTATTTCTCAATTATCCTCATTGAAGTCCCAAAGGGGATGTCGTCGACCTTGTAGGGATCGTCGGAAGGGACGACTAAGCCGTCCAGGTTGGCACCCCACGAGGTCAACAACTTTTTGGCTTCACTTGGCAATACAACTTTCCAGTCACCATCCTCAGTTTTGTATATGGCATGCCCTTTTTGCGGCCTGGCAAATATGGGGCCCTCGTTGGCACGTTTGATTCTCATGTTCACAGATAGGGAACACGAGGAAGAAGAACTCGAAGGGAAAATGATTGAAGAAAGGGTATACGACCTAAACAGTTCGACCTAGACACTACGACCTGAACTGTTCGACCTGGACAGGTCGACCTAGATGGAAGGCTAAAGGAATTATGATACTCGCCGGAACCCTAAGATTTCAAACTTACCGGAGATCCACCCCGAAAGGATCACACTAGCTTGCTGGTTGTCTACGTTTGTGGCCGATGTTTTCGTAGTAGTTGTTTTTCCCGAGTTGTAAACTCGTGGTTGTTAATAGTTGTTTTCCGGCTTTGTTATTGCCGAAGATTGTTCATACTTGTGTTAATCAGGTTACTAGTTATGTTATGTTGTAAGTAAGGGTGGCTACGCCACGTGCCTTTCTTGTTGTATATGTCGTATTGGCGACCCGACCTTGGGATTTCGTATAGAGATCCGGGTTGGGGCGTCACAGTTGGTATTAGAGCTTCTGTTAGCTATTCGCCAGGATAGGTTCCATGGCCTAGGTGGGTATGGTGTGTGTTATTGAGATTTTAACGTCGTGTGTTATGTGTAGGTGAAAATGGTGCGGACTAGGTTCGGAGCGAGTGCAAGTCGGGTCGGCACGAGTGCCGGCGGGAATGATGGGAGAGATGATGACGTGAATCGACCCCCTAATGTTCCTCCTGAACAGAACCAAGAGAACCCGAATACAAATATGGCAGTTATGATGGGACGGATGATGGAACTTATGAACCAAATGACTGAACGCTTGAATGGGGGAGCAACGACTACACCGGATGTTGAAGCTCCACAACCGGAAGTTGAGGTACCACAACCGGAGGCGAGGCCTAGAAATTATACTACAACATTGGAGCGTTTCTTGAAAATGAAACCACGTACTTTTCTTGGGGAACCGGATGCCACAAAAGCTGAATTGTGGATCGAACATATCATCAAGATATTTGCAGCCTTGGGTTGCAACGATGATGAGAAGGTCAACCTAGCTGTGTTCAAACTTGAGGGAGCGGCTGAGCACTGGTGGCAGGTATTACAGGGGAGCTGGGACTTACGGAGAGAACCTCACAGTTGGCCTAATTTCTTGAGAGAGTTTAAGGCACAGTACATTCCGGAGGTAGTTCGGGAAAGAAGAGAGAGGGAGTTCTATGACTTGGAGCAGGGCAGCATGACAGTGGCACAATACTCAGCCAAGTTCACAGAATTGGCCCGATATTGTAGTCACTTGGTTCCCACGGAGGCAAAGAAGGCCCAGAAGTTCATCAAGGGCCTGAAGACAGAGTACAGGAAACAATTGCTATCCTTGCAGCTTGCTGACTATAGGAGTGCGGTGGATAGAGCTTATGGGATTGAGAGTGACATAGAAGAGCATCGGGGAAAAAATTTGAACAACCCTCCACATTCATATAGGAGGTAGCCTTTCTGTCTTCGGTAGTAGAGCTCGAGTTCTTATAGATCCTGGTTCATCACATTCATATGTTGCATCCCATTTTGTGAACAACTTGTGTGTGTTGCCCTAGCCCTTGTCATTTGTGCTTGAGGTGTCTACCCCATTGGGGGAGCATATGTTGGCTTCAGATGTGTACCGGGCTTGTGATATACTTGTAGGTGATCACACTTTGCATGCTGATTTGGTAGTGTTACCCATACGTGATTTTGATGTGATACTTGGCATGGATTGGTTATGTGCATATCATGCTTTAGTAGATTGTCATAGAAAGAAAGTTACTTTTTCTATGCCGGGTGTGCTTGAATTTGTATTTGTGGGTGATGCTGTTAAGAGTGGCTTGCATGTTATATCTGCTTTAAAGGCTAGAAAATTGTTATCGCATGGGTGTGCGGGTTATTTGGCTTGTGAGGTTGATAGAAGTATTACTACTCCTGTGTTAGAAGAAGTTCCCGTGGTGTGTGAATTTTCAGATGTGTTCTCTTTTGATTATGCATTGCCTCCTGATAGAGAAATTGAGTTTTGTATTGAATTGTTGTCGGGGACTACCCCGATTTCTAAAGCCCCGTATAGAATGGCACCGGCAGAGTTAAAAGAATTGAAAGAACAGTTGCATGAATTGCTTGACAGGGAGTTTATTAAACCGAGTGTATCACCGTGGGGTGCACCGGTGTTGTTTATTAGAAAGAAGGATGGTACTTTGAGATTGTGTATCGATTACAGGCAATTGAATCAGGTAACAATCAAGAATAGGTACCCTTTACCACACATTGATGATTTGTTTGATCAGTTATAAGGGTCTGTGGTGTATTCTAAGCTAGACTTGAGAAGTGGCTACCACCAGTTGAAGGTGCGAGTTGAAGATGTTCCCAAAACAGCTTTTCGCACAAGGTATAGTCATTATGACTTTGTAGTTATGCCATTCGGGTTGACAAATACACCGGCAGTATTCATGGACTTAATGAATCGGGTGTTCCATGAGTATTTGGATTGTTTTGTAGTAGTGTTCATCGACGACATTCTTGTGTATTCCAAATCTCAGGAAGAACATGCGCAACATTTAAGGTTGGTACTATCGGTCCTTCGGGAGAAGAAATTGTTTCCCAAGTTTAGCAAATGTGCTTTCTGGCTTGAGTAGGTTCCCTTTCTAGGGCATGTTGTTTCGAAAGACGGAATAGCGGTGGATCCGTCAAAGGTAGAAGCAGTAACGAATTGGAAGAGACCAACTTCAGTGACTGAGATCCGAAGTTTCTTGGGTTTGGTAGGTTACTATCGGAGGTTCATTGAGGGGTTTTCAAAGATTGCGACTCCTATGACAAATTTAACAAAGAAGTCAACACCGTTTGTTTGGGATGATAAATGCAAGAACAGTTTTCAAGAGTTAAAGTGGCGATTGACAACGGCTCCTGTATTGACATTACTGAACGGCGGGGATAACTTCATGATTTACAGCGATGCATCCAAGGAAGGTTTGGGATGTGTGCTTATGCAAAATGGGAAAGTTATAGCGTATGCTTCGAGTAAATTAAAGGATGCAGAACGGAACTACCCTACCCATGATCTAGAGTTGGCGGCGATTATGTTTGCGTTGAACAAATGGAAACATTACCTTTTCTCGCAAAAGGAGTTGAACATGAGACAGCACCGATGGATGGAAAAGTTAAAGGACCACAATTGCACGATTCTTTACCACCCGGGAAAGGCGAATGTAGTCGCGGATGCGTTGAGTAGGAAAGTGTACATGTCGTGCATGATGGTTCAGGAATGGAAGACGCTTGAGGACTTGAGGGATTGGAGTCCTAGTGAGACGGAACATGGTGTGATCTTTGCGAATGTTCGGGCTACTCCAGTTTTGTTGCAACGAATTAAGGAAGCTCAGGTTAGTGACCCGGAGTTCGAGAAGCTGAGGGGAAAGTTGAATGAAAGTAAGACACTTGATTTTGCGATGAACAGGGATGGCATCATGACTTTTAGGGGGAGAGTTTGTGTTCCGTCGGATGAAACAGTAAAATGGCAAGTACTTGATGAAGCTCACAAGTCTAAGTACACAATACACCCGGGGAGTACAAAAATGTATAGGGATTTGAAGAAGCAATTTTGGTGGAATGGTATGAAACGAGAGATAGCGGAGTATGTATCTAGATGCTTGACATGTCAACAAGTGAAGGCTGAACATCAAAGACCTGCAGGGTTATTACAACCGTTGGAGATCTCGGAGTGAAAATGGGAACATATTACGATAGAATTCGTGACAGGGTTGCCGCGTACTTGTCGGGGTTTTGACGCTGTTTAGGTTGTTGTGGATAGGTTAACTAAATCAACTCATTTTATACCTATTGCGATGACCTACTCTTTGAATCAGTTGGCGGCATTGTACATTCAGGAAATAGTGAGGCTACATGGAGTACCGGTTAGTGTTGTGTCAGATCGGGACCCAAGGTTTACATCGAGATTTTGGGGAGCATTGCAAGAGGCTATGGGAACAAAGTTGAACTTTAGCACGACTTTTCACCCTCAATCGGATGGGCAATCGGAAAGACTAATTCAAGTACTCGAGGATATGCTACATGCGTGTGCAGTAGACTTTAAGGGAAGTTGGGATTCACACTTACCTTTAGCGGAGTTTGCTTACAATAACAGCTTCCAGGCGAGTATCGAGATGGCACCGTACGAAGCACTTTATGGGCAAAAATGTAGATCGCCGATTTGTTGGGATGAAGTCGGTGAGGCTAAGATTTGGGGTTCAGAGTTGGTACAACAGTCAGTTGAGAGTGTGAGGATAATTTGGGATAGATTACTTACCACTCAAAGCCGACAGAAAAGTTATGCGGATAACCGAAGAAGGGATCTTGAGTTTCAGGCGGGTGACTATGTAATTCTTAAAGTATCGCCGCGTAGGGGTACTAAGAGGTTTGGGAAGAAAGGTAAACTCTCACCTAGATACATAGGGCCTTTTGAGATACTTGAAAGAGTTGGCACGTTGGCTTATCGACTTGCATTGCCACCGTCTTTGTCAGAGATTCATAATGTATTCCATGTGTCGATGCTTCGGAAGTATATGAAAGATGAGTCACACGTGTTGGGATATGAGGAAGTCACATTCGAGCCCGATTTGTCGTATGTAGAACATCCGGTAAGGATTCTCGACACTGAGGAGCAGATATTGAGGACCAAAAGGATTCCACTTGTAAAAGTGTTGTGGAGGAACCACGAGATCGAAGAGGCTACTTGGGAAACCGAGGTTGAGATGCGTGAGAAGTACCCTCACCTATTTGATGGACTTGGTAAGGAATTTAGGGGCTAAATTCTTTTAAGGGGGAGAGGATGTAATAACCTGAATTTATCATGCTTTAGATGCTTACATTGTTTGTGTTATTATGCTTAACATGTGTGTTTCATTTCTTGTATAAACATGTTCAATATGGTTTTGCCTTATTCACATACATTTAAGGATGTTAGGATGGTATACATGTTAATGCATTAGCTTGGTATGCGTACTTGTGATTACTCTTGAGTTTGAGGTGATTGTTGTTAGCATTGTTACATGTTGTTTAGAATGAGTTTTGGGTGTATTTCAAACTTGATTTGAAGTTGGTATCACCTTAGGATGACTTGGGGACATTGTAGGTTCACTTTGATGTGTTTAGAAGTCATTTTGACCTGAACCAGACCCAAGGCAGCCGCATAATGCGAGCTTGCCAAAAACCCAAACTTTGTGGACGCTATGCGGCCGCATGAAGCGCCCGCATAGAAACCCAAGCGGCCGCATGAAGCGACCGCATGACACCCTATGTGCCCGCATGATGCTGGGCCAATTCCACGCACAAACTTTCTGTCTTGTAAGCGGCCGCGCGAGGCGACCGCATGGAACCTATACGACCGCATGGTGCGGTCGCATAGCGACGGATTCAGTAACACTTTGTTGACTGAATTTTAAATGGTTTGACTCTCCAATGTTGATCCTAGGGCTGAGATTTAAACTTGGCTTTGACTTGTTGACCCATATATATACTCTCCATCCTTGTGAGAGACAAAGAACACTTCACTTCTTTCTCAATTCTTCCATGGTAGCTTAGAGACAAAGTGTGGGAGATAAAGGTGTTTTTAGTGTGTGTGCATTATATCTCCATATCCAACCATCCAAATTGTGATCAAAGACCATCAAATTGTAGAGGTTGATTGAAGACCAACTTAGGAGACTTAAATTTACAATTCCTTGGTTTGATTTCCATCTTACATGTAAGTTACCAAACCCCATTTGTATGCTTAGAAATTATTGCATGCTTGTTCTTAATCTTACATGCATGACTTGAATACATGGTGTTTTCATGTTTAAATGATATGTTGAGATATATAACATGTCTAAGTGTTAAGTTGTTGAGTTGGATGATGTTGCATGTTAGTTTTAAGAGCTCAACTATGGATTGTACTAAAGAACATGTTAGAAGCCTTTAAATGGTGAAAATTGCATATAGCAATTGTACCCAATTTTTATGAACTTAATGAATTGACACCAAAAGTGGATTTTTGGGAAGTTTATAATTCTCCGAATCACTAGTTAAATTACTACGAAAATTAGGGTTCATTTGATATGGTTTTCAGTCCTCCGAGTAATTGATACTGGTATGTTAGAGACTTGTAAAGTAGCTCTAAAGTTGTGTTATATGACTTTGAACAATATGTTTGATGGTTATGTGTTGTAGAAAAATATAATCTATATGATGTTTGCCAAGTTCACTACTTTTGAACTTGACGGTTAATTGCATAAGTTGAGTAAGTTTACCTACTTGTGTGTTGTGTAAGTCCAGCTGGCGTCGTCGTTGTTAATGTCATGGTGGGACGACCTATAGTCTTTACGAATGGGATTCATGATCGCTATAAGTCGCCGTACCGGAGTGCACACACCCCTCTTCTGTTGGCCACAGTTGAGAAGTAGCCCCACTGTTATAGCAATACGCATGACTTTGGCTTGCTAGGTTGAACTCGACGGGATTGTGTCGGGGACGTCGATACTACGCACACGAGTATCGATGCACTATTGGTTATTTGTGTATTGTAGGAGCTACACAAGGTTGAAGAAAGAGATATGATATCCTTCTCTAACATGGTTTATTATAAGCACTCATGTGTTAACCAAGTGCTATGTGAGTTGAATGAATTGTATATCAAGTGTGATGATATATGTTGTGTTGTGGTATATAAATGTTGATACCATGTTATGTTTATTGCTTGAGCATCATGCCATGCCATGTAGTTGCATTAGTAACTTACTGTGTCATTATGACTCACCCCATTATGTGTTTATTTGTTTTCCTTAGATCCCAGCCAACCCGGGAGTTCACGGTGAGGTCGAGAAAGGATCACGCTAGCTTGCCGGTTGTCTACGTTTGTTAGATTGAGGAACTATTCCTTAGTTCATTGTTATATTTTGGTAAGGACGATGGATATGTAAAGTTACGTAAACTTTACTTGGGTAGTATTGTTGTGTTGTAAACAAATATTCTTTTGGTAGCCGATATATGTATGTCGTGCTCTTGTATAGTTTCGTTGTTGAGTTAGTTTCTTTCCTGAGCATGTCGTGGCTCGTGGTTATGTTTTGTTCCGGCATATTGTGGCCGATGTTTTCGTAGTAGTTGTTTTTCCCGAGTTGTAAACTCGTGGTTGTTAATAGTTGTTCTCCGGCTTTGTTATTGCCGAAGATTGTACATACTTGTGTTAATCAGGTTACTAGTTATGTTATGTTGTAAGTAAGGATGGCTACGCCACGTGCCTTTCTTGTTGTATATGTCGTATTGGCGACCCGACCTTGGGATTTCATATAGAGATCCGGGTTGGGGCGTCACATGCTCGAACCAAAAACAAGAAACAACATGAAACTGTGTGAACCATTTTCTCTATCCACGTCGACGTGTGATCTTGGTCCCTACAACCCAAGAATCAACCACGGATATAGCTTACCAAGTTTGCGTTTATTCGGTACAACACGTGGCGCTATACCCCTACCGTGGCCAACGGTAGGGCGAGGCCCGATGTATTAGCCTTCAACTATTACGTAGCCCTGGCTCCCGCAATAATCGAGCGTTAATACACCGCCGACACAATGCCATGGACTTAACTAAATGCACAAGTAAATGTTTACTCGACATTTAAAATAAATGGTCATACTCCAAAGTAGGGAGCATACCACAACAACAACATTCAATAACAATACGAATGTTTCAAGTATGTCACAATAAGCCTACAACAACAAATCAACAAAGTGTGCTAGTAAACATTAAACACACAATCAATCATCAAAGTAGGATGATTGTCCTATCACATACTAGAACAATCTCACAATGTCCATAATCACTAAACATATAACCAAAACAAGACAATAGGCAAAGTAGGCCTATTGTGCAACTCAACTTAGGATCTCTACAGTATCCTATAATCACTCAATACACTTTATCTCATGTATAGCATAAACCATCACATAACACTATCGGCATGTACTATATATATCACGACTCATTACAAGTCACTTCGTCCGAATTGGAACGATAATCACGGTATGTCATCTCATGTATGATTGAATTAACTAAAGTCAAGTTCTTACGAATAATCACTTTCACAATACGTCATCCAATATCGTAGGAGACTACATACCAACCCGTAGTGAATTATACTACCCATTAATTAACTCCGTAGAGTCAATTCTACCCATTAATAAATTAACTACAAGATTCGACGTTTGTTTAATACGTTCTATGCAACTCTGCAAGAATCAGTCACAACTAGAATATAACTCGTATAGTGTTCAATGAAAATATACCATCTCATGTCGACTCAGCTAGAGTCGTTACCCATTTTTGAAACATCGGGACGAACCGTAGTATCGTCCCTAAATAACTGCATTAATCGAAATACTAGAAATTTAGTGTATTACCACCCATATAAGTCCTGCAAGTTCATCGCGAGTAACCACTTACAAAATCCTAGCAAGTTACCAATACTCAAGATTTACCAATAATAACACTTACAACTCAACAAGTCTCTAAATCACGGAGACTAACAAAAATGATAACTTTTCAACACTACGCAGTAATTCCATTAAAATCACCAAATATTCCACAAAAATCCAAATATTACAATTATTCCATATTTAGAAACTAGACATCTGAAAGTATAATTTACCACTTTGAATTACCCCATTTGGACTTATAATCATCAAGAATCAGTCACTTAAAGTTCGAACTAATACCCAGAATTTCCAGCAACAGTTTACTCGACGCAGCGATAAAACACAACCTAAACGAGGTACTTTCCGACCTCTAAAATTTATGAAAATTTACAGAGAACAACCTAACATACATAAGAATAACATATCCAAAATTCAGCAAATTCTCAATAGTAGATTAGTACCAGACTTTTCACGAAAATAGCCCAAAACTCATCAACACAGACGTAAAAAATTCTCTCTCTACACGGCATGTTCTCTTGACGCCCTAGCTAGGGTTCCATCCGGCGGCTATGGCTGCGCCGGAATCTACTGAGCAGCCGCCTCCTAATCAGAAATCTTACGCTGCTGTCCTAACTGCTAACGCCCAGTCTCCACACTCTTTCCCATCTTCATGCAATTCTTCTCTTCCATTTTTTATTCAACCTTCTTCTTACAAAGGTGAACCTGCATTAAAACTATCAGACGATGAAGTGCAACATCTAGCAAAACCTTTCTCTCTCTCTTTGGTAGGAAAATTCTCTCATGGCCGGCCATCTATGGAAACGATACGTAAAGAATTTCAAACTTTTGGTCTTAAAGCTGCGGTCTCCGTTAATCACCTTGATGCGAAACATGTTCTTATTCAAACTAATCACAATGAAGACTACCAACGTTTATGGATTAAGGACCAATGGTACCTAGGTCGCTTCCCTATGCGAGTCTTTAAATGGACTCCGGACTTCAGACCCGACGTTGAAAGTTCCATCGTTCCGATTTGGTTTTCTTTACCCAATCTTCCCATCTTTTTGTTCAACAGATCTGCTCTTTTCTCTATCGCCTACTTGTTTGGAAAACCCCTTCTCATGGATCAACCAACCCAACATCTTACTAGACCGAGTGTAGCGAGGATTTGTGTAGAGGTTGATCTCCTGAAACCTCTTCCTAAGCGTATCTGGATTGAGAGTGGCACCAAATATCCTGGCTTTTGGCAACCGGTGGAAGCAGAAAATCTGCTACGCTATTGTACATTCTGTAACAGGCAAGGTCATTCGGAGGATTTTTGTAAAATCAAGAACCCCATAACAGGTCCTAAGTTTCAACCTCCGACTCAGAATCAAGCTGCTGGCCTCTCAACTGGTCCCTCGACACGCTGGACGCCAAAAAAGGACAAGGGTAAGTCTGTTGTAGATGATGGAATTATTATTAATAATGGTTTAAATTCTGCAGGCCAAAAAATTCATATTCTGGGAGATAATTCTCCAGTGACTTCGGATAATACTCCAGTGAATTCCCATAATGTTGAAGAACCTACTGTGAACTCTCACAATTCTGGTGATTCAGTAGCAAAGAAAAGTTCAGAGGAAGATTGTAACACTTTGCAAGTTAATGAGGATTTCTGCGATCCAATAATTGAAGATCATATGGTTGAGGAGCATCATATTAGTTCTAAACTGGAAAGCCCAATTCTTGTCAGAGATTCAGTCGTACATGATAAAGAAAGAAATTCAGCTCAAGGGTCTGTCATGGTGGCCTCTTCTAAAGAGGATAAAATTCTCAATGATGCAGATTTGCCTATTTCTCCAAATCGGTTTGCTATTTTAGATACTTGTGAGGATATGGAAGATGCCTCTAATCATCTGGATGCTCTCAATCTTGAATGTGGCGATGGTCTGAAAAATGGAAAACAAATTCCCAAAACGGATCGTCTTACTCGATTACAGAAAGCCAAATTATCTTCTTCGTCTCTTCCAGCGACTTTCCATGCAGCTTAAAGCTCTTTTCTGGAATGTTCGAGGGGTTGGCAATGACCCCACGATTGCGAGATTAAGGTATCTTATTAAAACTTACCAAATTTTGATTATCTCTATTTTTGAGCCAATGATTGATCCGGATAGAGTTGCTTTGATTACTCGTCGTTTGAAGTTTCGTTTCGGTTTTTCGAATGCTAATGGTTCTATATGGGTTTTCATTAAAGCTGCGTTTACTTGCCAAGTTATTAGCAATTCTATTCAGCAGCTCACCATTCAGCTTCAGCATTTTTCTTGGCCTGCTTGTGCTTATTTCACCTGTGTGTATGCTAAATGTGACATTGAGGATCGTCGTTTTTTGTGGTCTGATTTGATTGAGCTGGGTACTCAGTTTCAAGATTCTCCTTGGGTTATTGGGGGAGATTTTAACATAGTCCTTCACTCCCATGAAAAATCTGGAAGTAATGGTTGGGATCGGAATGGTGCTCTTGATTTTCATGCGTGTTTGGCTACTTCGGGTTTGATGGACCTTGGCTTCTCTGGTTCTAGCTTTACATGGTGGAATAAGCGGGAAGGTTCTCACACTATACACCAAAGAATTGATAGGCTTCTGGGGAATTCTGGCTGGCTGGATAATTTTGCATCCTCGATGGTTCGTCACCTGCCTAGGACATGTTCTGACCACACTCCTTTGCTTCTGTCGTATGGCCGTTCTGATAATGCTCATCCTGTCTCATTTCGGTTTCTAAATGTCTGGGTTCGCCATCCGAATTTTTTTGAAGTTGTTAAAGCTGCTTGGCTTTTACCTATAACTGGGAGACCTCTTGTAGCTTTTTCTAACAAACTCCGTAATGTCAAAGCTGCTTTACGTTCTTGGAATAAAGAGGTTTTTGGCAACATTTTCTCTACTCTTAAAGCAGTTGAAGCCGAAGTGCTTGAGAAGGAGCTTCTTTTTGAATTAAATCCTTCGAGTGATAACAGAGCTAAGTTACTTGAATCTCAAGCCAACCATCGTATTTATTTGCGCCGTGAAGAGGAGTTTTGGGCTAAAAAATCTCGGATCAAATGGCTCAAGGAAGGGGAAGGCAACACTAAACTGTTTCATGCTTCTGTCCGTCAAGCTCACCGCAAACTTCATATTCATTCCTTAACGGCTGCTGATGGGTCTAATTTGGATTCTGAAGAAGCTATTAAACAGGAAGCTGTGAATTATTTTCAAGAGCAACTTTCTTCTGAAGGTATTGGTGATAACTCTTTAATTGACATCATTCCCTCGCTTGTCACGACAGAATGGAATAATTCTCTTATTGATCCTCCTTCTATTGATGAGGTCAAGATGGTGGTGTTTTCATTAAGTGGGGATAGCGTGGCTGGGCCTGATGGTTTTTCTGGTAAATTTTATTCCTCGTGTTGGGAGATCATCGGAATTGATTTACATCTAGCTATTCTGGAATTCTTCTCGGGGTTCTCTATGCCTCGATCTTGGACAAGCACCTTAGTGGCAATCATTCCTAAGGTGGACTTTCCTACTTCTTTTAAAGATTTTAGGCCCATAAGCCTTTGCAACTTCTGCAATAAGGTGATCTCTAAAATTTTATCGACTCGTTTGGCTCATATATTACCCCATATCATATCTCCTAATCAGAGTGCGTTCACTAAAGGCCGAGAAATTCATGATAACATCCTTCTTGCTCAGGAATTGATGGGTTTTCTAGGAAAAAAAGTCAACGGTTCCAATATGGTGATTAAGCTTGACATGGCTAAAGCTTTTGATAGAGTTTCTTGGGTATTTTTGACGAAGGTCCTCCGGAAATTTGGCTTTCATGAAATCTTCATTGATCTTATCTGGCGGATCATCTCTGAAAACTGGTTCTCGATTCTGGTTAATGGTGCTCCTGCGGGCTATTTTTCTTCTTCGCGAGGGCTTCGTCAAGGTGATCCCTTATCTCCTAGTCTGTTCATTATTGCTGCTGAGGTTCTAAGTCGCAGCCTTAATAAACTTCATACAGAAGATTCTAAGTCGCAGCCTTAATGGGCACTCTCGTTCTCTCCATAAGCATATCCATCTTCTTAACAGCTATGAGAGATCTTCTGGTCAATCTATTAATATTTCTAAAAGTAGTTTCTTCGTTGCTCCGTCTATGGATCCCAATAGAGTTCGTTCTATTGCTCAAATTTTGGGTTACAGGATTGGTTCGCTTCCTCTCACTTACTTGGGTTGTCCTCTTTATATGGGCCGGAAAAAGAAGCTCTACTTTGATCCTATGGTTGCCAAAATTCAAAATCGCATCGAAACTTGGTTGGGTGCTTTTATTTCTTACTCAGGTAGAATCACTCTTATTAAACATGTGCTCCACTCCATGACAACTTATCTGTTAGCAGCTCTTGATCCTCCTGTTTCGGTGATTCAGCTTATTGAGCGGATGTTAGCTAATTTTTTATGGGGCAACATTGAAGGTCGCCTAAAGTCGCATTGGATAGCTTGGTCTACTTGTTGTTCCCCTAAATCTAGTGGTGGATTGGGTTTAATATCTCTGTCTACCCTAGTCAAAGCCTATTCTATTAAACTTTGGTGGAAATTTAGGACTCAACCCAGTCTGTGGGCTGACTTCCTTCGCACGCGTTATTGCCATTCTTCTCATCCAGCTGTTGTGAACTGTAAAGGATCTCATGTTTGGAGTCGTTTACTCAAAGCCCGCCATCTTGCGGAGCCTTTTATTTTCTGGATTATTGGAGACGGGCAGTGTTCTATTCGGCATGACCAATGGTTGAATATTCTTCCTATTATTGACCCTTCCAGTTCTTCTTCCGCAGCTTCCAGCTTGAAGTCTGTTCGCGACCTGTTCTGCGATTCTTCCCAGCTTTCTCCGATGGCTCTTAGCTGCCTCCTTCCAGTTGCGGTTCAAGCCATTACTGATCAGCACATTGAGCTAGATGACAGTGCAGATCGGCCTTGCTGGACAGCTTCTGCTTCTGGCAAATTTTCTATTAAATCTGCCATAAATTCACTGGATGTTGCTGGTGCTTCTTTGCTGTCAGACAAGTTTGTCTGGTACAAGTTACTGCCTCGCAATATTTGTTTCTTCATGTGGAGATTACTGCGACGTCGCTTGCCTATTGATGAAGGCCTTACTAAGAAAGGAGTTTGCCTAGCCTCTCGCTGTTGCTGCTGCTCTAATAATCGAGATTCAGAAACATTTATCCATGTTTTTATCGCGAGTCCCCTGGCGGATGAAATCTGGTCTCATTTCCATTCTTATCTTGGGTTGGCTAAAAGGGGGCATGATATTAATCAAAGGTGCATGAACTGGTGGACTCACTCAAGGTTGGAAACTTTTATTCTCCTTCCTTCTCTCATCCTGTGGCATATTTGGATTGCTAGAAATAAAGCTATTTTTGAAGACATCCTCCCTAATGCTCGGGTTATTATCGGTAAGATTCAAAGTGAGCTTTATTTCATTCTTAAGGCGGCAAATTTCAATGTGTCGAGATGGTTATCTGGAAGCCTTAGTTTTTCTAAACCTAAGAAGACCTCTATTTGTGCTGTTTCTTGGATTCCTCCCCCTTCTGGTGTTGTGAAATTAAATACGGATGGGGGTTGCCGCGGCAATCCTGGTATGGGGGGAGGAGGAGGAGTTATTCGAGACTCTTTTGGGAGATTCATTTTTGGGTTCTCCTCTAGTTATGGAGTTTGTTCTAATACATTGGCAGAAGTCAAAGCTTTATTTCAAGGTATGAGCTGGCTTATTTCGAAGAACTATTTCAATGCTATAATTGATATGGATTCTCAATTTCTCTACGGCTGCCTCACTAAAAATCATTCTCCTCCTTGGCATTGTTGTTACTATATTCGTGGCATTCTTGCTATGCAAAAGAAGGGCAACTTTTCTTTTCGTCATTGCTTCCGAGAAGCGAATTCGGTTGCTGATGGTTTTGCCAACTTCGCCATGGATTCGGGGGATACGACTCATTTTACCTCTATGGCTTCCCTTCCTCGTTTGATTCGTGGAAATGTCATTTTGGACGCCCAAGGGATCTCTAGACTTAGAATCTCTTAATTTTGGTTTTATTTAGTTTGTTGTTCTTGTATTTCCTTTTCGAGGTCAGGCTCCTTTGTCCTCCCATTTTATAAGGGCCAGGCTGGTTGTCCCCCTCAAGTTTGTATTCTTTTTTTATCTAATAAAATTTAGCAGGGTGCCGCCCCTGTTTCCTTAAAAAAAAAAAAAAAAAAAAACTAACTCGAAACTCATGTGTTTTTCGTTCTAAATTGTAACTAACATCTCACCAAATATTCTACGCATGTCCAAATATTATGAATCTTATATACCCACAAACTAGACATTATAAATTATAATTTACCATTTTAAATCAGTCCATTTGGACTTGTATTCATCAACATGCAACCACATAAAGATTGAACTACAAACCATAATTTCCAACAACAGTCCATTCTGCGTATCGATAATACGCAACCTAAACGAGGTACTTCCTGACCTATAAAATTTATGAAAATTAAAAGGATTTTGTAAAACATATTAATGTAAAACATATCCAAAATTCAGACAATTCCCATGGATGGATTTTTCCCAGAAAATTCAACATCATGCCTTAAAATTGTGACAAATCTTATTTCAAGAACTAAGCATTTGGCTTCCAAAATCATCATGTCTTTCCATCTTTACATTTCCAACTTAAATTAGCAACTTAACACAACAAAATATCATTAGGAGTAACAAATAACACATTTCTTCCAAGAAATCAACGCAAGGATCATCATCTAACACAACCTACATGTTTTACTCTTCCAATTCATCTCATAATCAAGCAAAACATTATAGTTACTTACTTCTTTGATGAATTCACTCTAAGATAACCCAAGGAATTCCACATGCAATCTGTAGAGAATGATCCCCTTGTCAATAGCTTTGCAACGGTGAAGACGGATCGACGATCGGACTTCGGATGCTCAAAATATGGATGTTTCTCACTCTAAAACTCACTTACTCTCTCTCTAACTCTCTCTCTCTTTCTAAGCACATTTTGGATGAAAAGAATGGGCTAAAATGAGGCTTCTCTTAGCTCTCCACACATATATCTCCTATTACCACTTAAAGAGAGGTCAACAAGTCAATAGGGAGATGTTTTAATGGTCAAAGGGTCAAATCACTTAAAACTAGTCAAAGCTGTCACAAATTCTAATTTTCAGCCAACTTTAAAGATATTCCTAGGATGATCTACAAGTCTAAAAATTACAAATAAGATATGGTTTTAAAGCTCTTTGAGTCTAGTTTACACAGAATCAAACGGTTTGCTAATCCGAGTTCTCTAGACAAAGCTATGGCCAAATTACTACAGAATGTTCGGATGGACAGAATTTCGGGTTTAAGCATGTATCCATGCTTTTGTGTGTATCTTTTTCCATCTTAAGATTAAAACACACTCAAAACTTAACCTAATCATCCCGTATTGATGCACGGATGATAAAGAACTCAAGACTCAAACATACCCAAAGTTAAACACTCGAATTGACCCGACATACGAGTGAACTAGGAAAGAAGTAAGATCGGGGTATTACATTGTTCCATGTACAATAGATCATGTTGAAGGTTTACAGGTTTAACCTCTAACACATGTGAAGGATCAGGAATGTATTTTCTCAGCATCGATACATGGAAAACATTATGAATCCCCTCAAGTGTTGTTGGCAATGCCACTCGATATGCTAACTTCCACACTCTTTCTAAAATTTTAAAAGGCCCCACATACCTCGATGCAAGTTTTCCTTTCTTCCCATAACTCTTAACACCTCGGACTGAAGAAATCTTTAAGAATACCTGATCACCTACCTCAAACTCAAGATCTCTTGTTCGAACATCGGCATAGCTTTTCTGGTGACTCTATGCAGTAAGAAGTCTATCCCGAATAATTTTCACATGATCAGCTGATTCTTGTACAATTTCTTGACCACATATCTTTGCTTCTCCTGCTTCATCCCAATAGATTGGTGATCGACACTTTCTACCATACAATGCTTCATAAGGTGACATTTCGATACTTGATTGGTGACTGTTATTATATGCAAACTCTGCCAATGGAAGATAAGTATCACAGCTACCTTTAAAGTTAAGTGAACAAGCTCGTAATATATCTTCTAATATCAAAATAGTCCTTTCTGATTGCCATCTATCTGAGGATGAAATGCAGTACTCAGACTCAGTTTAGTCCCTAGTGCCTCCTGAAGTGTCTACAAAAATCTCGATGTGAAGCGAGGATTTCAGTCAGAAATAATACTAACAGGTACTCCATGCAATCTCATAATCTCCTGGATATATAAAATAACAAGCTAATGTAATGAAGATGTCATCTTCATAGGTAAGAAATGTGAAGACTTGGCGAATTGATCCACGATAACCCAAACTACATCATGTCCTCGGCAATCCAGTTACAAAATCCATTACGATGTTTTCCCATTTCCACTCTAGAATCTCTAGTGGTTAAAGTAATCCTGCTGGTCTTTGATGTTCAGCCTTCACCTGTTGGCACATAAGGCATCTGGATACATAACTTGCAATTTCCCTCTTCAATTACTCCACCAAAAATCTTGTTTCAAAAATCTCGATACATCTTGGTACTCCCAGGGTGTATAATATACTTCAATTTGTGACCTTCATCCATCACTTGCTCCTTGATCTCTGAATCATCATGAATACATACTCGACCCCTGAACTTAAGTAACCCATCACTATGCACATGGAAATCTTTTTCTTCTTCACCCTCTTTTAATTTCTTCACAATCCTATGTAACTCAACATCTCGTTCATGTGCCTCTTTAATTCTCTCGAGTAATACTGGTTGAACACGAACATTTGCAAAGATGATGCCATGGCTCCGATTGGTAAGGATTCCATTGACATGCATCTCCCAACATCTTCCACTCCTGGATCGTCAAACATGAAATATACATCTTTCAACTCAAAGCATCAGTGACCACATTAGCTTTTCCCGGCTGATACAAGATGGTGCAGTCGTGATCCTTAAGTCTTTCCATCCATCGACGTTGACGATTGTTTAACTCTTTTTGAGAGAAAATATACTTCAAGCTCTGGTGATCAGTATATGTTAGGTCTCAAGGTGCTCAAATAGGCTAGAAGGGGGGGTTGAATAGCCTATGTCCAATTTTTTTTAAAAATTGATTGTTTTACAAAGTTACTTCACAAGAGAGTTTAAAAATACTTTGCAGCGGAATAGAGTGAAGTATAGGACAAGATCAACTATTCTATAAGCTGTTCTCAGGTTGTTCTTTTGGTTTGTACTCTTCAAGCCTTTGTACTTCTTTTAGTGAGGCTGAGGGTATACATTGTTATCTAAACTTTGTAAAGTTGGGTAGTATGTGTTGGTTCTCATATTTGTAATATTCTTTTGGTTGTGCCGACATTGTTGTTGTGCTTGGTGTAATTCTTATTACCTGTTACTTCCATATACTCTGATTTGGTTATTGTAGTTGTTCTCTGAGCTTGTTGCTTGTAGAGGTTTATGTTTTCATGTTTGGTTTTATATTCAAACTAAGTTTTAAATAAGTTTTGTTTTCGACTTGTTATTATGCCGATGGAGTATTGTTTTATTTTTAAAAGGAAAAGCTTTGCACGTGCATTACATGGTTTTATGAATTCACTTTACACTTGCATCAAAAGAAATTTTGAGATGTGTATTTTGTGTTCTCGTTCTCGCGATCCGGACGAGGTTCCACGTAGGAACTCGGGTCGGGTCGTGACAGTTGGAATCAGAGCATAAGTTAGATAACCTAGAATGGATCCTTGGTTTAGGAGGGCGGGTTGTGTGTTTGAGTCGTTAACGTCGAGTATTTGTTGTAGGTATTTAATCATGGTAGAGACTCGTCATGGTACTAATACGAATGGGGCTGGTACGAATCGAGTTAGGGAAGCTACTGGAGCTGAGAGCCATGCTTCACCACCTGGACCACCTCCTAATCAACCAAGAGTTCAGCCGACAGAGCAACCGAATGTACCACCTGAGGCAAATGTGAATCCGAATAAGGCTTTCATGCACAGTATGCAGGGATTCATGCAAGCTATGATGGAAATGAACCGACAAACTATGGACATGTATAGAGAGGCAATGGCAAGACAGGGACAAGAAGGGGGACCCAGAATAGCTCAGCCAGCGAGGGGTAATAGAGACTATGATCGCAGATTGGGGAGGTTTTTACAGATGAAACCCCGTAGTTATGATGGTGAACCTGATATGATAAAAGCGAAAAGGTGGATTGAATCTCTAAAAAGATTTTTACAGCAATAGAATATACTGATGAAGACAAAGTTAAGTTCACCGCATTCAAATTGGAGGATGCATCGGAGCACTGGTTGAAGGTACTAAAGGCAAGTTGGGTACAAGATCGTGTGGTTAGCACTTGGGAGATGTTCTTAAGGGAGTTTAGGAATCATTTTGTTCCGGATATGGTTCAAGCAAAGAAAGAAGTAGAATTTCTTGGTCTCAATCGAGGGACAACGACAGTAGCTCAGTACTCTGCCAAGTATACTGAATTGGTAAGGTATTGTGTACATTTGATTCCAACAACAGAGAAAAAAATCTACCGTTTCGTGAAAGGTTTAAGAACAGAATATCGTAAGCAACTCTTACCACTTGAGTTGTCGAGCTACCAAAGTGTGGTGGACAAAACTTATAGGATTGAGCATGATATTGAGGAGCACCATGGTAGGTGGGGTAGTACAAGTGAGAATCTGCAAGCATCATAGTCACAATGGAAGAGATAGGGTACAAGTGGGACTACCAGTAAAGGGGTTAACACTAGTCGTCAAGGAGGTCAGTTTCATCAACAGATCAGAAATCAGGAAAATGTTGGCCGTGGACAGCGGGATACAAGGATTGTTTGTGGGTTTTTGCAAGAAGAGTAGATATAATGAAGATAAATGTTGGTTGAAACAAGGGAAATATTTGTTATGTGGTGATAGCATACATTTTCAAAGGGATTGCCCTAAGAACAAAGGGATACAACCGGGAGGTGCACAATAGAATGCTGGGGTTAAGGGGGACAACGAGGGTTGTCCTAGAGTTCAGGGTCGAGTCTTTGCCCTAGACCATAGGAGAGTCCCCGAGGCCCCTAATATGATATGAGGTACTTTAATTGTCTCTAGTGAGAAGGCCCGAGTACTTTTAGACCCTGGGTCTTCACATTCATACATTGCATCACATTTTTCTTGTCATTTACATGTTATACCTGAGCTATTACCGTATGTGTTGGAGCTGTCTACTCCGATAGGAGAGTGCCACGTAGCTTTGGATGTTTATCATGCTTGTGATGTTGTTATTGATAGTCACCATTTACCTACAGATTTGGTTATACTGCCTATACGTGATTTTGATGTTATTTTAGGGATGGATTGGTTACATGCTCATCATGTTATTATTGATTGTCGAAAGAAGTTGGTTACTTTTGATTTGTCGAATGTGCCTTCATTTGTATTTATGGGTGACAAGATTATGGGTGGTATTCAGCTTATTTCGGCTTTGAAAGCTCGAAAGTTGTTGTCACATGGATGTTCGGGGTATTTGGCTTATGTTGTTGATAAGTCACAAAAGGTTATTGCATTGGAGGATGTTCCTATTGTGCGTGAATTTCTGGATGTATTTGCAGCTGACTATGATTTGCCTCCAGATAGAGAGTTAGAGTTTTGTATTGAATTGTTACCGGGTATCGCACTGATTTTAAAAGCACCTTATTGCATGGCGGCGGCTGAATTAAAAGAGTTGAAGGTTCAATTGGAAGAGTTACTTGATAGAGGTTTCATTAAACTGAGTGTATGAGTGTATCGCCTTGGGGTGCACCAGTGTTGTTTATAAGGAAGAAAGATGGGTCATTGAGGTTGTGTATTGATTAAAGGGAATTGAATCAGGTAACCATTAAGAATAAATATCCTCTTCCATATATTTACGATTTGTTTGATCAACTTCAAGGTTCTTTAGTGTACTCTAAGTTTGATCTCAGGAGCGGTTACCATCAGTTGAAGGTTCAAGTGGAGGATATTCCTAAGACGGCTTTTCGGACTCGTTATGGGCACTTTGAGTTTGTGGTTATGCCTTTTGGGTTGACTAATGCACCGGCCGTGTTTATAGATTTGATGAATAGGGTGTTCTTACCTTATCTTGATTGTTTTGTGGTGGTGTTTATCAATGATATCCATGTGTATTCTAGGTCCCGGGAAGAGCATAAGAAACATTTAAGGTTGGTATTGACGGTGCTAAGGGAGAAGAAGTTGTTTGCTAAGTTTAGTAAGTGTGCCTTTTGGCTTGAGGAAGTGGCTTTTCTAGGCCATATTGTATCGGGTGAAGGTATTGCGGTTGATCCGGCTTAGATTGAGGCAGTTGTGAATTGGAAGAGACCCAAGACTGTGACGGAGGTTCGTGGTATTATCGGAGATTCATAGAAGGGTTTTTTAAGATTGCAACCCCGTTGACTATTTTGACTCAAAAGAACAAGGCTTTTGTTTGGAATGATAATTGTGAGGTGAGCTTCTAAGAGTTGAAAAAGAGATTGACTACGGCACCAATTTTAGCATTACCAAATGGACATGATAAGTTGCTTATTTATAGTGATGCTTCGAAAGAAGATTTGGGTTGTGTGTTGATGCAGAATGGAAAGGTTATAGCGTATGCTTCTCGAAAGTTGACTCAGTATGAACAGAATTTTCTGACTCATGATATAGAGTTAGCAGCGATTTTTTTTGCTCTTCACAAGTGGAAGCATTATCTTTATGGGGCTAAGTTTGAGGCGTTTACCGATCATAAGAGCCTTAAGTATTTGTTTTCACAAAAAGAGTTGAATAATAGGCAACGAAGGTGGATAGAAAGGTTAAACGATCATTAGTGCACTACGCTATACCATCTGGGAAAGGCCAATGTTGTGGCCGATGCACTTAGTAGGAAAGCCTATATTTCTTGTTTGATGGCTTGAGAATAGAATATGCTTGAGGATGTTTGAGATTGGAGTTGGTATGTCTAGCCATGGGGTGATATTTGCTACTATTCGAGCTACACCGGTTTCGCTTCAACGAATTAAGGAAACTCAAGAGAGTGATCCGGAATTGAAAAAGTTGATTGATGAATTAGATGAGGGTAAGACATCGGATTTTTCAAAGAATAATGTTGGTATCCTTTTGTTTCAAGGTAGAGTTTGTGTGCCAGCGATTGGTGATGTGAAATGGCAAGTATTGGATGAGGCTCATAAATCTAGGTATACGATCCATCTGGGGAGTACAAAAATGTATGGTGATTTGAAGAAGAATTTTTGGTGGAACGGAATAAAAAGGGAAATAGCCGAGTTTGTTTCGAGGTGTTTGACATGTCAAAGGATAAAAGCGGAACATCAACGACCAGTGGGATTATTGCAACCATTGGAGATTCCGGAATGGAAATGGGAGAACATTGCTATGGATTTTATAACTGGGTTACCACGGACTCGACGAGGCCATGATTCAGTTTGGGTTGTTGTCGATCGTTTGACTAAGTCAGCTCATTTTCTCCCTACGCGATGACTTATTCTATAGAGAAACTTGCTACTTTGTACATTCAGAAAATTGTAAGGCTACATGGGGTTCCAGTTAGCATTGTATCAGATAGAGATCCACGGTTTACTTTGCAGTTTTAGCAAACACTTCAGAATGCTTTGGGTTCGAAGTTGACTCTTAGTACGACATTTCATCTGCAAACTGATGGACAGTCTGAGAGAATTATTTAAACACTTGAGGACATGTTGAGAGCTTGCTCAATGGACTTTAAAGGGCAATTTGGATTCGCATATACCGTTGATAGAGTTCGCCTATAACAACTGTTACCATTCAAGTATTGAAATGGCTCCGTACGAGGCACTTTATGGGAGGAAGTGTCGTTCTTCGATTTGTTGGGATGACGTTGGTGAAGCGAAGTTGTAGGGACCCGATATGGTTGTTAAGTCGGCAGAGAATGTGAAGATTATTCGGGAGAGATTGAAGACGGCTCAAAGTAGACAGAAAAGTTATGTGGATAATAGGCGGCGAGACCTTGAGTTTGAGGTTGGTGATCGTGTGTTCTTGAAGGTGTCACCACGAATTGGTGTCAAAAGATTTGGTAAGAAAGGTAAATTAGCTTCGAGGTATATTGGACCGTTTGAAATTTTGGAGAAAGTTGGAAAGTTGGCATATAGACTTGCATTGCCACCATTGATATCGGGTATTCATGCAGTGTTTTATGTGTCGATGTTGAGAAAATATTTGTCGGATGCATCGCATATTTTGGAGTATGACTGGTAGATTTGACGAACGATCTCTCTTACGTTGAAGAATCCGTGAAGATACTAGATACTAAGGAGCAAGTATTGAGGACAAAAACTATTCATCTTGTGAAGGTTCTATGGAGGAATCACAATGTTGAGGAAGCCACTTGGGAATTAGAGCAAGAGATGCGTGAGAAGTATCCGTCTTTGTTCGAGAAGATTAGTAAGTAAATTCGCGGTCAAATTTATTCTAAGGGGGTGAGGATGTAACACCCGTATCATTCATGTCATTCGTATGCGTTGTGTTTATTAACTTCATTTGGTATCATTGTCTTTCCATGTGCATTCTTCATGCTTCTCATATGTCTTGTTTTGTGTTTAAATCCTTGCAATCATTGGTACTTGTGTTGGGTTGTATTCTTAACCTTGTTATAGGTTGTTAGGAATGAGTTTCTATTGTGTTTTAGACTTGGTTTGAAGTTGGTATCATCTTAGGATGACTTGGGAGTGTTTTGGAATCACTTTGGAAGTGTTTGGAAGCCTTTTGACCTGAACCAATCGCTATGCAGCCGCATAGTGCGAACCTCGCATAGACCCCAAAGTTTCTGGAATCTATGCGGCTGCATAAGGAGCTCGCATAAGAGCTATGCGTCCGAATAGTGCGGCCGCATAAGGTCATACTCTACTCTTTATCTTTGACGAACTTTTAAATGAGTTGACCAATTGACTTGATTTCAAAGGCTGAGATTTATCCACGTCCTAAGCTTGAAAGACTAGACTATAAGACTCTCCTAGACATCTTTAGAGACTCCAAAACTCAGTTATAACTTCATCTTCAACCTTGGAATTTAAAAAGAGAGTTGAGAGAGTTCTAGAGTGAGAAAGTTGCATAGATTTCTCATTTGAAAGACCAAATCACAATCCGTCTTCGCCATTGTGGAGCTATGAACTAGGAGAACACATTCCCCGGTTTGCATGTAGGTTTTCTTGAGGTTTCTTTGGGTAAATTTTGTCAAGAGGTAAACTACAATCCCTCTTCTTCTCTATTTATGTCTTGTATGACATCCTAGCCTTGTAAAATGGTGTTTATATGTTGAAATCAACATGTTTGAGTATATTTTGATGTATGAACCATGTAATTTCATGGATGACTTGTTTTATATGTTGAGAGACCTGCTTTGGCTTGGTTGGTACACATAGAAATGGTATCACTTGTTAATCTTGAAGTAAAAATGGTTCTTCTTCGATTCGAACTGATCATTGGAAACAATTGATGACTCTAACGAAGTTGAATAAGTTTTTATAATTGATGAGACCACGTGTGTGACTTGGGGAATTCGTTGTGATATGAGAGTTTTGTTGGGAAGATTAGTTACCCAAATTGTGTTTGATGTTGTTGTTTAATTCTCATAAATATTATGAGATGGTTAATTGTGTGAGTAGGACTATTATGACCTACTTGAGACATTCATGTTTATTATTGTTGCACTCCCTACTTCGGAGTATGACTTGTTATTGTAAATGTCAAGTAAACACCTACTTGTGTATTTGTTATGTCCATGGACTATTTGTTGGCGTGTATTGACGCTCGATTATTGCGGGAGCCGGGGCTACGTAATAATTGAAGGCCAATACATCGGGCCTCGCCCTATCATTGGCCACGGTAAGGGCATAGCGCCAATTGTTGTATGGAATAAACGCAACCTTGGTATGCTATTTCGTGGTTGATTCTTGGGTCGTATGGACCAAGATCACCGGTCGACATGAATACAGAAAATGGTTCACATAGAATTGGTTATGGTTTTGATTCGTCGATCGAGCACGTCAACAACGGCTCCTACATTGGTATATTATATGTTGGTTGGTTGGAAGTATCGGTTATATTGGAGGTGTACCTCAATACGGTATCCTTTTAAAAAGTGTTTACATACCGTACTTATGTGGTTCCTATATATACAAATGTTAGTCATGGTTTCCAACCGGTATGGGTCGGTTGGCGATTGTTGAGCCTCTCGTGTAGTATAAGGTATCGTGTTGTTATGTGACGTTTGATAAATGCTATGTTTCGTGAATGATATATCATGACATAGCTTGTTATACTTGTTATATTATTGTCTTGCATCTAGTATGCCATACTGTTGCATTAGTAGCTTATTGAGTTTTAAATTCACCCCGTTCAATGTTTATTTGTTTTCCTTAGAACACGGTCCGGCAAGGAACCCATAGTTAGTGGTTGCATCATCGTTGGAGAGCTTTCTCAGGTTGTTCTTTTGGTTTGTGCTCTTCGGGCCTTTGTACTTCTTTTGGTGAGGCCGAGGGTATATATTGTTATCTAAACTTTGTAAAGTTGGGTAGTATGTGTTGGTTCTCATATTTGTAATATTATTTTGGTTGTGCCGACATTGTTGTCGTGCTTGGTGTAATTATTATTACCTACTATTTCCGCATACTCTGATTTGGTTATTGTAGTTGTTCTCCGAGCTTGTTGTTCATAGAGGTTTATGTTTCCATGTTTGGTTTTATATTCAAACTATGTTTTAAATAAGTTTTGTTTGTGGATTGTTATTATGCCAATGAAGTATTGTTTTGTTTTTAAAAGGAAAAGCTTTGCACGTGCATTACAGAGTTTTATGCATTCGCTTTACACTTGTATCAAAAGAAATTTTTGAGATGTGTATTTTGTGTTCTCGTTCTCGCGATCCAAATGAGGTTCCACGTAGGAACTCGGGTTGGTTCGTGACAGTGGGAACAGTAGAGATGGGATCGGCGTCTATTACCGCTTCAGGTTCAATGGGTTGAGTGGGGGGAGGAATGACCCCCTCACTCGCCAAGGCCGCGTTAAATGTACGCTTTAAAACATCCTTCCGGCTTCCCAGCGTTGTGGTCCTCTTTGCCCTCAAAGGCTGAGAAACGTTTACCATATCTGCATAAAGGCATTGGTCATAGGCAGTATACAGAAATTATACTTATAAGAATTTGATAAAAAAGTAAGCACAACCCTCAGAGAGAGGCCAACAGTTAGTCTCCTTTATCTTCCCACATTCTATGCATTGGATGCTAATCTAATAACACCCCGGTGCCTGAACCGCTAGGGGTGAGCAAAAACCGAAAAACCGAAAAAAACCGAAAAACCGAACCGAATTAAAACCGAACCGTGGCAACCGCTTTAAAAAACCGATTTTCGGTCCAAAAAACCGACAGGCACGGTTTCGGCTCGGTTTAATGCCAAAACCGAACCGTGAAAAAATCGAACCGATATTATATAACAAAACGATGCCGTTTTTATATATATATATATACAAATTACAAACTAAAAAAATCTTTCTTCCCAGTTCCCACATCCACAAGTACGCCGCTTATTCCACAACGACACAACCCTAACCCTAGGCGAATCGATCGCGACCTCGACTCCTACCGGCGCCGGCTCTCTCTTCCTCCGACGGTCCGACCACTCTTCCTCTTCACTTCAATCGGATGGTGAGGCGACGGCCATTGCGATAACTCTTCTCTTCAATCGCCCGTAAGTTGTTCAGATCGGCCTTTCTCATTCACTCTTTTGATCTCGATTGAGTGTTGTGTTACCGTGATTTATGATTATTTATATGCAATTCATTTTGATATTTTTAATTTTTGAGTTTGATTTTTGTATGTATGGATTCGATGTTTAAGGTTGTATACAAACCGATTGTGGAATGAGATGACTTTTAATGATCTATCGATATCGAGGATATAGAGCCATATGTTTCAGTAATTTGATTAGGAATCATTCATTTTTGGATATCAAGAATTTAATGGCTTCTCTTTTAGCTTGTTGGTTGAATGAGAAAGCTTACTTTTTGGATTTTTAAAATCTTGTTTACCTTATTTTAATGTTGATTTCTCTCTCTTAGGATTAATATGCTATCGAAGACTAAGTCTTGCTAGTTGTGTCAACTACTCAAGAAGTTGTTCAATTGATCTTTCATATAGCTGAAAACGTTAACGCAATTTAACAACCCATATATATATTTATCGTGCAAGGGAGGTGTGTTTTGTTGTTTATTCGGTGTATGTTTATGTAGTAGTTACTTTTTCCTTAGTTGACTTTTTCTTAGAATTCACTTCGGATTCCTAAGATTACTTTTTGTCGTAACAACGGTAAGAAGCTAATTAGAGCCCTAGCAATTCTATGATTTCTATCTCTCTCCCTCTTTACTTACTTGTGCTCTTGAGATTTTAGTGAGATAATTTCCACCATTTTTCATTTTTAGTGAGATTTTAGTGAGATAATTTCAAGCGCTTGTAAGGTGCCTTCTTATGTTGGAGTAGGGACTGATTTTCAGTTATTAACCCTTCTCATCCATATCCTTGCAGGGCATTGTGCGATCCAGGGACTGTAGAAATTATTGGACCAATCGCATCAACTGTTGAGGATGCCATGCTAGTGTAAGTGTATCATTTATTATGATTTTCTGCTGTAATTTTTCTTAGCCTCTTGTCTTGTTCCGTTGGATAGATCAATTTCATAGATTTGTATCAAACTGTTATGCTCATCTATTCAAAGTTGCTTGCACATCCATGAGGAGCAATTAAGTTCATATATTTGACATTGGGTATATCTCTTCTAAACCAGTTGAAGTAAGTTTCTCATTTCAATTCTCATACAGTGTAGACCTCTGTAATGCTTATGGAGTCATATTATATCCTAAAATTATATCCTATAATTTTTTCATGTTACTTTTTTTCTTGAGTTGTACTATATAGTAATAATTAAATGTTTTTGATATATTCTATTATTCTTTGTCATTTTGTAGATGGAGAAAATCATTGATGTAGATAATGAGAATGAGAGTGGGAATCCAAGGAATGAAGATGAGATTGAGAATGTTAATCATAGTGAAAATGTAAATGAAGGTGAAAATGCAAATGGGGAGGAAAAAAATGAAAATGACAGTGAGGTCGAGGATAAACAAGGTGGAAGATCTTGGGTCTGGCAACATTTACCCTATGTTAAGGGTGCAAAGACTGTGCAATGCAAGTATTGCAAGAAAACATTGGCATGTGATTCAAAGAAAAATGGTACTGGGTCTCTACAAAATCATTTGAAGCAGGTTTGTCGCACATCCCCTGTTTATAAGAAAAGCAATAAAGATTTGAAAAAGCAATCTCTCTTAGGTTTTAAGCCTACAGTAAAGGGAGAGCATGGGGGTATAGATGAATTGCAAGAAAAAGCCCAACGGATCTCGAGCTCCCGGATGTGCATGCTAAGGCTATAGATGAATTGCAAGAAAAATTAGAGAGCATTGAAACAGGTAAATAATTAAATATTTCCCATTTTGTGTCTTTGTTTTAAATAACTTCTTGAAATATTAATACACTATATCTTAATTTTTAGATGAATTTGCAAGTGGACCAAAGTTCTTCGCACCGTGCATGCTTGATGATTGATCGTTACTTGGGTAATTTTATCAAATAGCAAGGTACGTGTTTTTTTTCGTTAGTATTATAACTTGGCTGTGTTAGGTTATGCTTGATGACTGGTCGTGTTTTTTTGTTGTGATAGTCTTGATCAATTTTACAAGAACCCAATTTTGTTTTTGCCAATCGATTTTCAAGGTCTAATTTTGTAGTGTTCCGGTAATTGTGTGTCGTTAGGTGCAAGTTCCCAACCCTAATTTTTCGTGTGCTCTTTCTTGTAATTAGAATCGGTCTAATTGGGGAGTCTTAATATTCAGTTGTTTATATACTTAAAAATACACAATTTGGATTCCTAATTTTTGGTATGTGTTCGTTAGAATCGCATTTAAATTCAATATACAAGAACCCAATTTGCCATTTCAATTGGCAATTCATTTCGAGGTCTGCTTTTGTAGTGTTCGGTAATTGTGGGTTAGCTATGTCCAAGTTCCCAAACTCTAATTTTTGTTTGCTCTTTCTTGCTTTAAGTACAGATCTTTTGATATACACCCTTTGCATATTTTATTTTTCTTTTAAGTGTGAATAACTGCCATAATCGCGACCTTTACTGGATGGATAAATTTGAGGGAGATTCAAAAGGCTAGATAACTATATTGGTTCTTTGATCTGTGTTTTTATTTTGGATAACTATACTTGTTCTATCTCTTTGTGGCAATGTTGAACTAACGAGTTGCAAGTTAAGCATAGCGCGATAAACTTCCAGTGGATGTAGTTTCTCTTTGCTTGTTTATTGGCTATTGAGTTTATTTATTTTTGTTTGGGAATTTGAACATATATTTAGACACAATTTTTTAGTTCCTGCTCTATGTGTTTTCCTTTAAAAAAGAAAAAGAAAAAGAACATGTGTGTTGACCTTTTCTTGTTCTTAACTTCCTACAATATTGTTTTCTACTTTCCATCTTTATGGTGTTCTCTCCACACCAAACTCTACCGGATTCCTCTCGAGCTTCTCGATTTTGTAACCAAAGTAGTGCATTGTTTATGCTATCCACCTTAGCTAGTGTATATTTATTATCCACATGAGTTTAAGATTGATTGCTACTCATTTTAGCTTCTCCCTAATTACGTAGTCATTCGTTCCCAAAAAGGTATTCCACTTCATTTTAGTGATTTTAAAAAATGCAGGCCCAACTTCTCAATATTATGCTACTTAACTCAATATTTGGTGAAACTTGGTCTTACCTTACTACACTCAAGTGAAGAACAACTGTAGAAAAATCGATGCAATGTACAACATGCCAAGTTAAATGTAGAGAGTAAATTTGCCAACATTATATTGTCTCTAAAATACTTTAACCGTAAGCGTGTTCCTTCTTTTGGGACACCGGGGATTAGGTTTCATGAAGCCTTCTCAAAGTAATTATATCTTCCTAGACTGCTCTCGTGCTTTGCATTTCTGTCACTAACTGATGGTCCATTTTTTACCATGTGGTTATCGTTGTGGATTCACCTGATTGGCATTATAATTATGCGGTGAAATCTTTATAGACTTTTAAGTTTTATCCATGTGGTTGGAGAGGTTTAATAATGGGCTGTTTGTTCTGGTACTTATTATCTGTATTTACTAATCTGATTTACCAGATTTAAGTTGTTTGTTGAGAGGTTGGTAAATTCTGCTTTTCTGTAGGTATGCAGTCATGGTAATTTTCATACTTTCAGGGACTGTAGAAATTATTGGACCAATCGCATCAACAGTTGAGGATGCCATGCTAGTGTAAGTGTATCATTTATTAAATAAATGTAGTAAGGATAGAAAAGTAGAATATCTGTTTTGGGAAGGGTAATTTATTATAAGTTAGGTAATTTATTATAAGGCCATGTAGTTCCTGCTCTATGTATTGATACTGTGGTGAATTGATATAAGTGAATGAGTTTTCCCTTGCACTGAAAGACTTATCCAAATTAATGTTCAATGACATGCTAGTACGCCGTTAACGGATGATTTATCAATTTTTATTTAACATTTATACGAGTTGCGCTTTTCAGGATTCATTCTCATATTTCTCTATGTCATATTATAAACTTTTAAGTATTGTATTTTTAAATTCTTTAATTTTCCTTTGTTGTCAGGCTTGGTGTGAGCATGGGGCTGCATAGGATGACTATGGAGCTGCTTGGGAAGACTTTTGAAGAGTAAAATAATGCATTCAAGTCTGAAAATTAGAATAGAATGATTTTTATTCAAAAATGGCTTGGTGTGATTAGGGAGCAAATTGTGAAATTAGAAGAAAACAATGACTTTATTTTTGTTGTTTGTACAAGGCAAGACATTTGATATTGCTTTTTATTTGAATGTTTCTATCAATTTTATATGTATGAATGTTAAAAATGTTAGATGTTTAATTTATTTGAATGTTTAAAATATTGGATCTTCAATAGAGAAGTCCAATAAGATGTTATGAAAATTAAAATGGGCCATTGGGTCGTATAGTATTATAATCATTGGGTGTATAGTATTATAATGCTTTAAGTGATCCATTGGACTATTGCATAACAATTTAACTGGCTGGGCAAATAAGCCCACATTGACAATAAATCAATAAACCGAAAAACCGAAACCGACCCGATCAAAAACCGAAAACCGAAACCGAAACCGAGGAGAAACCGAACCGCATCGGGCCCAATGAGCTTGTAACCGACTCCATCCGGTTTAGTGTCGGTTTTGGCTCAAAACCGAGCCGAGCCGACCCGTGCTCACCCCTAGAACCAGCCCAGAAAGGACTCGTCTCGGGCATAGTCTACCTCAGGTCTATCCCATTGAAGACCCTCCTCGAAAGCCCAATCAATGACAACAAACTCTCATTTTCAAAAATGGCTTACTAATCGTATAAGCGGACCTGCTCACCCTTCGCCCGCAACGGGGCCTCCAATACGTGGCTTATCAACCCATCGTACTCTCCGAGCTTCTTCTAACAGGAAAGGCTACCTGATATTTCAGTGGGAATCCCAAAATTCTATCCTTTGTAGCATTCTACGAGGATTATTTTGTTAGCCCAACCATCGACCTTCCCAGGGAAAAGAGTGAAGAGTCTGACCCCGTTGTTATGGGCCTTGCATTGGAGGTGATGGTTGGAACGCCAAACTTGAAAGTATGGCAGAATTAAGAGGTTGAAGGCTTGCAACCGAGCACCCGGGTTCATGCTGCAAAACACACCAAAGTCCTCACGAGAGGTCGAGAGGCATAGCCGAAGCATCCTCAAGGAACTCGCAAATAAAAGGATCGAGGGGCAAACGGAGCTCGCCAATGGTGAAGACTCTAAGATAGAACCCAACTCTCCCGCAAAGGGCCTTCAATTCTACCCAACTCTTGTTGGCCTTTGGTATAAAATGCTAAAACTCAGAGGTTCGGTGGCTGTCATCCCACGCAAGTAGGTTGACAGACGAGATTTTGTTATGCCAATTGAGTGACACCCCGGTAACTGCAGCTTGCTCGCCACTCGGGCCCACTTGGTCCTTCGCCTTCTTTACCACCCCGAGCTGTTGGAGGACCTTCCGAGGGTTCTATTCTACCAGAAGTGGATACGTCCCCACTCATTCTTTCGAGAGGTTTGGACCGAGTACAACAAGAAGGTTGGGAAAGAACTCGGGACCTAGAGCTCTCGCTCTGTGCTTTAAGCCTGACAACAGCTACACCCTTGCGAAGCCTGCGATTACGCTCAAAATGGAGATTCTACAAATACTTGGTCATTACAAAGTATTTAGAAATCACGGCAATTATAACCTTGCCCCTATCATCTAAAGCACTCATCGGGGTAGAAAAAGGAAGTGGGGGAACCCAGTGGCACTCATCAGAAACAACACGGTCCTTAAAATTGATTCCCCACTTAATTAGCGTGTCCCAAGCTTCGCTAGGGGCGATGACCTCCCAATGATCCTCGGTCAACCTATAAACATTTTTACCCCCTAACGACCTTGCATATATAAATTTGGAGGGGAGTCACCTAAGTTAGTGGCCTCGCAAACCACCGGAGGGCTCCTATCACCCACACTCGAGGAATATCCCGAGAACAAAGAAGATTCCGAGGAGGAGCTATCCTCAGGAGGAACCCACAAACTCACTCTTCTCTCCACAAATATGCTCAAAAGATTGAGAAATTCATTAAGAGTTAAAATAGGACAAAAGAAGTACTTGGCGCAAAGTAAGGAGGTCGGATTATAGAGGTTGTGGCTGACGTCAACCACTGTAGAGACCTGCAAAGCACGTGACACCGGAGTCAATACCGAAATCAATGGCGGTCACTGGAGACGAGGACGAAGGATCCAGAAGTAGCCCAAAAATAGGACTAGAATACAATTGGTCCTTCAATGATTTACTTAAAACCATTGTAACTTATTTGGAATCACAAAAGATCAGCCAACTTAATAAAGTAACATGATGACTGAGTCGACTGATTCCGCCTTGAATCAGTGACTGATAATGACTTAAATATTTTCAAGTCAGTTACTAATAATTGGCATAAGTCAGTAGACTGATAATGTCCTTGACTTATTTCTTTTGTAAGTCTACTGATTTTCAAACGAAAGCTTCTTTGATAAGTTTCTGTAGCTATATTTTAAATTTCTTTCAGTACATTGCGTACTTTAAATTCAAACATAATTTATGTTTAATGTTTTTTTTTTGACACACTTTCCATTCTAAGCTTGACTGTGTATTTCAGAGTGAAAAGACATGCCGTACCTACCTTTTCTGAGATAGCTTAAAGCTCGAGGAGAGTTGTTTGCTTATTTTGACTCTAATGTCTACAGAACATTTAATGCAAAGTCAAAAGCTTCCAATGGCCACAAACTTAGCTCTGCTTATATAAAGCCTCAGAAGCAACGAAGAACTCTCTCCAACAACCTGTACATTCGAAGCATTCAAGAGTTCATAACATTTATAACACTTTAAGAAAACTTGAAGCTTCTTCATTAAAGAGCAATTTACTTAGAGTATTTATTGTTTATTCCTTACTCTTTGTATTTTCCTTTAGTTCAATCATTGTATTGAATCTCTTCCAACTACTTAGTTTTTGAGGGATCTTTGATTGCAACACACGAGATTGATTTATTCCCTTTGAACATTTAAACTCCATATTCACCGGTATTGTTATACACTGATCCGTTAGTAATCATATATGATTAATAATATTAGTGTACTTCAAAATCCAGTTGACCAACTTGGTAGTGGAAGTAGCAGTCTTCATACTGTGAATCACTCTACATCTCGTGTTCATCTTGCTTTCCTTACGTGTGTTATTTTGACCAACTGATCAAAGCTTTAAGCATTGCCAAATTACTTAAAGCCTTAATCAATCAAGAAGCAAAGCATCAGTCAAGTCTATTATTATCAGTTCATCACTTACATTCATCAGTTGACTGATTTCTTCAAAAGCCTATTTTCCACTGCCAAAGTTTTACAAAAGTTTTTAAACTTTCTAAAAGAAATTTATAAGGCTATTCACCCCCCTCTAGCCTTATCAGTTGCCTAAGCGGACCTACAAATACCTTAAAAAGTTGCTAAAAGAGGAAAGAAGCTCAGTGCAACACCAACCTACGGATCAGAAATGGCTGGGAACGGCGAAGAGAGCCTGAAATAGAGTTGATACGGAGCAGGGAAACTCACCAAAAATTGCCTGCTTCGCCAAAGACGATTATGGGTTTTACGCAAAGTGAAAATTCTTTCTTATATCCCTTCAAACCGATGCCATTTCAAGCTCGGATCCATAGACAAACCCGAATGCATTTGGGTAATCCGCATGTTTTTTACTGCATGTTGACCGAGCGACATTGTTTTGGCTCAAAAGTAACGGTTATATCTTGAAATTTGAAGAGACATGCATTTATGAGCTGCCCTGGATCTCCGTGCCTATAACGCGGCACGATTCCCTAGAAATAGTGTATTTTCCCGAGATAATTGCTACTACTGCTCTCCCGATCTCCTAAACTGAATGGGCCCGAGCATCACTAGGCTACACTTGATCCCGCTCTCCCGAGCTCCGGTCCAAACTCGGGGGCTTGCACCAGCACTCAGCCCATCACCATCTGCCCAAGCTCGAGTAGTTCCATCCTGAGCTCCTTAACCCGAGTCCGGGGATCGGTGTCCTCGGGTGAATGGTCAACTCAACATTTAATACTGCATTTATTATCAACCTGTTCCAGCGTCTTTTCTGGAAAGGTTGTCGATCCCTCATTGGTCCACGTTAACCTACGGCCTAGTTCAAGGTATGGCCGGGAAGATCCGCATAGGTCCCTAGGCGGAGACAAATCTTCTCCTTAAATGCTCTTCAACCGCTCTGATAGCACCCATACCTGGGTAGTTCCTAGCCAATCTCGAGCTGACACGTGGCAACCCAACTGACATCCAACCAACATTCTCTCGGTATAAATATAATGTGATTGTCTTCATTTAAGCTTTAAGTTGGCATTTACTCTCTTCAGCTACCTCTTCTTCGAAAAACTCTTGTGCATTTACTCCCTCACTTAATGCTCAAGAACTTCTCTCACAGTGGAAGATAACTAGAACGTTAAACATTCGCATACCTTAAATACTCACTCTCATACTGGAGGACTTTAGCCGGACCACGTTCGGCTCCCCTAACGGTGCTTTATTTGTGATCATAGACATTATCCGGCTGTCAAGTTCCAATAACACTTGCCTTTTTAGAGCCTGGGCATCCTCCCAGCGTGGTCACTTGACTGCATTTTGGCGTGATCAAATAGCAACACCAAACTTACCTCCGGTTAACCCCCCTTCTTGCGCGACTTCCTTGCCCCACCACCAACATCTCCGCTCACTTTCTCCAAATCAGCACACCAAAATAGGTTTGATGTTTAATTGAGATATACATGAGTTAGATTATTTTAGTTGGAGTTGGCAAGAGTTGGGTTTGGGTTTGGGTTTGGGTTTGATGGGGATGACGATGTCGGCGGGATGGAGTTTGGGGAGGGGGAGAAAACAAGGGGGCGTTCGGTGGTGTGAGGAGGAAGACGTGTGTTTGTTGAAAATGGAGATAAAGATTTTGATTTTATACCAAAATGGGTTTGATTTTCTATTGAGATATACATATGAGTTGGATTACTTTAGTTGAATTTTGGCGAGAGGTGAGTTTGGGTTTAATGGAGATGAAGATGTTGGTGGGATGAAGTACTTTGGGGAGGGAGAGAAAACAAAGGCGGCATTTGGTGGAGTTGTTCGACAGTGCCGAAGAGTCCAATTAAATTTTTTTTTTTTTTCAACCTAAAAAAGAAGAATGTATTTTTTTTATGTTAAAATTTATAATTATGTTTTTATAATATATGAAAGGCTATCCTTGGAGCTATTGGGGTGGGAATAACAACACTCGTATATTTATTTATTTTTTATTATTATTTAGTATAAACTATTACTTGACTACTTGAAACTTACAAAGTTAGCAAATGTCCATTCAAAGCATATATAGCAAATTTTAGGAATAGCCAAATAGGTATATGCAGAGATAGATATAAAGAAGATATATAGAGATTAATTGTGCCATCAGAGAGACTCTCAACGGCCCGCGATTGCAGGTTTTTCTCATCTCTCTCATCCTCGAATCGATCGACTTCAAAGTTTTTGTAAATCTAGGGTTGTTTTATCTAGTTCGCATTTCGAAATTCTAGGGTTTGGCTTCCCAGATCTTCGGATTCTAGGGTTCTAAATTCGCAGATCTGTGTTTCAACGATTATTAGGAGGCGATTATTCTATCCGTTCAGTTCACGAAGATGTTTTGGCGTATGACTGGTTTGTCCACTGCGTCTCCGGTAAGTTGATTCGCGGAATTGATGCTTTTAACTTTCTCTTTAGATCCAATATTTGTTTGTTTGTTATATTTGTTTTGTAATTTTCGGAATGATAAGTTGGAGGGAAATTGAATGAAGTTGAGTTTATACATTATGCATGTTCTCCCAGATGAAGAAACTGATGTAATATTAATGTCGATTTAGGCCTATGAAATGATGTATCTTGTTTTGGCCAATCCCATAATGAATTAGTCAAGGACATGAGATTGTTTAATCGTGCTTTGCTGTCTAAATCTTTTCACTTACCTCAGTGCTTGGTGAGAAGTGCCAAGTAACTGTAATCTGTGGAATGTTAGCTAATTACGCCTAATTGTGGTTGGGCACTTGGTGTTCTATGCATTTGTCATATATGATCCATTCCAAATACGCTAATTGAATGTCGATATCTTGTTCAAATGTAGATATTAGTTGAATCCTTACGCTTACCACATTAATCTTGTACAAGAAAAAGTTACGGGAAGCAAGAGCAACATATATTTACTGGGCAAGAAATAGGTAAACTTGTTACTGGAATAAATTCAACTAATATATTTATATTGCTGATAAGAAAACTGGATTTGATAGCCAAGAATGGATTCGGGCAATCCGAATACACCAAATCTAAACATGGAAGTCTATGTTTGGTACATAGTATGGAATCAAGACATACTAGTGTAGCGAATTGAGGCTTCATGATTTGATTTAACATTTTATTAGTATTAAAAGTAGTTGAATATTTGTAGGCAACTGCCATCTCCTCAGGCTTGCTTGTGGCAGATTATATCTGGACTTTTTTGTTTTTAATATATTTCTTATTCTAAAATTAGGAGCATGTGGTTTAGTGAATTGTTTTTGACACTTTTGAAATCAACCCTACTATTACTATGTTATTAATAACAAAAGAAGAATTAGATTGAACGGGGAAAAACAATACAATGATTCACTAGAATTCCATCAAAAAAAAGAAACAAGGGAATAAAATTGGAATTTCATTAAAACATAAAACTGCAACGCAATGTTTTAATAAATTTTTGGTTTATTAAAAAAAAAGAAGATGAGATTAAAAAAGTGAAAAGTTACAAACAGATGGAGAAGTCCATCAAACAAGAAAGAAAACACTTGGGAAGCAAAAACCAGAAAGATTAAGAAAGCACATTAATAAGAGAGCAGGGCGCTTCAGCGCTCCAATCTCCCTTAAGCTTTGAAATATACAAACCTCTTAAACCACCCCTATCAGAAGCCCAAAGCGAAGCGATAAAGACAATTGTCCCCCACAGCAGTGGCAAAGACAATCACTAATGCAGCCACTGATCCCTAAAAATTATGGAATTCCTTGTTGTCCATATGCAAACACGCCGCACTGCCACAGAATAACAACATCATTATTCTTACCAAAACCTCTTAAATGTGTCCGAGGAAACAAAGATATAGTCTGGCCCATAGTTATGAAAGGTGCTCACCTTGGCCTCCCCAGGCGAGGCGAGAGGCGAGGCCTTGCCGCCTCAAACTTGGTCAGGCGAGGCGTTTTTAGAGAAGCGGAGTCGAGGCGGTCGCTTCTGTCGAGGCAAAGCAAGGCGAGAGGCGATCTGAAACCACGCCTTTGTGACAGCCGGAATTCAGACTTTTTTTCTTTTTAGATCTCAACCAATTTTCTTAGATCTAGACAAATCAACATAATATTTGCACAATCCAAGGCCAGATCTGTTTGTCATCTACTGGTGGAGGCAAACACAACCATACCTTTTCTACTGTCGGATCTCGCCGGAAAAGGTGACGGCGCCGGTGCTGGAAAATCTCGCCGGAGACCACAGACTTGGTCGCCGGTGATGCGTATTTTCCACCGAATTTGACGCTTATGAAAATATGGATGAAGGTTGTATGTAAACTAATAAAATTGCAGCGGAAATTAATGAAATAGGATAGATGTCGGGTTCACCGGTTAGGCTTCACTCATCTAACGTAAAGATCCCGTTTGGGTTCACCGGTTAGGCTTCACTCACCTAACGTAAAGATCCCTTTGAATATTACTTTCCTAAACCTAAGGAATGCAATAAACAATTTTGAACAAAATTTTGTTCTTTTCTATTACTTTTCTCAAGCCAAAAATCTGATTTTACAATTCTAAATCTAACCCTTTATATAGGTGTTACAACAATACTCCAAATCTTAAAAGGAAAAGTAAAACAAATACCAATCCTAAACTTAAAAGAAGTCTAATTACTTATCTAATAAGAACTAGGAAAAACAATCCTAATTAATCTAGGCAAATATTACATAATCACAGCAGGAACTAATAAGCCAAAAAGTTGGGCGATCGCTTCTTGACCAGAAAGTGTTTTCTTCCTTCTTTGCCATGCACGTGACATCCAAATGCCTCCCAAGCTTATATATCTTCCCAATTAGTATTATCAAAGCTTCAAGCGGCAATGTAAACCCATTTTAAACAACATGCATTGTGTCTATGGTTTTGTTCATGGCTTCCCTTGACGCCGCATCAGCCGGCACCTGCAGAGGCTTTGTTTAATGTTAGTTGGCTGGTTTGGAGAGGATTTGGAAGTTTATTGTCCATACATTTGAATATCCACCTTTTATTTTTTGATTTTGAAGAAAAAAAAGTTGTTTTTGGTTGAAATATGGAACTTAAAGGTTGAGAATTTTGTTATTATTTTCTTCTGTGGACTAATAAGTAATAAGAATTACTTTTATTTATAACTAGTTTATGAAAAAAATTACAACATAATATTTTAAAATTATTTTTTCTTAATTGTCGCTTTGTACGCCTTTCGGTCGCTCGCCTCGCCTCTCGCCCCAAAAATGTACCTCTCCCCCGCCTCTCGCCTTCCGCCTTTAATAACTATGGTATGGCCTTAACCCAATCCTTAGCAACAAACAAAGATATAGAATCTTGGCCTACCCAATCCCCATCAACCCTGAACAACCTATTCACTTGTGACATCAAGATCACGTCAATATCATATTCAACTTTATAAGTCCCTGTCCAAACTACTTGCATTTGGCCACTTGAATTTGCTAATGTAATCAATCTCTGTGGTTCTTACTAAATTACTTTATTGTGAAAGTTCTATTGAAAATCTGAAAATCATCGAGAAGCTTTCAATATATTTTTGATACCCTACAAGCCATTTCACCTTGACTTAGCTACACGGATCAAGTACGGGTGTGTATCCGCCAAAATTATAAGATTTTGCATTAATTTAGTTAAAACAGCCACAGCCACGCGGCCCGGCCCGCATCCATGCTGTGTCGACACCGGTACCTTGGCAAAGGATCCGGTTAACATATATAGTAGGAATATGGAAAGCCCTTGTAGAAATGTTTTAAGTTTAAAATGGATAAATCTATTACATAATTTTTTGTATTTTAGGTGGAATGGGGATTAAATATGATGACATACACAGAGGTTTAGCTAGATATATTCTGTATATAAGAAAAACTGTATTAGAATATATTTGAAAGCCAAGGGAGTGTTACCCTTGTACACTGGGGTATACAATAAAAGATAACCACAACGAAAGACAACTCTCCTCTGGAGCAAAAATGGATACATGTACCTTAGTATTCTAACTAAAATTCACAAAAGTAGTAGTCTCCGTGGGAAGGACGCATTCGTCCAAAACAATGGCAATCATTATTTGGTCTTTTAGCTTTTGCATTGGGAACTCTACTCCTTCAAAGTTCCTCCTATTCCTCTCCATCGGCAAGCTCCCATAAAAAAGAGGTGCGCCACCTTTAGATAATGTCTTTAGATATATGAATTTCTGACCAAACCGGAAAGAAGCTTCAACTATTTTTGGTATCAACAATGCAATCCCAAACAATGTCAATATGGAGAAGCTTCTTGAGTGTGAAGCTTAGAGTGAGCTAACCAACCAAAGAGTCTTGTAGCCCTTTTTGCACTTTGAACAACAGTTTACCAGAGTTTTCCTTCGCCCCTGCTGGTTATCACAGGCGAGGATAGCTTCCCAAGGTGCTGTTGTATGCGTAATACTTCCATTATCCGAATTGTCCATGGATTTCTGCCAACTAGGGGTATATAAAATCCGGCTTATTCCTTGCCAACAATATTGAGAAAGAAAAAGCAAGCACTAGGATGGACACATACACTGAACCTTGGTCACGCAAGGAAATGGAACTTATGAACGACTATTCTTCTTCTTCCATGCCATAAAGTACAACAGGTCAAATCCAAATATGTTGAAAAAGAAAAAGCAAGCACTATGAAGGAGGACATGGACACCCAACCTTGGTTATGCGAGGAAATGGAATCATGAACAACTTGTCCTCTTCTTCTTCTTCTTGTTCAAGCTTGACCAACGAAATGTGGATGTGTATCAAAAATATGGAAATGGATCCCATGGACAACTAATCTTGGTCACATGAGGGAATGGATCTCATGAACAAATACTCTTCTTAGTTGCCTTCTTCTTCATGCACAGAATGCAAACGACGTCACTAATATATGTCATGCTGATGTAAGATTTAATACTATAGATGCATATCAAGGAATAAAGAAACTAAAGAGTGAAAAACATTAGTCCCTGCAGGATTTTTAATTATCGAGCTATCATGTATCATCTCAACTAAGGTTTTAGCATTATGTCTGTTGTATGGGGTATTCCATGTTATCTGATTGCCATGTGATCAACACATAATCTCCACGAACTAAGACCTAGCTTATGTACACAAGCATGCTAGGTCCATGGAGGTGGCCAAAAGGGGGCCAAAATCAAGTAGGTCAGCTAAGGGCGATAACAATTCTCAAGCTGCACTGGAACTGTGCATGGCCTCCATGAGCAAAGTGCGACCGCAGTTGTGAGTACCTCACGTGGGACACGTGTGACCTGATTTACTTGGGGGAGAGAGAGAGAGCTTACCAGAGGGTGAGAAAGGGAGAGAGCGTGCAGTTACTTAGGAGAGATGATTTTTGTCCTTAACCCTGGGACACTTGTCCTAAGATCTTAAGGATCATTTGATGATGACCCATATTATGGAATATGCACTATCGATAGAGACCCCAGCCTCATCCACAAGACAAGAGTTCTTCCCCCAAAGAGAGGAGTTAATTGATAATCAAGATTTTTTTTAACTAAAACCTCTCTTTAAGGGCTTCTCCCTATTTGAATCTTCCTAGAACCTTGGGATATTGATAAGACCTTGAGAGCAACTTGAAAGCTCTCTCTCTCTCTCTCTCTCTCTCACTCTCTTAATTGGTCTCAATTTCCATCCCTTGCTTATACTCTTGGGGCTTATTGGACTGTGATGCGTTACGCCAAGTATGCCTAACCTAGCACACTATATCGTGGTAGGGATACGCACATTCTGCAATGCAGATTCATCTGTTTGGCATCCTTCTTGAGACATTCCATAATTTCCAGGTAATGAATTGTGAATATGAACAAAGTCAATACATATAAATGGCTGAAATGAATTAAATATTATAAATAAGTATCACAAACGAAAGAGAAGAAGAGTGTAAGATGTCCGTCTAATTATCTGCTTGATTTTTAATTTTTGTGTTATCTAGTACTGTCTAGACATAAATTTAGCATCTGTTTTGGCGTTTTTCTTTAGACAGATTGAATAGTTTCGTGGAATGAATTTTGTTTGTGTATATCAGTGCATTATTTTATCTTGTTTGGCTTTTGATATATATCTATATATATATATATATATATATATATATATATATATATACGAAAGAGAAGAAGAGTGTAAGATGTCCGTCTAATTATCTGCTTGATTTTTAATTTTTGTTTTATCTAGTACTGTCTAGACATAAATTTAGCACTATGCTGACTCATCTGTTTGGCGTTTTTCTTTAGACAGATCGAATAGTTTTGTGGAATGAATTTTGTTTGTGTGTATATCAGTGCTATTATTTTATCTTGTTTGGCTTTTGATATATATATATATATATATATGATATATATATATATATATATGATATATATATATGATATAATATATATATATATCTATATACTATTTATTAAGCAAAAATCTCAATTCGTCCTGATGGTTTTAGTACCTAGCAAAATCTTCTAAGACATTGCCAAGTAGCATGAGCAATAAACAGAGATAAATTCTAAAAGTGGGACAACCTTTGTGAGAGAAAAAAAAGATAAGAGAGAAGATGAAAACCTTGGAAGAGTGGAGAAAAAATAGGATGGATTACCCAAATATTAGGACTAGAAAACGGGTAAATGAATAAAAACATGTAATTTTTTTTTACTTGAAAGTAAACTATGGTTTCAATAACTTTTATTAAAGTTAAAATTCAAATAAGGAGAATTTACAAAGTATGTGTAATTTTGGCCTACCAATATTATTACTTTATTGAAGATAGTAAATATAATAGATATTATGATTTTATACATGCATTGCATGTGCAGAATGACTTGTGTATATACATATATATATATATATATTACGTATATTTGTTATGTTTTTATAAAAAACGCTGTCTGATCCGCTGCAGTTACCTGCATCATCATCCTTTTTCAAAGTTGTAAGCAACAATTTCCATTATCATAATATGTTTAAGCTGCAAGCATTCTTTCCTTGTATTACGAAGATTCTCGGTGTATAGATGTCATTCCTTGAACTGAATAATCATTTCGAAAGTTATTTAATGTATACATTTTCTTTGTCTTTTATGATCACAGGTGGAGACAATTTTGGACAAAGAAAACTTCACATTGGAGGAGCTTTTAGATGAGGATGAAATAATTCAAGAGTGCAAAGCTCTTAATAGTCGGCTTATCAATTTGTAAGGCCCATAATCTAAGCAGCGTTTAGTTCAGGACAGTTGCTTCTGCTTTTCAAAGCTCAGTCAATGATGTGCGACCAATTTTGAAAAGCTTCATATTCTCTAATGAGAAGACTACTTTCAAGTTGCTGCTTATTGTATGAACTTGGTTTACTTATCCATGCTTTTAGGAGAAAAAAACTTATCGCTACGAACCTGTTCTTTCTGATTAAAGAGAATGTTTGTTGAAACAGAAGACCGGGATCTGTACGTTATAGGTTGTTCAGTGTCCTATACGATGGTTTCAAGGCAGTGATAAGGGAGACTCCATGCTATTGTTTGATAAGGGAACCTTTTCTGAGTGTAGACTCTAGCTTGGTCTGCGACCTGTTTTCCGTTTCTGCTTTCTTTTTCAAAAATGAAACTTCTTTGCGATGTTGTGGACCATGGATATACAAGATGGGAATAAGATATTGGGTGAATGACCCATTGGTGCGTTGCATAGACTATTTTCATTACTTATCTATATGGAGAACAGTGGTGCTTGGCATTTGTAATTTATTATGTTTCCTACATTCTGGAGTCCTGATGGTGATTTTTCATGTGGCAAATATTTTGCTATCAGCTGATGTCGGATTCCTTCATTAAGCAAAGGCGATTGGATTGTGGAATGGTTTGGAGTATATATTATTTCAAACTTATCTGACCCACTTGATTAACTACCTGATGGTCCCAAAGAAACATTAGATAGTTGGACCATTTGTTGTTCAAACGTAAAAAGTTGAAAGACATCCTTCATGTTTTTTTTTTGATCTTTCCAACAGGGGAGGTGGTAGGGATTAGTACTATTCCCTAATACGTGCATCCATTTATTAGTATATTACTATTTACTTGATATCTTGTTGCAATATGCCTTTAAGATTATACATTTGGTACTCCATTCTTTTACATCGACTTTAAGCACCGGTATCGTTTTTCTCTGCATTACACCTCTTGTTCAATGAGCGACCAAGCAATCCCCCTCCCCCCACCTAATAAGCCAAATATAGGTTTCCAGCCGTCTATATCAAAGCAACTATGCAAGGTGTTTTTATGTGGAATACAATCTCATAGTCTTCATGGCTATTGTTGCAGTTTGAGAGAAAGAGCTCAAGTGGAACAACTTATTCGATACATAGTTGAGGAAGCTCCCGAAGATGCTGAGAAAGGGCGAACTTTCAAGTAGGTGTCTGGATGGACATGTAAACTTTGTTTTCCGAATACTCGTGCTTCCGCGGAGTTAATGTGTCATGATTTTGTCTTTTGACTAGACACTTCATGTGTCCAATAACAATTTTTATTTTATCATGTTATAGGTTCCCTTTTATTGCTTGTGAAATTTTCACATGTGAAGTTGATATTATACTCAAAGCTTTGGTTGAGGATGAGGAGGTGAGGAATCATAAGAGATTGAAATCCACATCTATTTTCTTGGTTTATCTGGAATTCGATTGCCTTATAAAGTGTTTTTTCATTTCTGGTTGCAGTTGATGAACTTGCTGTTCTCTTTCTTGGAACCAGAGCACTCTCATAGTACCCTATTGGCCGGTTACTTCAGTAAGGTATCTTCTATTTTGCTTAGATGGTTGTTTGATTTAACATTTGCAGAACATCACTTTCTCACTTAGGAAGAGGATTATTCTTCGCAGTTCTGTTAAGGTCTTACATTTTCCATTTGTACTCTCTTTGTAATAAAAGTTTTGCTTCCGTCGATAATTGATGCCATGTTTTGATGTTCTAGGTTGTTGTATGCCTATTGTTGCGGAAGACAGTTCCTTTTATGAATTACATTCAAGTAAGTTTTACTTTATTTTGATCCTCTTGAGCTTTATGTCTTGAGCATGTGGATTAATGTGGTGTGCTGGATCTGGTATATGTCTATGCACATAATGGCCTGCAACCAACTGGTCTTTACCCTCCCCCTCACCAGCCCAAAGAAAAACCTTGTAATCAGTTCTACCCTCTCGGCCACACTAAGTTACTAACTGGGAGAAAGGAAATTGATTGGTGCATTAGAGAGAAGCCTTGATAAGGATCAATCTACCACCTAAGCAGAAATACAACCGCTTCTACTAGGGTTGCCACCAAGGGGGAGACCTAGGTAAACGAAAGGCCACTCCTTAATACTTGCACCCCACTAGGGAAGCCTAATCACTCAGCACCGTTGGTACTGATCTCCGCTGACCCACACTTGGCAAGGTTGACTGAAAGCTTTTAAAAGATTCTTAAAACCGCTTAAACCTTCCAAAAGGAGAAGATTCGCATCATCAACATATTGGAGGCTTGGCAAGGTTGACTGAAAGCTTTCAAAATATTCTTAAAACTGCTTAAACCTTCCAAAAGGAAAAGATTCGCATCATCAACATATTGGAGGCTTTTTTTTTGGTTTCTCAAAGGTGTCCCTAGGCCTAAAGCCCAAGACTAATCCTTCGAGCCGGGTCGGACCACTAGGGCAGTGAAGCTCTCCCAACATGATTTTAATACAGCTGTGTTCCCATAAGTCTCGAACACAAGACCTATGGTTAAGCAGCTAATGTACGCGCTTGTTGGTATCAACAAATTGGAGGTGTGAGATACTAATCTCATCTCCCCCTACTCTATGTCCATCCAGTGGAAAGTTCTCCTTGCGTCTCGGAAACATGCTACTATGCACCTCCACCATAAAAGTGAAAATAAAGGGGAGGGGAGAACAATCGCTTTGTCGAAGAGCCTTGGAGGTCTTAAAGCTGTTTCAGGCTTCCCGTTAAATAATTGGGACAAGAAGGAGAGAGACAGCCAAAATCCATCCTCTCCTACTATGCTCAATGCCTTCCTAATCATCATCATGTCTCAGAACCACCAATCAACCTAATCATTGACCTTCTCAAAGTCAAATTGGAGGACCAACCCTTTCCTAGAGTGCACATTGGTTTCCTGTTTAATGAAGACCCAAAGTTATACTCTGTTGAACTATTTCTCTTGTTAGTTACCCATGCGTTTTTTTTTTTTGATAGTTACCCCATGTGTTATACCATTAAGCATAGAACTTTTAGAAGATTAAAGTTAGAAAAAGTGTTTTGATTCTATGGACCGTACTCATGATAAGAGCCACATTTCTCTAAGAAAAACTCTTTCCTATTGGTTGATAAACCATTTGAATCTATCATTATTCACTTCAACTTCTGATACTGCATACCGAAGTAATTGAGCATTATTGTGCAAAATAAGCGTGTATTGTTAGATATATATATATATATATATATATATAGGGGAGTATTCAATGGTTACTTAAAAAATATAACCATCAATGGTTACTATCATATCAACCATTGGATTGAAAATCAATGGCTAAAATAGTAACCATTGATGGTTATATTTTTGAAGGAACCATTGAATACTCCCCCATATATATATATATATATATATATGTATATAAAATCATTTTTCATGTGGAGCTTATACTTCCAATTTGTTAATTAAACCACATGATTATTAATTTGAAGTACTGGAATCATTTAGCATCCATTCGTGTATGAAGTTGGGTTCTCAAAAGCTTTATTGATCATAAGCCAGTAACATTCAGAGCATAAAACTGAAGGCTGTATAGGGTCGGAAGGAATGACATTTGGAGGTGGCATACTGTAGATTGCTTATCATTTAAGCTCTTTGGATTTTTAACGAGGAATAAAAAAGAAAAGAAGTGGTCACCTAGTGCATAGTGTTTAACCATACTGATTTGATCTGATGCCAGAACCAGTAGTTTATTTAGAAGTCCTTAGTATTTGTTTTGATTAGTTTTTTTGCCTGTTCCTAGGGATAACTGCAATGAGCACCACTTTTTCTGCTTTCTTACTGCATGCAATTGTCATCTAGCTATTTCTCACTTTTCTCATACTATAATTAATTCGTCCAATATCCTCTTTGATCACGTACCAATCTGATTTCTCAAATTATTTGGTACCCAGGCTCATCAGGAAATCATCAAGAAGTTGGTTGAACTTATTGGGATTACATCCATTATGGAGGTGTGTTCTCTATAATTTGTATTCATTATCCTGGTGTAGAGCCCTGCTAATGTGTCTTGTTGAACAGGTTTTGATCCGCTTGATTGGTGCTGATGAACATCTTTACTCCAACTACGTAGACTCAATGCGGTGGCTAGAAGATACGGATGTGTTAGAGATGGTTGTAGATAAGTTTAGCTCATCGGTAAGTTGTGTCATAATCTGATAAGACGGATCCACTAAACATTAGGAATTTCTTATCTGTGTTTTGATTGGTTTTGAATGACTTTTTCCGCTTTGTTTGATGGTCTGAAGGATGTGTTAGAGATGATTGTAGATATGTCCATGGTTTTGATTATTGTTTTTTTCTGTTTTTGGATAAAAATGGGGCTTGGTGGTTTCCCTTATTTGCGTAGCAGTGGAGCTTTATATAGAAAATGGCCATGCTTTGATTGTGTTTTGTTACCTTTCTTTTTGGTCTACAAGTAGTATACGTGCACCGTTTTTTATTTGAATATATATGGGGAAAGCTAATCTCCCCACCAATTGGTGAGGTTAGGCATCTCCACCTTTTTTAGAAAGAATTGCCCTCAAGCGTAACATTCTGCAGCACTTAAAGTAAGGGTTGTTATGGTCATTTCCTTTTTTTTTTATTATATCCATGATTCCCCACATTAATTGTTGCGAAATCACAGTTGACCAAACTCACCAAAAAAATGTCCTTGGAGATAACTGGAAACCACCATTCTGAACTTATAAGTATTATTTTATCCAATCAATTGGTTCTTTATATCAAACAAGGAGCTTTTCATTCATATTCCATTAGCACCTTGCAATTTTTTGAGAGTCAACATAATTGAATCCCTCCCCCTTGGATTTGCAACGTAGATGGATCTGGCACGTCACCATGGCGCTCCTGAAATAGAGGAATGCCTGTGAGAGTCAACTCTTACTCTGGTGATAGAAGTATCTAGACTTTGTTCTTGTTTGTTCACATATTTATTTGGTGGATAGAGTCGATTCCCAGTTGGGATTGTGGTGGCTAAGGCGAAAATGGCGTGGCAGAGGCCGTTTCAGTTTCCTAGCTTATTTCTTTTATAGAGAGGAGAAAAAGATTGAACAACAAATTGGGATTGGGGTAGTGATGGTGGTGGAGGCTAGTTGAGGGAGAATATTTCCTGGCCAATCTCTGACAGGTATAAAGTACAGCTCCCCGGATAGATTTCCATATTCATTGGAGTAAGGGAGGTTTGTAAATGGGGAGGGAGGAGAGAGAGGAAGTAAAAGAAATAAAGTGCTCTATTTTCTCAATAGTGAACATACTGAATTTTCTCCGTTGATGATTGTACAAGCCCACAGAACCTTACCGATTCTAGCTTATTTCTAGAAATATACCACGATTTGATTCCCATACTCGCTCTGCCTGAAAAAGGAGACCAAACCCTTAAAGCTAGAGCTTCCTCATCGCATGATGAAGGTTTTGCTTTATATCTACAACCTTTTTTTATTTGTTTAGCTAAAATTAAATGTTCAACTTAATTATTACAGGATTCGCCTGAAGTGCATGCCAATGCAGCAGAGACGCTTTGTGCTATTACTCGATATGCTCCCCCTGGACTTGCTGCTAAAATATCCAGCCCAAGGCTAGAATTTCTTTATCATTTCCTTTGGCAGTGCAAGTAATTAGTACTTATTTCAGACATTTGCTAACACATCCGTGCTTTCACAGTTTTATAGGAAGATTGTTTCGTCATGCGTTGGAGGATTCACGACCAAGATCTGTTCTGGTTCACTCATTATCTGTTTGCATTTCTTTGTTGGATCCTAAGAGGCTAGCATCAGGAACATATTATATGTACAATCGCCAACCGACTCATGGATCTGTAGTAACTCCCAACCCTGAGACAGTGGAAGGCATGCTGGAGAACCTAGGTAACATCACCTTGTCCATGGTACTACTATTAAGGTTTTCTGTACTGTTAAATGTTCTAAAACCTCTGTTTGACATAGTTTTCTCTAATATTTTATTAATATTTCCCCTCGATGCAAGTTTTTGTTCATAATTATGGTATCAAATGTACATCCTGGTCATGATCTTTAACCTACATTCCTTCGAGGTGGATTAGACAAGATGGAGATGATTGGTGGGAGCTCTGATCCTTTCTGTATTTGGTGCTATATCTGGCTTCAGTGAAAAAGGATTTTTGAGGGGGATGGTAGTTCGGTAGTAAGCAGGTGGTTATGTGAATTGTGTTTCAAGGTTTTAGATACATTTCTCTGGATGAGTTATTGGATTTTTTGGTGCGGGTTGGGTTGTTGTGGTCTGTATGTTCCTTTGGGGGAGTTGTCCCCTTTCCTTTTCATTCTGTTTTCATGCATCTTTCTGGGGCTCATGTAAGGTTGCTTGAATACTTTTCGCTTCTGTTTTCTTAACTCTGTAGACGTAGCATTCATGGGTTTGCACTTGCATTGTGCACTCTTTAGTGTTTATGTGGTTAAAAATTTTCTTTCATGATATAATAAGAACTGTCATCTGATTGGATGAAGAAGCAATTTGTATTTGCGGGAGTCGAGCAATGGAAAGTATCTGTAGCAACATATTTGTTGTAGATCCATTGAATGCGACTGTTGAGCAAAGAATCCTAAAAGTCGGTGGTGGTTTTTTTTGCAAGCAGTACGAAGCTTGTGTGTAGTTCTGTCGAGTGGTCCATGTACCGATGTTAGGTAAGCTGCAGAGGTTCATTGTTTTGTGGGATAATCAATGGTTTGGGGGGGGGGGCTGTGGTTGGGGATTGCAGAAGTCTGACTTAAGTGGGTTTTTGGGGCTTTTGCTGTGAGATATGATGTGGAGAGCGTGGTTTTCTGGTGGTAGTTGGCAGCTCTTTTGATACTTTAATTTCTTTTGGTCAATTACAGCTAGGTTAGTAATAAAAGCCCGAAAGTACAAATAGGCAGCCATTTTTATCAAGGAAAACAGAAAATAGAGACTCAGCCCCTGATGCAGGTTGACGCCTCTCATTCGGAACAATACAACTCATCAAACAACTGCAACATTTGTGTGCTGAATCTATTCAAATGTCCATGTACATCCTGGAAGCACCTCTGTGCTCTCAATACAGGAGACTTAGGTTATGTCTGGCGCGGCAGGCAGATGGGCTTCTGGGTCTGAAAAGTCCATTTAACTTGTTTGGTCTACACTAAAATGTTGGTTCTTAGCAAATGTGCATCCACTCAATGCATTTTCTGGTAAGAGGCACGGGGTGGCTTCTCGTGTTCACTTATTGGCAAGTCAGGGCAGTCATACCGCTGTTTCTTCCAACTCTAAATTGCAGAGTTGGCTAATTTGATTCAGTCTCCTAATCCAGAGTTGTGCCGTCTTTCTTGTCCAGAGTTGTGCCGTCTTTCTTGGTTCATTTGATTCGGTCTCCTAATCCAGAGTTGTTCCGTCTTTCTTCTTTCATTAAAAAGCGTGGTTCCCTTTAAAATCTTGGCATTTACATGGTCCTTAGTTCTTCCAAAACTTAATATGTATGATATGCTTCAATTGTGCAGACCTTAGTAGAGGATTTCCAGGTGTGATGTGCAAGTCCTTCGCTAAATCTCACGAGCATTTATTTCTTCATTGTGAGATGCCTGTTATCTGTGGCACAGGCTTTTTTGGGTGGCAGCTGAGGTTTGGGTTTGCCCTTGGCTGGGTCTATCTCGTCATTCCTTCGGGTTAAATTTTGAGGTTTTAGGAATAAGGGAGATTAAAGTTTGTTACGCTATGTGGGGTCTTCGTGGTTTTATGGTGCATGTGGAGGGAGAGAAACACCTTGGACTTTATGAGTCAGCGCTTGTCGAGGATCCTCTAATGGGATAGGGTGGTCCATTTGGTTTCTCTATAGGGTTAGTGTTAGGCACCTTTCATGTGGTTCTCCTCTCGGTTATTCAGAGAGATTGATTAGAAGGCTTTGCTTTTCTAGTCTATGTACCTAGAGGATTAGTTTTTTTTTTTTCTTTTTGTTTGTCTTTCTTGATGAACTTCTCATCCATCTTCCTGTAATCTGGTTATTTTCTAATATATACATGTTTTTCTCATCCAAAAAAAATCAAAATAAAAAATTGCCCTTTTGTGAGTGAGTCTGCCTGCCTTTGTACTTTGGCTTAACTGCAATCACCCAGCTTGCCCTTCCTTGTGGTGGCCCTACAAGTGACTAAACCACATCGTGTGCTGGTGCACCCTACCTACGTCACTAGCAGCATGTAGCAGACATGGGTGAAACATCCTGCTTTGTGCACTCACTTTCCAGAATCATGACATTGAGTGAATAGCATGTCGGCTATGATTCCACTTATTTAGGAGGTGGGTTCTAATTTATAAAACCTGCCTTAGGTTGAATGCAGTTAATTGCTTTGCCTTGGTTGCCCTGGTCCTTGACATAAATGTTGATTTTCTTTTTCCCTTTATTTTATTTATTCATTTTTTGATTTGAGAGGGATCAGACCACATAGTAAGAACTATATCCTATATTGAAATTCATTTGAACCTTTGTAAGCCATTGCACTAAATTCTTGGTCAACCTGCGCATTTCATTTACCAATTCACTTGGGTGCTTAAAGGCTTGCCAAGGCCCAAGTCTCATCACGGTTAACTGTGAGTGCTTTGCTTCTCCTAGGCCCAGCCTTTCCCTAGGGTGCGCACCTAGGCTCCAGGTTCAAGGCATCGCTTAGGTGTGCCTTATTTAGGACTTGTTTTCATAATTAATTACTTTTCGCTTAACAAGTAATAAGTAAAATTATACTTATTCCACATACCATTTCGAGGTTGTATTAGAGTTGGTATAAGGAATGGAAAACACTTGTGGTAGTCCCCATAGTTATGAAAAGTGATCGTGTGGCTTGCCTCAGGCGAGAGGCGAATCCTACTCCTGGCGAGGGGTCGGCACCTCATCGGAGGTTAGGTGGGGCTGATGTTGACAGGCAGTACAGAGGTGGTCGCCTCACTCGCCTAGGCTAGAGGCGTCAGGTGCGAGAAAGGGTCGCCTTCGTGACAGTCGACCAAAGTGACTTCTCAAAACCAATTTTAAGGAATAACGTAGCATAAGAACAAAACTCAAAGGAAAAAAGGAAACCCTAAATATAAATTAGCTGAGCTGACTTCAGTTCACTCACTTAGGAAAACACAAACCCTCAACGGCTCGACTTGGTATTGCGATTGCGACTTGGAGTTGGATAACTTGGTTTCTCCACTACTTGCAATGGCAAACCGACCAGTGACGAGCTGCGACGTCGACTCTGGATGCTGGAAGGATGACGGTAACTATCTCTCGACTCTCTCAACAGTCTCGGCCTCTGTATCTCGATCTCTCCTCTTTTCTTTTTCGTTTTTTTATTGCTCTTTTTTGGCTGAAAACAATCGGAAAAAAAGTTAATATTTTTTTTCTTCGTTTCAACTTTTTTGGACATTTTATCTTTCTTTTTTTCAATTTGGGATTTGGGAGTTTTTTTCTGTTTACTCTTTTTTTTTCTATCTACTTTTTTTATTCACTTGCTTGCATCACTATTTATTTTCTTGTTTGAAGTTTTAATTAACTCTTAAGTTCATCTTTTGCTATGGAATTGTGGGTTTCGATCTTGAATTTGTGTTTTTGACTTGTTGCTATTACATGTGAACTTAATTTCATATATTATTCTCATTTATAACATGCTTTGGAATTTGTTACAATAAAATAAGTATATATATATATATATATATATAGGGATAATGACACTACAAGTCCTTTGACTATGGCTGATTTCACCATTAGTCCCTTAATAAATTTTTTTCATATTTTTGTCCCTTGACTATGAAAATTAGACACAGTTGGTCCTTTTGGTGAATGCCGTTAGTATTTTTCCGTTAAGTCCGTCATGTACCCATCACGTGCCTTTGGTTAAGGGCATTTTTGGAATTTTATGTGTAAAGATATTTGGTCAGTCTTCTCTTTCCTTCCTTCCTTGCCTCTATTGATTTAGAGAGAGAAACCTCCCTCCACCATTCATTCTTCCCCCATACTTGCATCTATTACAATTACAATACATAAAATCATCCTCCCTCCCTCCCTCCCTCCCTCCTTCCTTCCCTTGCCAAAACAACATCGTCTTCTTCCTCTTTTAAGCTCCGTAGCCCTAGCCTCAATTCCTTGCGCCTCCGCGTATATTCGACGTCTTTGATAAAAATCACGACAGCATGATCACCGTCGACGAGCTCAGCAGAGCCCTTGCCACCCTCGGCCTCGATATCGATCTCTCCGAGTTAGATTCCATGGTCATTCTTTAGTTTTTCCGGCAACCGGCTAGGCTCCAGTCCCGGCTGGCTCCGATTTCTTGCCTTTTTCAAACCCAGATCAAAAGCCCCAACTTTTCAACCCGCAGTTTGTTTTAAACCCAACCCAGATTCAAATCATGGGTACCTACCCCATGTTTGCTCCATGATAAGTGAAATTTCATAGTGGGGCTGAGATGTTGGGGAGATTTCTCAGAGGGTGGTGGTGGTGATGACGATGAGGTAGAATCAGAAGGCGGGGTCGGCGACGAAGCAGTCACAGGGGGCGGGGGTGAAGCCATTAGTGATGACGATTTGGCTTCAATGTTTGCTAGCTAGTGCTATGTCTATTTGAATTAATTGGTCATTTTGAAATGATATTCTTGTTGGGTTTGATTTGAAAATTTTGAATTTTATTCTTTTTTTGGTTATCGAATGAATAATCATGGGTATTTCATATAAGAAGAAAGGACAGCTGCATCTGAGTTAATTTGGAAATGTTGTTGGTGTTATGTTGTAGTATGTGAATTGATCATTTTATATGATAATTTTGTTGGGTTTTTATTTGAATTTTTTTCTTTTTTGTTTGGATTTTGGTTATAGGGGTAGTGAATTGTTGTGACGAGCAGTTGCGGGAGAGGTTTGAATTGAGTTTCCGGCGGGTGTTTATTGAAGCCAAATCAACGGCCGGAAAGTTCATTCACTAATGGCTTCACCCTCGCCCCCTGTGACTGCTTCGTCGCCGACCCTGCCTTCTGATTCTACCTCAGTGACTGGGTAGGAAGGGGAAGGAGAGAGAGAGAGAAAAAAAAATTGTTTTAAGTATTAAAAAATATCTTTGCACGTGAAATTCCTTAAATGCCCTTAACCAAAGTCACGTGTTAGGCACATGATAAACTTAACGGAAAAATTCTAACGACATCCAACAAAAGGACCAACCGTGTCTAATTTTCATAGTCAAGGGACAAAAATATGAAAAAATTTTGTTAAGGGACTAATGATGGAATCAGCCATAGTCGAGGGACTAGTAGTGTCATTATCCCTATATATATATATATATATATATGTCTATTTATCCTAATTTATTGCGCTGCTTGCCTATAATATAACATGCTTTGGAATTTGTTACAATAAAATAAGTAAATATATATATATATATAATATTTTTCCTAATTTATTGCGCTGCTTGCCTTTTGATTGCCCGCGTGTCGCCTCGCCTTTCGCCATTAAAAGGTACCTCTTGCCTTTCGTCTTAAATAACCATGGTAGCCCCTTTGAAGAGTGTTTGCTTATGAAGGATAGATGGAAATTTTGATGCAGTTGATGAACTTGTGTCCTTTGATTATCACTGGCATGAGGTAATGTTGTTAAAACATGAGATTTGGCTACATATTAGAACAAGCTTGACATATTATTGATTCCTTTAGTTTCTTTCATTGGGAAGGCGAGAGTTCCTTTAAAGATTAGGCCTTTGTGTGGTCTCATGTGCTTAATTAAGGTTAAATCTAACAATCTCCTGACAGAGCAAAGACCCTCAAAGAAATCTTCTTTGGACTGTGCAAACAAAGTTCATCATGATCATCTTTCTGCACTGCATTAGTGTTCAGTTTCTTTGAAACAATTGTTCAACGATTTTTTGGAGAGTTGGGTTAGCCCTTCTGCTTTGAGTTCCCTTCTTTTGACACACTCTTAATATTTTGGTGGAGGGAAGGATGCTCTGATGTTGTGGCAGTGTGGTGTTTTGCTATACTCTGGTGCACTTGGACTTGACAGAATTCCCATATTTTCCAGTATCAGTTGTTACCCACAGCTCTCCTAATGGGAGAGTGGTGTTTCCTGCCTCTCTTTGGACTCTGGGCCTTCGGCTAATGGTGCTTTTTGTGTTGTGGCTATCACAAATTCAATGGGATTGGAAAGTGCGTTTATCTTGTTGTTGCTTTTGTAGTTATATTTTGTCCTTTTCCTTTTTAGATGGATTTTTTGTCCATGTCGCTTGGTACTTTTTTTTTTTCTTCTTTATTTAATTTCTTTTTTGATTAAAAGAAAAGCTCTATGTTTGGATAAGTTACACTTTTAACTTCTATTTCATCACTTGTTCAAGTTCCTAATTTGTTTTGATATTTTCGCGTGCCATTTATTTTCTTTGTTCTGTATGCTTTTTTGACCTTGTAATAACTATGCCTGGTACTAAACTATTTTGTACTCTTTCCGTTCTTGAAATTGAGTCCAGTATTCCTTTTTTCGCCCCCCGCGCCCCCCAAAAAAAAAAAAAAGTTCCCACTTCGTAATTATTTTTGGGAGGGTTACTTTACCATTTTACCCTTGATTTGCTCGCTCCTTCAATTGTTCGGTTCTACTCCCACATGGGTAACATTGAAAAGTCCAAAGCATACAAATATTTATAATAGAGTCAACTAACTTTTCCTAATCTGTGTGCCGAGTCAAAGGGGACTCCTTTTTTTTTTGGAAAGGGGAAGGAGTATCATTTTTTACGAAGACATGACACTATAAAGGTGCATTTACTAGTAATAGATGGTATCTGAAGCTGTTAAGAGTCCCTGCCGTGAGGGTGGGGGTAATTATGCTTTTGAGGGGGAAATATTAAGTTTCATTAGAAGCAGAATGAATAATCTTGGTTTTGTTGTGCAGGCAATTTGCTGGAGCTTCTGAATGTTTCATCTGAGGAAAGCTTTCTACCAACAACGTATGGCAAGTTGCAGCCACCTCTGGGGAAACATCGCCTGAAGGTAACTTTATTCGTTGGCTGTTGAGAATAATAAACATGGATTTAGCGCTGTTATTGGAGTAGTTTATTTTGGATTGACTTTGTAATAGATAAGAGGAATGCTAGAGCCACAAAATAAGAACAACATAGTGTGTGCAAGATCGCTGTTGGCAACTGTTGATTGTTTAAATATTGTAGGTCCAATTATTTAGTGGTGGGAACCGCAAATGACATATCAATCATAGAATGCCAATTGGGATGCCATGTCCTTTTGTGCACAATATTTTTGTGGTCATTTGGTGACTGTAGCATTACTCGATACACAATAAAAATAGTCTGAAGCATGCAAGTAGAACTTTATTGCTCTTTAGTTGAGCAAAAATGGTTTAAGTTAGATCCCTTAAAAGCACTTCTCAATCAAACCTAACTGGTAAATGGTGATTGATCTGTTGCTTCTTCTTCTTCTTCTCTTTCTCTTTTTAACTTTTCTTGTATGACATTCAAGGGGAGAGATGAAGAACTTAACTCATCTCAAAAGGCTGAGTTGAGTTGAGTATTCTTTCTCTCTGCCCTTGAATGCCGTACATTATTAACCTGCAGACAATACTTAACGTGAATTGTATATATATATATTTTTTTTGATTCTGCTCGTCAATGCAATGGGACTTACAGATTATCGAGTTTATCGCAGTCTTAATGACTGTTAGTAGTGAAGCTGCTGAGAAGGAGTTAATCCACCTTGGCGCATTAAAACGTATCATAGAATTGTTTTTTGAGTAAGTACTACCCCTTTTCTTGTTATCCACTTAAATTTCTACAGGAGTAAAATATTACCTTGATACCTAACTTTGTTCTAATGACTTCAGGTATCCATACAATAACTTCATTCATCACCATATTGAGCAGATCATAGTATCTTGCTTGGAGAGCAAAAATGCACTACTTGTCGAACATGTTCTTCAAGAATGCAATCTTGTCGGGAAAATTCTTGATGCAGAGAAGAATTCTGCAGTGGCCTGTGATCCAAATATGGTAATGGTCAAATTTTCTAGGATACTATCAGTTCCTTTTTTTATTATCTTTGAATGCGACTTTCTGTGTTTCGCTCATATTCCTTCGATTCTGATTCCTTATTTTAATGCTGTCACAATTTATACCTTGTTTCCGAAATGCCTTGTCATATTAATCCGGATGAACACATCTTGCAGCCAACTGTTCCAGCTGAAGGTAGGACACCACCCAGGATAGGGAACATTGGACATATGACACGCATTGCCAACAAACTTATTCAACTTGGGAATAACAACAGCAAAATACAGGCATACTTGCAGGTTTTTCCATGTCTGCCAACTGCTTTCCTTTCACACTTCATCCATCATTTTGTATACCATAATTACTTCATTAGAAGAACTACTTTGTTACCTTACCTTCAGTCGTGTTAAGTCACTTTCTAAAGTTGCACCTATTCCTATTGTTATACCCTAGAGGCTTAAATATGCTAAGGAGGAGGGGGGGGGGTGAATAGCCTATGACTAATTTAAAAATAAATCAGTCAACTTTCCAATTCAAAGAGGGTTGTATCATTAGACATTGTGAGTTGATGCAAATGTGGCTTATGCAAACGTTGCTGATAGATATAGAAAGATAATTATGGACAAGCTTAAAACAAGCTAGTGTAAATATGATATATCAGCAAGGTTCGCTATTCACTGTTGAATCAACAGACTTTGAATAGAACACAATAGCTAAGTTAAGCTAGTTTATCAACAGGAATGTAAAGTGGACAGTGGATAGGATGTAAAGTGGTTCACTCCAAAACAGTGCTATGTCCACTAGTCAAGACAAGAAAGCAAGATCCACTGGAAATAGAGGGAGGTGATGTGGATCGAGATCGAAGAAGTTCCAACACACACGAATGTTAATGACAAGTACAACAACAACGGAAAGGAAATGATAGGTTGAGTCTCCTTCGATCCGCTATTCGTGATTGAATAGGAACCTCGAGGTGCAATCGAGACCCAATAGACGCAATTGTCTATGAACCATGACTATGGAACGCCACAAACTCGCGACGCTCGAGCTTATAAGTTCAAGGTTGAGTTCTCTCTCAAGAAACTCACATTTTCTCACAATTCTCTCAAGAATTAGTGAAAGGAATATAACTCAATTTGATTAAATCTTGTCTATCTAAAACAATGTTGATCATGGCCTTTTATAGGCTTATAAAGACTCATAATACTCCACAAAAATGTGCTCCTAGAAACCCCAAAGGATTTTGAAGAAAACAAGGTGCAAGTGGTCAAAGAGATGAGAAGAAAATCTCAAGACGGGGCAGCACGCTCGCGCCTAGAAACATGACGCGATCGTGCCATGAGTAGATTGATCCCACTTTGTTTTTCTTGTTGTTTTCGCGAATGATTCAGCCTCCAACATGCAAATGGGCCTTCTCTCTTGGGCTTGGACATCCTTGATTGTAGACTTGGCCTTGATTTCTTCCACAAGTGTCATTAGGGCCTCTTGAATCTTCTTGGCTCGTGCACGAATCGTTGGTCCTCCGTTTATGCATTGTTCACGAACTTGATTGGCTTGACTTGAAACATACTTGCCTTGATTCTCATCATTCCCTCCCTTTTCGAAAGGATTCGACCTCAAATCAACACATGCGTCAAAAAGGAACAAATCAGCAACATTGAAAAACATGCACTAACATGCACTTTACCGTTCAAGGCCAATCTGCAATTATCATCAACCACGTGCTCCACAATGACCCTTGCCTTAACCTTTGTAAAAAATCTAACAAAACTATGCCAAGCAAGATAATCAAAGGATATATACAACAAGTCCACATTTATACGCGGTAAGGACTCAATATTACTTAAAAACGAATCTCCTACATGCTTTGGGATTTTAATACATCCAAATTCTCCATAAACACAAAGTATTCCCCTGAAGTGAAGAAAGACATCGTACAAGTCATCAATTTTTCCAAAACTTATAATTCACAGAAGAAGGAAAGTTAAACTCTTGAGTAAGTGTATGGAAAACAACAAACTCATTTCCCAGATTACACTCCCATTTGAACATCACATCCGTCTTACTTCTCAATAAAAACCTGTAGAAGAATTACAACTATGCAATGCAATTCAAGTGGATCGAAGTTGCTGCCACAAAATTGATTATGTATTAGTTTAGCATATCTTGTCATGCTTAACTTAGAACAACCTAAAACTTCCTCTTTTTCATGTGGTAACAATTCATTGCATTCGCCGGGTTTAAATATCATGTTAACAATTTTCCTTTGTTGTACAACCATGATTAACACAATAGCAACATGCCTCAGAGGAAGATCATGGTTACATCTCAAGGAACCAAACACATGCAATAAGATTCTGGGTCTATCACATAATATACCATGTATCTTCACAATTACCATCAACAGCATTCTCAAATCTCAAGCTTTCACAAGTCATTGTATTCTCATGCTTTGATTCAACACGACACACAACTTTTCCATGCTTAAAAAGAAATGCTTTAATCAATGACATTTTAGCTCTACATGTATCATGCAATCCATGAATTTTGTGAAAGAACAACTCGACATGGATAATATCATCTACTTTGTGACGACAATCAAATTCTGCAAACTCACTCGCATTCACAATCATAGATTTTTTATCTTTATGCACTTCTAAAGTAAACCAAGACTCCAATAATTCCATGTGGAATCTTCACAAAAGATGACAAATTTCTGGACTACTTGTCATACTATATCTTGTTCATCTATTGGTTTCATTTTCTTTTCTTGCTGGTCAGCCCGGGATTCTTAATCTGTGCACTATTTTATCCAAGAGTTACAAGTATAAACCCTAAACCTAGTCAAGTTGTCACACATGAAAACTTGAGTGCAAGAACTAGATCACTATTGGATAGTGTAAAGAAACTGTTCTGACGTAGAGTCTATGAGAGGAATCTTCTTTAAATAAGAAGAGTATTTCTCGTGTGAGTGTAATCAATGAGGCTTTCAAATACTATTAGTTAGGAAAGCCACTCAATGATTGTTGATAAATCAGTAACTTTCCAATTCAAAGAGGGTTGTATCATTAGACATTGTGAGTTGATGCAAATGTGGCTTAAACAAAAACGTTGCTGATAGATATAGAAAGATAATTATGGACAAGCTTAAAACAAGCTATTGCAAATATGATATATCAACAAGGTTCCCTATTCACTATTGAATCAACAAACTTTGAATAGAACACAATAGCTAAGTTAAGTTAGTTTATCAACAGGAATGTAAAGTGGACAGTGGATAGGATGTAAAGTGGTTCACTCCAAAATAGTGCTACGTCCACTACCAAGGTGGTTAGCCCGGGATTCTTAATCTGTGCATTCTTTTATCCAAGAGTTACAAGTATAAACCCTAAACCTAGTCAAGTTGTCACACATGAAAACTTGAGTGCAAGAATTAGATCGCTATTGGATAGTGTACAAAAACTGTTTTGACCTAGAGTCTATGAGAGGAATCTTCTTTAAATAAAAAGAGTATCTCTCGTGTGAGTGCAATCAATGAGGCTTTCAATTACTATTAGTTAGGAAAGCCACTCAATGATTGTTACAATAACTATGGGGTTGGCGTGATTAAACTTAGAACAACGAATACAAAGGAGTATGAGAATATTTGCTCTGAGTGAGGCGTGTGGAAAGGGACTCAGAAAGGGTGGGATAGTTTCAAGAGATTTATTTCTTTTGACATTGGCAGAGGAGACTAGGTTAGGTTATGGACAAATAAGTGGTGCGGACAGATGGAGCTTCGGAAATCTTTTCCTGCTTTGTACTATATTGGAGCAGACAAGGATGCATTGGTTAGCTCTGATCTACAGCTTTTAGGTGGTGATGTTGTTTCTTGAAATCCTACTTTACGAAGGAATCCACAAGACTGGGAGCTCGAACCTCTAGGCCATTTTCTTGAGTTGTTGTATAGGCAGAAGGTTGAGAGGATACAGTTTGGTGGGACGGAGAGAAAGCAAGAGTTTCTCGGTTAAATCTTATTATCACAAGTTGAGGACCAGTTACAATTATTTTCCTTGGAAATCTGGGTGGAAATCTAAGGCCCTTACGAGAGCGGCCTTCTTTGCTTGGGAAGCGACAAATGGTGCTATTTTGATAGGGGATAATTTGCGGACAAGGAGGGTAATTTATGTAAATTGGTGTTATACGTGCAAGGGAGATGGGGAAAGCGTCAATCATCTTTTACTACATTGTTCAGTTGCAAAGGAGGTTTGGGATTTCATTTTCCGTTTGTTCCATCTTTCTTGGGTGATGCCTAGTTCCGTCAAGGAACTCTTTATCTGTTGGTCTTTGTATAAAAGAAGGAGAAGCCATTTTTTTTTGGAGATGCTTATCCTTTAGTGGAGATATGGACCATCTGGAAGGAAAGAAATAGAAGAGCTTTCGAGAATGTTGAGATTAATGTAAATGGGCTAAAGGATTTAATTCTTTGGACTATGTTCTTTTTGGTGCAACAAGTCAATATCACTGGGTATGAACCCTTTTGTAGAGTTTGTAGACAACATTTCTTTTGTCTTGTCTGTAATGGCGTTTGTAGTATACTCCCTGTGTATATAGGACGCGTCACCTGTTTTGACCCTTGTTTGTTTTTTTATATATATTTACTTCATCAAAAAAAATATATTTGCTCTTTGAGTGAGATCTTGAGTGTATTCTTGAGCTCTTCAATAAATTCAGCCAACCTCTTCTTATTATTTTTTAATGCTTCTAAGTGGAGCCTTATATAGTAAGGGTCTTGAAGCCGTTAGAGAGGGGTTTGATTCGACAACTTTGAACTGAATTTGAATGCATTAAATGCATATTGTTGTTGGAGTTGAATCTCATTGGTTGAGCTTTTGATATGAGCTGGTAAATTGTTGCAAATTAATTGCGTGGACACTTTTACTCAAAATAACATAGGCAACCTTTGTTGTTGAAGATGTCTTTTCTGAATTGTTGCTTAAAAGAGAAAAACACTTTTATAGACCCATGTGAAGACACTGGCAAAGCTTTTCAAAGTCAAACCTCTGTATGAAGGATAAGGTCCGAAGATCTTCTTGAGAAACTTCTTATCCATTCCACGTAGGATTGAGTGGACAGCATAATTCGAGTCCTCTTCATCGGCCTCTTCATCAGCACGTGTTGTCGAAGGAACCCGTAGGCAGACTTTCTGCTAATGGAAACTCATAGAAGTTTGCTGATACAATGAAGTCTTGAATTGTGCTGATGGGACATCAGTTTATACGCCAACCTATCTCGTTATTGGCTAAGTCCTAATAGAGTTGCCTTTTGAAGATGTAGCACGTAGGCTGCTTACAAGGTTGCTTATACGCAGTCTTTCAAGACTAAGTAATGGGTACAAGCAAATCAAAGTTACATAAATATTCCTAACACCTGTTATTTTACCTTGAGTACTAGGATATCCAATTTGGATACCTATTATCATTCCCCTATAATCTGGATGAAATTTGTTATTCCATTCTTCGTAACACCTTGTGTGGCCCATTAAAATGAGAATCAATAAATGAAATTGGTTATCCACATGTGCCTTTCTTCTGTATTCCTTTTGCCACCCATCTTTAAACTTTGCTGACTTAAGCTATTGACTGATACATTGGATGATGTTGTGGTACTGTGCACATAATGTTTGGCTGGAAATGCAATTTGTTGGTTCTCTTATGTGGTCTGGTTTGTTATCTGTATCTTTTGCTTATATCTCTGTGAATGAGCTTATGACTGCAAAGAATAATCGTTTACACAAGTTTGTGCCTCTCTTTTCCATTGTTAACTGCAATCTTTCTGAAAATGTGTATGAATTTTGACAGGATAACAGCGAATGGGTAGATTGGCATACAAATGTTCTTTCAAAGCGCAACACACTTGAAAATGTCTACCAATGGGCATGCGGGTTAGTATTCCTTACTCTTTTGCAATTACGCAAGCCCTGAAGTATTAGGTATATGTTTTGAGCACCATTAATCTTTACGTATAGTTGAAAAACTATTGGGACAGGAAACCTCAGTTTGATCTTCAGCTGTTATTTGAATGATCTTTCCTGCCATTCACTTGTGGCAGGAATAGGGATAAGCTTGGTGTGTCTCACGGGTATTGCATATCAGAAAAGTAGAAAGAACACCAAAAAAAAATTGAGAACTTAACAATTCAGGGTAGTTTTATTGTGAGGACATGCATGAAACTTGGTAAGTACCTTATACTGTACTCGTCAAACAACGCTCCTCTGATGCAGGACGACTATGAGATCCCCCCAAGTTAAGGTTGTTCAACAAGGAGTTTGAGATACACTAAATAGGATGGATATCCAACAATAAGAAAAACAAATATTTATTAATCCTAGACTTAATCATGTGGATTTAAGGTACATCCACTCGTAAGGCCAATATGCTAACCCTAAATGTGTGGTGTCAGTTAAGACTGAATAATTCAATACACTATAACCAAAAGTGCATAAAAACAATATATTTATCCTAATTGCCCCTGCATCACTTATTTTTTGTACCTATACCTCCATCAAGTTTCACTTGAAATTACTAAGCACATCCATTTTCTGAGGACCAGAAACTGTCAGAATTTGGTCCAGGCTGAGTTTTGAACACATTGAGGTGGTCGTGAAAGATTTAACAGGATTTGGGGGTTGACATTGATCATTGTATAGCTAACGGTTTATGGGCACAATTGCACAAACATGAGGGTCGATTGTCGATGTGGACATGTATCGGATGTGGCACCCTCAAAAAATTCCAAGGATTAGGATATGCCAAAGATAGAGTATGCTTACTGATAGAGTATTTGGACCTGAAGATTGAAAATATCGAAAAAATTGGAACTTGGCGACTGTATTTTCATGCGTTCTTTGGTCTCTCTGTTTCAATTTATAGTTCTGGAACTACCATAACTCTATTTAGTTGGCAATAATTCTGTATCAAATTTCTTTTTGTGAAATGATGTTTACACATGAATCACGTTCATAAAAATGCAGTAAGTTGTATGAAATGATTGTATAGTATTACTTCCAATCACTAGATCACTGTATGGTATATCATAAACGCATTGATGCATATTCCTATGTACAAATTTTCTGTATATGTATTGTCACTCTTTCTTTCTTTCTTTCTGGTGATACGCTGTATGAATTTGTTTTTATTTTAATTAACAGGAGACCAACAGCACTTCATGATCGAGGTAGGGACAGTGATGATGATGATTATCAAGATAGAGATTATGATGTAGCAGCATTAGCAAATAATCTAAGTCAGGCCTTCCGATATGGTATTTACGGCAATGATGATAATGATGAGGTACTTTGCATGTTAATCCAGTTCTTGTGATTTGATTTGCTTTGTCTTTTTTGGCTTATATATATATGTGTGTGTGTGTGTGTGTGTGTGTGTGTGTGTGTGTGTGTTTTGCCATAGGCATGAAAAGAGATGTTCTGTGTAATAAGTTATTAATTGCTAAGACTTGCTTTTACTGAAGGTCTAAAGAATTTAGAAACATGGTCAAGGAGGTTAATGTCCTAATTTACAAGATACTCTATTATGGATATCCTAAATCCATGGTCTCTTTTTTAGCTCTAGTAATACCCTCTATCTAGTCGACCTATTTGTGAATTTAAAGAGTCATGGGAGGAGCAGAGGAAGGAAAAAAGAAACTAGAGAAAGATCTTGAGGAAAGATGAAGAAGGAAGCATCAATCTTTCCGTATTTGAAATTTCTTTATCTAATAGTCTTTTGGTTCTATGTAAAGGGTCCAGTTATTGATGCTTGCTATCTCCACAGCACGTTATGAATGATTCCAGGGATACTAAGAATATATCCCTTTATTAGTAGACTTTCCAATTATGGACTTTTTGAGTGGAAAGGGAGGAGTAGTCTCATGGTTGGTAGATGATTAAAAGGCTTTTGGACTTGAAGTTGTATGATACCATCTTGTTTCTTTCGAGTACTAGTATTATTCTATGCTTCCACTGGAAAATTGTGTAGTTAATGATAGGAAAGGAGTTATTGATGGCGAATTGGAATACTATTATGCCATGCTTTCACCGGAAAACTAAGAATATATGCCTTGTGTTTTGAATGTCCTTTTTATTACTTGGGGACTTGTGGAGAATGTCAAGAAACATGATGGAATCCAAAAATAGTAAATATTTTATTTATGCAAATTGTAAAGTGCTGCCAATGGCTTTTGAGGCGATGCATATATTTTATACTAGGACTTCATTCAACTAGCTATTTCCTTACTTTTGTGAGAATTGAACCCTCCACCTGTTCAGGATCTCCTTTTTAGTTCTCAGGATATCTGGGGAAATGTTAATTAATATGACAGAATCGGAACTTATGGTCCAAATTTTCCATGAAGTCCCACTTTAACATGATGCTAATAAACGAATGTAATCTATTTTTCTGCTCATCTCCTTGGTGTTTGCCTTTTCGGGATGGATTAGAGAATGGGGATTGATTATGATTCTTGCCTACTAATCTCATTTTGCCTTGCCTCTGTAACTGTTCCACTGTGGTTTGTTTTACTTCGGTTTCTGTTTTCTTCTATTTTTTATCAACTTAATTTTTTGTGTTTGTGTTTGTTTTTAGGCTCATGGCTCACTGGAAAGAGATGACGAGGTATATATTTCAATATCTTCTAGATCCCAGTAATTGATGAATAATTATTTCATGCTGCGCTAATGTGCTTACAAGGTAAAGGAGGGAAAATTTGAGAAGGAAGTTTCTTTAACCTTTTCCTTTCCAGCTTTACTGATAAGAAGGGCTATTCTGGAACTTTCAGATGGTGCATGCTTTCAAAAATTTTACAAAATCTCATAATGAAATATATTATCATCAATAATATGTTTGCAAACTTACTTTCAAACACAATATGAGTTAAATGTATGATAATCAGCCCAATGTCACCTGTATTATTATTCAAGCAACGTTATAGTGTTCGGTCGGTTACTTTTGTAGTTTTTAATCTTTCTAAATAATCTTCAACTCACAAATTAAGTTATTTTTTCTCTTTTTTTCCTTTTGCTTTTTGTCCTTTTCCAGAGGCTAAATGTGAACTACTGCTTTACTATTAGCCTCTCTAGGATCTTTAACGTTCAGCAGTATATTAATAATTTAGCTAAACTGCTATTAGAGGGTCTTTTGCGGCTGCTGAATGCAAGTATAGGAAGGGCTGCTATAAGAGGGTCTTTCAGATGGTTGATCCAAATTTAGGGTTTGGATTAATGAAGAAGTCTGAAGGAATTCCTCGGAACTCAAAGATTGTTGTGAACAGTATTCTGTTGTAACCATAGTTATTAAAGGCGAGAGGCGAGGCGAGAGGTGGCAGCCGAAAGGCGAGCAAGGCGACAAATTATGAAATATAGTATATATTTTTATTTATTTAGTTTTAATAAATTTCAAAGCATGTGTAAATGGGAATAATATATGAAATTAAGTTCACATAAAATACCAGTAAGTCAACAACAACAAACTCAACATTCAAACCTACAATTCCATAACAAAAGATGAACTTACGAGTTAAAGTTTAAACAAAAAAAAATAGTCATGCAACAAATGAAGATGAAGTCATGAAAAATAAATAATCATTTCTATTCGAGCTCGCTCTTCCCGATGAGGCTGGGGTTGGGCCGTTGTAGTTGGGGTCGACATATTAAAGCCTAAAGAGAACAGAGTAAAGGAAAACAAATTAAAAAGAAAAAAAAAAACTGAATAAACCATACTCATTTTTTAGTCTGTTAAAGAAAAAAAAGCAGATTAAACTGTACTCTTTTTTTAGTCTGTTAAAGAAAAAAAAAGATTAAGCTATACCCAATAACATAATAAACTCAAGGAAAAAAAAGTAAAATAAAAAATAGTTGAGACTGGCGAGAGGGAAAAGAAAAAAAAATAGAAAAGAAAAATAAAAAAAGAATGAAAAAGAAAGAGACTGGTTTATTGAGACTGGGGAGAGATAAAAGAAAAATAGAAAAGAAAAAAGAAATAGAGAAAAGGCGAAGAAAACAAAATAGAAAGAGGCTGCCATAAAGAGAAGGGTACCTGTTCATCTTCGCCGTGGTCGCTCGCTTGCTGGAGCCTCACCGTCGTTTTCGCCTCCATCTAGGGTTTGTTCTTCAGGTAAGTTTGTTTGCGTTTAAGCGTGTGTTTGAGTGGAGGGAGAGAGTCGAGTCAGTAAAAAAGGGTTTTATTTTTTACACTTACCTATACTACGACGTTTTGACTAAAAAAGTAAAACTCTTTGGGCTGTCACAAAGGCGTCGCCTCAGAATGTCTCTCGCCTTGCTCCGCCTCGACAGAAGCGACCGCCTCGACTACGCTCTCTAAAGTGCCTCACCTGACCAAATTTGAGGCGGCAATGCCTCGCCTCTTGCCTCGCCTCAGGCGGCCGATGCGAGCTCCTTTCATAACTATGGTTGTAACATGGCTTGTTTGGTCTTTTAGGGTCTCGAGTTGTCTTTGTAACAAAGGTTGTCGCCGGAGTGGCAGAGGAATCTCAGATCTGTTTGAATCTTTAATTGCACAAAATATAAAAACGCAAGAGATAAATAAAAGAAGGAAGAAAAAATATTGGGCAATCCACTTTGAGGTTTCTTGAGCACGAGAGATGCAAAAGACATCAAGATAATGGGCTGAAATATTGCTTTGGGTACAATAGGAAAAAGTTCAACGTGCTTAGCTTCTATTTTAACAGACCCATATATGGTCTATTTTATTTTAATAACCCCCATGTTCTTGATTTTAATGGGAAATTGTTAATCTTTTAACTGAAGCTGAAGAATACGTATCTAAAGTAGCGTGTGTTGTTTCTTTTTAGTTTTTGGTTTTAGGGTTTTGTTTTGTTTGTAGTTGTTTGCCAATTATGTTACCCAATTCCTCAGACTAAGATCTCCTTTAATTACTTCTGAGATGCTTGTGTCAGCAAATATTTGTCTCACCTGGGAGTCGATTGGGAAATTATTCAATCTGTCCCTCAATTTGAATGACAAAAAAAAGCTTACTGTCGTGTTACCCAATGTTCCGTCTCCGGTCTCTCTCTCTCTTTCTCTCATTTTTTTTTCACCGTATGCTCACATCCAATTCTCAAAGTTGCGCCTGATTTTCAGCACTCTATTCTATTCTTGCTGGATCAGAAGAATTATAGGAGACTGTTTATTAGAGTAAAAATTTAGTGCAACAATATTAGTTTATCTTAATCAGATATTTGGAAGTGTCGATATCAGATAGTCATCCTTTGCGGCCGATATAAACACACTTCAAAATGTGACTTTCAGATTGAAAGTGCTCGAGCAATAAGGGTGAGGAGAGCCAGGTATGTTGGGACTTCAGGACCCCCATAGCTGTTCAGTCCTCTTCCACCTGCATTACTCATTCCCTCTAACACTAAATTTAGATCTATGTTTAGAATTTCGTCACGTCATATCTAAATCTGGTCATTAATCACGGTCATATTTGGTAATCGCCTTGGCCCCTCAATATCTTGCCTCCCTTTTGTCGCTTTTTCCCTCAAACCACCATCGTTGTCATTTACATCTCCCACTCTATCACCATCCCTTGGAAACAAGAAAAAGAAAAGAATAAGGGTGAAGAAGTGACGGTGGGTTGGGGCCAAATCATTATCCATTTCATGAGGGTGTTTTAATCATCTTATGCATTTTGTAATAGCATTTTTCTTTTCTCCATTAATGTCGAAAGCAATGGGGTCATGTAAAACAAAAAGACTGTATGGGGGTTACGGCTAGCCACTTGTTTTTCTTTTAATAAATAATTACCCAATCACATTATTTCATATCACTGAAAGAATAGCAACTGCTTGATATGAATTGTACAAAATAGTGCTAGACTTGGGGACTAAGAGAAATTGGTGAGGTAGTTAACTTATGGCCTGAAGTTTGCTATAGAACTGGTACAAATAACGTAGTAAACTGAACCTTGATATATAGAAGTTCAAATTAGCAGCCCGTAGCAGTCCATATTAGCAGCCAAAAGACAGAACTAAGGAACTGGAGGAACTTCCAGTAAAACAGTCATTCGAACTAAACGATACTTTATATGCATGGTACCCGTATAAAAGATCTCCAGCTCTTCATAAAGGACTAGTACGCTGTCGTTGATGTGGCTCTGGTGTTTAACTTCGAGTTAGGCTTTGGCATAAAAGGGTTAGAGTTCAGGTTTGGGACATATCAATCTACTCTATCTTTGGTTAAATCATTCCCATGCATTGTTGGTCTGTGGAAATTCATATCTGACGGCAGGGTTGATTCTTTTGGGTTTGTCAAGGGTGGGATACTTGGCCTTTTTGTGTACCTTTTCAACTCTTATTTTGGTATAGCAGTGGATAAAATTGCATTGGTGGCTGTATGTGTGGAAATTGTCAATGTAAGAGTGAATTGCCATCATGCCAAGTTCAGGAGAAATAGTCTAGATTGGGAGTTGAAGTATGTTGATCACTTTACAAGTCTTTTTCATGATGAATGTAAACTGGGAGCACGTGAGGTTTTTGTAGTGCTGCTGTAGGATGGTATTTTTCCCTGTATATTTATAGTATTTCCCTAGAAAGGAGTTTGGATAGTCCTCCATGAAATTACCTCTATTTGCATGGTCAATTATTTGAGAAGTCATTCTTAACATGTAAGGAGGCAAAAGAAGATATGATCAATTGGTGAAGGATCATGAGGAGACAGCGAAAAGTTGGCATGCCCATGCTTTGTTGACATAGAAGGTCAACCATTTTGTACTTTATAACATCTAACACGGAGTAGAATAGTCTGTTACGGGCAGAGGTGGATCCACCCTTCCCACCGTGGGGTCACGTGACCCCACTTAACTATTATTTATGTAGTATTTGTTTTGAATAAATGAACATAAAAGTTGACATGGCTGCGTTGGTCTAATGTGCAGGGTTAAAATTCATGTTTTAAAGGTTGTGTATTCAAATCCCATTGGCAACAACACTCAATTTTTCCAATTGTTTCGTAGTTGAAATATATTTTTGTGTTCTTTGTTGATTTTTTTTTTTTTTTTTACCTAAACGATGTCGTTTTGGCTTTAATGAAAAAAAATTAAAACCATAAGAAAACTAGGTATCCATCCCTCTTGTTGAGTTTGATATATTGTTGGGTCCCTATCTAACAGGTTTAGATCAGTTGGTAACTTAACATGGTAATTAGAGTTTTGGTTTGGGAAGGTCTTGGGTTCAAGTCATCCAGCTTGTATTTGTTACCCAAAATATTGTGAGTGCATGTTGTCGCTCAGTTTGGTTTGTGATGTCCTGATGGTGCATATTTGTTCGTTTCTCCACGTGTGGACGGGTCACACGTGAGGGGGATTGTTGAGTTTGATATACATTGTTGGGTCCCTATCTAGCAGCTTTTGATAACTTAACAAACCCCTCTCTCTCTCTCTCTCTCTCTCCGAATCCATTGTGCCCCCACTAAATTTTTTGTCTGGATCCGCCACTTGTTACGGGTCTTATTTGGGGAAAAAAAAAGGGATAAGTTCTTGAAGGGGAAATGTTGTCTTTCCATAAGCTGAAAGTAGTTGATGTGACTTATTTAGTCATTTATTATGTGATGGTCTGGACTTTCCCTTGTCTGACAGAATTTTGTAGAGTAGCTGAGAAACTTTTGCTGGAAGTTTTTTTTTTTTTTTTGCATTCCCTCCATCCAAAAAAAAAAAAAAATTCCTATTTGACAAGTTAAACCTTTTAAGGTTATAGCTTTACATGTTCTTAAAATTGCTATATAAATATTTTCTCTTTTAGAACTGGGACTATTTTTTTGGAACAAACCAAAGAGGAAAGAGGGGTTTTTTTAATTTTTTTTTTTGGGGATGGAGGGAGTATTTATTTTGGTGTTCTACTGTTTAGATAGTAACTTTGTCATAGTTTGGCTATGTTGTCCGCCATTTTTCTTTTGCCTGTGCTTATATGGAATGGGTCCCCCACCCAATGTATAAAAAAAAAAAGAAAGAAAAAACGTAGATCCGTGGTTAACATTTATAGGTGATTGATCTGCTTCCGTCTAAAAATTCTCTTACAACTGTTTTAAGAAATGATTTTCGTTCTCAAAGTGGAATAGAGACTAGAGAGATTGTTACAAGACTTTTAGCAGTAAATGAATGTGGAAGATGTATCTTTATTTATAAATTCTCACTGAATACTTATACTGGGTAGGCTCATCTTTCATTTATTTCATTCATTAAGTGGGGTACATGATGTCTCTGGCTCCGAAGCTTTAAGTGCGGGTATCATTTGTTCTTCTAATTGCCCCTCATTCCCTAACAGGAAAAACTGAAAGCCATTTCACACACAAGGAGGGAAAGGGGGGGGGAGAAATTATATATATATATATATATATATATATATATATATATATATAGAGAGAGAGAGAGAGAGAGAGAGAGAGAGAGAGAGAGAGAGAGAGAGAGGCTTTTGTATTCTGAGGAAGCAAGTTATTATCCTATCTATCTACTTGGTATTTACTTCTTCCGATGTTCCCCTAAGATTCTCTGTTTGTTAATCAAGGTTATGAGTTCCATGAAGTACGAACTCTACCAATTGTAATAGAACATTGGATATTCCCCTACGCCCTTTCTTTGAATGCTGGCATGCTTTATGGTTTGCTAAGAAAATTTTTATTTACAACGAATGAGATTATCTTAGACTAAAATATTGCAGGATGTCTACTTTGATGATGAATCTGCTGAAGTAGTCATATCTTCGCTTCGCTTGGGAGATGACCAGGAAAGGTAAAATGTTGTTTGATCTCTACTATACGGTGTTTAAATTGGAATATTCTGGATCTGTGTTTGAGGTACTGGTTTTTTATTGTTTTATATTTCTTTAATCCTTTCTTATTTTTTATTTTTGTTTCGTTTTGTTGATAAAAGAAGAATTTATTTGATCAGGAAGAGAAAAATAAACAAAATAGAAATGCAAAAGAACAGCAAACAAGCCATCCGGCAATCTAAAGGGGAAAAGAAGAAAACAGGAAAGATTGAAAATTAGAATGAGGTGCGAGCGATTAGTTAAGAGCCGCTCTCCAATCTTGCGGCAGATCTGCGACAGGTACTCCTGATGCCCCCAAAGCCAAAGCCCAGAGAGAAGGAAAGGAATCAAGTCTCTCGCTCATAAGAGAAAGAGTGAAAGTATAATCTATGAATATCCTTGCATTTTTCTTTCCAAATGCACCATAAAGTGCCAAAAATCACACAATGTCGTGCAATCTGTGTATCCAAACTAAACCCAACACCTCTATACCCAGTCGCGAATAAGGCTTGCTCAGAATCACAAGAAGCAAATCCAGCATTTTGATTGAATATCAAATAATGAACACCAAAGTTTCCAAGCAACTGGACAATGAAAACTCATGAGTCATTGTGCTTCTAACACGACACAAATGTCTGGAGAGACAGGCTTATGTGGCCTTTGCCTCTTTCAACAATCGATAGTATTCAACCGTTGAGAACGAGAGAACAGTATGGGACCTTGGACCTTTAAGTAAAGTTGCTCATTGGGAAGATTAAATGTGGAGCCTGAGTGCGAGTTACTATCCTAAAAATAGACTTACTTAGTAATACCAATGGTTTCAGGAATACAAGATCTACGATCAGACTGACGTGAGGGATATGCTGATTTGGGAAGCTTGATTGTTAATGTTATGAATGTGTTTTTCTTAATCGAATGGTAGCCCTAGGAGGTTTTGTAACTAGGTGGTCACATCTGTGTTGGCTTTTTTCTAATTGGTTTTGCTTAGCATATGATATCAGGTCGGTATCTATTTGATAAAGTTAATTAGGTTTGAGGTTGATGTAGGATAAGCATGTAAAACACAGCTTTGAGGCCAAAATGGATGAACAGTAGCATAAAAACTTTCCAGACAGTTTCTGAAAGTATTTTGGTAACTGAAGAAAGTACACAAATTGGTTTTAGGGATTTTAGTAGATGCAGAGGGGTTTTTGGGTTTTAGGGACTATTACCGATTTAATTAGTAGACCAAAGGGGTTAAGGTTTGGAACTGTTTGGGCTTGCAATGGGGAACATTCATTGACTGTTCTTGGACTGTGAACTGTAGGCGAGAACATTATATTGTCAAAGGGTAAGTTTTAGAATCAATCAGGGTGATTCAATGGAGAATTTGAAGTAAAGGTAGAGTTTTCAGGTGTGGTAGCTTTGAGGACTGCAGAAAATTAAGAATGAAAAAAAAGTAATAAACCTGTTATAACTTGGCTATATATAGAGCATCACACACAAGAGAATGGGATCACAAGCTTCGTAGAAATAAAGTGTAATAGATGCTAAATTTGTTCAATAATCTCTCCCCCTATTTTAACTTGAGAAGAGTACATGGCCTGCCTTTTTTTTTTTTTGATAAGTAAGAAGAGTATATGGCCTTTCATAGGTTTGTGCTTCCTATATTGACAAGGATTTGGACTCCCAACTGAAACCAGTTAAAATTACCCCATCCATCCTCGAAAAAGTCCCACCTTGAACGTCGTCTAACCTCTTAAAACTTCTATCCATTTGTGAAAACGTGACATTCATTTGTAACAATGACACAGAGTTTAAGACACATTTATGAAAACCCAGGGAGATTGGAGGATGATTTGAATAAATATATTTCTGTAATATGATTTCTATCTATGCTGCTGGAGCAGTTAAAAATCCATGCCACATGAAAACACATGGACGCTTTTGGAGTAATATTTTTTCACATCTATCTCTATTCAGTAAACTGAACTGTACAACATATTTATCATATTACACAAACCAACGTCATAAAGTATAGTTCAAGGATAAATTTGGAAAATGTTGGACTTATATGGCTTAAATATTGAATGCTATGGAATTAAGTGCGCTTCAGCTAGAACGTGGTATGAGTAAACTACAAGGGCACTCTCATGTTCTAGTTAATTAAGACCCACGGATCACCATCTCCAGCAAAAGCTGAAATTACTTTACCCTTCTCCTAAAAATAAAAGAGAACTAGTAAATTAAGACCCACGAATCACCATCTCCAGCAAAAGCTGAAATTACTATACCCTTTTCCTAAAAATACAAGAGAACTAAGTAAACTGATCAGCAGCTTATTAATCTAATGTACATTTTAATAAGATTCTCCAATCCAGTAAATGACAGATGAGGTTTTAAGAGAGGCTCGGAAGAGAACTTTAGCAATTTATGATACTTCCTGTGTGTGCACTTGAGTTTACTTTTCCTTTGCTCTTTTATGGACTATCAGAGGTATTAATTTCCCTTGATTTACAGTTGCGTAATGGTTATTATTATTACTCCCACCGCCTCAACATGAGTGTCCTTTTTCAGTTTTTCACCAAAATTAAGAAAGTCCACTTTTAAGCAATTTTACTAGCAGAATTACATGAATACATTGATGGAAATGCACATTGGGACATGATAGTTTGCAAAAATTTAGTAAATTCATCAAAAAGGGACACTCAATTTGGGATGGAGGGAGTACTAATTTTGCCAAGAATAGTGGTTTTTCAAAATGTAAGTTCATGCCTCAATTACTTCGGTTGCCTACCTGTATCCTTGTACTCAACTCTGTTCCGTCCAATCAAGATCTTGGGTGAAAGAATACTTGTTTATATCCATCTTTATTATTGCATTCCACTATCTTAACCTTCCCCTATTATTGTTGTCAGCTTGTGAATTACCTTTTCTGACAATGCAATTATTTCTCAGCTTAGTTTAATTCTTGGATCCTGATGCCTACGTTTCTGAAAGCTAAGCATTTTGAGCTGTGTGTGCACTTAACTGCATCCATTTTGTTATGTTGCTGGATATATGTCATACTTCTTTTACTTCCTGCAGTGGGTCTCTTTTTACAAATTCCAATTGGTTCGCCTTTGAGGACGAAAGAGTGGTTAATGAGCCGTCAACAGACGCAGTTGCTTCACCGTCACTTAATACCGAGGGGACTGGCTTTGTCAGTGGGGGCGGTAATGATGAGGTTATTGTCAATGAAGACAATGATAAGGAGGATACTGCAACATCTAAAGTGCCTGAACCGAAACCCAGCGCAGGTGATCCCGCTCTTAGTAGCTCAGCTGAGGACTTGAGGGAAGCAGGAGGACCCAGCGAGGATGATAAGCCTCCTGAATGGGTTGAATGGAGAGATTCTGTTGAACCGTCGTCCGATACGACAGCCTCTGCTGAAACATCCGGTGCAGTAGACAGCGCTCCAGCTTTAACAAATGGTGAGCTTGATGTGGAATCAGAGGTCAATGCTGACGATGTCTCTCCAGTCAATGTTGATGCTTATCCTTTGTCCACCAAGTCGGAAGAAAAAGGGACTAGTGATGATGGTGGATCACTAGAGTCCATAGATGGCGATTCGAGTTCCAAATCCCCCCAACCGTCAGAATCAGCAGCAGGGAATCAGAGCTCTGACACCTGTGATTCTGACAATGCTGTGACTGCAGACCCCTCAGCTGCTGCAGAACACGAGGAGAAAAAATAGTGAGGAGGTGTTAATGATAATCTTCGACTTCTTTCAATGGTGCGGGCTAACACTAAAATGGTGCCACTAGCTTGGTTAGATGGCACTGTCCGGGAATACCGCTCTTGTTAGCATTGCTTGCAGTGTATTCTCGCCGTAATCATGTACATTAATGGGGTATATTGTCAAATAGGGCTAGTGATTCTTTCCCCTACCCATAGGTCTTACCAAAATGTTCACTGTTGACAAAAGAAGCAAATAGCAGTAACTCATTTTAAAGTATTTCTTGTTTAGTACTCCCTCTGCCCCGGATAAATGTTCCTACTTTATTTTTGGACGTCCCAACTAATGTTCTTGAAGACTTTTGATCTACCTATTCTTTACCATTATTCTTAATATACCCTTAAAGTTTCATTTAATATAACGCATCCCAAAGAAACCCAATTATTTATAATAGTTGAAGTCAATTAATGTTCATGGATATTATTTTCAGAACATATTTTACAGCACATCATTAATTATGTTTCTTAATCTTGTGTTTTATCCACTAGGAACATTTATCCAGGACGGAGGGAGTTTTTCTCTTGACATTGCTCTTTGTCAGGTCTGAACAATTAGATCCGTGGCATGCATTTGCAAAGATTGGCTTATCACTTCACTCTTCCCACTGGTTTCGAGTTATCTCGTGTTATGGGACCAAAATGGAAGTAGTGAATTGTTGAGTGTTTGAAAGAAGCTTTCTATATTTTACACCCAGTATTTTAGTTAAAATTGAATGAATGTTCAGTGACGATTGCGTGATTCTACTGACTTCTAACATGTGCGATACTACTCGTTTCTGACTTGCGTGATCCTACTCGCTGAGATCCTACTTGCTTCTAACACGCGGATCCTGAGTTTTAACACGCGTATCCTGACTTTTTAACACGTGTACCCTGACTTCTTAACCGGTAGCAATTAAGGCCGGTGATTCTTGAGAATTGAATTTTATTTTATAGAATCAGTTTTGCAAATTTAGATATGTTTTCGCTATTCTAGGTTGTTGACTAATATCCAATATATTTTATTGTATCAATCTCAAACAGAACAAGGATTTCCAACAACTTTGTAACTGAAATTTATGCTTCATTAATTCTCAAGTAAATGTGTAAATCCAGCAGTAATGAAGCATGGGACATAACATTAGAATCAATTTTTCCTAAGTACTAGGTAGATGATGAAGGTTATTATTGATGAGATGATAAATAAACTTATTAGAATTATTTTTGGTAAAAGCAATGTTATACCTGATTCTCTTTAAACAACGACTTCTTCGTATTGACAGTTTTAATGAAAAATCACTTTTGACGGTTAAACATTAAGTGATCCTAAGAGTCTGTTTGGTCGTGCGTTTTGACCAAAACACAGGGATAAAACGTAGTTTATTTGTAAAAATTGTGTTTTAATGCTGCGGCAGAAAAAACAGCGTTTTCAAAACGCAGCTGCGTTATAAAACACTGGAGTTTTCAATATTTTTTTTTTTCAAAATGCAGGTTTTAAAACGCTACTAGGAAAAAAAAACTGCGTATTGAAGTGATATCTCGAACGCATTTATAAGAAAAGACTTAAGTTTTTAAAACATTGCGTTTTTAAAAACGCTCCATTTTTAAAACACCGCATTTTGTAAACGTTGCACCAAACGTGCTCTAAGTCAGCAAAGAATGATGTGTGACACCCTTTCAACCTAGCTTTGAATGTACTAGGCTTAATTATATGAAAAGTTAACACACTTGGTATTGATTAAGATAAAGAAAAATAGTTTCTTTTTCTTTTTTTTTCTTTTCCCCTTAGGTTAAATAATGAAGAATCTGATGGTCAAACACCCGCCCGTCAGAAACCTAACCTAGCTTGGTTCCTTGGATTACTAAGACATGTCCTAACCAATATTGAAAACAACATTGAAACATGTACTCACTAAGAGTACAACATAACAAAATATACAAAATAAAGCACGACCAAGCAGGTCAAAAATTAGCAAGCTTGCTTTAAATATAACAACCTTTTACAAGCTAGTTTAAAAGCAAAATTTGTATAAGTAACTATTACTCTCCGCTGCTGAAAAAGAATCGAAAGTATTACAAGTGAAAGGAGCAATAATAAGAATGAGGTACTTGCAGCTGGGAAAGGATCCTCTATTCTAAAAAGGTATTTCATCTCTTATTTCAACCGTCGGATCTTCGCCATATATGCATGAAAATAAATAACATTAATTACCTCGTGATTTTTGATGCGCATGTGGAGAAGATCTTAGAATAGGAGATGAAACACCTTTTTGGAATAGAGGATCCTCTCTCCTTGCAGCCAGCCGTGACATTTTGGGAGCCCTGGTTTAAATTTAAAAATAAGTCCTAAAATTGATAAAAAATGATTATCAGAAAACAAAAACATAATGCATATTTTATAATATTTTTATTTAAAATTATTTTCTTACAAATGAAGTGCCGAAATTCCTAAAACTCCAAACGATTATTGAACGTTTACTTAAAAAAGTACTATGGTTCTAACATTTTTTGAAGTAAAATCTTCAATTAGAACTTCATAATTAATTTTTTTCCAGAAAAACATTTTTAATTGCTATTAAGGCTAATTTATTAAGTCTCTCAAATAGTAAAATATATATATATATATATATATATATATATAAAGCTGGACTATAAAAAGAATTAGGCCCCTCTTAAATTTGAGGCCGTGTTCAATAGCCCATATTGAACATGGGCAGGGTTGCCCTTGGGTACTTGGAAATATAATTGAATCTCATAGAAACACCAGAACAACTTATTTAACCCGTTGAAATATAATTGAATCTCATAGAAACACCAGAACAACTTATTTAACCCGTTTATTAGCATGAAGGTAATAATAGACAAGTAAAGTGGGTTGCACATCGAAATGTGCAACGCCCTCTTACCAAGGTAGTAAAGTCTTGAATTTTTAAAACATTTAGACCTGTTTATTGAGAGATATAAATGAATAATAATAATCATATATATATATATATATATATATATATATCTCCGTTGGAAATGCCAAATATAGGATAATGCAGAACTTATAAAAGTTTGAATTGAATGAAACCTAAGTTGTGATATACTGTTATCACACTCAAGACAAGCATTGCAATGAAATGTAAGCTTGCATATTTTGAATAAGAAATGGAGTTTGGGCTTGAGCTTTTCGCCGAACACTATCAGCCTCTTCTTCTCCACTGCAGCCCCTTGTAAGTCTTGATCTCTTCATCAATATAAGGAATTTGATGCACGACGACTGAGTCTTCGAAAAAGAATCAAGACTCGAACTTAGATGAGATTCTTGGCCAAGAGTGTTATCTTCTTCTTAGCAATGTATATATATATTTTAAAAAATTGGAGGGGACATAGACCTTATCCCAACCCTTATTATTATTATTTAATGTCTTGAAAGACTACAATTTAAGACTATATAATGTCTTTGGTGTCGCTAGAACAAATTATTTGAACACCTGACCTCTCCGCTGAGAGTAGTGACGTACCGGGTGGCTCTGGTGTAGGGTTTGAACAATCAACCTTTCCGTTAAGAGAAGTGAGCAGTATTAAATGGGCCTTTGGTGAGACTTTAACAACAATGGTGCCTCTAGTGAGGTTTGAACACACGACCTTTTTTAAGTACTAGGGTGTCGTCTCTGTTGAGACTTGAACACTCGACCTCTCCGTTAATAGAAGTGAGCAGTACCAGTTGAGGTAGAGCTAGTTGGTAAATGAGCCTTACATGCTAATTGCGCCCCCCTTTCAACTCATTGTTCACACCCTTCGTATGTGTGTAAACGTGGATATAGAAGATCTTTGTTTAGAGCCGTTAAGAAAATACGTAGATTCAACCGTTGGATTTTCACTTATCGCATGCTTTTGAGAAATGAAAATTTTCTCCTTTAGTTCATGTTGTTTCTTTAGTGCATGTTGTTTAGTAGCAGGTTTCTTCGTAGACACTAACTCTGTTGATAAGCTTACTAATCACACAAAAAAGGCTGTAGGTGACCACGTCTGATCCACGTGTGTAGTCTAGTAGGATTTCGGCTAACGTTGCTGGGATTGCTCTTGAAGAATAAAATATTTGAAACCTGTGACCAACAGAGAACACCGTAAGGGGGACTAGGTTGTCACGACCCGACCCGAGATCCTACGTGGAATCTCGTCCGGTTCGCGAGACGGGACACAAAATGCACAATTTCAAAATCACTTTTCGTGCAAAAACCCTGTAATGCAAGTGTATGTTTATTTTTAAAAATCAAAACAACACTTCACGGCCACACAAAAGCCGAAAAAGAACATATAATATAACCAACAAACCCACGAGCTAAAAAGCTCGGGCTAAACAAGTAACATTATCAGAGTGCGTGGAATATGAAAGTAAGTAACATTTACAAAAGCCTGACAACCATGTCGGCATCTACAAAAGAATATGAATGAAACAACAAGTACGGGACTTCTACCCAACTTTACAATATTTAAATAACATGTGTACCCTCGGCCTCACCAAAAGAAAATACCAGGGCTCAAGGAGCACTACCAAAAGACTGACTGCTGACAACGCTGGACGACAACGAACAATCACTGGGGGTTTCTTGCAGGCTCGGGATCTAAGGAAAACAATAAACAATGGACGGGGTGAGTTATAAAACTCAATAAACTACTAATGCAACAATATGGCATGCGAGATGCGAACAGTAATAACAATTACACATAACATGGTTGGCATAATATAGCGATTCTCAATAATCATCAATTCAAGTAACTCATGTCACAAGTCAAGTAGCATGTATCTCACGTAGGTGCGATATATAAACACATATAAAAGGATACCGTCGAGGTACACCTCCGACATACCAACTTCCAACCAACCAACCAATAATACCAGTGTAGAAACCGTTGATGTCGTACCCGATCATCGAACTAATAACCAAAACCAAAGTGAACCATTTTCCGTATTCACGTCGACGTGAAGACTCGGTCCCCACGACCCGAGAAACAATCACGGTATAGCTTACCAAGGTCGCATTTATTCCGTACAACACTTAGCGCTATAACCCCTACCGTGGCCAACGGTAGGGCGATGCCCAGTGTATTGGCCTTCAGTTATTACGTAGCCCCGGCTCACGCAATAACCGAGCGTCAATACACCTCCAACAAATATGCCATGGACTTAAACAAATGCTCAAGTAGATGTTTACTTGACACATTAAACCAATCAACCAAATGTTCAAGTCGATGTTTACTTAACATAAAATAAAAGCATTATACTCCAAAGTAGGGAGTATAACGACCACAACAACAACATGCTAATGTATGCCAATAATTCTAGTACACATATCCATATAATACCAACATCAAATTCAACACAATACCATTATACGTGTATCGCGTAACCAACCCCCAACGGGTCTCTCGAGCATCCAAAGAGCTCACAAAACACACACGTGGTCTCATTAATTATCAAACCCTAACCGACTCCGTTAGAGTCATTTTAGGTTACTAATGATGTCGAGTTACGAAAGTGATCTTGCACTTTAATCCTAACAAATTATCGCCAAATTTCGAGTTCCCAACATCACATTACAAGCTATAGCAATATTCACAAGCCCACAACCACATTTCATGGTAAAATCACATATTAACGTATCTAGCATGGTAACTTCACATTTTAAAAGTCTAAGATGTCATACAAGACATAAAACGAGAAGAAGAGGGGGGTAGTAGCTTACTTCTCGCCGAAAAAAGTGAAGAAAACGAAAAGTTAATCGGTAGGAAAGCTTCCTCTAGTCGAGACCTTCGCAACGGCGTGCTCGGATCGTCGGGATTCCTTCACACTCTCAAGAAATCCTCACTTTCTCACTCTAAACTCTCTCCCTACTCTCTCTCTATGCTTTGTGGTAAATGAGGAATAAATGAGAGTGTTTTGAACACTCTTAGGGGTTTTAAGTGGCTGAAAATGAGAGAGATTTTGGGCTGATGACGTGGCAAGCTAAGGGCCACTCAATTTAAGCTGTTCGCGCTCCGCACGGCCGTGCTAAATAAGCTGCACGGTCGTGCCAACCTCGCACGGCCATGCCAATGAGGCTGCACGGTCGTGCCAACCCTCATAGCAAGGTCTGGACTTTCTGGAATCTCTCGCACAGCCATGCCAACATGGCTGCATGGTCGTGCCAACCTCATAACGCAACACTGACCCTACTGGACTGTCTCGCACGGCCGTGCCAACATGGCTGCACGGTCGTGCCAAGGCTTGTGTGTTCAAACACAGCCGTTTAGCCCCTCTCGTCCTAGGTTCGATCACACCTCACTTGTAACGCGTCTTAAGCACGATAATTTACAAGAATTAAGCAATAATATAACATATGAAACACATGGAATCATTCATGATGAAATGATGTAAATGATGAGATGAGACATGCAAAAATATACATGAAATTATATGTGATATAATGATGCAAATGGGGCGGGTGTTACATTCTCACCCCCTTAGAATAAATTCGTCCGCGAATTTACTTACCGACTCCATCGAACAACGCGGGATATTTCTCACGCATCTCCTGCTCGGTCTCCCAAGTGGCCTCCTCGACGTTGTGATTCCTCCACAACACTTTCACGAGGGGTATAGTCTTCGTCCTTAATACTTGCTCCTTCGTATCCAAAATCCTTACAGGTTGCTCGACATATGAAAGGTCGGGCGTTAGATCCACCGGCTCATATTCCAACACATGTGAGGCATCCGTCAAATACTTCCTCAACATTGATACATGAAACACCTCATGAATACCTAACATCGATGGCGGCAATGCAAGTATATAAGCTAACTTTCCAATATCTCGAACGGTCCAATATACCTCGGGGCCAATTTACCCTTCTTACCAAACCTCTTAACCCCAATCCGAGGTGAAACCTTCAAAAACACGTGATTGCCACCTTCAAATTCAAGATCCTTACGTCTGTTGTCGGCATAACTCTTCTGTCTACTCTGGGCTGTTTTCAATCTCTCCCGAATGAGTTTCACACTTTCTGCCGATTCATGAACCATCTCTGGACCCCACAACTTCGCTTCACCAACTTCATCCCAACAAATCGGAGAACGACACTTCCTACCATAAAGTGCCTCATACGGAGCCATCTCAATACTCGACTGATAACTGTTATTGTAGGCGAACTCGATCAATGGCACATGCGAATCCCAAGTTCCCTTAAAGTCCATCGAGCAAGCTCTCAACATATCCTCAAGTATTTGAATCGTTCTTTCGGACTGTCCATCGGTTTGCGGGTGAAATGCTGTACTCAAATTCAACTTCGTCCCCAAAGCATTCTGAAGTGACTGCCAAAACCGAGAAGTAAACCGCGGATCCCTATCCGATACAATGCTCACTGGCACCCCATGCAACCTCACAATCTCCTGATATACAATGAAGCAAGCTTCTCCAACGAATCCGTAACCGCAATGGGAAGGAAATGGGCCGACTTAGTCAATCTATCGACAATAACCCAAACCGCATCATGACCTCGTCGAGTCCTCGGTAACCCTGTCACAAAATCCATTGCGATATTCTCCCATTTCCATTCCGGAATTTCCAAAGGTTGCAACAGTCCAGCTGGCCTCTGATGTTCTGCTTTAATCCGTTGGCAAGTCAAACACTTCGACACAAACTCGGCGATTTCCTTTTTCATTCCATTCCACCAAAAATTCTTCTTCAAATCCCGATACATCTTGGTACTTCCAGGGTGAATTGTGTATTTAGACTTATGGGCTTCATCTAACACTTGTCGTTTCACTTCCTCAATCGTCGGTACACAAACTCTACCCCGAAACGTCAAAATACCATCACTATTCTTAGCAAAATCCGGGGTCTTACCCCCACCTAACTCATCAATCAATTTCTTCAACTCCGGATCACTCTCTTGAGTCTCCTTAATCCGTTGATACAACACCGGAGTAGCCCTAATATTAGCAAAAATCACCCCATGGCTAGATTCACTAGGACCCCAATCACGAATGTCCTCAAGCATCTTCCATTCCCTAGTCATCAAACAAGAAACATACGCTTTCCTACTTAGCGCATCCGCAACAACATTGGCCTTTCCCGGGTGATACAAAATAGTACAGTCGTGGTCCTTCAAACGTTCCATCCACCTACGCTGCCGATTATTCAACTCCTTTTGCGAGAACAAGTACTTAAGGCTTTTATGATCAGTGAACACCTCAAACTTAGCCCCATACAAATAATGTTTCCATTTATGAAGAGCAAAAATAATCGCGGCCAACTCAAGATCATGTGTCGGGTAGTTCTGTTCATACTGAGTCAACTTCCGTGAAGCATACGCGATGACCCTTCCATTCTGCATCAAGACACAACCCAAACCTTCTTTCGAAGCATCGCTATAAATCACAAACCCATCATGTCCATTCGGCAATGCTAAGATAGGAGCCGTAGTCAACTTTTCCTTCAATTCCCGAAAACTCGCCTCACACTTATCATTCCACACAAACGGCTTATTTTTCTGAGTCAAGGTCGTCAAAGGGGTTGCAATCTTAGAGAATCCCTCTATAAACCTCCGATAATAACCCGCTAATCCCAAGAAACTCCGAATCTCCGTCACCGTCTCGGGTCTTTTCCAACTTACCACGGCCTCAATTTTTGTCGGATCAACTGAAATCCCCTTGCCTGAAACTACATGACCCAAAAATGTTACCTCCTCCAACCAAAAGGCACACTTGCTAAACTTAGCATACAACTTCCTTTCCCTCAAAACCGTCAATACAATCCTTAAGTGCTTCTCGTGCTCTTCTCGAGACTTCGAGTACACCAAAATGTCGTCGATAAAAACAACCACAAAACAATCAAGATACGGCAAGAACACCCTATTCATCAAATCCATAAATACCACGGGTGCATTAGTCAACCCAAAGGGCATAACCACGAACTCAAAATGCCCGTACCTGGTCCTAAATGCCGTCTTAGGAACATCCTCCTTCTGAACCTTCAACTGATGGTAACCACTTCTAAGGTCGAGCTTAGAGTACACTACGGAACCTCAAAGCTGATCAAACAAGTCGTCAATATGTGGGAGAGGATATTTATTCTTAATTGTAACCTGATTCAACTCCCGGTAGTCGATACATAACCTCAACGAACCATCCTTCTTCCTCACAAACAACACCGGTGCACCCCAAGGCGATACACTCGGTTTAATGAAACCCCGATCAAGAAACTCTTGCAATTGAATCTTTAATTCCTTCAACTCGGCCGGCGCCATGCGATACGGTGCTTTCGATATCGGCGTGGTACCCGGTAACAACTCAATACAAAATTCTAATTCTCTATCGGGGGGCAATTCGTAATCATCTGAAAACACATCCGGAAATTCACGCACAACCGAAACATCATCCAACATAACCACCCGTTTGGATTTATCCACCACACAAGCCAAGTACCCTGAACAACCACGTGATAATAACTTACGGGCTTTCAAAGCCGAAATAACACGAACACCACCCATGCACTTATCACCAACAAACACAAAGGACGACATATTCGGCATATCAAAAGTAACAAACTTCTTACGGCAATCAACCATGGCATGGTGTGCATGCAACCAATCCATCCCCAAAATCACATCAAAATCCCTTATGGGTAAAACAACCAAATCCGCAGGCAAAAGATGGTCATCAACAATCACATCACAATTACGATAAACATCCGAGGCTACTTGGCACTCTCCCATCGGAGTAGACACCTCTAGCACATACGACAATGATTCAGGCATGGTATGCAAATGACAGGCAAAATGCGATGCGATGTATGAATGCGATGACCCTGGATCTATGAGTACTCGGGCTTTAACACTAGAGATGAATAAGGTACCTCCTATGATATTATTGGCTTCGGGCACTCTATTTTGGTCGAGGGCGAAGACCCGACCCTGGACTCTAGGACGACCCTCGTTGTCCCTCTTGACGCCTGCATTCGGCTGCGCACCTCCTATTTGGACCCCTTTATTCCTTGGGCAATCCCTCTGAAAGTGCGTGCCATCACCACAGAGGACACACTTCCCCTGTTTCTTCCAGCATCTATCCTCCATATGACCAGTCCTCAAACAAAAATTACATGTCATCCCCTGGGCCCGCTGCCCCTGTGCTGTGTTTCCCTGATTTCCTGTCCTCTGCTGATTTTGTCCTCCCCGACGGTTATCATTTCCCCCTTTGTTGCCAGTCCCACGGTTATTCTGATTCCTCCACCTCGACTGTCCTGATTGTTGAGTCCCGCTAGAATTTCCCCGTTGATTTCCACTGGTGTTCCCCGATTTAGTTCGGTGCTCTTCAATGTCGTGCTCAATCCGGTAAGCCTTATCCACTGCTCTCTGATAGCTTGTCAACTCAAGTGGTATGAGTTGCTTCCGATACTCAGTCCTCAACCCCTTCACAAACCGGTAAACCTTCTTCTCCTCCGTCGGTAGTAGGTGTGTGCAATATCGAGATAACTCAGTAAATTTGGCAGAATACTAAGCTATCGATAGACTCCCCTGCTCTAGGCTGAGAAACTCCACTTCCTTCCTCGCTTGTATCACATCCGGAACAAACTGATTCCGAAACCGCTGCAAGAAGAGCTCCCATGTCCTTATCACTTGATCCTACACCCAACTAGCCTCCAATACTTTCCACCAATGTTCAGCTGTATCCTCTAGCTTGAATGTGGCGAACTTGATCTTCTCTTCATCCGTACATCCCAACGCTGCGAAGATCTTCTCTGTCGACTCAATCCATCTCTCGGCTTTCTCCGGATCCGGTTCACCATTGAAGCTCCTTGGTTTCATCTTCAAGAACCTCTCTAATCGGCGGTCATTGTCTCCGACTCCCCCGGCCGGTTGCACTACTCTTTGACCACCGACTTGACCCTGTCCATCCATGGCCTGTCGATTCATGTCCATGGTCTGTCGGTTTACTTCCATCATCGTCTGCATAAACCCCTGCATGGTATGCATGAAGGACTCATTCTAATTCATATGGCCCTCCGATGACTGCCCGGTAGCTTGGCTAGGAGATGGGTTAGACGGCCCGGTACGGCGGGTTTCTCTCTCGGCTTCCCCAGCCCTACTCGTACCAGCTCCATTTCGTGTTTCAACCATGATTGTTCACCTGCAACAAACACTCGTCGTTAACGACTCAGACACTCAACCAACCCCCGCCTAAGCCAAGGATACCAAACCCCAGCGAGCTAACTTCTGCTCTGATACCAACTGTCACGACCCGACCCGAGATCCTACGTGGAATCTCGTCCGGTTCGCGAGACGGGACACAAAATGCACAATTTCAAAATCACTTTTCGTGCAAAAACCCTGTAATGCAAGTGTATGTTTTTTTTTTTAAAAAAAATCAAAACAACACTTCACGGCCACACAAAAGCCGAAAAAGAACATATAATATAACCAACAAATCCACGAGCTAAAAAGCTCGGGCTAAACAAGTAACATTATCAGAGTGCGCGGAATATGAAAGTAAGTAACATTTACAAAAGCCTGACAACCATGTCGGCATCTACAAAAGAATATGAATGAAACAACAAGTACGGGACTTCTACCCAACTTTACAATGTTAAAATAACATGTGTACCATCGGCCTCACTAAAAGAAAATACCAGGGCTCAAGGAGCACTACCAAAAGACTGACTGCTGACAACGCTGGACGACAACGAACAATCACTGGGGGTTTCTTGCAGGCTCGAGATATAAGGAAAACAATAAACAATGGACGGGGTGAGTTATAAAACTCAATAAGCTACTAATGCAACAATATGGCATGCGAGATGCGAAAAGTAATAAGAATTACACATAACATGGTTGGCATAATTTAGCGATTCTCAATCATCATCAATTCAAGTAACTCATGTCACAAGTCAAGTAGCATGTATCTCACGTAGGTGCGATATATAAACACATATAAAAGGATACCGTCGAGGTACACCTCCGACATACCAACTTCCAACCAACCAACCAATAATACCAGTGTAGAAACCGTTGATGTCGTACCCGATCATCGAACCAATAACCAAAACCAAAGTGAACCATTTTCCGTATTCACGTCGACGTGAAGACTCGGTCCCCACGACCCGAGAAACAATCACGGTATAGCTTACCAAGGTCGCATTTATTCCGTACAACACTTAGCGCTATAACCCCTACCGTGGCCAACGGTAGGGCGAGGCCCAGTGTATTGGCCTTCGGTTATTACGTAGCCCCAGCTCACGCAATAACCGAGTGTCAATACACCTCCAACAAATATGCCATGGACTTAAACAAATGCTCAAGTAGATGTTTACTTGACACATTAAACCAATCAACCAAATGTTCAAGTCGATGTTTACTTAACATAAAATAAAAGCATTATACTCCAAAGTAGGGAGTATAACGACCACAACAACAACATGCTAATGTATGCCAATAATTCTAGTACACATATCCATATAATACCAACATCAAATTCAACACAATACCATTATACGTGTATCGCGTAACCAACCCCCAACGGGTCTCTCGAGCATCCAAAGAGCTCACAAAACACACACGTGGTCTCATTAATTATCAAACCCTAACCGACTCCGTTAGAGTCATTTTAGGTTACTAATGATGTCGAGTTACGAAAGTGATCTTGCACTTTAATCCTAACAAATTATCGCCAAATTTCGAGTTCCCAACATCACATTACAAGCTATAGCAATATTCACAAGCCCACAACCACATTTCATGGTAAAATCACATATTAACGTATCTAGCATGGTAACTTCACATTTTAAAAGTCTAAGATGTCATACAAGACATAAAACGAGAAGAAGAGGGGGTAGTAGCTTACTTCTCGAAAAAGTGAAGAAAACGAAAAGTTAATCGGTAGGAAAGCTTCCTCTAGTCGAGACCTTCGCAACGGCGTGCTCGGATCGTCGGGATTCCTTCACACTCTCAAGAAATCCTCACTTTCTCACTCTAAACTCTCTCCCTACTCTCTCTCTATGCTTTGTGGTAAATGAGGAATAAATGAGAGTGTTTTGAACACTCTTAGGGTTTTAAGTGGCTGAAAATGAGAGAGATTTTGGGCGATGACGTGGCAAGCTAAGGGCCACTCAATTTAAGCTGCCGCGCTCCGCACGGCCGTGCTAAATAAGCTGCACGGTCGTGCCAACCTCGCACGGCCGTGCCAATGAGGCTGCACGGTCGTGCCAACCCTCATAGCAAGGTCTGGACTTTCTGGAATCTCTCGCACGGCCGTGCCAACATGGCTGCACGGTCGTGCCAACCTCATAATGCAACACTGACCCTACTGGACTGTCTCGCACGGTCGTGCCAACATGGCTGCACGGTCTTGCCAAGGCTTGTGTGTTCAAACATAGCCGTTTAGCCCCTCTCATCCTAGGGTTGATCACACCTCACTTGTAACGCGTCTTAAGCACGATAATTTATAAGAATTAAGCAATAATATAACATATGAAACACATGGAATCATTAATGATGAAATGATGCAAATGATGAGATAAGACATGCAAAAATATACATGAAATTATATGTGATATAATGATGCAAATGGGGCGGGTGTTACAAGGTTGTCCCAGCAATAACTCTCTGGCGTGAGAATTAACAATATTGCAGAGAACACAATGCTCTAATAGAATATAGCTTTAATAAATAATTTACACGTACCGTATGATGCCTTTGAGAGTGCTATTTATAAGAGATTAAATAACAATCCTTATCAGTTTCAGACTTAAATGTGATATGATCAAATCCCGGGTCTTGCGGACCATGATTATGAGTTTGCTTAGGACTGATAATTGTAGAATTGTAGTAGGATTCTGCCCAGTTTGAGAGACGATTCCCTTAAGGACCTTGCTTACGCCGAGCTGACCGGGGGTGATGTCGAGGTCGGCCTAGGATATGCCCAGGTTACGAGATGTTCTATGGTCGGCCTAAGATATAGCCGGGTGGCACTGTGGTCCCCGAAGTCGACGTCTTGGACAGGTGTTTGTTGAGGGAGAGGGCGACCTGGTAGATCACGATCTCCAGGTCGTCGTATCCGAGCTGGTGCATGACACTTAGCCTCTTATGTCACCTCGGCATTGTCCACCTGACATGTCTAGGGCCGTGGTGTTTGCCACGTGTAAAAGTTAGAGTTGAGGCCGTCCAGTCCCCTACTTCTCAAATGAGAGGATTGATCCTCGAGGTGTGAAGTAATTTTGCCAGTTGATGAGTCGAACTGCTCTGAGGTTGTTTGGTCCCAGCTCGACTTCCTCTGGGTGTCTAACTGTTGTACTTTCCTCGGGATATGTGTGCATTTATTGTCGTGAATCCCGAGGCAGGTCCAGGCGGCGTGTCTTGTCAAATTTCAAAAATTGGCGATACCAATTCTTGCTCAAAACATCGTCGTGCCGAGGTCCGCGTATTATTAAGTAGGTCGACCCGGCCACTCCGGGTCCCCTATATAAGCGAAGGGTCCACTGTTTATCACTTTTACCAAAAAATTCCAACTCTTTCTGGCGACTAGGCGAATTTCGTCGAGCTTTCCCGTCTTCAAAAGTTTTAAATATCCAGCCATCTCTTCGAGCTTTCTCACCCTTTCAGGCTTTAGGTTAGTTACCTTCTGATCTATTTCATTTCTTTCCATTTTCCAGTTAGTTTTTTGCACTTTGCTTCGAGTCGGCTTGATTTGTCCGTTCTCTGGTGGCCGCTCGCTTTCTGGGTAGGGTTCCAGCGATTTTGAATTTAGGGTTTCCTGACAATCTTGAATTTAGGGTTTTCACCAATTCTAAGTTTTGGGGTTTTCGCGACCTGGTACTCTTTGTCTTGCAACTCGCTATTAAGGTTTAGCCGTCCAGGTCGCAGTGTCTTTGTAATATCCCGATCCTACTTCTTTCCTAGTTCACTCGTTTGTCGGGTCAATTCGAGTGTTGTTTCGTGTGTTTAACTTCAGGTATGTTTGAGTATTGAGTTCTTTGTCATTCGTGCATCAATATGGGATGATTAGGTTGAGTTTTGAGTGTGTTTTAACCTTAAGATAGAAAAAGATACACTCAAAAGCATGGATACATGCTTAAACCCGAAATTCTGTCCATCCGAAGACCTTGTAGTAATTTGCCATAGATTTATGTAGAAAACTCGGATTTATAAACCATTTGATTCTGTGTAAACTAGACTCAAAGATCTTTCCAACCATATCTTATTTGTAATTTTTAGACTTGTAGATCATCCCAGGAATGTCTTTAAAGTTGAATGAAAATCAGAATTGTGAAACTTTGACTAAGTTTTAAGTGACTTGACCATTTGACCCATTTTGTTTGACCAAAGTTAGGCAACCACACTTTGACTCTTAGACCAGGCCTTGTCTCTCCATTAAACACAATTAGAGAGACTTGAAGACTCCCATTTTCACCTCCCAAAACCGGACATGAACAAGAGAGAGAGAGTCTAGAGAGAGAGTAGTGAGATAAAATGATGATATCTTGAGCTTCACTTGTCCGATCGACAATCCGTCTTCACCGTTGCGAAGCTCTTGACAAGAGGAACACTTTCCATGGATTGCATGCTGATTTTAATGATGTAATTTTGGTTGAGGTAAGTAACTATAATGTTTTGTTTGATTATGAGATGAATTGGAAGAGTAAAACATGTAGGTGGTGTTAGATGATGATCCTTGTGTTGATTTCTTGGAAGAAATGTGTTATTTGTTACTCCTAATGATATTTTGTTTTGTTAAGTTGCTGATTTAAGTTGGAAATGTAAAGATGGAAAGACATGATGATTTTTGGAAGCCAAATGCTTAGTTCTTGAAATAATATTTGTCACAATTTTAAGGCATGATGTTGAATTTTTTCGGAAAAATCCGTCCATGGGAATTGTCTGAATTTTGGATATGTTTTACACTAATATGTTTTAAAAAATCCTGGAAATTTTCATAAATTTTAGAGGTCGGGAAGTACCTCGTTTAGGTTACGTATTATCGATACGCAGAATGGACTGTTGCTGGAAATTATGGTTTGTAGTTCAATCTTTATGTGGTTGCATGTTGATGAATACAAGTCCAAATGGACTGATTTAAAATGGTAAATTATAATTTAGAATGTCTAGTTGTGGGTATATAAGATTTATAATATTTGGACATACATAGAATATTTGGTGAGATGTTAGTTACAAGTTAGAACGAAAAACACATGAATTTCGAGTTAGTTGCAGTCCTTGTTTTGGGCTATTTTCGTGAAAAGTCTGGTACTAATATACTGTGGGGAATTTGTTGAATTTGGATATGTTATTCTTATGTATGTTAGGTTGTTTCCTGTAAATTTTCATAAATTTTAGAGGTCGGGAAGTATCTCATTTAGGTTGTGTTCTATCGCTGCGCCGAGTAAACTGTTGCTGGAAATTCTGGGTATTAGATCTAACTTTAAGTGGCTGATTCTTGATGAATATAAGTCCAAATGAGGTAATTCAAAGTGGTAAAATATATTTCCAGATGTCTAGTTTCTAAATATGGAATAATTGTAATATTTGGGTTTTTGTGGAATATTTGGTGAATTTAATGGTACGGCTGCGCAGTACTGAATAAGTATCATTGTTATTAGTCTCCAAGAATTAGAGACTCGTTGAGTTGCAATTGTTGTTATTGTTAAACATCGAGTATTAGTAACTCACTGGAATTTTGTAAGTAGTTACTCACGATGAACTTACGAGATTTATATGGGTGGTAAACACACCAAAAATGAGTATTGTGATTAATGTTGTTAATTAGGGACGATACTGTAGTTGGTCCCGATGTTTCAAAAATAGGTTGTGACTCTAGCGGAGTTGATATGAGATAATATATTTATATTAACACTATACGAGCTATATACTAGTTGTGACTGACTCTGGTGGAGTCACATAGGACGTAATGAACAAACGTCGAATAATGTAGTAGATTTATTAATGTGTAGATTCGACTCTACGGAGTTGAATAATGAGTAGTATAAATCACTACAGGTCGTTATTTAGCCTCCTACGATATAGGATGACGTATCGGGAAAGTTATGATTCGTTAGAGATTGACTTTAGTTAATTCAATCATGCATGAGATGACATACCGTGATTATCGTTCCAATTCGGACGAAGTGACTTGTAATGAGTCGTGATAAATATAGTACACGAAGATAATGTTATGTGATAGTTTATGCTATACATGTGATACAGTGTATTGAGTGATTATAGGATTCTGTAGAGATCCTAAGTTGAGTTGTACAATAGGTCTACATTGCCTATTGCCTTGCTTTGGTTATATGTTAAATGATTACGGACATATTGTGATTGTTCTAGTATGAGATAGGACAATCATCCTACTTTGATGATTGATTGTAGTACAATCATCCTACTTTGATGATTGATTATGTGTTTAGTATTTACAAGCACATTGAGTCAATTTGGTATGTGATTCAATAAAACACATGATGATTTGTTGAGAATGATGAGTAAATATCTACTTGTGCATTGCATTGAGTCCAGCTGGCATTTGTTGTTTAATCAAGGTGGGACGACTTATAGTCTTTACTTCGTTTTGTAATCGCTATAAGTCGCCGTACCGGAGATCACACACCCTCTTCTGTTGGCCACAGTTGAGAAGTAGCCCCATTGTTGTAGCAATACGCATGACTTTGGCTTGCTATGTTGAACCCGATGGGATTAGTCGGGGACGTCGATACTACGTACACGGGTATCGAGGCACTATTTATTGTTTGTGTATTGCAGGAGCAACACAAGGATGGAAAAAGAGAAATGATATCCTTTATAATGTGGTTTAAGTATGAGCACTTAATGTGAATGTCAAGGTGCTATGTGACTTATGTGAATTGTATATCAACGATGATATTACATGTTCAGTATGGTGTATAAATGTGATTACCATGTTATTCCTATTGTTGAGCATTATGCCATGTCATATAGTCGCATGTAACAACTTGTTGATTAATGGTTAAGTTGCGATTGTGCCTAGACTAGTTATATGTAGACTCTTGGTTTACTGTTGCATTCATATTCATAGTGTTAGGTCTCAGGGTGCTCAATATAGGCTAGAAGGGAGGGTTGAATAACCTATGTCCAATTTTTGAAATTGATTCAAAAACCTACTTCACTTAAGTTAGAAAATTTTACAGCGGAATAATAGTGAAGTATAGGACAAGTTGAGAATGGCTGATCTTAACAGGACAAGATCAGCAGTTCTCAAAACTATGGAATTCTGGAAATTAATCAACAAAAGCAATTCACAATCACACAGAAATAGACAAGGAATTTAATATGGTTCACACTTATAAATAAGTGCTACGTCTACAACCAAAGTGGTCAACTTTGGATTTGAAAAATGTGTACTAAGTTTTCCACTAGAATCTTTACAAGATAAATCTCTAATGGATTGTGTACAAAAATTAGTTGACCAGTGTTTGTGGGAGAATTAATATCTATAAGATATAATTCTTGTGAGCTATGAATGCTAGGTGTTGCAATCAATGAAGAGCTTATATAGACTGGTCGTCTTAGTGTGGAGCTCTTCAAAGAATGATTTACAGATAGGACGTTTAAGCTTTTAATGCACTTGAAGAAGAAGAAGATTTCAGAGTTGTAGATTCTTGTAGTTGTTGAAGGTGTTAAATGCTTCAATGAAGTCTCCTTTTATACGCAGAGGAAGCCTTGGAGCCGTTGGAGATCTTCATCAGTTGCACAGTTTGAATTTAAGAGCATTCAATGCTCTAATGTTGCTGTTGAGCTCTGATAGGTGATTCTGCAAAATTCAGTCTGTCTTCTGTCACTTTGCCAAAAATAGGTAGACTGCGTTTGCAGGCAGAGTGTCCTTTTCTGAGATGAATGCCTAAAATGGAAAGCTTCATTGAATGCGTTTTGCAGGTTAACGTTGTATTGAAGTCAATGAAAGACTTTGCTGATGTCTCAAGACATGTCTTCGGCAGTTTTATATCGGATATTCTTCAACTTAGCTGATGAGGCTTGGCTTGAGACGAACTCGTCCGATAACTTGAGGGACTCTGCTGATGCACACTTCGGCTGATGTCTAGAGGACGGCCGATATACTACAGGTTATCTTCTTCAAGACAATTTACAATAAGCAACCCTAGGCTATTCAAGCTATGTCTAAGTACAAGTTGCCACTCTAACAGACACGCAGGCCCATTAGTCACCTTGACTTAGACTTAGGTTATGGATACAAGAAAATCTATATAAATTACAACAATCTCCTCCTATTTGCTTGAGTCCATGACCTTATGAATACAATAGAAGCTGACCATGTCCGATTCTAGTAATAAATGCTGTAAGAGTGTTATATTAAATGAGCATGTCCTAGATGGACTTACAGAAGGGTCAGTGTATTCAAGATTACAAAGCGTTTATAAATAATGAATTGAGGCATAGAACACTTGTAGGAAGACTGAATTTATGTAGACAAAGTACTATATAGGACATGTCTTTAAACCAGTGGTTTAAATTTCATGCACACACAGAATAATCAATCAGTTATAAAGCATGGAATTTTAAAAGGATAGGCATTGTTTATTAAACAAGAAGTTTAATACAATGTTTTGTCAAGGAGTTTATACAATCAGACAGGAAAGGTATACCAGCTAAGTCAAGTTGAAGCTTGTCCTTTCCATCTTGAGTTAACAGCTACTTTGAGTCTGGCAATTTTAGCTTTGGCTTCTGTTAGCTCATCCTTGACTTCTTCTAGCTCATCTTTGGCATTTTCCAATTCGGAGGAGAGATTTTGGTTTTTCAGTCTGAGTAATGCATTCCTTTCGTGAAGTTCAGTCAGCTGATTATTGTGTAGTCGGCTCATCTCCTCCTTCATGGACGCAAGCGATTTGTTCATGTTGACTAGTCGATGGTCATTATTCTTAATCTCCTTGCGAAAAAGAGTGAAGTGCTTGTTTGTGAGCCTGCGCGTCTGACGAACGGATGAGTGGACAGAGCGATTGGCATTGCGCTGAGAATGAAGCACACTCTTGTAGCCAGTGTTGATGAGCTCGATCATCTGCAGCATTCCTTGTGAAAGATTGTCCCAATTTTCTTTAAAAAGGGCGGTGGAGGCAGAGGAAGAGGCTAAGAGCCGGTTGATCAACACATCTTTGAGGCAGCAATGGCCTGCTGGCATGCGGCGGCGGTAGCCTTGGCACCTTTGGCCATGCCTATGACCTGAGTCATATAGTCGGCAGTGACGGTAGTGGTGTGAGATTGGGCAGCGGCCAGTTGCTGAAGGGCTTTGGTAAGATCAGCCGATACAGTTTCAAAATTCCTCAAAAAATCCTCAACATAGGAGGCACGGAAGTATGTAGGTTGGGAAGGCTGGCGGACTGGAGAAGTTGGTGGGCTGGTGGAGGTTTGAGGTTGGCTGGTGGAGGTTTGAGGTTGGCTGGTGGAGGTGTGAGAATGGCCGGTAGAGATCATGGGAGGATGACTGATGGAGGATTGAGGTTGGCTGGGCCGGATGCGAGGAACAGGGAAGAGGTTTTCGATATAGATGGCATAGGTGAGTGGGTGAATGAAAATGGGAAGGGTGAAGTAGGTGAATGGATGAGGAGAACGGAAGAGAACAGGAAAGAGAGGGTTAAAGCCAATGTAGGTGGTGACTACGTCAAAGAAGTCGTAGACCACATGCTTTGTTAAGACGGAGGGATGGCTGATAAGGGTAAAGACTGGGGGTCGTGGAAGAGAAAGAAATGGGGAGATGTCTGATTTGGTAGGAAGAGGAAGGCCTAGGTCTTTGTGAATAGTAGTCCACTGGTTGAAGATCATAAGATCTTGGACCAGAATTATGCGAGAAGAACAGTTGAGACCATGCAGGCGGTAAAGGGTCATAGAAGGCACCCCATTTAAAGATGATTTCGCCTGCAGACATTGGCTGGCAGGGAATTTGCTTGGGGTAATCCAGAGTAGAGAGGAAAGGGTCAGTATCAGCAGGGTTAGGTTTGGGACGGCTGTCCTTAAAGATCAGCAGTTCTTGCACCTCTGGATGAAAATGGCTGTAGGAGTTTATTTTTGCGCGTTTGGGAGTAGGAGGAGCAGAGGGAGAAGAGAGAGATCGTTTAGAACGTTTGAGGAGTTTGGATTCAGGTGAGAGAGAGGGTTCTGAGGCTGAGGTTATGATTACAGGAGCAGGAGGAGTGGTGGAAGATGTAGGGGAGTGGACAGAGGCTGTAGGCAGAGTTGGGGAAGATGGAGGTGATGATGTTGGATCGGCAGAGGTCACAAATTTGACCTTTTTGGCGCTCCTCTTGAGGCGTTTGCCGTGCTTTGATCTGGTTGGAGTTGAGGAGGTAGGAGCAGGTTGAGGAGAGTCGGAAGTGGGAATGGCTGGTGTGGGAACGGCCTGTGGGGAAGGAGTGGTAGATGAGACCGTGGGTAGGCCAAAAGATTCATCAGTTGGAAGAAGGGTTTGTTTGGTTTTGGGCTTGTCTGATTTGGAGGTGGATTTAGGAGGAAGAATGGAATGTTGAGAGGGTTTTGTAAGGTCGACTGGTTGGAATGTGGAAGTGTCCTTTTCAACAGCCTGTTTGGATCGGGCAGGCTTTTTGGTTTGTTTGAGTTTTGGTGTTGGGAGAGGTGAATGTTTTTGTTTCTTGGGGGAGGATTCATCTGGTTCATAAGGGTCATGATCCAGTCGGCTGAGATTAAAATTCTCAGGCAATTCAGCACCAAGAGGCTGGGGCTCCTCCTGAGCAGGAAGCCCTGCTGAAGTGTAGGTCACTTTCCTCTTACCCTTCTTATCTTGGGTAGAGGGATCAGCAGTTGTGGTAGCAGTAGCCCTCTTGGCTATGTCCTCTCGATATCTGGTGATGTTGTTAACCGTGAAGACATAGGTGTTATGAGATCATCACCAGACACTTGTTCATCAATCTCCTCAAATCTCCTTAGGAGAACATTTATGACCCTGACAAAAGGCCGTTTCATGTTGGTATGGGCCTGAACTTCGGCCACACTTTGAAATAGCATGGAAAACACAATCTTGGCCCAGTTCAGCTATTTGCGCAGGATCACAGCCTTGGTCCACATGAGTTGCTGGGATGTGAAGATGTCCCTTGAGCCATTCTTAAAGAGGATGCTTTTGTCAAGAAGATGGCTTATATGATAAGAACCCTCAGGAAATAGATTCCTGGACATCTCAGAGAAGTGCTCTGGTTGAGCTGAGCCTCTCATCATTTCCCAGGCCTGTGCTGATTCTTCATCAGTCAATTCCAGCTTTCCTTCTATAGGCAGTCCTAGGATGTTGCCTATTTCCTTGTAGGTCAACTTGATGAAATACCCTCGGATGTAGCCTTTTAAGTAGCTCATATTCACTTTGTCATTGCTGGAAGAAGGAGCAGGGGGAAGGACCATTCTTGTGTAGAATTCTTCAGCCAAGAGATTGCTGTAGTGGGTGTCATTCAGCTGGAAGAAGGGAAGAAGGCCACACTCTTCTAAGTCTTTGATTAGGGCTGCTCCAGAGGAATACTCAAAAACTGAGTCTTTGTCGATGGTCATTCCAGGGTGATAGCTGGATCTTGGGAGAGTTCTTATTGGAATTTTGGCGGCTTCAGCAGCCCTAGATGACTTCGCTGATTGCATGTCAGCAGATGAGGAAGTACCAGCAGTTTTAGAAGCTTGAGTCTTTGCCTACACACAGTCGGCAGAGTTGAGAATAGCTGATATACAAGCAACAGCAGATCTTAATAGAAACATGCACTGTTCAGATCTAAGACCCAAAATATAGCTAAGTTATGATATGTGACTAGAGCAGTTCATCTTCTGGGTCTTAAACAACTATAGATTTGATCAATTTTCAACAAATAGAATGGTACAAAATGAAGATATTTTGGCATAGATAGCTCTAAAACACATTCAATACCAGAGAAACAAGATTTAAGCAACAATATCAAAAACTCGAAGTTCATCAATGGCGAAAAACTCAAAACAATTCGTATTAGGTCAAGAGGTACCCTAAAACTGAAATTAAAAGAATCTTAAGGAAGTAGGGATACTCACTATTGAAGAATGTAAATCGAAGTCTTGAAGATTTTGAGGATTTCAGAAGCTTTTAGCAAGATTGGATTTCTAAGTTTTGAAATGTCAAATGGCAGTTTTTGAAAAGATGAATAGTCACTGTGTGAAATCGCCTTTTTGTACTTCTGACAGGGTTCAATAAATGACTTTTAATAATTTTTGAAATCCACATTTAATGACCTGATAGGTGACTTTTCATACGTATTTGACCTATTTTATTGAGGACTACCAATATGGAGAGAAGTGCTTACTCAAGGTTGTCTATATCTTCGGCAGAGTTACATTTAGCTGATCATATAAGCATTTCTATAAATAGCTGAAGTGAAATAACTTTAAAGGCAGTGTTTAAAAGATTAAGGATTGAGATCAAGCATACCAAGCTCTCCTCTTAGATAGGCAAACCTGGTTGAGTCAAGTGGTTTGGTGAAGATGTCAGCTACCTGATGGTCGGTAGACACATATTGCATGTTAATGTTACCTTTTTCAACATGGTCTTTTAAGAAGTGATATCTTACATCAATGTGCTTTGTCTTGGAGTGCATAACAGGATTTTGAGAGACAGAGATGGATGATGTATTATCACACATTATAGGGCAATCGCCAGCTTGATCTCATAGTCCACCGATTCGTTTAATCCACAAGTTGAGCAGCCTACCAGCTATATATTCGCTTCGATTGTTGAAGTTGAAACAGATGTTTGCTTTTTGATGGCCCATGAGATAAGTCTATTTCCTAAGAATTGACATGTCCCACTTGTGCTTTTCCTGTCAACCTTACATGCAGCAAAATCAGCATCAGAATAGCCTATAAGATTAAAGGATGAATCCCTTGGATACCAAATACCCAAGTTGGAAGTATCTATTAAATATCGATGATTCTTTTGACACTTGTAAGTGAGACTCCTTTGGATCGCTTGAAATCTAGCACAAACACAAACAGCAAACATAATGTCGCCTACTAGCGATTAAGTATAAAAGTGAGCCAATCATGCCTCTATATAGAGTCATGTCCACTTTCTTGCCCTTTTCATCTTTGTCAAGATGGCGGTTTGTGGCCATAGGTGTCTTGTGTTTGCATTTTCAAGTCCAAATTTCTTGATAACATCCTTTGCATATTTGGCTTGATTGATGAAGATACCGGTAGAGCTTTGTTGAATTTGAAGTCCTAGGAAGAAGTTGAGTTCTCCCATCATGCTCATTTCAAATTTACTCTGCATAAGCTTTTCAAATCTTTTGCAAAGATTTTCATTAGTAGATCCAAAAATAATATCATCAACATAAATTTGAACAAGTAAAGAATGACCTTTATGTTTTATAATGAAAAGAGTAGTGTCAATTTGACCTCTCACAAAGCCTTGAGATATCAAGAACTTTGAGAGGGTCTCATACTAGGCTCTTGGAGCTTGTTTAAGTCCATAAAGTGCTTTCCTTAGCTTGTATACATCTTCTCTTCTTGAACTGTCGATGAAACCAGGTGGTTGTTCTACGTAGACTTCTTCTTGTAGTTCACCGTTTAGAAAGGCACTCTTAACATCCATTTGATATACTTTGAAGTCTTTGAAGGATACATAGGCCAAGAATAATCTGATGGCTTCTAGTCTTGCAACAGGAGCAAATGTCTCATCATAGTCAATTCCCTCCTCCTGTCTGTATCCTTGGGCTACAAGTCTTGCCTTATTCCTGGTGATATTTCCATTTTCATCCATCTTGTTTCTGAAGACCCACTTTGTACCAATCACAGCTTGTCCTTTAGGTCTAGGGACAAGTGACCAAACTTGACATCTGTCAAATTGATTTAATTCTTCTTGCATAGCTTCCACCCAGCTTGGATCTTCCAGTGCTTCATCTATCTTCTTGGGTTCAATATGTGAGACAAATGCTGTAGAATACATGCATTCATTCCTTGAAGCTTGTCTAGTTTGAACACCAACATTAAGATCACCAATGATTTGAGTGATAGGATGATCTTTAACTTCTCGAACATCTGCAGTTTGAACTTGTCTTATTGTATCGGCAGAGTTGGGTTCTTGAGAAGTGGAAGTGTCTGAAGCTTGGTTTTCTAAAGGATATGTTAATTCCAATGTAGGCTGTAGTACTTCTGGTGTGGAAGGGAAAGTGGATTCTGGATTTTCTGAGTTTTCATTTGCTGGTTCATTGTCACTTCTTGAAGATTCTATCAAGTTAATTCTTGGAGGAACTTGTGAAGATGTGGGATCAGCAGAGTTGGAGCTTGGCTGTTCTGTACCTGTCTCATACTCATCAGAATCATTAGACACCTTAGGAGCCAAATGTGGCCCAATAAAATCAAATTCATCAAAAGAGACATGAACAGATTCAACAACTCTAAGAGAAGTTTTATTATAAACTCTATAAGCTTTTGAAAATTTGGCATATCCCAGAAATATCCCTTCATCACTTTTGGATTCAAATTTACCTCTATGTTCTTTTCCATTGTAAAGAACATAGCATTTACATCCAAATATTTTGAAGAATCCAATGTTGGGAGCTCTGCCTCTCCATATTTCATATGGAGTTTTGTTATGAAATTTGTTGATAATGGACTGTTTTGAGTGAAGCGGCGGTGTTTACTTCACCCGAAATACATAAGCGCTTTGCTTCAGAATCATAGTCTTCCCGCTTCAATAAGAGTTCGTTCTTTCTTTCGAACTCCATTCGTTGAGGTGTACCAACCGCAGAGAAATTGTGACCAATTCCATGGTCATCACAATATTTGGCTACACCATTGTTCTTGAATTCTGTCCCATTGTCGATCGACATCGCAATGTCATCCAGCTTCGAGTTTGAAGTCTTCAAGAGTTGTTATGATGTCATATGCTTCATCTTTGGAGGACATCATCTCAACCCAAGTGAATCTTGAGTAGTCATCAACTACTACTAGTGTGTACTTGCTGCCACCAAGACTTGTAGTAGTAACTGGTCCAAATAAATCCATATGCAGGAGCTGTAGAGGTCTGGATGTTGATAGGCAAGGCTTGCTTTTGAATGAAGATTTGTGTAATTTGCCTAGTTGACATGCTTTACAAAGATTGTGTGGTTCAGCCGATATTTTAGGCAAACCAACAACTAGGTTGTCCTTTGATAGCTTCTCCAAATATTTGAAGTTGAGATGACTAAGCCTTTTGTGCCACAACCAGCTGTTATCATTTGATGACCTTGCAACCAAACATAGATTTGATTTTCTTCCAACAGCGTTTAAGTCAACAGCATATACATTTCCTTTTCTGAAACCTGTCAGGATTGTTGAACATGTCTCATTGTCCTTGATGAGACAGTGACTTGAAGTGAATTGACAGACTAATCCTTTGTCACAGAATTGTGATATGCTTAGAAGATTATGCTTCAATCCTTCAACTAGAGAAACTTTACTGATGGAAAGGTTTCCTCTAATTATGCTTCCATAGCCAATCGTCTTCCCTTTTGAGTTGTCACCAAAAATTACTGAGGGACCTTTAGCTTCAGCAATATTTGAGAGAAGATTTGGATCACCAGTCATGTGCTTTGAGCAGCCACTATCTAGATACCATAAATCTTTCTCTTCTTCACTAACAGCCATAAAGCATTCCTGAAATATAATCATTTAAGAATATGGTCCCCGTTTACTTTTGGGTCCTTAAGGTTAGCAACCTTTTGGGATCCATACCTGTTTAACCTTTGGAGGTGTGAATCCTCTAGATTTGGGTATGAATCTCAGAAGGCATTCATGAATTTTGTGACCATGGCCTTTACAGAAAGAGCATTTATGAAAACCTTGAACATGGGTAATGATTTCTTTTGAAGACTTCTTATTATCAGCAGTTTTGGAAATGACCTTTGTACTGATAACAGGCTTATAGGACTTAGGCTGATAATGCCATTTCTTAGTGATATTAGGTTTACCATGGGTAGACCTTTTATCAAAAAATTTCACATTTTCTGGAAAAACTCCTTTGAGCTTTTTATCAGCAGAGTTGGCATCAGCAATCTTTCCTTTGACAAATTTAATAGGTTTGAGTTGAGAATTCTTTGACTTGCTACCAGTCATCCCAGTTTTCTTAGGGTGACTGATAACAGGTTTCTGTTGCTCAGACTCCCTATTAGCAGTGTCATTGTTGACAGATTGCTTACCCTTGGACTTGTCTTTTGTATTTTTGGGATAAACAAAGGGAACTTTGTTAAAACCAAGTCCTTGCCTTTTAGGAGATTGCTGATTATAGGAAGCTTCTTCAGCCATTTCTTCAGCAATTACTTCAGTTGTCTCATTTTCTTGAGAACCAGATGGACTTCCTACATTGAATTCACTTTGGAAACCGATACCGCTTTGTCGTCAAGAGTTTTCTGATTTGAAAGAATGGTATCAAAGTTTCCTTTTGAATTATTCCAAGTATTGACAACCTTTTGAAGGTCATCTTTCTCAGAATTGATTTTCTTTATGTGTTCAAGTAGGAATTCCACTTTTTCAGTTAAAGCTTTGTTCTCTTTTTGAATTTTGATACTTTCAGCTTGTTGTCTATTGAGATCTTTGATCTCAGACATCAAGGTAGATTTCTCAGAGACAATTCATGCTTTTTGGCTAGTTTCACATAGGCAGCTTTGAATTTAGAAAATTCTTCCAGCATGTCTTTGTTGGCTTTAATGAGCTCTCCCCTTGAGGGTTCATTAAGCTCATCATCATCACTATCATCCTGTTGGAATGGTAGTGACCTTACTGAGTCATGGGGTGATTCCCTGGCCATAAGACATATATTTGCTTCTTCAGCAAAGTCACAGGAATCATCCTCATCAGTATCTGTGTCACACCAAGTGGGCAGGTTGCTTTCATCCATGTCCTCAGCCACCATCCCTTTTTGTTTTTGAAATTTAGACTCGGGACGTTTTTTGTAGAATTCATATTTTGGCTTTGGACATTTTGAAGCAAAATGACCTGGTTTCCTACAGTTAAAACAGACAAGCTCATTTTCCTTTTGATAGTCTGCAGTTTTATAAGGAGCAGAACTTTTTGGATGAGTAGCTGTTCTTTGAGGAATGGTAGTTTTGTGAGGAGACTGCCTATGAGATGACTTGTTAAACCTTTTGAAACGTTGATACTTCTTAACAAACATTGCAAAGGCTTCGTCTGAAAGAATGTCATCACCATCACTGGATGTAGATGGGGTTTCATCAGGTGTGGAACAAGAAGGTTCAACAGACATAGCTGGTAAGGATAAATTTTTAAAACTCTTTTCCATTTCTTGAGCTTGTTGGATTTCAAGCTCATAGACTGAAAGACTTGCATAAAGGTTTCGAGAGACAATTTATTCAAGTCTTTTGATTCTTTCATGGCGATGATCTTTACATGCCATAGGCGCCTAGTGCATTAAGAAATCTCATGTTTATTTCTTTCTTTTCATATTTCTTTCCTAAAGAATAACAAGAGTTGACTACCTCATAGAATCTGTCATATTCACTTCGTAGAGTCTCTTTAGGATCTTTCTTGAATGAGTCAAACTTCTGGATGCAAGTATATAGCTTGTTATTCTTGGTTTCACCATCACCTTCAAGATATTCCAGTATAGCTTCCCACATTTCTTTAGCCGTTTCCAGATTGATGATCTGCTGGTATGTGCTGATATCAACACAGCTAGTGATGATGTTGATGGCTTTTCCATCCAGAGCGTCATTCTTTCCGTCTTCTTCATCCCATTCTTCTTCAGGCTTTGGGACTTCGGGTCACCGTTGGATCCAGTGTAGAGTATTTGGCTTCATGGGAATTCTAGGTCCATCTGTGACACATTTCCACAAACGTTTGTCAATAGAGTTCATGTGTCTTTTAACTTTATCTTTCCAGATATCAAAGTGAACTTCATCCAGTACATGACAATGGTTCACATTTGAAGTTTCCAACATTTGATGAGCAGCCATTTGATCTTTAATCTCTCAAGAGTTTAATCTTGGAAAAACTTGTTTTCAAAGAGTTAAGCTCGATACCAATTGTTAGGTCTCAGGGTGCTCAATATAGGCTAGAAGGGGGTTGAATAGCCTATGTCCAATTTTGAAATTGATTCAAAAACCTACTTCACTTAAGTTAGAAAATTTTGCGGCGGAATAATAGTGAAGTATAGGACAAGTTGAGAATGGCTGATCTTAACAGGACAAGATCAGCAGTTCTCAAAACTATGGAATTCTGGAAATTAATCAACAAAAGCAATTCACAATCACACAGAAATAGACAAGGAATTTAATATGGTTCACACTTATAAATAAGTGCTACGTCTACAACCAAAGTGGTCAACTTTGGATTTGAAAAATGTGTACTAAGTTTTCCACTAGAATCTTTACAAGATAAATCTCTAATGGATTGTGTACAAAAATTAGTTGACCAGTGTTTGTGGGAGAATTAATATCTATAAGATATAATTCTCGTGAGCTATGAATGCTAGGTGTTGCAATCAATGAAGAGCTTATATAGAGGTCGTCTTAGTGTGGAGCTCTTCAAAGAATGATTTACGATAGGACGTTTAAGCTTTTAATGCACTTGAAGAAGAAGAAGATTTCAGAGTTGTAGATTCTTGTAGTTGTTGAAGGTGTTAAATGCTTCAATGAAGTCTCCTTTTATACGCGAGAGGAAGCCTTGGAGCCGTTGGAGATCTTCATCGGCACAATTTGAATTTAAGAGCATTCAATGCTCTAATGTTCTTGTTGAGCTCGATAGGTGATTACGCAAAATTCAGTCTGTCTTCTGTCACTTTGCCAAAAATAGGTAGACTGCGTTTGCAGGCAGAGTGTCCTTTTCTGAGATGAATGCCTAAAATGGAAAGCTTCATTGAATGCGTTTTGCAGGTTAACGTTGTATTGAAGTCAATGAAAGACTTTGCTGATGTCTCAAGACATGTCTTCGGCAGTTCTATATCGAATATTCTTCAACTTAGCTGATGAGGCTTGGCTTGAGACGAACTCGTCCGATAACTTGAGGGACTCTGCTGATGCACACTTCGGCTGATGTCTAGAGGACGGCCGATATACTACAGGTTATCTTCTTCAAGACAATTTACAATAAGCAACCCTAGGCTATTCAAGCTATGTCTAAGTACAAGTTGCCACTCTAACAGACACGCAGGCCCATTAGTCACCTTGACTTAGACTTAGGTTATGGATACAAGCAAATCTATATAAATTACAACACATAGCATACAATACATTATAGTGGCTTACGGGGTCTTTTAGACTCACCCAACAACCTCCTCAGTTTGCAGGTTAAGTTCCAGCACAACGAGTTTTGAAGCTTGGAGTTAGCAAGATGTATTTGTATTGTCATTTTCTTCTTATTCCTTGTACTGTGAGATCGTGAGGTTTACTAAGTTATGTAAACTTAGTATATGGGTAGAAATAGTTGTATTCTTCAGATTTGTATTTTAATGCCGACTTGTGAGGTCGTGCCGGTTGTAGTATTTTATAATTTCGGTTTACAGCTCGTGGTCTTGGTGTGGCCTTGTGCCTGTCGATACTTTATTAGTAGTTTTCCCGAGCGAGTAGCTCGTGGTGTTTATTATTGTTGTTTCTCCGGCTCGTGTATTTAGCCGTCGAGGTTTTTATTGTTGAGGTTTATTTAGTTGTGGTTGTTGTTCGAGTTTTTGAAACTCACATTTTATCTTGTATTCCGCTGCATTAGTTTTGGTTTTGAGCTTTTATGGCTCACTCTTATCAGTTGATTCGGTACGTTTTGTTATTTTGGCGCATCGAGTTGGGGGTCAACGTCAGATCCCAAACTCGAGGCGTCACAATCTTTTAATCCTTAGCCATTCTTTCTTTGAGTTCTTCCTCCTCGTGTCCTTCTGTGAACATGAGGGTGTAACGTGCCAACCAGGGTCCCATGTTTGCTAAGCCGCAGAAAGGGCACGCGATCTATAAGATCGAGGATGGCGACTGGAAGGTCGTTTAACCGAACAAGGCTAGGGATTTGCTGATTTCCTGAGGAACCAACTTGGATGGCCTGGTAGTCCCTTCTGATGGTCCATACAAGGTCGATGATATACCCTTTGGGACCTCGATGAAGATAATCGAGAAGTACAATATTGCCATGACCGGGCTACTGTTATTGTATTTTGATGAGAACCAGATTGTTCGTAGAGTAGCGGGGACTTCGACGGCGGCTACCTTGTACCTGAATGCCAGCCACGCGTTGCGAGCTCTTCAGAGCAAGAAGATGAGGTCTAGGACCGCTGGTGATACCGAAGATGTTGTCAAGCGTGCCTTCTGGGACTGAAGGAATAAGATGTCTGTTGTCGATCTGGGTGTCTGGACCGCGAAGTACCCCTGTAACATTGATAATTATTGTGTTCACGTTCCTCACCCAGAGCTTGGTTTGGTCGACCTGAGGGCTATGTGGGGTCAGGTGGGCTTTTACATGAGTTTCTTAGAGCTGGGCCTTCGCTTCCCTTTGGATCCCTTCATTTGTGAATTTCTTGATGTTACCTCCATTGTCCCTCTTGACTTTACCTGGAATACTATGAGGGTCCTCATCTGCTTCATTGCCAGTGCGCGTGTGCTTGGGTTCGAGCCGACCATGACCTTATGATGAGCTCATGATTTCCATGATTTTCCCCTTTATTTCCTTTTATTTTGTCCTACTTTTGAGTTAAATATGCTTGAAAATATTATTATTTGGGTATTTTGCTTCAATGTAGGTTTCCATGGTATTTACGAGCATTCTCGGAGTTTAGCACAAAGTTCGAGGTAATTTCGGGCTTTAAAGTTGAGTTACAAAGCATTTCGTCAAAGTCCGTTAACGATCCATTAAGAGTTTACAAAGCAAAGGACTGAAATGAAACAAGAAAAAGGCTAATGGATGCTAATAATGGCTAACAGAGGACGAAAATGAGAAGCCTGGAGGGGGAAGAACTGCAGAGCTCATTCCAGAAAGTCCAAGGGCACCGGAGCAATTCTAAGGAAGTCAGAAGCGTGCCTCCCTTATGCGCTTTTAAGCGCTCTCAGCCAAGCCCAGCTGCTCAGTATCCGCTCCCTGCCCACGCCGTGTCTTCTGAAGGAGGATTGGAGGCGGATTAATGTGGGATTGGCCAAGTTTTGGTCCCTTTTGCCCCTGAATCTCATGCCAAATGCCCATTTTCCCCTTCAGCTCTTCACCACACATTTGTTATCTTTTTTATACTCCTAATTTAGCCCCAATTCAGAGGAAGAAGCCCCAGACGGACTTTAAAGCCCCAAAAGGGGTAGCAGCTCTTCTCTCCCAAATTCTTTCTTCATCTTCCGAAATGTAATCACCATTGAAGGTTTGGAGCACCAAATCAAGTGCCAAGGAAGCTTTTGCCAGTGACTTCAACCTTGGATCTCGATATTGTTCGATTCAATTCTTCCAATTTATATCTTATGATATTTGTTGCAATTTCTAGGGTTGATTATCTTATAAATGTGGAATTGGCTTTGTGCTTAATTGATTTATGGAAGCAATTATTTTTCTATGTCGTTGTAGTGATTTAATTCAATCTCTCTCTCTCTCTCTCTCTCTCTCTATTTAGTACACAAGCATGTTAGGTTATTAATTTTTGGGCTTAATGCTTTTAATTAATTGGCCATTATAATTGAATGATTTGAGAAATGTTTGGATCCGCGAGAGCTACCTTGCATTTCGGACCGAGTAAATTAATAGTGGGTGTTTTGTGACACACACTGATAGCTTCCGGTTACCGATATGACTTGTAAAAAAATAGAGAGATTATCTCTCTACCTATTATTACCCATTATCTTGGTTATTATTGTGTGATCTTAATGCTTTTAATGGAGTCGCAAACCATTAAATGATAACTAGAATTATAGGGTAAGATGCGAGAGCCCGTCCTATAATTCTGAAAATCACAATAATTGTCTTTGTGACGCTAGACCGAGAGGTAACGAGTGTTCTTAGATAGTCATGGGGTGCTTGATCGATAATGCGGCTATTCTTTCCTTGCTATAAGATGCGAGAGCTCGTAATGGGGATTGGTAGCTAGACTTGCTATACGATGCGAGAGCCTGTAGTGAATACTATCAACGTGTGCTCGACTACCAAGACTTGAGTAAAAGAAAAATAGAGAGAAGATTAAATTAATCACGAGCTAGGCTAGAAATATTGCAATCCTATAATCTTATCTTTTAAATCTTGATTTGGTGTTACCAAACCATTTTGGACGTTGTAAATATTAATTACTTTCTTTTATTTTTAGTTTTTATTCTCAATTTATTTTCACTCAAATATAATTAGTTAGCCCAATTTTGGTACTTAGTTGGATTAAAAATTACGTACATTCCTTGTGGATCGATATCTCGTACTTATGTACACTTTATTACTTGATACGGCAAGGTACTCTTGCCCTAGTTGTATTTATTTGTACATCACCTTATTCTGCCACTATTTCCACCTCGATCGTAATAATAACCGCCTCTAGGCCGAGAGCCAAAATTACTGGGTGAAGTTGTTTTTTGATTCCCCTGGGAAGGTCACGGGCTGGGCCGATAAGGTGATTATGGTGGAGAGCAGGCTTGGGTGGATTTTGTTGTTTCGGCCGAGGAGCCCTATACCTTGGTTCATCATGGCGACCTCGATGAGTATGACAAGTCGACTAAGCAGGCCCTGGAAGCTCCCCTCGGTGTACAGGATAATTCCCAAATCAGGTGTTATGATTGGAGGAAGATAGTTCAAGATGAGAATCTCCTTGTCGTCGCCGGGCTGTCCCCGTTGAAAGTCAATGGTCTTGAGCTGATGTGCACTTTCCATCCCTTCGAGAGTTTTTTGTGGTTGCTTTTGCTTAAGGACTTCGTGCTTAATCAGCACTGTTATCGGAAGAATCCGAAGATGGGTTGTTTCGGGGTGGTTGTCCTCTCTGAGCCTTTAAATGTATTTTTCTTAGGAGTTTTTCCCCCTTCTTCATATATATATATATATATATATATATATATATATTTATATATATTATTTTTACAAGTATCTGATCTTCCTTGCTTTTGCAGATATGTATGATATAGATGCCCTGAAGAGGAGTTCAGGCAAACGTGCCCAGACCAAATTGGCTCGTTCCGAGCAGTTGGGGAGAGCTCGCGTTGCTTCGAGCTTGGCGGGGATTGCCTAGGTGCTTCCTACCATTGTCATCCCTGTTGACAAGGGGAAGGAAAAAATGACAACCTCGAGGGCCTCTACTAAGCACTCCAAGTCTACATCGACTTTTTCTTTGGCTAAAAAATTACGGATCGAGGAGCCCGTTGTCCATGGACGAGATTTTCTGGGGGGGGGTATACTCAGTGTGACCTTCCCCTTTATCGAAGTGCACTCCATTCCTAGCTCGGTCACCCCCCCACGAGCAGACCTCGTCTTGAGCCCTGTCTCTCGTAGAGTTGAGTTGGGGAGAAAAGCTGTTCTGGATATCTGTAGCGACGATCTTGGCAGGCTTTATGACTCTTATTCGCCTGTGCACCTTGCTAGTGCTGTGAGGGGAAATCTGATCAGTGTAAGCCTTTCCCTTCTCTCTTTTTATTTTGCTTAAGTGCTGATTTTCCTCTTTTTCTTCTAACTGTTGGTTTGTATTGCAGGCTGCTACTGCTATCAGGTCATATGCTGATAGATTGGCTACCGCCAACAAAGAAAGGCAGGTATTGTCTACCCGAGTTTTCGAGCTTGAGCGAGAGGTGGAGGGGGATAGTAAGGTTGCAGTTGAGGAGGCCCAGGCTCGTATCGACGAGCTTGAGAACTATTGGAATCGACCCATGTCGATGTAAAATTGAGTCAGGATCTGACGGTGAACAAGGTCGACGAGGCCAATCAAATTGCCGAAGAGGCCAGCCAGCTGAAGGGCGAGCTTGCTAGCGCCACTGCTGCTCTGCTAGAGCTCCGGGTCGACCTGAAGTCGGTGCAGGGTGATGCTTTAACTACCCAGGGGGAACTTACTATGACGAGGTTGAGCCTGGAGGGCAAGATTAGCGAACTGGAAAGAGAGTTGGCTGAGGCGAGGAAGGCGGCGAGCCCGGATGCTGTTGTTGCCAACTTTAAGAAGACGACATCCTATATGGATGAGATCGTCTCTTACTACGAGAAGGGCAAAGCTCAGATCTTGCAGGTTGTGTAGCGTGTGGTATTCCTCTTGGTGATCTGGTTAAGTGGGGAAGTGCTGAGCTCAAGGGCGACCTTGCACGGAGGGGTCACGAACTCGTGCCCTTTCAACTCGAAGAGCTCGAATTGATTGAGAGGAAAGATGCTGAGTCGGGCCACGATCTCTAGGTGCCTCCTCCTCCTTTTGATAACAATGTACCTTTTCTGCTCGATACCCTGACCGATGGCGATGGTGTGGATTTAATAGGGATTTCAAGTTAGGGGAGTTTGAGGGTGCCAAGTCCAATTAGGACGAGCATGCCCGATCTGTCCACGAAGCTGAAAGCCGCGCTGACCCTTTGTATCACCCCGTTGTGTCAAGTATTGTTTGGCCGATGTGCCATGTAATTAATACAACATGTTCTGACTGGGCTTGCGAGCCTTGCACAATTTTAACTATTTTTGTATGATGATGTGATTTTCACAATTTATATCATGTTCCTTAAGTCGTATGTTGATGCTTGCATTTATTTCAACCCTGCTTTGATTTTCCTTAGTCGATGCATAGCTTAGGTCGAAGCTTTTCCTAGCAGTTACAGTACCCTTATCCCTAGGTCTTTATGATTTTTAGGACTTAGTTCATTATTTTTATGATCTTCTTCATCATGTTGATGAGCATTACGACCTCGGCATGGCGAGGTGCCTTTGATTTTTACGATCTTCTTCATCATGGTAAAGAGCAAGTCGTAACTTGACCTCGGCATGGCAAGGTGCCTTTGATTTTTAGGTTGTTCGATTCTCGCAATCTTCTTAGTTTTTTGGCTAAGTGTAGGTCGCGATCTTTGAACAACCTTTTTACGGAGAGAGAGATACGAAGTAAATACAGAATCTGAGCAATTCGTCTTTTATTAATAGAATTTTTGAAAATGGAAAGATACATCAATGGTAATATTTTTTTAAGTGATGCGCATGCCAAGGGTTCTTGAGCGGGGTGCCATCTTGTTCAGCCAATCGATATGTTCCCTCTAGAATTATGTCTGTCACTTTGAATGGTCCTTCCCAATTCAGAGATAGCTTGTTTCTTCCAGCGTTTCTGCCTGTGACCTCTATCTTTCTGAGTACCCAGTCTCCGATGTTGAAGGATCTCGTTCTAACTCGCTTGTCATGGTGTTGGCGAGTTACTTGTAATTGATCATCCTAAGTCTGGCTTCCAACCTTCTTTCTTCCAAGAAGTTGAGGTCTAGCCCCCGAGCTGTATTGTTGTCGAGCTCGTCAAAATGAGCTACCCTTATGGTTGGTAAGGCCATTTTTACTGGTGCCATTGCTTCTGATCCGTATGCCAATGTGAAAGGTGTCTCTCCAGTTGAGCCTCTGACTGACGTTCGAATCCCTATAGTACAATAGGTAGCTCGTCGAGCCATTTTCCTTTCTTTTCGTCCAGATTCTTTTTCAACGCATGGAGGATCTTCTTGTTCCAGCTTCGGTCTGGCCGTTTCCCTGGGGGTGGGTGACCCAGGACTTCCAATGCTTTATGTTCATCTGCTCGCATCTTTCGGTGAACTTGGTGGAGATTGGGTGTTGTGGTTGGATACAATAGCTTGGGGTATGCCAAATCGGTACCAAATGTAATCATGTATGAAACTGATTATTTTTTCTTCGGTTATGGTGGCCAATGGTTTTGCTTTTACCCATTTTGTGAAATAGTCTACCGCCATAATTAGGAACTTACAGCCCTCTCTGGCCTTTGGGAAGGGTCCTATGAGGTCGACTCCCCACATGTCAAAGGGCCAAGTTGCGACAACTGGTGTTTATGGAACTTATGGTTGTCTTAGAATATTAGCAAACCTTTGGCACTTATCACATCTTTGTATGTAAGCTTCGGCATCCTTTTGTAAGGTTGGCCAATAGTAGCCATAAAAAAATAATCCTGTCGGCTAGGGACCTTGCACCTGGGTGTCCCCCACATACTCCCTCATGGTCCTCGGTGAGCAGGTCTTCCACTGTCTCAGGTCGAACACATTTGAGCAAGGGCTTGGTAAATGATCTCTTGTATAGCACTCCAGTTATCACTGTGTAGCGGGCTGCTCTTTTCCTTAACAACTGGGCCAGGTCCTTCTCGTCGGGTAGTGACCCATGCTCGATAGTCCTGTATCTCGTCTATCCAGCAGAGTTTATTCCCATGACTTCCTTTTTGTTCACTGATGGTGTTTCAAGAGATTCCAACCATACATCCGCCAATCCTAGAAAACTACGTACTTCTGTCACTGTAGTTGGCCTTTTCCAGCTTACTACTGCTTCCACTTTTGTTGGATCAACTGAAATACCGGCACCTGATACAACATGTCCCAAGAAAGATACTTCCTCTAGCCAGAAAGCACACTTGCTGAATTTCGCAAATAACTGTTTCTCTCGAAGCACAGTCAATACAATTCGCAAATGTTGTTCATGCTCTTCCTTGGATTTTGAATACACTAATATATCATCGATGAAGATCACCACAAAGCAGTCTAGATAAGGTTTAAACACTCTATTCATCAGATCCATAAACACAGCAGGTGCATTTGTCAACCTGAAAGGCATAACCACAAACTCATAATGTCCATACCTCGTATGGAAAGCAGTCTTTGGTATGTCTTCGGCTCAGATCTTAAGTTGATGGTATCCACTTCTCAAGTCAAACTTAGAGAATACAATGGACCCCTGTAACTGATCAAACAAGTCATCAATGTGAGGCAATGGATACTTGTTCTTAATAGTCACCTGATTCAATTGCCGATAATCAATGCATAATCTCAACGTACCATCTTTCTTTTTCACAAACAACACCGGTGCACCCCAAGGTGAAACACTCGGTCTGATGAATCCTCTTTCAAGAAGCTCTTCAAGCTGTATTTTTAATTCTTTCAGTTCAGCAGGTACCATTCGATAAGGTGCCTTAGAGATTGGCATTGTACCTGGCAACAGCTCAATACAAAACTCCAATTCTCGGTCAGGAGGCATGGTATATTCAGTAGAAAACACATCTGGAAATTCACATGCAACTGGAATATCCTCTAACTTTGGTGCAATTTTACTCTTGTCAACAACACATGCTAAATATCCAGTACAACCACGATATAACAGTTTACGGGCTTTCAATGCAGAAATAACATGGATACCACATCCTGATCTGTCCCCCACAAATACAAATTCAGGAATACCCGGCATGCTAAAAGTAACCATTTTACGATGACAATCAACGAGAGCATGATGAGTGTATAACCAGTCCATACCCAATATGACATCGAAATCATGGATAGGTAACACAATAAGGTCTGCATGCAAAGTATGATTATCCACAAGCACATCACAAGCCTTATACACATTGCAAGCATTCACACAATCACCCATCGGTGTAGACACCTCCAACACATATGGCAAAGGTTGAGGCAATACATGCAAATTATGAATGAAATGTGATGCAACATAGGAATGTGAAGAACCAGGGTCTATAAGAATACGGGCTCTTGTACTATAGATAAAGAGAGTACCTCCCACAACTGCTGTAGACTCGGCGACCTCTCGCTGATCAAGTGCAAATACACGTCCTTGCACCTTTGGTCTACCATCACTACCTCTTTTAGTACCTGGGGACTGCTGACCAGCATTCTCAGGCTGCTTGTTCTTCCATTTCGGGCACTCATTCTTGAAATGATTGATGTCGCCACATATCAGACATCTACCCAACTTTAACCAACACTTATCAGCATTATGGCCCTGTTTCTTACAGTAAGTACACGACTCTCCTGTTCCTTGCTGACCCTGAGTGTTCTCTGTCTTATCCTTAGATAGTCTTCTCCCATGTCCACCTCGACGGTTACCAAAACCACCTCGGTTATTCGAACCTTAGCCTCGCCCATGCTGCTGGGAGGACTGTTGGTTTGTTGGTGCTGGTGCTACTGAAACATCTTTCTTTCCCTTATGTTCCTCTATATCCCTTTTCAAATCGAAGGCTCGATCAATTGCACTCCGATAACTAGTGAACTCAAATGGCAAAAGTTTCTCTCGTAGCTCGGTTTTCAATCCCTTAACAAATCTCCTAGCTTTCCTAGCTTCATCGGGGATCAAATGTATACCATGTCGAGCTAACTCGGTAAATCTCTCTGCATATTTGGCTACACTAAAGTTTCCCTGTTCCAAGGTGAGGAATTCCACCTCTCTTCGTTCCTGTACTCCTGCTGGCACAAACTGACTATTGAACTCTTTCAAGAAGTTCGCCTAAGTCCTAGGTGTTCTCTCCTGATTCCACATGCCTTTTAACAGTTTCCACTAGTGCTCTGCAGCACCCTCTAATTTGAACACCGCAAATATGACCTTTTCTTCCTCAGTAGTACCCAATGCTTCAAAGATCTTTTCCATCCCTTCAATCCACCGTTCAGCTTTCTCTACATCAAGTTCCCCATCAAAGCTACGGGGATGCATTTTCATGAACTTCTCAATGCCTGCGACAAGACCTGCATTTCTAGCTTCTGGTTGGGGCTCTCTAAGCTCCGCTTGCTGCACAGGTGGTGCTTGATGTTCTAGTGCAGTTACCACTCTTTCCAGTATCCTATACATATCTCCCATATTAGCCTCATTAGGGTTATTAGGTGCTTCTGCCCTGGGAGCATTATGGCTATTACTACTCTCCGCTCCCCTGCGGACTCCGGACCAACTTATCCCCGCTCCGTGCCTAGTTTGCACCATTTTTACAACCTACACACAAACGCTCAGTGTTAAAACCAAATAACACAATTAACCCATCTAAGCCAAGGACCCTATCCTGGCTTGTAGCTAACTATAGCTCTGATACCAAACTGTCACACCCCCATTTGAGCTCCTACGTGGAACCCCAAATGGAGACATGAAACACATACATCATAATTAACATGCACCTGTATAAGCGAGCGAAACCAGCTCGACACAAACACAAGGTAACTAAACGGCCATAACCTGCCGTTATCACAATAGTACAGAGCTACACGAGCTCACAAAACACAACTATAAACAACAACCTCAACGAGCTAACGAGCTCGGAGTCAACTGAGATAAACAAAGTCACACAGGTACATGTCATATATACAATGTCACGACACCACGTGTCGGCACAAAAGGAAGTAACGAGTAACAATATACACATCATGTTACTACTACCCAAAATAGAGTTTACATAACTCTATCATCCATCGTCCTCACCGAGCACATATGTACAATGAGCAAAAGTAACTACCCCAAAAGTTTACCACGTGCACCCGCGTACTGTACCGGCCTCACCGATCAGAACCTCCCGGGTTCCTGCGATCTAAGGAAAACAAAAGAAAAGGATGGGGTGAGTCAAAGACTCAGTAAGTTACTACCATGCAACTACATGACATGCTGGCATGCTGAGCTGTATAACAGTAAATCATACTGCATAGTAAACAATAATAGCATGCTTCTGTATCACTGTAACACATATTCCACTGTATAAGAACAACTGGATAAACACCTTTAAAAGTATACGGTGTCGAGGTACACCTCCGACAACATCCAACCTTATCACCTCTTCTGTATCATGTGCTCGAGCAATAACTGAATAACTATCTCTTTTGTAGTGTGCGCGCGAATGACAATCGTTTCCCCCAGTCCCGTACGACCTGGGTTTACGACGTCTGGAAAACACTTCGGCTAGCAAGAAGTGTGCCTCCCCTACTGGGGCCAACAGCGGGGCGTAGGCCGAGCATATGGACCAACTACAGTTAACACTAGCCCCTGCCCTCGTGAGTCACCGGTGGTCTATACACCCCCTGAACTGGTTTACCAGCTGGTTACGACTTATTGAACATTGACACTTGTCACAATATTGTTTTACAACTAACTGGTTCACAAGTATCAATTACTGATTTACACGTAATTGCCACTAAATAGGATAAACCCATAACTGGCTCGCAATTACATATTAAACACATTATCACATGTAGCGTATTTCGGTAAAGGTACACATTTAATAATTGTAGGAATTAATCCCACTTTTCCAACATAATCAAACTGTATCAACGATAGACTCCGTGGAGTCCAATCACGACAATTCTAAACATCAATAATTTAGCTCATTTTCGTAGTACGTCAATTTAATTATCCCATTAAGCTACTTAAACAAGTAGAACCATTATTTAAATAATCCAAGCTAATTAAAATTATACATGCATGAAACATATAATATTTCATCACAAGTAACTAGTTTACTACCATGGATCATACTAAAATTAAAATGGGACAATTTTATATTACGAGCTAAAAATAGTAACTTACTAATATTGCGAAATCACCGATTAAAACGTGAAATCTTCCGAAAATGTTGATCTACTAGCTAAGCACGTCGATCCTACGATTTTATTCTCACAAAAACACGAAGAAACAGCTGAGAAATCGGACGAGTACAAAGCTGTTGTTACGGTCTTGAAGAAAGAAATGAGGGAGAGACGGTAAGTTTGTGATGTTCTTTATTAAATAATAGTCACAAACTATATATATATATATATATATATATATATATAGAGAGAGAGAGAGAGAGAGAGAGAGAGAGAGAGAGAGATATCCATTACCCAGGTCAAGGAGTCAACCCAAGTTGAAGTGGCAATCAGTAAAAGGCTAATTTGGGCGGTGTACTTGTGGTACTTCACGGTTTTATAAAGAAAATAATGAGAAGAAGTTTGTTTATGTAAAATCAAGGAAAAGGATTGAAGTCTCCAGCCTAGGACCTCATTAATCCGGTCAAAAGTCTCACATACTAGGTGTCACTCCATAAAGGAGTCTTCAATGACGTGTGTCGACATTTGATTGGTCCGTGTTAATTAACTATATTTAAATATTTAAATTACTTTTTTTTTAAAGCTGAACTTAATTGGGTCTAATTATATTTTATTAATACTAATCATATTTAATTAATAAATAAATTTGAAAATATTAAAGTAAAGCATATAAACACATTAAATGTCACGAAATGCAAATGATGTGTAAATAATATGAATACGAAAATCTCGGGTGTTACAACCTCGCCACGTCGAGGTCACCTTACGACCTGCTCTTCACCATGCTGAAGAAGATCGTAAGTACAAAATGCCCCTCGCCACGACGAGGTCACCTTACGACCTGCTCTTCACCACGCTGAAGAAGATCGTAAGTACAAAATGCTCCTCGCCACGACGAGGTCACCTTACGACCTGCTCTTCACCACGCTGAAGAAGATCGTAAGTACAAAATGCTCCTCGCCACGACGAGGTCACCTTACGACCTGCTTTTCACCATGCTGAAAAAGATCGTAAGTACGAAATGCTACTCGTCACGACGAGGTCACATTACGACCTGTTCTTTACCACGCTGAAGAAGATCGTAAATACAAAATGCTCCTCACCACGACGAGGTCACATTACGACCTGTTCTTCACCACGCTAAAGAAGATCGTAAATACAAAATGCTCCTCACCACGATGAGGTCACATTACGACCTGTTCTTCACCACGCTGAAGAAAATCGTAAGTTAAAAAAGCACCTCGCCACGACGAGGTCGCCCAACTCTTACCACGATAAGAAAATCATGACAAACACTTGTGCAAAATGCTAAGTAAAACACACTGAACAAAACAATCATGATTATATTCATTAAAAGATTTAAGTTATTTACAAAACCCGAGAGGGCCAAAAATAAAAATTGTTTAATTACACGGCACAAGCTGCCAGATCTAACCCGACGCAGCGGGGTCTAAGTGTCAGCACGACTCTCAGCCTCATGGATAGAACGGGCGTGCTCATCTTGGTTCGACTTGGTGCCTTCAAATTCTTCAAGCTTAAAATCACCATCAAAGTCGACCTCGTCCCCCTCAGCCATGGCATCGAGCAGGAAGGGCACATTGTTGTCAAAAACAGGGGAGGCATCCAGGGCTCACGACCCAGCTCGACATCTTTCCTGCCGATTAATTCTAGCTCTTCAGGCTGGTAAGGCACGAGCTCGTGCCCTCGCCGAGTCAGGTTTCCTTTCAATTCAGCATCCCCCCTCTTGACCAGATCTCGAAGAGGAGTGCCGCAGGCCGCTGCAACACGCAAGATCTGTGCCTTGCCCTTGTCGTAATATGAAAAAAGTTCATCCAGGTAGGATGAAGTCTTCTTGTACTCAGCAACAGCAGCACCCGGGCTAGGCACCTTCCTCGCTTCAGCTAGCTGCCTCTCCAACTCGCCAATTCTCCCCTCAAGGCTCAACTTTATTTTCACAAGCTCTCCTCGAGCAGTCAGAACATCACCTTGAGAGGTCTTCAGGTCAGAACGAAGCCTGGCCCGATCAGCGTTAGCAGAAGCAAGCTCGACCCTCAGTTAGGCAGTCTCCTCACTAACTCGATTCAGCTCCTCAACCTTGCTCGCTGCTAGGTCCTGTCTTAACTTAATATCATCCTGAGCCTTTGCAACGGCAGTTCGAGCTCGACAACACGAGCAAGATCAAGGTCAGATTTCTTCACGACCTCCAATTTCTCCTGCTCAAGTGCAGAGATACGCGCGAGGAACTCGCGTCTATCCCTGCGAGACTGCGCAAGCCTGTTGGCATAAGACTTGATCGCAGCAGCAAACTACAAAATCAAACAACTTTGATCAGCTCGGAAGAAAATCTTAAAGAGTTTAAAAAACAAACCCATACAGATCCTACTTACGCGGGTAAGATCGATCCCGAGGAGACCGGCTAGACGAGCAGGAGAACATTCATTAAAAGTCTCCTCCAAAGTCTCATCGGCAATGTCGAGCAATACCTTCTTGCCCTTTTCGAGTTGAAGGGTGGCAGGGCTCAGGACGGGATCGACCTGAGGAGGAGTAGGAGGAGTAGCCGAGCTGTTCGGAGTGGACTTTGGCTCGGGAGAAGGGCTGGTAACGCTGCGAACACTCCTTACAGGAGATGCTCGAGCACCAGCAGCAGTATTAGGAGCAACAACAACAGCTTCAGGAGCAACAACAACAACCTCAGCTCGATGCTCATTACGGTGTTCTTTGTTGATCACATCCGGGGATTCAAGCCCAGCAAGGATAAGGGGACCTGCAGGCGCCGCGGTTGAAATAGGCTCCTCGATCCTTAATTTCTTCCTCGAACCAGAATCCGAGGTAAACTTGGACCGCTTTTCAGACGCCCTCGAGCTGGGCAACTTCTCCTTGCCCTTATCAGCGGGCAACATTAGGGTTGGGAGCACCCCGGCTGTCCCAGCCAAGGTCGCGGCAACACGAGCCCGACCAAGCTGCTCCGACCTTTCAGACTTAGCTTGAGCCCGCTTACCCGAGCTCCTCTTCCTCATTGTATCAACATCTTCCATCTCTGCAAAATTGAAGGAAAGATAAGATACTTGTAAAATATGACTGAGGATAAAGTAGAAAATCTTAAGCAAAAAGATGTACTTTTAAACAACTCATTTGTGGATGCAACCCCTCTCCAGGTCTCTATGGCAGCTAGGACAATGCCGGTGGAGCACAAGGTCTTTATGGAGAATCCACCCTCGGAAACTTTCGAAAGGGGGAAAGGTACACATCGGCTCCAGGCCGTTAACTTTAAGAGGGGACAGACCGGTAACGACGAGGAGATTTTCATCTTGAACTATCCTCTTCCAGTCATAACACCGAACTTGTGTGTTTCCCCGTACACCAAGAGGAGCTTCCATAGCTTGTTTTACCGACCTGTCATATTCATCCAGGTCGGCATGATGAATCAGGGTGTAGGGCTCCTCTGTTGGCACCGCGAAGTTCCACCCCAGCCTACTCTCAACCAAGATAACCTTGTCAGCCCAGCCCGAAACTTTGCTAGGGGGGTCAGAAAATAACTTCACCCTATAATTTTGGCTTTTGGCTTAAAGGCGGTTGTTATTGCGGTCGAGGTGGAAATAATGACAAAAAAGTGTCAAGGTCGGCTCAAATCCTAAAATACGCTTGCTCGCGGCAAAGCAGATCAGGATCCTCATGGTATTCCAGGAAAGGTCAAGGGGAACAATCGAGGTCACATCCAAAAACTCACGGATAAAAGGGTCCAAAGGAAGTCGAAGGCCTAGCTCGAAGAAACTTAAATAGAAGCCCACCCGGCTTCGCATGGCTCTTAAATCATCCAGGCTGAGCTCAGGATCGGGAACGTGACCCCGGTAGTCATCCGAGTTGCATGGGTACTTCGAAAGCCATGTGTCCAGGTCGGCAAGAGTCATCCTGTTCCTCCAATCACAGAAAGCACGCTTTGCAACACCACCAGCATCAACATCAGCTCTAGCCTTCCTCTTCTTACTCCGAGGTGCCCGCAAAACATGGCTGGCGTCAAGGAATGAGGTCGACGAAGATGACGAAGTAGTAGCCTTAAAAGGTCCTACGACCTTACTAGCTACCCTATTCTCGTCAAAATACAAATATAAGAGCCCCAACATGGCGGCATCATACTTCTCGATGATCCTCATCGAGGTGTCAAAGGGAATGTCGTCGACTTTGTAAGGCTCGTCAGGAAGGACGACCAGGCCATCTAGGTTGGCACCCGAGGCAGTCAACAAATTTTTTGCCTCACTAGGAAGGACAACTCTCCAGTCACCATCCTCGGTTATATAAATGGCACGGCCTTTTTACGGCCTGTCAAACATTGGACCCTCGTTTGCACGTTTGATCCTCATGTTCTCAGAAAAGGAACACGAGGAGGATGAACTAACAGGGAAAATGGTTGTGGAAGGAAGATGGATCGGCCAAGAAACTACGACCTAGACAGATCGACTCAAGCAGGTCGACCTGGGGATATACTACGAGGAGGATCACTATTGTCGGACTTATATAATTTCAAAATGGCCGAAACCCTAACCCAAAATCCGGCTAAAACACCGGCAAAACAGAAACAGGCAAAGGAAACAAAATTCAACAGGTGAAAAATGGAGAAAAACTCAAGGAATACTTACCTAGAGTCTTGAAAAGGCAAGGAAGTGCAAGGAAAAGGCTGGAATCTGAGCTTTTGTAGAACGGAAGGGACGCCGGAAATCGCCTAAATCACTGAGTATTTGAGAGGTTTTGGTAAAAGTGAAAATGAACAGTGGGCTCCCGCTTATATAAAGAATCCGAAGGGACCGGGTCGACCCATCTAAAAAACACGCGGACCCTCATGCGACGTCGTTTTGAAGCGAAACGTCAACTGCCAGTTTTTGAATTTGAAAAGACGTACCATCTGACAGTCTGTAATCGCCGCACCCATTAAATGTGCACGTTGCCCAAGAAAAAGTACACAGTCGAGCTGGAATCTAGAAGCTTCGCCAGAACCAATCGGCTCGGTACAATGCATTTTTTACTTCCCACCTCGAGGATAAATCCTCTCCTTGAGAAGTAGGGGGCTACTGAACGACCTTAGCCTACAGCTGGACACGTGGCATACATTGCGGCTTCATAGGCTCCAGCTGGACAAAACATCAAGGCGACATACACCACCTCGGTCATGACGACCTGAAAGTTACTCTATGATAGATTGCGTACTTCATTAATATACACTCAGCACGCTGACACAGGGACCCACTGAGCGACCTGGGGATATCCCAGGTCGACCTCACAAACATCAAGCGACCTGGCAGATGCTAGGCCGACCTTGATGGCATTGAGCGATTTGGCGCATGCCAGGCCGACCGCGTCTACATAGAGCGACCTGAAGCATCCAGGCCGACCTCGACAGGATCCCTCCAGCTCGGCAAAGCAGTGTCCTATACGGAGACATCATGCCTAAAAAGTGTCTTATAATTCATTACATATCAGTCCTAAGCATATGAGGAGACCTATTCCGAAAGACACGGGAATCACTCCTAGTCCGAATCTAATAAGGATTATGGTTCCTACCTCTATAAAAAGCACCCTCAACAGGCCTCATAAGGTACACACATACATACTTGCCTACATACTTTCTTAGCTTTACCGCTCCTACGAAGTATTACTAATTCTCACGCCTGAGGGTTATTGCTGGGACAACCCAGCACCCCTTACGGTGTTCTTTGTTGATCACAGATTTCAAGCAGTTCTCAAGGACTATCCCTGCAACGTAAGCCGGAATCCTACCTAGACTACACACGTGGACCAGACACGATACCCAATCCTTTTTTGGCGTGATCACTAGAACAAAGATATACTCCAAAAACATGGTAACATGTAACAAAGAGGATCACAGTGCAAATTTAGTTAGTTCAGATATTTGAAAACACAGTAACATGCAATGAGTCTTAAGAAGATTGAAAAGGGAAATAGGTTTTACCCCAGTGCGCTTCTTTGCAAATCAAATCCAGATATATCCGCAGCTTGAGTTAACGCATCTCGCCATCTCCCCACCATGTCCAATTGATCAACATATCTTGCTTCATGCCTTTGAAAAGCTTCTGCAAAGCTCCAAAAACTCTGGCCACACACTTGAGACGGTTCAACATAGTAAAACACCGGAATTACCACCCGACCACTTCTTTCTTTCCAGCACTCGAGTATCATCATATGTTCGTCGAGGCACCACCTAGAAGAAGCATAGTTCTCCGAGAAAACAACAATGTAAATTCTCGACTCCTGAATTGCTGTCATCAATTCCTGGGAAATAACTTCTCCTATGCGTAGTTCGCAGTCATCCATATAGGTGACCCGTAAAGTTATTACGTGTATCTGCACCTCTGAAGTTCAAGAACACGTCGTATGAAAAGGATTGAGGGGTTGGAATTGGAGGTGAACTACTCGGGAATTTGCTACCAGAAGTAGAAGCCATAGCCATAGCTAGAAGAAGGAAAAATCAGATCTGTTTTTTCACTTGTGCAGAATGTTAAAATCTGTGATTCCGGTGAACTGATGAAGGAAGGTCAACGACGAGTTGGTAATGTTTTAGTCTCTGTAGATGTTTGCCTTTCACCAACCGTAATGCAATTGGCACAAGAACGAGTTGGTCAAACAATAATACTCTTATGCAATACTTTGTTTAATCATCTAACCAACTTGCTATTATTTTTTTTTTGTTGAACATTTCTTTCTCACACAAACGGATTGTGAAGTTTGATAGTTGATCACGCCAAAAAGTGTTCTGGCGATCTGTCAAAGTCCACGTATGCAGCCAGAACGTTGGTAGGATGCCCCGGCTCTCAATAGGCACAAGTGTGTATTGAACTTGTCCTCCAGTAGATACCTGAGATGGAAAGGAAGCATCGTTATGGAGTTGGACGTTGGTCCAGCTAAAGCCCTCCGGTGAGAGAATCAGTATATTGGTGAAAGTTATGGTCTCCGGTGAGGATTCATGCTGCTCTTAGAGAGTAAATGTACTGAATGTTTTTGCAGACTTGGTAGTTGTGTGTGTTTAATTTGAACTTAGGTCATAAGTGAAGACAATCACCTTGTATTTATACTAAAAGAATTTTGGCTTGGGACAGGTGGCCTGCCAGGTGTCAACCTAGGACAGGTAGTCACATGTCCATTTATGGCAGCAGCAATCTGCATTGATGAGCTTTAAAGGAGAAGTGACCTGCATTGATGTAGAAGATAAAACTTCGCTGGGAGGCTTGACTTAGAAAGTAAGTCACTCTTTTAACCAAGAAGAAGCTGGTTTGTGGCTCCGGGATGACGTAATAGCAGGTGGGCCTTAAATGCAGCAGCTTTTGTTGACTTATCTTCAGTTCCCGGGATAGAGATCTCGAGGTTTTAGCATTTGTAGCCCGGGCTTTAGATTTCGCGGACTCTCAGGTTCGATTGGAAAGCATCTTTAGCCACCTCGGAATCCTCGGAGAGGTCGAGACAAGATGACGGGTATACGTACCCGAGGTCCGAGCTATAATCAAAGCTCGGGATCAAGATGAGCTGTCTTTTGAGCTCCAGCTAAGCATGGCCATGTGTCCTGCTTGTGCCACATGGAGAGAGGATATTTTAGTACCTTCAGTAGCCCTCGACTTCCCGAGGTGAGGATTCATCCTTTAAGTCGGGAAGTATCAGCTCACTTGTGCTCGAGCGGTAGGTAATAACTTCACCAACACACCTCTTCTTGGAATCCGTGTCACATCATTGGAGCGAAAAGCACTGACGGCTCATTAAATGCGCGTCTCTTCAGTTTGAATTTACAACCGTTGTTTTGGGCTCAAACGATGCCGTTTCGCCATTTGAAAGGGAAAACACGCGGACTATCCAACTGGTTTCGGGTCATGCTTTGGATCCGAGTTCAAAATGGCGTCGTTCTTCAGGGGTATAAGTAGGGTTTTAGCACTGTTGATCTTCAATTTGCGTAAAACCCTAGATTTCTCCAAAACCCTTTCCGACGACCTGCAATTTCTGGCAGCCTCTTCTCCAAACGATCTTCGAGCTTTCTCTCCGTTTTCACTATCATTTGATGTTTATTTCGGTGCTAATTTTCCGGCATCACGTGCCTTTCAGGTGATTTTCGTACATCGACGTCCGAGCTTCCACCCTGATCCAGGTATTCTGACCTCCTTATATACGCTTTGATTCCCTTCCAATTCTTTTCAATATGTTTGCGGGTAGGAGTGTTAGTTTTAGGGTTCCTGAATGTAGCTCGTCCTCGGACTTATCCTCGTCGTCGGGATATTCCCTGAGCTTGGATGGTGCCAGTCCATCATTACCCCGAGCTCCTATAAACTTAGGAGATTCTCCTTCTCTGACGGGTAAGAATATATATAGGTTAGCCGAGGACCATTGGGAGGTCGTGGTCCCAAGTGAAGCTCGGGATATCCTAAGTCGATGGGGGGTTGACTTCTCAGATCGAGTGGTTTTCAATGAGCCCCACTAGGTTCCCCCACTTTCATTTGCTGCTCAAATGGAAGTTTTAGATGATAAAAACCAAGTCATAACTACCCTGATCTGTAAATATTTTTCGATGAACCGGTACTTGCAGAACCTCCGAGCCGAACAAACCCGTCGACTTCATGAGAAAACATCTGCTGATAGACTGCAGGCACAGGCAGAGAGTTCTAGCAAGATGAACGACGTATCCACTTCTGGTAGGGCTGAAGTCTCTCGAGCTCGGGATCCTACTTCAGCCGAGAAGGCTAACCAGGCTGATATTGCCACCTTGCCACGCAATTGGAGGAATAAGTCTTCTTCATCCGACCTGGTGGCATGGGAATCTATCTACCACACCGCTAACTTCCGTGCGTCAACCTCGAATGCCGACAAAAATTGGGTAGAGCTAAAGGCCCTACGTGGAAAGGTGGGCTTCTATCTCAGCTTCTTCACACTTGGCGGGCTCCGTCGTCCGCTGGACCCGCTGATCTGTGAATTCCTCGAAGAGGCATCCGTAATGCCCCTCGACCTCTCTCTCTTCCAATATTACTTCCAGACGTGGGTTTCTACCCATCGCCTTCAGTGTAAAGCCCACAACAACTGGATTAAGGTCTTCACCCTTTTCCCGGGGAAAGTTAATGGTTGGGCTGACAAGATAATCCTGGTTGAGAGTTGCAAGGGGTGGAACTTCAATATTCCCTCGGGAAGACCCCACGGCCTTAAGCACTTGAAGAAGCTGGGAGATTATGACGGCATTGCCCAGCGCGTGGTCGAAGCCCCCTTGTGCTCGGGTGGCGAACAAGTCCGTCTGTATAACTGGGAGGCTATCCTCGGGGATGAACTGTGACGCCCCGACCCGGATTCCAATATGAAATCCCAAGGTCGACGCGCAAAAACAACAAGCGAATGACGATAACAATAATAAAAGCACGTGGCGCAACAAATCGTGCACACCACAAAACCATAATAACAAAAACTTTGATAAAATAAAATCAATCATCGGCGACGTTACAGCCGGAACCCAACTAATAAAACACGAGTATAAGTTTGAAGAAAATCTTTAATAACATTCACCACCTCGGCCACAACATGCTGGAACCAACTGTACAAAAACCACAAGCTACGATATGCTTGGGAAAATAACTGAGATAAATATGAACAGAAATATACGAGCTCGACATACACGTGTCGGCTACCCAAAAGAATAATAAGTACAATCAGAGTATCAACACTACCCAAGTAAAGTCTACATGACTTTACTTAACCAATTGTCCTCACCAAAAGAATTATCTATCACTATTGACAAAAGGAGCTCCAAGGCTAACAAAAACAAAAGACCACCTGCGAGCTAAGCGATAGTACTAATCGGCCTCACCGCGAACTTCTCGCCGGGCTCGGATCTAAGGAAAACAATTAAACAACAAACGGGGTGAGTCGAAACTCAATAAGTTACTAAATGTAGCTATATGTCATGGCATGATGCTCAACGATAACTTTAACATTGCAATACATTTATATATATCACAATCAAACATGTAACATCATCATTGATCTACAATTCATATTCGTTCCACGTAGCACTTTGATGTTCATATAAGTACTCGGAATAAACCACATGATAAAGGATATGATATCTCTTCGTCCATTCTTTGCGTTGCTCCTGCAATACACAAAATAACCAAATGTGCCCTCGATACCCGTGTGTGTGGTATCGACATCCCCGATAAACCTATCGAGTTCTAACTTAGCAAACCAAAGCCATGCGTATTGCTACAACAGTGGGGCTACTTCTCAACTGTGGCAAACAGAAGAGGGTGTGTGAAACTCCGGTACGGCGACTTATGGCGATCACAAACGTTAATTTGTGAAGACCATAGGTCGTCCTACCTTACTCAACCAACGACGCCAGCTGGACTTACACAATGCACAAAGAGATGTCCTTATTCATCTAATGTAAATAACCATCAAGTTCAAAAGTAGTGAACTTGACAAATGACAAGTAGATTATTCTATTCTACCACCCATCATCATTTAACAAATATGTAAGCATTCGATTCAACACATTAGAGCTATACACAAGTCTCTATTTTAACAGTATCAAAAGTACGGAGGACTAGAATCTCGATCAATCGAGCTCTAAACCTCGTAGTAATCTAATATGTGGTTCGGGGAGTAATAATCTTCCCTAAAATCGACTTCTCGGAGTCATTACTAAAGTTCACCAAATTAGGGTTTCAATGCTAAATGCAAGACCACCCGTTCTCAAGCCTCAAGTTCTCTATTTGTTCAAATCCTAATATTTATGTTCCAACCCTAGCTCATTATCATCATTCAACACATACTCATAGCACAAATACAATGTATTCATCTCAACCTAGAGATTTATACATGAAAATAACATATAAAGCATGTCATACATGGATATTGATGATCTAACACACATTGAAGCTTAAAGCATACAAAAGGGGGGTTTAGTAACTTACCTAGAACCGATTATCAACACAATAAAAGTGAAATCAAAGCCATCCAAGTTGTTCCCTAGCTCAACACCAACACAATGACGGTCTCGGATCGTCGATCGGATGGTTGGATCTCCGGGAACTCAAGCACACAAACTATTCTCACTATATCTCCCACACACACACTCTCAAGCATCAATGGTGGAAATGGAGGGAAGAGTGGAGTGAAATGAAGTCTCTCCACCCATTAAAGAGACCAAAATCAGATTGGGGGAGGGGTAGTGACGTGGCTCAAGGAGAGCCACACATGTGGTAAGTTTTAAGGGTACAAGGGTAAATTCAAAAATCTGATTTTTAAAACAGCTCGACTTGCATGGCCGTGTCAAGGAAGTCACACGGTCGTGCCACTCTCGCACGACCGTGCCAAACTTTCTGGAAAAGTCTGACCCTCTTGCACGACCGTGCCAAAGAAAGGCACACGGCCGTGCCAAACATTCTGGAAAAGTTTGACCACGTTTGCACGGCCGTGCCAAACACACTGTCCAACATACTTCTATTCTTACTCTATTTCATTGGTTTGAACACTTGGGCACTCCTAGGTGTGATCACACAACATTTCTAACACATCAAATAGACATCATGAACCATAACAATCAATTTATCAATGCATAATAAATATAGCAATTCCTATAAACATGAAATTAAAAATATAAATAAAAGCATAATTTAACTAGCATGCTAATAAAACAAGTTTAACACATAAGTCACACATAATATAAGCAAATCATGCATAAGGGGATTCGGGGTGTTACATGAACCTTTCCTCTCTCTCACCGGAATGTCGAGGAGAGCATTCGTCGGGGTTATCCCGAGATACACCATGCTTGCTGCTAGATCTGCCCCGGGATGGTTCAAGCATGTGGATGAAAAATTTAGCATCCAATGCAAGCAATGTGCGGGAGCCGAGGAAAGCAACAGCTGGCCTCTTCCCGAGGGTTGTACTGCTTAATACTTTCTGTCTGCTTTTATCTTATCTTTTTCCTATATTCATGCTAACAAATGCCATTTTTACAGATATGGTGAACCTTGCCAACGTCTTTCGTGCCCAGAGGAACACTGCCTCGGGAGCTCGAAAGGACGAACTGAGGCAATCTCATACTGCTGCTTCAGGTGATAAGACGATCTTTCCACCGACTAAGCCAATCAACTCGGAAGCTCCTCTTGATACGGAGCCTATCTCTGTGGCTGTCCCGACCACTAAGCGAACATCGGCGAGTGAAGAAACCGGAGCTGGCAAAAAACAAAAGTCGATGCCTGTTGCAGAGTCGTTGATCACGGATCTAACCGACGAGCCCCTTCTGCGCAGGCCTTCTAAGGGGAAGGAGAAAGTGACTTCTGCCGAGGAGGTTGAGGTGATAGCTGGGCTTGGTCCCCATGAGGCGGTAGAGTTCAATAATATCAATGCCTACGCCGACTCTCTTTGGATGGCTAAGCTTCTCCAGCAGAGCTTGGATCATGCTTTGAAATCCATGGCTTGCTCACTAGTTGAGGTTCGTGATTTTTAACATGTTTATCTTTATATCTCTTTGTTCTTTGTACTGAAACTCGCTCGTTTCGAGATGGGCCATTACGCCAAATTCTTTGACCTCCGGCTAGCTGAGGCTGATAAGCTGAAATCTAAACTGGTTCAGCAAGTCAAGGATGATACCGCCGAGCTATCCCGGCTTCGCAGTAAACTCAGGGCCAAAGACAAGGAGCTGAAGGCGAAGGATCAGGAGCTCGAGAAGACCAAGGCTTCTCTCTTTGCCTCGGTGACTACTCAATCAAAAGTCAAGGAGGCTCTTATGCTCACCGGGGAATAGATGAAGAATTTTGAGAAATTGTTCACTGAGAAGGGTGTAGAGCACGAGGCGGCCATCCACTCGCTGGATGAAAGGATGCAGAAGCTCAGCCTAGAATGCCAAGATATCTGGGAACAGTACCCCATTAATGAGGCCTCTGTTATTGCTCAGTACAAAGAGTCTGATCTGTTCGTCGAAGATATCTCTCCATATATGATGAAAGGACGCTATTAGATTCTTTGGGCTGCTGCAGGTGACGGGGTGCCTCTTGAAAATCTTGTTGAGTGGGGGGCCTACAACCCCTACGATGATCTAAACCGGAAGGGTGCCGTGCTTGTACCTTTTATGCTGAAGATATCGAGGCTATTGATGCCTAGGATATGGAGGCAGGCAAGCCTGCGTGGGAGCATCTGGTTATCCTACAACAACATGTAGAGAAGCTGGTCGATGCTCGGCTAGATCAGATGGCTTTGGAGGCCGCTGGAGGAAGCGATGCCCAAGAAAACGCCGAGCTCGACCAGCTTGCTGATCAACTTCTGATGGATGCCGAGGGCACGCTAACCAACCGGGCTGAGAATGAACGTGACGTCTTGGCCTCGGAAGGTATTTGAAGATTTTGGGCCGACATGCAATGCCTTAGTATTTTTTTCACAATCTTTTGACTGAGCCTGCGAGCTCATAATTTGTAATATATACAATTTAGCTAGAGAATGTAATCTATGTACATATATATACAAGAATGTATAGCTTCTCTTTTGAGTACTTTCTCTATGCTTGAATGTTTCTTAGCACAATTTCTCATTTTAATCCTCGCGATGTGGATTGAATTTTGAATAATAGTTTGGAACTATTACCAAGTGGCCATAGCTGACATTGGGTAATAATTGAATCATTATTGAGTGGCCATAGCCGACCTCGAATAACAATTAGAATCATCACTGAGTAGCCATGGCCGACCTCGAGTGGCAATTAGAATAGAATCATTATTGAGTGGTCATGGCCGACCTCGAATAACAATTAGAATCATCACTGAGTGGCTATGGCCGACCTCGAGTGACAATTAGAACCATCACTAAGTGGCCAAGGCCGACCTTGAGTGACAATTAGAACCATCACCGAGTGGCCATGGCCGACCTCGTGTGACGATTAGAACCATCACTGAGTGGCCAAGGCCAACCTCGAGTGATGATTTGAGACTACTTGAAGTGGCCCGCTGCCAATTCTAAGCAGTGTTTCTATACTTCAAGTGGCCTGCTGCCGACTTTAAGTATTTTTCTTTATTAATATGTTTTAATCCCGATCTCAAGGTGATTTATTAGAGAAACCAAAATTCTAACTTTATACAAGATTTCATTACAAAAATCAAGAAAAGAGTTACATTTATTGATAGTATCTCTTTAAATGATCAGCATGACACGGGTTCTTCAGCGAGGTCCCGTCTTGTTCGGCCAGTCGGTAAGTTCCCTCTCGGATAATCGCTGTAACCTGGTATGGGCCTTCCTAATTAGGGGACAATTTGTTTCTCTGAGTATTTCTGCACGTAGCTTCAATCGTTTTGAGTACCCAGTCCCCGACTGAGAAGGTTCTGGGCTTCACTCTCCGGTCATGATGACCTTTAGTGAGCTGTTTGTAGTTCACCATTCTGAGTTGAGCCTCCAGCCTTCGTTCTTCTAGTAAATCGAGGTCAAACCCCTGGGCTTCCAAATTTCTCCCCTCGTCAAAATGTAATACCCGAGCTGTAGGAAGGGCTATTTCAACCGGTGCCATTGCCTCGGATCCATAAGTCAAAGTGAAGGGTGTTTCTCCTGTCGAGCCTCGAATAGATGTTCTGATGCTCCATAGGACCGCGTGTAGCTCCTCCAGCCATCTCCCTTTCTTTTCATCCAAACTCCTTTTGAGAGATTATAGAATCTTCTTATTCCCGGCCTCTGCTTGACCATTGCCTTGCAGGTGGGCAACCGAAGACATCCAGTGCTTTACATTCATCCTTTCGCAGCTCGCTGTAAACTTTGTAGCGAACTGGGTTCCGTGATCAGAGACTATTACCCGGGGTAATCCGAATTTGCACCAGATGAAGTCGTGTACAAAATTGATTGCTTTCTCTTCGGCAATGCTCGTCAATGGCTTAGCCTCAATCCACTTGGTGAAGTAGTCTACGGCCACTATCAAGAACTCGCAACCTCCGCGAGCCTTGGAAAGGGATTGATTAGGTCAATTCCCCACATATCAAAGGGCCAAGCCACGACCACCGGTGTCTGGGGCACAGAAGGTAGTCTGGGCACATTGGAGATCCTTTGGCACTTGTCACACATTCTCACGTAGGCCTCAGCGTCTTTTCTTAGTGTTGGCCAATAGTACCCGTGAAAGAGGATCTTGTCAGAGAACGTTCGAGCTCCGGGATGTCCCCCGCATACTCCTTCATGCACCTCGGCAAGGAGATTCTCTGTTACCTCAGGCCGTACACACCTTAGCAAAGGCTTCGAGAAAGACCGCCGATATACTACTCCCGCGACTTTTGTGTACCTTGCAGCTAGCTCTCTTCCTTATCTGCTGTGCGAGGACTTTATCCTGAGGTAGAGTCCCATGCTCTATGTAGTCCTCAATTTCATCTATCTAGCACCTCGTAGTTGCCGTAATTGGTAAGACAACTTCTCTGTTTATCGAGGGTGAATTGAGGAATTCTACCCGAACATCCGGGGGTAGATCTTTCAGTTCCATGAAGGCCACCTTGGATAAGTAATCAGCCCGAGCATTGCTCGCTCTGTCCATCTGCTCCACTTTCCAATATTCAAACTCGGCTAGCAAATGTCTGACGAGCTCACAGTATTTTATCAAAGTGGGGTGATTAGCCCCCATACTCCCCCAAAATTTGCTTCACGACGAGCTAAGAGTCGCTGAAGACAACAATTTGAGAGACTGTGAGGTCTTTTACTAACTGTAAGCCCGCAACCACGGCTTCGTACTCTGCCTGATTGTTTGATGCTGGGAACTTGAATCGGAACACCTTCCAAATTTCACTTCCGTCGGGGGAAACCAAAGACAGACCTACGCCGCTTCCCGAGCTGCTGATAGAGCCGTCGACGAATAGCTGCCAGTGGCTGTCTGGTCTTGTTTCCCGCGAGCTAGAGCGGATGCTTTTGACTGGTGGGACGATTTGCAATTCGCCTTTGCCTAGCTTGTTTGGCGAGATCTCCGGAGATGTGATGTGAGCGAATGATGTTTCTGCAACAAAGTCAGCAAGGACTTGTCCTCGGATTGCTTTCCTTCGCTCATATGTGATGTCGAAGGTAGAAAGCTCGACTGCCCACTTCATCATTCTTCCCGCTACATCGGGCTTGTGCAACATTCTTTGGAGGGGTAGATCTGTGTAGACCACCAAGGCGTGGGCCTGGAAGTAGTGTGATAGTTTCCTCGCCATCACTATCAATGCCAGGACTACTTTCTCGACATTCAAGTATCGTGCCTCTACGTTGGATAAGGCGTGAGAGACATAGTACACTGGTTTTTGAATGGGCCCTTCTTCTCTGATTAAGGCTGCAGCCACTGCCGCGTCGGACGTAGAAATATAAATGTTCAATTTCTCGTCGGGCACCGGGCTTGAGAGTAAAGGCGGGTTGCCAAGGTATTGCTTCAGCTCAGCAAAGGCCTTGTCGTATTCTGGTCCCCATGCAAATTTCTGACTCCCCTTCAAAATTTTTAAAAAAGGGAGGCTCTTCTCAACAGCTTTGGCAATGGATCTGCTCAAGGCGGTTATCCTGCCATTGAGCTGTTGCACGGTTTTGATGCTGGTCAGGGCTTTCATATCCAGTAATGCTTAGATCTTTCCCAGATTTGCCTTTATCCCTCGCTCATTGACCATATACCCCAAGAACTTCCCCACTGTTACCCCGAAAGCACATTTTACAGGGTTAAGCTTCATATTGTTCTTCCACAGGCTGGCAAATGTTTCTTGGAGGTCCTCTATGTGGTTAGATTTTTTGGTTTTGATCACCATGTCATCAATGTAAGCTTCCATGTTCCGGCCGAGCTGATCACCGAAAATTCAATTTATCATTCTCTGGTAAGTAGCCCCTGCATTTTTTAGCCCGAAAGGCATCATTACATAGCAGTATAGTGCCCCAGCAGCTCGAAAGGCCGTAAGCTTCTGATCTTGTAACCACATTCGGATCTAGTGATATCCCGAGTATGCATCCACAAAACTTAGGATTTTATACCCGGCGATGGCATCCACGAGCTGATCAATTCGAGGTAGCGGGTACCAGTCCTTTGGGCAAGCTTTGTTGAGGTCAGTGTAGTCAATACACATCCTCCATTTGCCACTGGTCTTCTTTACCATAACGACGTTCGCGATCCACGTCGGGTAAAAAATTTCTTTAATTATTTTAGCCCGAAGCAGTGTGACACCCCGAGTTTGGGATTCGGTATTAAACCCCAATTCGGTGCGCCAAACTAGAGGAAACCACTAAAGTCCACAGAAGTGAACGAGCTACACGAGCTCAAAACCAAAACTATGCAGCGGAAAACCATAACTAATAAAAACCTAAATTTTAAAAAACTCGAATAACAAAACGATAACTAGAAAATCTCCACGGCCAAAAACAAGCCAAAGAACAATACTAATAGAAACCCCAATAATAGACCTCGACGGCTAACTACTGAGCCGGAGAAACAACAACACCAAATACTCGCGAGATAACATGCTCGAGAAAACTACAATAATAAATGGCTCGACATCAAGTGTCGGCTCCAAAAGAATACAACATTAAAAGAGTTACAGAACAACGCTACCCATAAGTAAAGTTTACATAACTTTACATCAACCATCGTTCTCACTGAACTAAGAAACTAAGAAACATAATTATACACGTGCTCCGGAGAGCAACTACCCCAAAGATCAATCTGCAGCACCCGCAAGTCTCACCGATCGCACTATGTCGTCCTTCGATTGCAATCTAAAAGAGTTAACACAATAAGGGTGAGTCTAAAAGACCCCGTAAGCCACTATAATGTATTGTATGTTATGAGTATGAATGCAACAGTAAACCAAAACTCTACATGTAGCTAGTCTAAGTAGCACTTCCGGCTTACCTAACATTTCAGCCACAAACCGGCAAGTCAAGGTACTATTCTAACTTGACCAATAATCAACAAGCTATCACATGCAACTATATGACATGGCATGATGCTCAACAGTAGGAATAACATGGTAATAACATTTATATAACATACGATCATGTATCATATTAAAAGTATACAAGTCACATAAATCACTTAGCACTTTGGTGTTCACATAAGTGCAACTTAATTAAACCACATCATAAAGGATATTATTTCTCTTTCTTCCAACTTCGCGTTGTTCCTGCAATACAAGAAAAGATATGTGCCTCGATACCCGTGTACGTAGTATCGACGTCCCCGATTAATACCATCGAGTTCTAACTAGCAAACCAAAGTCGCGCGTATTGCTACAACGGTGGGGCTACATCCCACTGCGCCAACAGTGAGGGTGTGTGCAAACCGGTACGGCGACTTATAGCGATTACAAAACAAATTCGTAAAGACTATAGGTCGTCCCACCTTGATTAATCAACCAATGCCAGCTGGACTCAATACAATGCACAAGTAGATATTCACTTGTCATTCTCAACAAATCATCATGTGTTCTTTTAAATCACATATCAACTCAACTCAATGTGTTGGCAAATACTATACACACAATCAATCATCAAAGTAGGATGATTGTTCTACGATCAATCATCAAAGTAGGATGATTGTCCTATCTCATACTAGAACAATCACAACATGTCCGTAATCATTGAACATGTAGACAAAACAAGACAATAGGCAAGGTAGGCCAATTGTACAACTCAACCGCCAAACAGTGTCTGTGATAGCTAAACACATACATAAACCCCACTGTAAGGCATTTATACCTCATAATCAACTGTCAAACAAGGTCCATAATGTGGAACCTATATAACACAAGGATATGTTATTCATCCTAATCCCAAAATAAGGTAACATGTTTCTCACATGTACGCAAACCCATAACCCCACGTAGGTAAGTCTACTCGTACTTACAACAATTAATTAAGGCGCAATAGCTACGCTAAACTAAGGATCTCTAAGTATCCTATCGTCACACAATATCTTTCATCTCATGCGCATCATAATATATTACATATTCTTATCGTCGCATACTTTAACTTTATTCGATTTAACTCGTAGTCAGCTAATGTTTGACTAAGTCAACCAAGGTCAACGTTTCGCTAAGTCATGAACCTGTCAATTCGTCATCCCACATGGTCGGGAATTAATATATGTCATGTAGGCATTACTACTACCCATTTCTCAACTCCGTAGAGTCAACTATACACATTAATGAAATTACCACAATAATCGACGTTTATTTATTACGTCCTATTCGACTCTGCCAGAGTCAGTCACGACTAGTATATAGTTCGTACAGTATTTAAGTACAATTATACTATCTCATATTGACTCCGCTAGAGTCATTACAAATATTTAAAATATCGGGACAAGTCATAGTATCGTCCCTACAAACTCATCAATTACAATACTCAATGCACGAAGAGTCTACTACTCGTAACGATTTCATAAGGTTTCTGCTAATGCGTAAACGACAAAACTTCAATGATTCGATATAGTCAAACTTAAGAATAACATAGTGAGGAACAATTAAATTAAACAAGTCTTCGGTGACATTACGGCCGGAACCCAACTAATAATACACAAGTATACTTTAACCTCAATGAGTTTCTATTACTCGGCATAATGATTATCAGGACAACCGCAACAACACGACAACCACAACAATGATAGCAACAACATCAAGCTCTACGAGTCTCTATTATTCGAAGTCTACGAACTCAACGATAACTCGTCAATTTTTTCTTTATTCTGAAATCCTTAAATCGAGCAAGCAACGAAGTATAACCTAACATCATTCGTAGGGACAATTATATATATATATATATATATATTTCCCGATAAAAAGTCACGAAAATCATTGCTAACACATCCTACATGCTTTACTCTTCCAATTCAACTCATAAACACACAAAACATTATAGTTACTTACCTTCACCGCAAATCCACCACGAAATCAAGGGCTTATGGTGGAAATACTCTTCTCGACAGGCTCTACGCTTATACGGAGTCCAATCGTCAAACTCACACTTGATCCAAGCCTGAATCAAGCTTTCTTTCTCTCAAAATGCCACTTTCTCTCTCTAAAACGTGGGAGAAGAGATGGGGTGATGATTCCTCAATAGATCGGATGATCCTCTTGGTTAGACTCGTTCTCCTCGTCGCCCTCTACGCTGTGGCGAAGACGGATCGTCGATCCGACTTCAAACGCTCAAGATATCGCGAATTCTTTCTCTACTCTCTCTCCTCTCTCTCTTCTTTCTCTCTCTCTAAAAATCTAGTTTGGAAGAGAATAATGAGGGAGAAAAGGGTTGGGTTTTGTTATTAATACCATGGGTAAGTGTTTGGTCCAATCCCGGGCTTGTTTGAGCATTTTAAACCACTTAAAGATGTTAAAAACCGAGAAAGAACGAAAACTGGACGAACAGAGTGCCCATCTATCCGACTTCGCACGGCCGCGTCAAGGAAATGCGCACGGCCGTGTCACTCTCGCACGGCCGTGCCAAGGAAAGGTACACAGCCGTGCAAAACATTCTAGAATTTCTGTCCTCTATACGCACGGCCATACCAAGGAAAGACACTCGGCCGTGCAACATCAACATGGTTCATTTCCACATCTTTTTACTCTATTTCCTAGGTTTGATCACTTGGTCATTCTTAGGTGTGATTATACAACACTTATAACACATCTTAACGATATCATGGATCACATATTAAGGCATGATCAATCTAACGATTCTTATAAGTATGAAATGGAATTATGAACTAAAGCATAATTTAACTAACATGTAAATCATGCATAACATAAACAAATCACACGTATGAGGATTCAGGCTGTTACATCCTCTCCTCCTTAAAAGAATTCGTCCGCGAATTCAAGGATTGTATATTCATAGGGCATACATACATCACAATAGGGCTGTACCGTTGCCTATTTAATCAAACCAATGTCGATAGTGAGTGAAAGCCTAACGAAAAAGGCGAGTTGGTCCAGCTTAGAGGTCGTCAACCTCAAGTAACATTCACATGCGAGGTTCTCAACGGTTAGGTATAATTTCGAGACATAATCGATCTCGAGGTTCCATTGCGAGACTAATTACCGTCCCCAATCAAGTTCATAATCAAATCACATCTTATAGAGTCATACTAACTCATCCCATATACATCTCAACATCACGCTTCCACAGCGCAAAACTCATTTTCAACTATCCGTGGTACATTTTCAACAAATAGTCACGGAGAATCCCGCGATAAACCAGGTTCGGGTTTATACGACCCTTAGGTCCACAAGGTTATTCGACGTCATTCTCATCGTCAAAAGAACGATTTCAAACCAACAGTTCCACAACAAAAGTCACGCGAGTCATATGGACTTTACTACAAATAACGACGTCACAGGCTATAGCACAAGCCGATGAAATAATGAGGTCAATGAAACCACAAGCTATTATGCTCGTTTTGTAAATCCTGAGTTCGGTGTATCCCAAAGTCAACATAAACCGTAGTAAGAGTTCAAAAATCAAAACACATTCGGCGGTATGGATCAGTATTATCAAATACTACGGCTGGATACCATACATGTTACACAAAACATAGAGGGTATTGTACTCTCAGTGATTACCTTTCCAAGGTATCTACACGAAATAATCTTTTAACGAGCGTGTTCTTAATCGGAGTACCCGTGGTAGTCCAATAACTAGGAAACGAATAAACAGTGCAATAAGTTACGATAGTCGCAACTCTTACGGGATTTATTCACAGAATCTCACATTCTAACCTTGACTCGCTCCATTGGAGTCTTGAGTCGATGCGAGAGGATTTGGTAGGGTCACGTGTTCAACCCGGGGTGCTTCAGCGAGGGCCACATTCAATTGTTCCTCAAGTTCTCTCTGTTCTCGTAATGAGTGTCTGAGTTGAAATACGATCGGGTGCATGACTGACATCCTTGCAGTCTTCTTAGTTCGTGCCATCCTGTCATGGTATGGAATAGAGACGTTAGATCCCTAAAGGAAAGTGGAACGCATTAGGCAATTCGACTAAAGGCATGCTTGCCAATGGAGATTTCTCAATTCTCAACCCCAGGCGTTTAACACGCACGTAGGGTTCTAATAAAAATCATCTCACTGTGCCAATCGACACACACATACTAAACTCGGTCTATAACACATCATACAAGGTAAACATCTCATGCTTACCCCAAGGGTGGCTAACCCAGATTCAATATCTTTACAGTCAGGTTAATATACCGTTCACGTGACAACTTACAAGTCACAAATGGCTAATCACAAGCCTCCAACAATTCTTTGTTCCACCGAGCACAACGGCTCACACAACCACCAATACATATCGAAGGATACACAATCCACACAAATGCACATACATGTCGAAGGTCATAAATTCCATTTACTTGTCCATTCCGTTGGGTAATAAGGTAAGGCAATTTCAACCTATCATACTACCAACTGGGTCTCGACGAATATCTCTTGACAACCAAATCAGGGGCCCTTCTGAAGTGGCTTCAATAGCTTCCGTCGCAGGGCGTTAAGGATAAGTGATTACAGATATGCCCTTCAAAATCGGTCTCATGCACATAAGTGTCAAATACAAGCAAATGTACTTAAATTGTAACATATATTTCTAGTATGTACAAGTTTCGCATTCCATGATGTGATATGCAAGAATCGTCTAAGTTAGCACGAACTCATATCCTCGCACTATTATAACTCAACGGTTAACATTAATCGTTAGTGGACTCGTGACCCAAATCTTGGGTCTTCCACATCTCTCTCCTCTAACGATTAATACTCACGAGCCTAAGACGTTTCCTTGAAGCGTCCCGACTATACATCTGCACGATGAACAAGACCACCTAAGTTGGTCAAATCACAATACTAAACCTTTCAAGCGAGTCATACTAGTCGTCAATCTACTAGTGAGGTTTTAATACATAGTTACAAATCTCCTTAAGAGAAATTAACGGACTACAAATCATTTGTCCCCGCTCTCGTAAGCGTAAGAACTCAACCATCCCAATCCTATATGGACTAACTCCAAAAATTTACCAACATCAACCCGACACTTATACTCAAACACTCGACGTTAATCACTTAACCCAATGCCCAAACCACCTAAGCCGAGGATCCTATCCTGGCGAATAGCTAACCTGGCTCTGATACCAACTGTGACGCCCCGAGTTCGGGATTCGGTATTAAACCCCAATTCGGTACGCCAAACTAGAGGAAACCACTAAATTCCACAGAAGTGAACGAGCTACACGAGCTCAAAACCAAAACTATGCAGCGGATAACCATAACTAATAAAAACCTGAATTTTAAAAACTCAAATAACAAAACGATAACTAGAAAATCTCCACGGCCAAAAACAAGCCGAAGAACAATACTAATAGAAACCCCAATAATAGACCTCGACGGCTATCTACTGAGCCGGAGAAACAACAACACCAAATACTCGCGAGATAACATGCTCGAGAAAACTACAATAATAAATGGCTCGACATCAAGTGTCGGCTCCAAAAGAATACAACATTAAAAGAGTTACAGAACAACGCTACCCATAAGTAAAGTTTACATAACTTTACATCAACCATCGTTCTCACTGAACTAAGAAACTAAGAAACATAATTATACACGAGCTCCGGAGAGCAACTACCCCAAAGATCAATCTGCAGCACCCGCAAGTCTCACCGATCGCACTATGTCGTCCTTCGATTGCAATCTAAAAGAGTTAACACAATAAGGGTGAGTCTAAAAGACCCCGTAAGCCACTATAATGTATTGTATGCTATGAGTATGAATGCAACAGTAAACCAAAACTCTACATGTAGCTAGTCTAAGTAGCACTTCCGGCTTACCTAACATTTCAGCCACAAACCGGCAAGTCAAGGTACTATTCTAACTTGACCAATTATCAACAAGCTATCACATGCAAATATATGACATCGCATGTTGCTCAACAGTAGGAATAACATGGTAATAACATTTATATACCATACGATCATGTATCATATTAAAAGTATACAAGTCACATAAATCGCTTAGCATTTTGGTGTTCACATAAGTGCAACTTAATTAAACCACATCATAAAGGATATTATTTCTCTTTCTTCCAACTTTGCGTTGCTCCTGCAATACACGAGAAAACATATGTTCCTCGATACCCGTGTACGTAGTATCGACGTCCCCGATTAATACCATCGAGTTCTAACTAGCAAACCAAAGTCGCGCGTATTGCTACAACAGTGGGGCTACATCCCACCTGCGGCCAACAGGTGAGGGGTGTATGCAAATCGGTATGGCGACTTTTAGGTCGTCCCACCTTGATTAATCAACCAATGCCAGCTGGACTCAATGCAATGCACAAGTAGATATTCACTTGTCATTCTCAACAAATCATCATGTGTTCTTTTAAATCACATATCAACTCAACTCAATGTGTTGGCAAATACTATACACACAATCAATCATCAAAGTAGGATGATTGTCCTACGATCAATCATCAAAGTAGGATGATTGTCCTATCTCATACTAGAACAATCACAACATGTCCGTAATCATTCAACATGTAGACAAAACAAGACAATAGGCAAGGTAGGCCAATTGTACAACTCAACCGCCAAACATTGTCTGTGATAGCTAGACACATACATAAACCCCACTGTAAGGCATTTATACCTCATAATCAACTGTCAAACAAGGTCCATAATGTGGAACCTATATAACACAAGGATATGTTATTCATCCTAATCCAAAAATAAGGTAACATGTTTCTCACTATTAATTAAGGCGCAATAGCTACGCTAAACTAAGGATCTCTAAGTATCTTATCGTCACACAATATCTTTCATCTCATGCGCATCATAATATATTACATATTCTTATCGTCGCATACTTCAACTTTATTCGATTTAACTCGTAGTCAGCTAATGTTTGACTAAGTCAACCAAGGTCAACGTTTCACTAAGTCATGAACCCGTCAATTCGTCATCCCACATGGTAGGGAATTAATATATGTCATGTAGGCATTACTACTACCCATTTCTCAACTCCGTAGAGTCAACTATACACATTAATGAAATTACCACAATAATCAACGTTTATTTATTACGTCCTAGTCGACTCCGCCAGAGTCAGTCACGACTAGTATATAGTTCATACAGTATTTAAGTACAATTATACTATCTCATATTGACTCCGCTAGAGTCGTTACCAATATTTAAAATGTCGGGACAAGTCATAGTATCGTCCCTACAAACTCATATCAATTACAATACTCAATGCACGAAGAGTCTACTACTCGTAACGATTTCATAAGGTTTCCGCTAGTGCGTAAACGACAAAACTTCAATGATTCGATATATTCAAACTTAAGAATAACATAGTGAGGAACAATTAAATTAAACAAGTCTTCGGCGACATTACGGCCGGAACCCAACTAATAATACACAAGTATACTTTAACCTCAATGAGTTTCTATTACTCGGCATAATGATTATGAGGACAACCGCAACAACACGACAACTACAACAATGATAGCAACAACATCAAGCTCTACGAGTCTCTATTATTCGAAGTCTACGAACTCAACGATAATTCGTCAATTCTTTCTTTATTCTGAAATCCTTAAATCAAGCAAGCAACGAAGTATAACCTAACATCATTCGTAGGGACAATTATATATATATATATATATATATATATATATCTTTCCCGATAAAAAGTCACGAAAATAATTGCTAACACATCCTACATGCTTTACTCTTCCAATTCAAATCATAAACACACAAAACATTATAGTTAGTTACCTTCACCGCAAATCCACCACGAAATCAAGGGCTTATGGTGGAAATACTCTTCTCGACAGGCTCTACGCTTATACGGAGTCCAATCGTCGAACTCACACTCGATCCAAGCCCGAATCAACTTTTCTTTCTCTCAAAACGCCACTTTCTCTCTCTTAAATGTGGGAGAAGAGATGGGGTGATGATTCCTCAATAGATCGGATGATCCTCTTGGTTAGAATCGTTCTCCTCATCGCCCTCTACTCTATGGTGAACACGGATCGTCGATCCGACTTCAAACGCTCAAGATATCGCAAATTCTTGCTCTACTCTCTCTCCTCTCTCTCTAAAAATCTGGTTTGGAAGAGAATAATGAAGGAGAAAAGGGTTGGGTTTTGTTATTAATACCATGGGTAAGTGTTTGGTCCAATCCCGGGCTTGTTTGAGCATTTTAAACCACTTAAAGATGTTAAAAATTGAGAAAGAACGAAAACCGGACGAACAGAGTGCCCATCTGTCCGACTTCGCACGGCCGCGTCAAGGAAATGCACACGACCGTGTCACTCCCGCACGGCCGTGCCAAGGAAAGGCACACGGCCGTGCAAAACATTCTGGAATTTCTGTCCTCTATACGAACGGCCGTGCCAAGGAAAGGCACACGGCCGTGCAACATCAACACGGTTCATTTCCACATCTTTTTACTCTATTTCGTAGGTTTGATCACTTGGTCACTCTTAGGTGTGATTATACAACACTTATAACACATCTTAATGATATCATGGATCACATATTAAGGCATGATCAATCTAACGATTCTTATAAGTATGAAACGAAATTATGAACTAAAGCATAATTCAACTAACATGTAAATCATGCATAACATAAACAAATCACACGTATGAGGATTTAGGGTGTTACAAGCAGCTTGTCTACCTCTTCTTTAATAGCTGCTTATTTCTCCAGGGAAAAAACCCGTGGCCGCTGTTGTATTGGAATGATCGCGGAGTCCACGCTGAGCTTGTGGACAGAAACGTCTTCACTGATGCCTTTCATGTCCTCAACCCTCCAAGCAACTACATCTGTGTTTCTTAGGAGGAATTGGATGATGGCTTGACGTTCTCCCTCATCTATATCCAGGTCGACTTTAATCTTATAGTCGGGAAAGTCGAAGTTGATGACCACTTCATCAAAGTCTTCATGAGGCTGGATATTGGGTAAGTTGCGATTGTCGAGGCTTTCAATGGTGATCACCCTTACCCTCTTTCTGCTCTGGCCTTGATCTTGCGAGTTAGAATTGCTAGCCCGCGTTAACTGCTACCCTTGGGCCGAGCATTTAACTGACGCCGCATTCTCAGGAACTGCAATCTGGTCTGCTCCACCGAGGACATTCTTCGGTTAGAGGTCGTGACCTTTTGACTGGGGGTTTAACTATTTCCTCGGCCTTAGCTTTCCCCTGGGCTGTTGCCTCCTTCTCTTTTCGGGTCTCTATTATATGAAATAGAGTGCTTTTGGGGTCGTTTCTCATCATGCCAACCTTCCCATTTGTGGCAAATTTAATTCTCTGATGAGGAGTGGAGACGACCATGCCAAATTTGTCCTGAGTTGGAAGCCCCAGGATGGCGTTGTAGGGGGAAGGGATGTCGAGGACCAGGAATTCTATCTCCTCTGACCTGAAAAGATTTCCCTCTCCTATCGTCACCTTCAACATCACGGTGCCCTTGGTGATCACCTTGTGGCCAGTGAAACCTTCCAACTGAACATTACTCGGGGTGAGCCGGGTATCCGCGAGCTTCATCTTCTTGAAGCAATCATAATACATGATGTTTCTGTAAGCTCCGGTATCTATCAATACCCTTCTCACCATGTACTGCTCCACTCCGAGGTGCAATGTCAGAGGCTGCTGTACTTTGGCCAGGTCGGTGCTGGCCAGCTCGCTCGGGTAGAAGCAGATGCCAACCTCGTCCTTCACTCGAGGTTGGGACACCACGTTATTGAGGCTATAGATGGTGTCATTGAGCTGAGTGATGCTCAGGTTGTCCTCCAGGATAGTAGAAATTCTGAATTCCTCGCTATCCACGTGCTCTCGGCTATGTGCTGCTGGCCTTTGCTCCGGCTCATCTCTATGCTCAAACCTCCTGAGCTCGCCCCGATTGATCAGCCGTTGTATGGCCTTTCTTAGCTGGATGCAATCCTCGGTGTTGTGGCCATTTTCTTTGTGGAACTCGCACCTCGGGTTGCGAGGATATCTGACCTCCTTCATTGGATACGGCTTGTCTAGCCTGTTCTCCTGTTGCAGCACGGTCATGATATGCTCGCGAGATGCATTCAAAGGGGTGTAAACCGTCTTGTCTTCTTTCTCCGGTGCCTTTATCCTGGCACTTGATTGCCTGGTCCTCCGGTCCGGGTTCTTTGGGTCCTCCACCTTTACTGGTACCGAGGTTCCTTCTCTGGCTTTTTTCTTATCCGCCAGAATCTTCTCCGTCTTCGCTACTCCCTTGGCCATTATAAACATCTCTGCACTAGAGGCAGGGGTCCGAAGATTAAGCTCCTCCAGTAGCTTGTCAGACTGGTTTCCACCCTCAAAGCAGACCATTATTGTCTCATCGGGGACATTTGAGAGCTCATCAGCCACATTTTTGAACCGCTGAATGTAATCGGTCAGCGATTCATTGGGCCCCTGTTTTATGTTGGCGAGGTCCGACTTGTCCTTAGGAAGCTCTCCAACTGAGGCATACTTCCTTAGGAACTTTCTCATTAGGTCGCTCCAGTCTGTCACAGACTCTTTCGGGAGCTCCCTGAACCACTTCATCACAGTTTCGTCAAACGTGCTGACGAAGACCTAGCACCACATGTCCTGCTTGGCCGTGCATACGCCCATTTTAGCCTCAAAGCTAGATAGATGGGTCTGTGCATGCGACTTTTCAGCGTATGATTTGAAGTCTGGAAGCCTCAACCGGGGATTCGGTGGTGTTCTTTGAATCCGGCAGCAGAACGGGCTCTCCAATATCTGTGTGGGAAGCCCTAGTTTTCCCATCTCAAGAGCCTCTAAGCGCTTCGGGAAAACCTTTAGAGCCCTGTCCGGTGAACCATCAGCTCGGGACTCACGGTGGCCTCGTCTGTCATGTCCGTCATTTCTAGACAACTTATGTGACGAAGCGATCGAACCGGGGGAACTTCCCTGAGGAGACAGCGAACGCCCTCGCCTGCCCCTTTGAGGATCCTTTCACCGAGACTGTACCTCCGGCTTGTACGTCCTGTCGGACCCCTGCGGGCTTTGGAAATGTGTCCGAGCTCCGAGTCGGTCATATACGCTTCCCCTTGCCATCTCCTTTTCCTCGGGAAAACGGAGTCGGCTATGCACGCTGGCTTTAGGTGCTGCAACGACCTGATGCCCCAACCTGTTCTTAGCACTCTCGCGCAATTTGCTGTGTGCGCTTGCCCGAGGGGCCTCCACAGCCCGGGATCCGCGATCGCGACTGTGCGGCCTTTCTACATATGTCCTCTCCCGCTCGAGAGGGACCTTTCAGGCGGGGACAGATGCCTCCACCTTTCTGGTGAGCTCATATTCCCGTCGCTCGAGCTCTCTGACCCTCTCTACGTGATCTCTCTCCCGTCGTAGATATTTCAACTCGGCCTAGTCACTTTGCAGCTGTGTAGTAGGCCTCTTGACCCCAGTTATTCTGACCTCGTCATTGCCGCAGGTTTCTTCCCCTCCGGAAGATTCACTGGTGGTCTCTCCATCCCGACGTGCCTTCTGCGCAGCCTTGCCTTTGCTGGTGCGCGACCTCTATGCCGCCTTTTTTGTCAACCCTCGAGCTACATCCCGAGCTGACTTTCGGCCCCTTGAATTATCAGCAGGGGTTTTTCGGGAGTTTTAGGTGCGTGCCTCTGTGCTGACGGAGCTGCATGCTCAGCAGAATGGGAAGAATGTGGGCCAACTTCCTGTGCGGCTGACGTAGCTTGTTGTCTTGAGTTTGTCATCTCTAAACTGTGTATATTAGGTTACACAAAGTTCAAACTGAAAGTATCTATTTCTGGCAGGTTCCCGCAACGGAACCAAACTGATCACGTCAAAAAGTGTTCTGGTGATCTGTCAAAGTCCACGTATGCAGCTAGAACGTTGGTAGGATGCCCCGGCTCTCAATAGGCACAAGTGTGTATGGAACTTGTCCTCCGGTAGATACCTGAGATGGAAAGGAAGCACTGTTAGGGAGCTGGACGTTGGTCCAACTAAAGCCCTCCGGTGAGAGAATCAGTATATTGGTGAAAGTTATGGTCTCCGGTGAGGATTCAGGCTGCTCTTAGAGAGTAAATGCACTGCATGTTTTTGGAGAATTGGTAGTTGTGTGTGTTTAATTTGAACTTAGGTCATAACTGAAGACAATCACCTTGTATTTATACTGAAAGAATGTTGGCTTGGGACAGGTGGCCTGCCAGGTGTCAACCTAGGACAAGTAGTCACATGTCCATTTATGGCAGCCATAATCTGCATTGATGAGCTTTAAAGGAGAAGTGACCTGCATTGATGTAGAAGATAGAACTTCGCTGGGAGGTGTGTAGATCTTCTAAAAGTACCTTTACTTAGAGAGCAAGTCACTCTTTTAACCAATGAGAAGATGGTTTGTGGTCCCGGGATGAGGTAATAGCAGGTAGGCCTTAAACACTGCAGCTTTTGTTGACTTATCTTCAGTTCCCGGGGTGGAGACCTCGAGGTCTTAGCATTTGTAGCCCAGGCTTTAGATTTCGCGGACTCTTAGGTTCGACTGGAAAGCATCTTTAGCCACCTCGGAATCCTCGGGGAGGTCGAGACAAGATGCAGGGTATACGTACCCGGGGTCCGAGCTATAATCAAAGCTCGGGATCGAGATGAGTTGTCTTCCGAGCTCCAGCTAAGCATGGCCACGTGTCCTACTTGTGCCACGTGGAGAGACGATATTTTAGTATCTTCAATATTCTTGTTTGAGTATTTTACTAACGAGTGGTGTTGTATTTAGCACCTATGATTGCATATACTCAAAATTTAGCAATTGGGACTTTCATCATGACATTGACGACTAGTTAAAGCTCTGGTAAAAGACTATTTTGTCCCTGCTTAATGACTTCTTTACTCAACCAAATTAAGGATTAAGGTATTCAAATTAAAAATTATTTAGCCCAAGTATTTTTGGATTAGCGTGCGAATAAAAATTATTTCACTAACTAATAAAAACACATAATTACCCCCCATTTTCTTTGTTTTTGCTGTTTTTCTGTTTACATTTCTTCAAAATAATAGTTTTTTTTAATTCAAATAAAACTTGGTAACATATATATCCTCAAAAAATATTTACAAAAGTAGCTTAAGATACAAAAATATTTTTTAATTTATTTTTTATTCAAATAAAATAATAAAACAAATTATTTATATTATTGTTATCACTTTTGCCCATTTCCCCGTAGAATTATCAAATCCAAACTTCATTGCCACAACCTCCGGCTAGGGGTGTTCAGTATTTGGTTTCATCCGAAAACTAAACCGAAAAACCGATCATTCGAACCGAACAAACCGAAAAAGAATTTGAATTTGGTTTTTGGTTTGGTTTGGTTGGCAAAACCGAATTCTAATATGGTTTTCGGTTTGGTTTTTGGTTTTGCCTTTCAAACCGAAAACCAAACCAAAAATCGAATTAGAAAAAATATAATAAAATTAAATATATTATTATTAGTTATATAAATAATTAATATCCATAATTATTGTAATATGTTATAGAAATAACACAAGCGACAACTCAAATAAATTTCGTGAATGTTTAGTAACAAGAAAGGTCAAACTAATGTGTGAAATTCAAGACTTCCTTTAAGTTCAAGTTACTAAGTATATGTAAACTTACATTTTTAGGGATATTATGTAAGTTTTTCAAAATTTTAATCTTTGTTTTGGATGTTTTTAAATAATAAATATTTAAACTTTGAATTTGATTGTAGTTTTAACATTTGTTTGGTTAAAACCGAAAACCGAACCGAAAACCGAATTCGATTTTGGTTTGTTTTCTTGGTTTATTATTTGGTTTGGTTTGATTTTTGGTTTTAAGGTTGAAATAAGAAAAACCGAACAAACCAAACCGAATAACCCGAACAACCCAAAAACCGAACCGATGAACACCCCTACCTCCGGTAAGGCGGTAACCACCACAATGAAGATTTAGTTCTCAACTTTCATTGTTGTACTTTTCAACATTAATGCTCTATTTGTAGTTGTCAGTTCTGCAAATTTCTTCCTAACCATTGATCTCCTATACTTTAAAAGTGTGAGATATTTCTTACAATTTAATATATAGACAAAATTGATCTTATACCTAATAAATCATCCACCATTTAATTAAGGAGAAAACAAGTAAATTTATCATTTTTAAAAATATTGTTTGGACAAAAATAGACCTGACTTTAATAAATTACTCACCATTAATTAAGGCCAAACAAGTAAATTTGTAATGGGCTAATCAATTTCATAAAGAGTTAAATAATAATTTGGTTCTTCCACTTGTACCTAACTTTAAGTTAGGTCCTACCTTTTTTTAATTTTATTTATTCAGTCCCATATATCAATTTTTTTTTGTGAGATTCCCCCTCCTACCATTTCCATGACAAATGTCGTTCAATATTTTTAAATATGACAAAAATACCCTTACCAAGTTGAGGGATTAAAACTTTATTATAGGAATATGAAAATATGTATAATAATAGATTTATTATTGAGTATTGAGAAATTTAGCAAATCAGCAATGTGTTTGGTAATTATCGTTGAACAAGCTAAGAAAAATATGTTAAGAAAATGTACTATAATTTCAACGCGTTTGGTAATAATATGGTTTTACTTTTCTAAATTTGTTTGGGCACACAATATTACCAGTATATGAAAATAAGTATAATAATAGATTTATTGGTGAGTATCGAGATATGGTAACTACCAGTGAACAAAGTAAGAGAAATGTGTTAAGAAAAGGTGCTATAATTTCAACACGTGTTTGGTAATAATATGGTTTTACTTTTTAAAATATGTTTGGGCGCATTATTACAAGTATATGAATAAGTTGAATAATAGATTTATTGGTAAATATCGAGATATTTAGCAAATCAACAACATGTTCAGTAATTACGAGTGAACAAGCTAAGAGAAATGTGTTAAGAAAAGGTACTATAATTTCAAGAAGATGAAGAAAAATGGAGAACCCAGATGATGAATTCGTACGTTTTGTTGGAGAATATAGCTAAAATATACAGTTTACTCATTTGGATTTTCAGACTAATACAAGCAACCTTAAATACTATCATATTGGACCCTAAGTTATAGATCGTACTAACAAATCCATATTTAGTTAACTAAGTAAATTTGGTTAGGATTTTCACTATCCATTAAGTTTTATAAATTTCAAATAGACCCTCCTACGTTCATAAATGTATAAACAGACTTATGTTACGTAATAACGTTAAAGTAAATATATATATATGTTATCTTAAGCAATTTTATTTTTTAATATATAAATAAAACCTTTTAAAAATAAATAAATAATGTGTTATTAATATTTATTTTCAAATTAACCATTACTATGAATATCTACACAATCTTTTCTAGATTGTAAAATAAATTATCCAAAAAGAAATAGAGTTAAAATTTAATGAGCAGCGTCTTTTTACTTTGAATTCGTTCACTCTTATTAGTATGTCAATTAGAAAAAAGCATTTAAAAATACCTCAATCAAATCATTATTTTCACTTCCTATTCCTAACACTTTGAGTCACAAATTAAATTCTAAAAACGTTATAAGCGAAGTCTCCAACAACAGTGGAAATATGCATTTTTCATTGCAAGTTGGTTTATCGAGTTGTAAATACCGTACAAGCTAACTCAAAATCTTTTTATTGCGCGAGAACTATTTTAAACAATCATATAAAACTGATATTTGAGAAGAACGTAATAGCGACTTCTTCCCAATCTTTTTTGAAAAATGAAAATATCGTTCAACCATGAAAATGCCAAAATATGATTTTCACCCTTATGAATCCACCAAATCCCACTATGCACCTCAACCTACGAAGTGTCCAACTTTGATACTTGTTGTCATCTATCCCAATTAGCCCTTTTGCCTTATGGACGTTAGAAATATGAAAATTTTGATATGTGCATATCACATGAGGGCTATTTTAGTCACTTGGATCGGGGTGCAAAATGAAATTTAGGGCTAATTCACTTTGACCTATTTTAGTATTTATATTATTATAAAATTAAATTTTTATTTTTATTTTTATTTTTATTTAATTACAAAAAAAATATTCTCAATTCATTTCTAGCTAAGTAACCACCTAATTTACCACCACTATCAAAACTATCGCCACCAACCACAAATAAGTGGGCCTCAAACCCTAAATCTATCTAAATATATATTTTACTCATTTTCATAATTGGGTTCCAAACACTTAACCATTTTTGGTCTTCACTTGCTTACACATTTCCATAGGCTCCGATGTAGTTAGATGAGAAAATCACTATATTCCTCTCCCATGGCTATCGACTTTCTTTTCTTCTACTGCAACTCTCATTTGATTAAAAGAGATTGTCACCTACTAACATCCTTTCAAGTGGTCTCATCCCAAAGTTAGATTCTCTCCTTGCTTAGTGATTTGACATCGAAGGAGGAAAACGACTAAGAAAAGAGAGACATTCAAATAAAGAAGTGTGAGTATAGTGTGTAGTTTCCTTTAATGCACATGTGCATGTGGCCCATAGTTAAAGTAGGAAGAAAAAGTAAGGGTAGAATAGTAAAAGTATTGTCCTAAAAAGGAAATTTTCAAACAAGACAATTATTTGGGGACATACAAAAAAGGAAAGCACAAAAATTATGTAGGGACGGAGGGAGTATTAATTATTTGCCAAGTTAGAAGATATCGTTCAACCATAAAAATGTCAAAATATGATTTTCACCCTGATGTATCCACCAAATCCCACTATGCACCCCAACCTACAAAAGTATCCAACTTTAATACACGTTGTTGCCATCTGTCCCAATTAGCCCCCTTGACCTTATGGGCATTAGAAATAGTAACGAAATTTAACATGTGCATGTCACATGAGGGCTATGCTAGTCATTTGAATCGGGGTGCAAAGTGAAATCTGAGGCTAATTTACTTTGACCTATTTTAGTATTTATATTATTATAAAACTATATTTTTATTTTTATTTAATTACAAAAATTCTTCATCTCTTTTCATTTCTAGCTAAGTTATTCTACCACTATTATCAAAATCACCGCCACCAACCATAAATAACTGGGCGCCACACCCTAAATTCATTTGAATATTTTACTCCTTTCCATAACAGGGTTCCAAATCCCTAGCCTCTTTTGGTCTTCACTTGCTTACACCTTTCCATAGGACCCGATGTTGTTAGATGAGAGAATCATTTTATTCCCCTCTCATGGCTATCAACTTTCTTTTTTTTTACCGCAACTCTCCTTTGATTGAAAGAGATTGTCACCTACTGAAATCCTTTCAAGTAGTCTCATCCCAAAATTAAATTCTCTCATGCTTAGCGATCTGACACCGAAGGAGGAAAGCGACTAAGAAGAGAGAGACGTTCGTAAAAAGAAGTATGACCGAACAAAAGCTAAAGAGATTATATTTCTCCATTTGAGCAAAGCAAGGTAAGCGCATTTCTTGGTGGTGGTGATGGTTGTGGCAGTGATGGCTGGGATGGTGGTGGTGGTTAGGGGTGGTGGTCGTGACGATTCTAGGGATGACAGTGGTGGTTTAGGTGAAGTATGGTATTGTTAGATCTCTAAATTTTTAAATCTTCATATGGGTTTGTGTGACGACCCAACCCCGACCCCGAGAAGGGAACGCGGGTCGTGCCGTCCAGATAAGGACTACAATCATGCAAGGACTCAAATATCAAAACTGACGTGACGCAACATTGGACACGTGGTAAAACTCGGCACTAAAAAGCCGGAATATTTAAAACTTTAAAACCTGATATAACAATTGATAACAATAAAACCAAGTCATCGGCGAATTTACAACCGGAACCCAACACTAACAAATCATGATAATAATGAACATCTCGACGGCTAAACATGCCGGAGAAACCACATGAATAATCAAGAGCTAAAGGGATGCTTAGCGGAAGTCTTAACAAGTGAACCAAATACAAGCAAGCAAGGCACGGCCAACAAGTGCCGGCAATTAACTAGAAACATAAGTAGTACTATTAATCTAGTCTACAACATGTACAAGTTACTACAATTACACATTCCCAAGCGAAGTCTAGATGACTTGCTTAAACCCATCGTCCTTGCAAAAGAGAAAACCAAAACCAATGCTACCACCTCTAGGCGAGCGATCACGAGCACGAGTAGACGATCAACCTCGATGAGACGGTCCTGGATGACTAGGATCTAAAATAGTAAAAGGGAGGGGGTAAGTCATAAAGACTTTGTAAGCCACCAATATGCATGACAGGATATAATGCAAGGCATACATTGCACGTATCAAGCAAGATCATGTTAGCACGTAGTTCTCATGTCGCGATGCACATTGTTTTCACATAAATGCTTAATTAAATCACATAGGATAAGGATATGTTATAGAACCGATGCCGCTTCGTAGTCCCTGAAATAGACAAGGTTATCACGATTGTATTTGTCGGATGCACGTGTATGATACATCGACCACGATTAGTATTATTCGAAGCGCCCTTTGGTTACGACAAGGTACTCTTCTCCACTGTGATCAGTAGTGAAGGGTGTGTGCGAGTTATGGTGTGGCGACCCATCACCACCATGAATCTCACGATTCATGACTATGATGTATCGTTAACCATCGAGACAATTCACGTAATGCCAGCTGGACTAATGGTATGTCAAGTAGGTATTTACTTGTCATACAAATCAAGTAAGGAGCGAGTTCGACAAGAGCGAACTCGTTCGAGTCAAGTAGATATCAAGTAATGGAGCGAGGTCGACAAGAGCGACTCGTCCAATCAAGTAGGCATGTTACTTTACGATATACAAGTCAAGCATAGATCAATCATGTCAAGAATTCCCAAGAACTAATTTACAATTCAATTGAACTCTAAACGTCGTAGGGATTTATTTGTAGAGTCGGTATTGTTCAATGACTCTCTAAAGCAACTCCGTTGAGTTATTACTAAAATATTCCTAAGTAGCGAATGAATGCTATATGCAATTCATGGCTCTATTCTATGTTCTCGATTCATATACAATTAGACTATTAAGTCAATTATGACTTTTAGTCCATCAAGATCCAAGTTCCCAATTTGTGAACCCTAACATGTTCATCAATTTTGAAGTTATGAATTACAACAAGTCCAAGAACAAAAGTTATTCCAAGTTCATCTTAGAACATTATTCATACATGACACAAGTCCAAATTATCAATTATGAGTCATTAACCCAAAATTTACAGAAAATTAACTCAAGGAATTTCATGTTGTCAACATGATGCATGTCTTCTTAAGCATGTAAACTAAGACTATCATGAAGGGAGCATACTTGATATTGAGCATACAAAACAAGGGATTGGGTGCTTACCTCAAACACACAAATCAACCAACAAAAGGAGAATCAAAACCTTCCAAGTTGTTTCTCTAGTCCCAAGCAACACAATTTTGGCTTTGCATGTAAGTTTGAGTGGTTGGATATGGAGATATGATGCACACACACCAATTACACTATTGTCTCCCACACTTCACCTTTAAGCTACCATGGAAGACTTTGGAGAGAAGATGAAATTGTCTTATGTCTCTCACAATGATAAGGAATATATATATGGGTCAACAAGTCAAACTAGGCTTCAATCTCAGCCATTGGATCAACAAGGGAGGGTCAACATCACTTAAAATTCATCAACTAAATAAGCCGAAATCGACTCTATGCGGCGCACCATGCGGTCGCATAGGTTCCATGCGGTCGCCTCGCGCGGCCGCTTACAATCCAGAGAGTTGATGCGTGGGAAAGACTTGGCTTCATGCGGTCGCATAAGGTCCTATGCGGGCGCTTCATGCGTCCGCATGGAATCCAGAAAGTTTGTGCTTTTGCCCTGCTCACATCAGGCGGCTGCATAGGGTCTGGTTCAGGTAAAAATGACTTCTAAGCACTTCAAAATGATACTACAATGTCCCTAAGTCACCCCAAAGTGATACTAACTTCAAATCATGCTAGAAACACAATCAAAACTCATTCTTTATAACATGTAGTAATGCTAACAACAAGTACTTCAAACTTAATAGCAATCACAAGTATTCATACCATGCTAATGCATTAACAACACAAGTAAACAAAGCTAAAACACTTAGTAATTATCAAACCACAATTCATTATACTACCATGGCATTTCTATTCATGCTAATAAGACGTAAAATATGCAAGTAATACAATTTAAGAGAACTAGGATGTCACATCCTCCCCTCCTTAAAGGAATTTAGTCCCTAAATTCACTTACCATCTAATCAAACTGGTATGGATACTTCTCACGCATCTCACTCTGAGTTTCCCAAGTGGCTTCTTCCATCAAGTGATTTCTCAACAAAACTTTCACTAATGGTATCTTCTTAGTCCTCAAGATTTGCTCTTTGTTTTTTTTTTTTTTTTTTTTTGATTTGATGTCCTAAGGGCTTGGGAAGGATCGAACGAGACCTCACCCTCTGCCCCTCTCTCCACCTTAGGACCAAGATTTGCTCTTTGGTATCAAGAATCTTCACCGGCTTCTCAACATAGGAAAGATCGGGTTCAAGGGAAATCTCTTCATAGGCAAGAACATGTGATTCATCCTTCATATATTTGCGAAGCATAGAAACGTGAAACACATCATGAATACCCGAAATAGACGGTGGCAATGCAATCCGGTAAGCTAAAGAACCAACCCTCTCAAGAATTTCGAACGGACTAATATACCTTGGTGAAAGTTTCCCTTTCTTACCAAATCTCTTAGTACCACGGTGCGGCGATATTTTCAAGAACACAAAATCCCCAACTTGAAACTCAAGATCGCGTCTCCGGTTATCCGCACAGCTTTCTGTCTACTCTGAGCCGTACGCAATCTCTCTCTAATCAACTTGACACCCGCGGGCGATTGTTGTACCATTTCGGAACCCCATAACTTAGCTTCATCAACTTCGTCCCAGCAAATCGGTAAACGACACTTACGCCCGTACAAAGCCTCATAAGGAGCCATCTCAATGCTAGATTGGTAACTGTTATTATATGCAAACTCTGCCAATGGTAGATGTGAATCCCAACTGCCCTTGAAATCCATGGCACAAGCACGAAGCATGTCCTCTAATATCTGTATCAATCTTTTCGACTGTCCATCTGACAGGGGATGAAAAGCTGTACTCAAGTTAAGTTTTGTACCCAAGGCCTCCTGTAATGAATGCCAAAATCTCGAGGTGAATCTAGGATCTCTATCCGACACAATACTAACGGGAATGCCATGTAACCTGATAATCTCCTGGATGTACAATGCCGCCAACTGACTTAAACTATAAGTCATCACAATAGGGATAAAATGAGAAGATTTCGTTAACCTATCAACAATAACCCATACAACATCGAAGCCTCGACGAGTACGCGGCAATCCCGTAACAAAGTCCATCGTGATATGTTCCCATTTCCACTCCGGAATCTCAAGTGGCTGAAGTAGACCGGCAGGTCTCTGGTGCTCCGCCTTAACCTGCTGACACGTTAAACATCTAGAAACATACTCAGCTATCTCCCTCTTCATACCGTTCCACCAAAATTGCCTCTTCAAGTCACGGTACATCTTAGTACTACCCGGATGTATCGTATACTTGGCTTTGTGAGCCTCATCAAGAACCATACGTTTCACTCTATCGCAAAAAGGAACGCAAACCCTATTCTGAAATGTCAAGGTCCCATCACTGTTCATCGCGAACCCTAGTGTAACATTCTCTCCCAATCCATCGATAATCTTCTTCAATTCTGGATCAGTAGCTTGAGCCTCCTTGATCAACCCAAATAAAACTGGTGTAGCACGAACATTGGCAAAGAGAACACGACGCTCACTTACAATAGGACTCCATTCCCGGACATCCTCTAGCATCTTCCATTCCCTCATCATCATACAAGACATATAAGCCTTCCTACTCAAGGCATCCGCAACAACATTTGCCTTTCCCGGATGGTAGAGAATAGTAAAATTGTGATCCTTAAGCTTCTCCATCCAACGCCTCTGTCTCATATTCAACTCCTTCTGCGAGAAGAGGTATTTCAAACTCTTATGATCCGTATACACTTCAAACTTCGCTCCATAAAGGTAATGTTTCCACTTGTGAAGCGCGAAAACAATTGCTGCCAACTCAAGGTCGTGAGTCGGGTAATTCTGCTCATATGGTGACAACTTCTTCGAAGCATAGGCAATAACCTTCCCGTTTTGCATAAGCACGCAACCCAAGCCTTCTAACGAAGCGTCGCTATATATCACAAAGTTATCACATCCACTAGGCAATGCTAAAATAGGAGCTGTGGTCAATCTCTTCTTCAATTCTTGAAAACTGGCCTCGCACTTGTCATTCCAAATAAAAGTAGACTTTTTCTGAGTCAAGTTCGTCATGGGAGTAGCAATCTTGGAGAATCCTCAATGAACCTACGGTAATAACCCAAGCCCAAAAACTACGAACTTCGGTCACCGTTCTAGGAGTCTTCCATTTAGTAACAGCCTCCACTTTAGATGGATCCACCGCAATACCCTCACTAGAAACAACGTGCCCAAGAAAAGATACTTGTTCAAGCCAAAATGCACACTTACTAAATTTTGCAAAAAGTTTCTTTTCTCGTAATAGGGAAAGAACCACTCTCAAATGGTTAGCATGTTCCTCTCGTGACTTTGAGTACACTAGAATGTCGTCGATGAAAACCACAACAAAGCAATCCAAATAATCATGGAACACCCGATTCATCAAATCCATGAAAACTGCAGGCGCGTTTGTCAACCCAAACGGCATCACCACAAACTCATAATGACCATAACGTGTCCGAAAAGCTGTCTTTGGGACATCCTCGCCCGAACTCTCAACGGTGATAACCACTCCTCAAGTCTAGCTTGGAATATACCACGGACCCCGAAGTTGATCGAAGAGATCATCAATGTGAGGTAAAGGGTACCTATTCTTAATAGTAACCTGATTCAACTGACGATAGTCAATGCACAACCGCAAGCTACCATCCTTCTTCTTCACAAATAACACCGGTGCACCCCACGGAGACACACTTGGTTTAATGAACTCCTTATCAAGAAGTTCCTGCAACTGATCTTTCAACTCTCTCAACTCAGCTGGAGCCATCCTATAAGGTGCTCTAAAAATTGGTGAAGTTCCCGGCAATAGTTCAATACAAAACACTAACTCTCGGTCGGGAGGTAATGCATAATCAGTCGAAAAGACATCCGGAAATTCATTAACTACCGGTACATCTTCTATATTAACAGTAGACATGCTAGTATCAAGCACACAAGCAATATACCCCGTGCACCCTTGAGATAGAAGTTTCCTAGCCCGCAAAGCAGAAATAATATGTATACTATTCATGGCATGATCACCCGTAAACACAAACTCCGGAATACCGGGCATGGCAAAAGTAACTCTGTTACGATGACAATCAACTAGAGCATGATAAGTACACAACCAATCCATACCCAAGATCAAATCAAAATCCCGAATGGGCAAAACTACTAGATCCGCATGCAAGACCCGATCACATACAAGCACATCACAAGTCTTATAAACCTCTGACGCCAACAATTGATCACCCAACGGTGTAGACACTTCAAGCACATAAGGCAACTGAGAAGGTAACACGCACAAATGCTCAATGAAATGCGATGCAACATAGGAATGAGAAGACCCCGGATCTATAAGAACTCGAGCCCTATGGCCGAAGACTGAGAGAATACCTCCAATAACTGAGGTCGACTCCGGAACACCACGCTGATCAAGTGCAAAAACACGAGCTTGCGCCTTAGGACGCCCATCACTATCCCTCTTGGTGCCCGACTGCTGAACGGAACCCACGGACTGAGTAGTCTTAAACTTAGGACAATCTTTCACTCGGTGATTTGTATCTCCACAACCTAGACACTGCCCAAGTCTGCTCCTACAATCATTATACGAATGCCCCGGTTTGTGACAAAAGGAACACTCAACAGGCTCACTCCGCTGGCCTTGCTGCCCTTGCGAAGATGGAGCACGATTATCACGACTATCGAAGGTACCTAGGCTGTCCATCTGACTGCTGCCTAGACTGGCCACCGTTACGACGGTTGCCTTGATGACCAGACCGATTACCCGAAAACTGACCCCTTCCAGAATGCTGCGAGGTCACTTGAGATGACTGTTGAGATGACTGCTGATGCGAGGACTGCACAGCAGGCTTCTGCCTGTGCTCCTCTATATCTCTCTCGATCTCATAGGCGCGATCAACTGCACCCCTATAGTCTGTCAACTGCAATGACAAGAGCTGCCTTCTATACTCGGTCTTCAGACCCTTAACGAACTTGAGTACCCTCATGGGCTCATCGGGTATTAGATGCGCACAATAATGAGACAGTTCGGTGAACTTGGCTGAATACTGAGCCACTATCATAGAACCCTGTTCTAGATCCTGGAACTCCTTCTCCCTCTTTCTCCTCACTACTAATGGTACATAGGAAGCCTTGAACTCCCTCTCGAAATTAGACCAAATCCTTGGAACCCGGTTAAGTTCCCAGCTTGCCAACAACACAGCTAAGACAACCTTTTCTTCCTCCGTGCAGTCTAGAGCTGCAAAGATTTTCTCCAAGTCCTCTAGCCATAACTCTGCTTTACTAGCATCTGACTCTCCCTCGAAAGATGGAGGTTTCATCTTCAAGAACCTTTCCAAGGTAGCATTGTTTCTAGCTCTAGGTTCTGGCGGTACCTCATTACAAGGTGGTGAAACTCTCGCCTCCGGTTCTGGTGGTGGTGGTGGGGGTGGTACACCTCCCGCTTGACCCTCTTGTGCCAACTCGGTCATAACAGTCATCATTCTACGAAATAAGCCCGCCATACGGGCATTCTCGTCACCCTGATTCTGAGGTGGGGGTAACTCAACTTCAGGTTCATCCGGAGCTCTAGCCTCTAGTTCAGCAGGAACCCTCCTAGGCCTGCCTCTACCTCGACCTATGCCAGCTCCAGTGCTACTAGCTCCTGGTCTAGGACGCACCATGATACACCTATAAGAAATCTTTCGACGTTAGAACATCACACAAGCACTAACCCAACTAGGCCATGGAACCTATCCTGGCCGATAGCTAACCTATAAAGCTCTGATACCAACTGTGACGACCCAACCCCGACCCCGAGAAGGGAACGCGGGTCATGCCGTCCAAATAAGGACTACAATCATGCAAGGACTCAAATATCAAAACTGACGTGACGCAACATTGGACACGTGGTAAAACTCGGCACTAAAAGGCCAGAATATTTAAAACTTTAAAACCTGATATAATAATTGATAGCAATAAAACCAAGTCATCGGCGAATTTACAACCGGAACCCAACACTAACAAATCATGATAATAATGAACATCTCGACGGCTAAACACGCCGAAAAACCACATGAATAATCAAGAGCTAAAGGGATGCTCAGCGGAAGTCTTAACAAGTGAACCAAATACAAGCAAGCAAGGCACGGCCAACAAGTGCCGGCAATTAACTAGAAACATAAGTAGTACTATTAATCTAGTCTACAACATGTACAAGTTACTACAATTACACATTCCCAAGCGAAGTCTAGATGACTTGCTTAAACCCATCGTCCTTGTAAAAGAAAAAACCAAAACCAATGCTACCACCTCTAGGCGAGCGATCACGAGCACGAGTAGACGATCAACCTCGATGAGACGGTCCTGGATGACTAGGATCTAAAACAGTAAAAGGGAGGGGGTAAGTCATAAAGACTTTGTAAGCCACCAATATGCATGACAGGATATAATGCAAGGCATACATTGCACGTATCAACAAGATCATGTTAGCACGTAGTTCTCATGTCGCGATGCACATTGTTTTCACATAAATGCTTAATTAAATCACATAGGATAAGGATATGTTATAGAACTGGTGCCGCTTCGTAGTCCCTGAAATAGACAAGGTTATCACGATTGTATTTGTCGGATGCACGTGTATGATACATCGACCACGATTAGTATTATTCCAAGCGCCCTTTGGTTACGACAAGGTACTCTTCTCCACTGTGATCAGTAGTGAAGGGTGTGTGTGAGTTATGGTGTGGCGACCCATCACCACCATGAATCTCACGATTCATGACTATGATGCATCGTTAACCATCGAGACAATTCACGTAATGCCAGCTGGACTAATGGTATGTCAAGTAGGTATTTACTTGTCATACAAATCAAGTAAGGGGCGAGCTCGACAAGAGCGAACTCGTCCGAGTCAAGTAGATGTTTACTCACGTAATAAATCAAGTAATGGAGCGAGGTCAACAATAGCGACTCGTCCAATCAAGTAGGCATGTTACTTTACGATATACAAGCCAAGCATAGATCAATCATGTCAAGAATTCCCAAGAACTAATTTACAATTCAATTGAACTCTAAACGTCGTAGGGATTTATTTGTAGAGTCGGTATTGTTCAATGACTCTCTAAAGCAACTCCGTTGAGTTATTACTAAAATATTCCTAAGTAGCGAATGAATGCTATATGCAATTCATGGCTCTTTTCTATGTTCTCGATTCATATACAATTAGACTATTAAGTCAATTATGACTTTTAGTCCATCAAGATCCAGGTTCCCAATTTGTGAACCCTAACATGTTCATCAATTTTGAAGTTATGAATTACAACAAGTCCAAGAACAAAAGTTATTCCAAGTTCATCTTAGAACATTATTCATACATGACACAAGTCCAAATTATCAATTATGAGTCATTAACCCAAAATTTACAGAAAATTAACTCAAGGAATTTCATGTTGTCAACATGATGCATGTCTTCTTAAGCATGTAAACTAAGACTATCATGAAGGGAGCATACTTGATATTGAGCATACAAAACAAGGGATTGGGTGCTTACCTCAAACACACAAATCAACCAACAAAAGGAGAATCAAAACCTTCCAAGTTGTTTCTCTAGTCCTAAGCAACACAATTTTGGCTTTGCATGTAAGTTTGAGTTGTTGGATATGGAGATATGATGCACACACACCAATTACACTATTGTCTCCCACACTTCACCTTTAAGCTACCATGGAAGACTTTGGAGAGAAGATGAAATTGTCTTATGTCTCTCACAATGATAAGGAATATATATATGGGTCAACAAGTCAAACTAGGCTTCAATCTCAGCCATTGGATCAACAAGGGAGGGTCAACATCACTTAAAATTCAGTCAACTAAATAAGCTGAAATCGACTCTATGCGGCCGCACCATGCGGTCGCATAGGTTCCATGCGGTCGCCTCGCGCGGTCGCTTACAATCCAGAGAGTTGATGCGTGGGAAAGACTTGGCTTCATGCGGTCGCATAAGGTCCTATGCGGGCGCTTCATGCGTCTGCATGGAATCCAGAAAGTTTGTGCTTTTGCCCAGCTCGCATCAGGCGGCTGCATAGGGTCTGGTTCAGGTAAAAATGACTTCTAGGCACTTCAAAATGATACCACAATGTCCCTAAGTCATCCCAAAGTGATACTAACTTCAAATCATGCTAGAAACACAATCAAAACTCATTCTTTATAACATGTAGTAATGCTAACAACAAGTACTTCAAACTTAATAGCAATCACAAGTATTCATACCAAGCTAATGCATTAACAACACAAGTAAACAAAGCTAAAACACTTAGTAATTATCAAACCACAATTCATTATACTACCATGGCATTTCTATTCATGCTAATAAGACGTAAAATATGCAAGTAATACAATTTAAGAGAACTAGGGTGTCACAGTTTGGGTTTAAACCTTCAAATTTTAATATTCAAATAATTGAATTTGGCTTTGTAATAATGAAATTTAAGGTTGTGGTGGTAGTGTGTCTATAAATGATGGGTTTTGTGTATGAGTTAATTTGAAAGAAGGAGTAAGGAATAAGAAAAAAATTAATAAAATAAAATCAAAAATTAATTTTTTTGTTAATGTTGAAATTTGAGGTGGTAGATGTGGTGATGCTGGTGGTAGTGGTGGTAATGGTGGTGGGTCTATGAATGATGAGGTTGATGGAAGAAAGTGCGGGATAAGAAAAGAAATTAAATAAAATGTATATTTTATTTTTGGGAGTATTGCATTCTTTTAACTTTAAAAATAAATATGAGACAAGTTTTAATTATTTTTGGATTACTGAAACAGTCATTTATTATTTTTAATTAAAAACTTATCTTAAATATCAAATGGGTTTAGGTGAAATACGGTATTGTTAGATCTCCAAATTTTCAAATCTTCATATGAGTTTGGGTTTAAACCTTCAAATCTTAAGATTCAAATAATTGAATTTGGCTTTGAAATAATGAAATTTAAGGTTGTGGTGGTGGTGTGTCTATAAATGATGAGTTTTGTGTATGTGTTAATTCGAAGGAACACTACTAGAAACACGCTAATTACTGTCGGAGGTATTCCGTCAATAATTACTGATGGAGATGCTCAAATTACTGTCGAATCTCCGACAGTAATTTTCATTTTTTGCGCGAGATAATAATTACTGTCGAATTTATTCCGACAGTAATTATTCTGACAGTAATACAGGAATATTTTTCAAATATTCCGACAGTAATTTTAGGTGACAATTATTGTCGGAGATTCGACAATAAATTTCACTTAAATTTACTGTCGGATCTCCGACAATAAATTTCTTACAGTAAATTTAAACCAGAATTCCCAAATCGAACAGCCCCCCCACCCCACCAGTCATACTCCTCCTCTCTCTCTCTCTCTCTCTCTCTCTCTCTCTCTCCCCCGCTTCTCTATCTTCTCCGGCAACACCGCCGCCCCACCGCCGCCTCCACCAGCGCTTCCACCTGCCACCACCACCTCCGTCCCGGTAATACTCACCTGGCCTCCCAGATCTCTCACCCTCTCAGATCTCTCTCTCTCACCGCCACCTCCGTCCCCTCCCTCCGCCACGGTAAAACTCTAAACCCTATTTTATTTTAATTTTTTTATTTTTTCGCCTAGCTACCTATTGCCGCCACCGCCGCCGCCACAGCCACAGTCACCATCTCCAGGTTTTTTTTCTTTTTTTTTTTTTGTAATTAATCGGTATATGTTAATATATATGTTAACGTATTTTTTTTTTTTTGTTAATGTGGGTGTATAAAAATTAAGTTTCTGTATTTTGTGTAGTGTAGATTTATTCTAAATTTTTTTAGATTTTTTTTATTTTTTGTAAATTTCTGTTTTATTTTTCTGTAATTTTAATTGTATATTAAAAAATATGAAAAATGTATATTTTTTTGTTTTTTGTAATTTTTTTGTTAATCTCCGGCATGTTGTGGCCATAGAGGTTGTTAATGTTGATGTTTGTTGTTTCCCGAGTCTTAGACTTGTGGTTTTTGTTAGTTGGGTTACGGTTGTAGTGTCGCTGAAGACTTGTTTAGTATTATCGCAGGTTTTATCAGTTGTGTTTTATAATGGACTTGTACGAATAACGTGAATGACAATCTAGAGTGTTAAGCGAAAGGAGGAACACAATCGTCGCCGGATAAGACAGACGCTGCCGGAGAGATGAGAAATGAATCTAATTTCTTTTCTTATCCCTCACTTTCTTCCATCAACCTCATCATTCATAGATCCACAACCATTATCACCACTAAATCTCACCTTTCACAGCCCATAGACCAAGTAATCAACAATTTAGAAAACAAATGTAATTCTAATTCATGAAATTAAACCAAGAAATCCAATTTGCACTTTGATCCAAATGATCAAAATGCCCCTCACGTCACTCTCAGGTGTCAACTTAACGTCAAATTTATAACATCCGTCACATATAGGGGCAAAGTTGGGTAAAGTATGACAAAATGTTAAATGGTATATGACTTTGACATAAGTTTCGATATGGGGTGCAAAGTGGAATTTGGTGGTTACATTGGGGTCTAATTTTCATTTGGCCTTAAAACTAAAAGGAGCCACAAATTAAAGTCGGTAATGTGGTACAAATTGAAAAGGTATCCAAGTGGAAAAAAAAAGGCACCTGGTGCAAATAAAATTTCATTAATTTAATACCAGTGAGAAATTTTAACACACACACACACATAATATATATATATATATATATATATTCAGATAGATTTAGAGTTTGAAGCCCAGTTATTTGTGGTTGGTGGCGGTAGTTTTGATAGTGGTGGTAAATTAGGTGGTTACTTAGCTAGAAATGAATTGAGAAATTTTTTTTTGTAATTAAATAAAAATAAAAAATAATTATAAAATAAAATTTTTATTTTTATTTATATTTAATTATAAAATTATAAAATTTAATTTAATTTTAACACCCATGGACGGGAGGGGGTGAAGTTGGACAAATAATAAAATTTTGTATAAAAGTGAGACACTTTGTAGGTTGGGATGCAAGGTGAGATTTAGTGGTGATAATGGTGGTGGATCTATGAAGATGAGGTTGATGGAAGAAAGTGAGGGATAAGAAAAGAAATTAGATTCATTTCTCATCTCTCCGGCAGGGTCTGTCTTCTTCGGCGACGATTGTGTTCCTCCTCTCGGCTAGCCTCGAACTTGGAAACAATCGGTGAGTTTTTCCCGATGTCTACTCAGTCAGTTAAATCATTAGAGTCATTCACATCTCTCCCACAAGATTGATTAGATCTTGCGAGAAGACTCCAAGAAAGATTTTTAAAAAATATTTTGGAACTGGGTGAATACAATAATGAATTGAACCAATTGCGTGCCAATGGTCTCAAGTGCTTCGTCGACCATTTTGGACTCCGACATTAGGGCTTGTACAATTTTCCTCACCTTCGATTTGAATTCAAGATTTTCCAAGGTTTGATGTTTGGATTGGGTTCCAAAAACTGATTAGAATGATCATTTTTTTTAAATCTCTAAAGCACTCTGAAGTCATAAATTTTGACGAAGCTATTTCAGAGTTTGAAATCAACACAGCTGAGGTAACGACAGTGGTGGCGGTGACATTGGTGGTGAGATCAAGGTATACTTAGGGGTTCCTCATCCAACTTTGCATTAGTGGTTGGAAGGAAAGAAAAACTTTGAGGAGAGAGAGAGAGAGAGAGAGAGAGAGAAAGTATGATTTCGTTGATCTTGGTCTATGTTGGGTTTCTAGGTAACTTTGTTTTGGTGACCAGGAAGAAGAAAATTAGATCCAAACATGAAGAAAGATTAAAAAGGACAAAAAATGACATAACTTTGATTAAAGGAGAAAAAATGAAAAAACAAAAGATGAAAAAGAAAAACAGAAAATTATAGGCACTAATTCAATTTTTTTTTTTTTCCATTTGAAATGAATGAAAGAAAGTTTTATTTAAAAAATAATGCATCAAATCCTACTTTGCACCCCCGATTCAAATGACCAAAATGTCGTGAATCTTAAGTGTTAAATTAACTTTAAATTTATTTGCACCTAGGGGGCAAAGAGGGACAAAATGTAACATGATGTATGACTTTGATGCAATTTTTGATATGGGGTCTGAAGTGGGATTTGGTAGTTATATTGGGGCTAATTTTTATTTGACATTAAAACTAAAAGGAGCCACAAATCAGAGTCTGAAATATAGTAAGAGGCACCCAAGTGGGGAAAAAAAAAGGCATTGGGGCAAATAGAATTTCATTAATTTAATACAAATGAGAAATATAGACACACACACACACATATATACATATATATATATATATATATATATATATATATATATCAACTTTAAAGTCCGTAAAGGACAATTTTTATAAACATATGTAACTTTTTTCTTCATATATATGAATTGATTTATTGTACTGATTTTTCTTTTTCTTTTTATTTAGGATGGTCATTAATTGATTTTGATTATATAAAAAATAAGTATTATAATTTTAATAAATATAAATTAAATATTCATATGATACATATATTTTTTTCGGAAACAAAAAATAAGCTAGGCAACGTATGTTTTTTAAATAAAAAACTAATTAAAAAAAAGAGATACAAAAATAACCAACAAAAAAGACAAAGGTGTTGGATAAATTGTTATACAATGATAAAAAAACATACACTCAAAATGAAGGAAAAACAAAGTACTAAAAAAAAGCTAAACACACAACAACACAATTTATAAGTCTAATACTCCCTCCGTTCCAGGAAAAGAGTCCACTATACTATTTTGGATGTTTCACCTAAGGAGACCACTTTTAAAAAAATATGTTTAAAATTTTCATAATCTTTCGTCTTTACCCTCCACTTGTGTTCTAATAATCTTAATTGTGCTTAAGTATTTTTTGTAATTATTACCAACTCCAATGACACCAATATATAGCTTAATAATTAAAATTTTCAAACATAGACTCTTTGAATGGAATGGTGGGAGTACTTTTGTAAAGAGGAAAATATAAAAAGAACTCAATAATTAAATGTAAATAAAAAAATGAAGCATCTAGCAAAATATTTTAAGAAATCTTTAACAACACGTGCAACGCACGTGCACTTAACTAGTAATTAAAAAAATCATTCTATAATTTATTTTTAATTTGAGCCACATATTGCCCTTCGTTCTCACATAGCAACCATGGTCGTCACCGTCTCCGCCATTTCATTCGTCAAACCACCATGGGCACTATCTCAGTCGTTGCACTTGTCAAACTACACTACCCACCTTTTCTCAGCCTGGTATACTTCCTTCTAAGAAGCCTCAACAGAGTGTCTAGAATTGCAAAATTACTCGCAACAATAAACTTATACAGAAACTAATCAACAAGAAGACTCATTCTAGACACCCATTTCAACTTGAAATTAAATATACTGATCATCTTATAACACAATCAAACAAAATTAAATATACTTGTTCCAATCTTTACAATTCATTGTACCATAACCTAATCTCAAAGAATCACTAGATTCAACATGACACCATATAAGATATTCAAAATCTTTGTTGTTCTTGTTCAGAAGAACTAAAATTCACTTGCGTGGAAAGCTATGTAAGATATTTTGGGAAAAAGCTATGTAAGCTAGATTCACCATATAAGCTATGTAAGATATTACGTGAACCACTAGATTCACCATATAAGCTATTTTAGATATTACGTGAACCACTAGATTCACCGTATAAGATATTTTCATTTTCGCCTCTAGATCATCTAAATAAGGCAGAAAGCATTCTGGTGAATTCTCATTCCACCCTTTTAGAGATAAGGTCGTAAGGTTATTATGAAGTACCAAGGAATTAGGCAATTGGGCAATTGCGGTTTCATTTGCGTAAAGCTCCCTTAAGAATTCAATGTTCCCCAGGTTCTCAGGCAACCCTTTTAGATTTGAGCAACCGTTAAGGTTTAAATATCTCAGTAACCTTAGGCTGCAAATTTCGCTTGGAATATCAGTGATCTTCTTGCAACCTTTCAGATTCAAGTACAGTAGCTCAACCAAACATCCAATTGATGGGTGAATCTCAACCAAACTAGTACAACCTTCAAGCACTAATGTCACGAGCCTTGGTATTGTTTTGAAGTCAGGTGTTGATGTCAGGCATTCAGAGTGACTGAGGTTTAGGATCTTCAAATGTCCTAAGAACTGAATTGAGGAAGAATTATCAACAAAAATATTCATGTACCTGTGTGTGTGTGTGTGTGTGTATAGACATTATTTACAATATAAGTAGCTGAAATGTAGACAGAAAGAACACAAATTGGTAACATCAAACCTGGATACCCTGCCAAACTCTTCTCATCTTGCTGTGCTGCATGTCTAGGGCGACAAGGTTAATCAAATGCAAATTGGACGGTAGATACTTCAGAGAGCAGTCTTTCCAGCAGATCCACCTAATATCTTCAGATAGATGTTCAAAGCTTCCATTCAGATTCACGTTAGCCATTCGCAGTAATCTCAATTTATCCATCCTCGCAAAACTGTTAGTTTTCAAATGGACTTCCTCTTTTGTTCGGGAGATTAATGCGACACCTTCAATTACTTCTGTTCCCTGATAAAAAACAAGACATTATACAAGTCATTTCCAACATGTGCTTATAAGGTTAGAACGAGAGGAAGTGAAACAGATTTTTTTTCTACAAGAATAAGGTTATAAGGTTAGTCCAAGCTGACAACTTCCAGAAAGTGTTTCCTTCTCACCTTGTTTCTCTTAAGCACATCATTTACATCTGTGGGAATCCACAATCGGCTGCGCATACCGGGCTCTTTAGGGGATTCTTGGCGAACGATTTCCCTTCCCATATTCTGGAGTAAATCGTGCATCCTCAGCTCATTTTTCGTATTATCTGGGAGTAGTAAACATCTATCTTTTAGATCACGAATTCCAATTTCTGCACTGAAACCACAGCCATTCAATATTTCAGTTACATAGTCCCTATCCATTCCAACAAAGAACAATGCAATATCAAGGAATATCTCCTTCTGTTCATCATCATCTAGGCCATCATAGCTTATTTTGAGTATTTTTTGAATCTCGTTACGAGGAATTCTTTGTAGCTTTTGAAAGGCACTGTTCCATTCTTGGACAGTTCTTCCAAACAAGTATGAGCCTAAAACCTCAAGAGCTAAAGGAAGGCCTCTTGAGTAAAGTAGTATTTTGTCTGCAAGCGCGGCGTAATGTGCCGGTGGAGATCTTTCACGGAAGGAATGCCAACTGAAAAGATCCAATGACTCCTCATAGTTCAACCTCTTGACCACATATATTTGATCTACTTCAACTCGATTAAGCAATTGCTTATCTCGTGTTGTTATGATGATTACACTTCCAGGACCAAACCAGTTGCGACGTCCTGCTAATGCATTTACTTGACTTGACCTGTCCAAATCATCAAGAACAATGACAACCTTTTGACAACAAAACCTCCGTTCTAACAGTCTGATTCCTCTATCAACATTACCAACCTTAACGATCTTCCCCATGAAAAGTTCAGAGATAAGTTGCTCTTGTAAATAAACAAGACCATTTGATTGTTGTGAAACTTCTCTAACATTTGCAAGAAAGCAGCTCGAATTACAAGTCGGAAGAATTTCATTATATAGAGCCTTGGCAAGTACTGTTTTACCAGAACCGCCCATTCCCCAGATCCCAATTAAGCAGACGTTATCCGATTCAAGTCTTAGTAATGAACACAGGTCATTGAGACGAGAATCCAATCCAACTGGATGCGCAGCAACAAACAGCTTTTTGGGTTTCACTTGAGATAGAACCACCTCAATAATCAGTCTGATTAGCCTTGATTCAGACCTGAAATTTTATAACTAAATCTGAATATTAGATGCTATTGTTTGTTTTTGTAAGTGAAGATTGAAATAGTTACAAGAGAACACAGTTACTTTTGTTTTAGGATTTACAGTCCTACGCACTAGAACAACAATATACTCCAAAAACATGGTAACATGTAACAAAGGGGATCACAGTGACAGTGCAAATGTAGCTAGATATCAGATATTTGAAAACACAGTAACATGCAACGAGTCTTAAGAAGATTGAAAAGGGAATCAGGTTTTACCCCAGTGCGCTAATTTGCAAATCAAATCCAGATATATTCGCAGCTTTAGTTAATGCATCTCGCCATTTCTCCACCATGTCCAATTGATCAACATATCGTGCTTCATGCCTTTGAAAAGCTTCTGCAAAGCTCCCAGATCTCTGGCCACGCACTTGAGACGGTTCAACATCATAAAACACCGGAATTAGCACCCGACCAATTCTTTCTTTCCGGCACTCGAGTATCTTCACAAGCTCGTCGAGGCACCACCTAGAAGAAGCATAGTTCTCCGAGAAAATAACAATGTAAATTCTCGACTCCTCAATTGCTGTCATCAATTCCTGGGGAATAACTTCTCCTATGCGTAGTTCACTGTCATCCATAAAGGTGTGAATTCCAGCCTCTACCAATCTGTCATAGAGGTGACCGGTAAAGTTATTACGTGTATCTGCACCTCTGAAGTTCAAGAACACGTCGTATGAAAAGGATTGAGGGGTTGGAATTGGAGGTGGAGATTGACTCGAGAATTTGCTACTAGAAGTAGAAGCCATAGCCATAGGTAGAAGAAGGAAAAATGAGATCTGTTTTTTCACTTGTGCAGAATGTTAAAATCTGTGATTCCGGTGAACTGATGAAGGAAGGTCAACGACGACTTGGTAATGTTTTAGTCTCTGTAGATGTTTGCCTTTCACCAACTGCAATGCAATTGGCACAAGAACGAGTTGGTCAAAATAACGAGAATTGCTATTTGCACCTCCAATTTGTGGAGTACATTTTTTTTTTTTGGGTGTTTGGTACCCTTACTCAATATAAAAATAGTATATTAGATGGTGTTTAGTAGAGGTACCGAACACCTAATGAAGTGTACTCAGCAAATTGCTGGGTACAAATAACAATTCTCCAAAATAATATTGTAACCCATGATACAATTGATAAGAAGTAAATTAAAAGAAAAAGTAATCTCATTTCTCCAGTCTTACAAATATTCCATATAGAAGTATATATACATAACCAACACAGAAGGATTAACTTCTGATAAACTGCTAATAACCAACTAATTGACTAAGTTTTACATAGAGTACTAATAATTCCCTTAGACTTTGGACTAATGACACTCGATACCCCTCACCCTTTTCTGTCTTGCTTGTCTATCTTGCTTAACACCCCCCCTCAAGTTGGAAGAGGTAAATAAATTACCCACTTGCAACTTGGAAAGTAAATGTTGGAGCTGAACAAAGGAAAGAGCCTTTGTGAAGAGGTCGGCTGGTTGGTTGGAGGAAGCAATGTGAGCTGTGGAGATCATCCCCCTGGCTATTTTCTCTCGCACAATATGACAATCAATGTCTATGTGCTTAGTTCTTTCATGGTACACAGGATTTGCAGCAATGTGGAGTGCAGCCTTGTTATCACAGAACAAAGGAATAGGAGTGGGACTGAAAAGTTTGAAATCTTTGAGAAAAGCCAGAAGCCAAGTCAATTCACAACAAGTACTTGTCATGGCTCTATATTCAGATTCTACTGAAGATTTGGACACTGTTTGTTGCTTCTTGCTCCTCCAGGAAATGAGAGATGAACCAAGGAACACACAGAAACCTGTAACTGATTTTCGAGTAGTGGGGCATGCAGGCAGTCTGCATCACAGTAGGCTGAGAAAGTAGGAACTGTAGTAGAAGAGAAAAATAGCCCTTGATCAGGAGAGGACTTGAGAAATCTCACCAATTTCAAGGCTGCTTCCAAGGGTGGTTGTTTGGGAGTGGCCAAGAATTGGCTCAAGACATGGACAGCAAAGGCAATATCAGGCCTTGTGATAGTGAGGTAGATTAATCTTCCCACTAACCTTCTATACTGATCTGGATTGGTTAACAAATTCCCTGAATCAGAAGTAAGGCCATGGTGTTAAATTATGGGCAAACTGGATGCTTTGGCATTATGCAGACCTGTTTCTGTGATAATGTCAATTATATATTTCCTTTGATGAAGGTAGATACCAGAAGAATTCGTGGCTATTTCAAGACCTAAAAAATACTTGAGTGGGCCAAGATCTTTTATAGAAAAAATAGAATGCAATTGACCTTTAAGAACATCAATAGCAGTGGAAGAGGAGCCTGTAATGACAATGTCATCAACATAAACCAATAAGGCAATGAAGTGAGCAGTAGTGGCTTGAGTGAATAATGTAGGATCATTCAAGGACTGAGTGAAGCCAAAGGATTTTAATGCAGTCGATAACTTGAGAAACCATTGTCTAGGTGCCTGTTTGAGACCATATAAAGACTTCATGAGCTTGCAAACCAGTGGTGTATTAGACTTGGTAGAAGGACAGTAGCTTGGTGGAAGAGTCATGAATACTTCTTCATTGAGATTTCCATGAAGAAATGCATTTGATACATCCATTTGAGACAAAGGCCAGTTCTTCATAGCAGCAATACTTAACAATAGTCTCACTATTGTCATTTTTGCAACAGGTGCAAAAGTTTCAAAGTAGTCCAAACCCTTTGTCTAAGTGAATCCCTTGGCAACCAACCTTGCCTTGTATTTATCTATAGTACCATCTGGTTTATGTTTAATCTTATAAATCCATTTGCAATCCGCAACATTCTTCCCAGCAGGCCAAGGTTGAAGAATCCAAGTTTTGTTTCTCTCAAGGGCTTCTAATTCTAAGGTCATAGCCTTACACCATTAAGGATGTCTGATAGCTTGATTATATGTTTTTTGTTCAAAATAAGAATCAATGTTGGCAATAAAAGTTTGATAAGAGGGAGATAAATGTGTGTATGACAAAAAGTTAGCAATAGAGTAGGGAGAGTACCTGGTCACAATTGAAGCATTAGAGGTTGGTAACTTGAAAGGAAGATTAGTAAAGTCCTTGAACCTTGCAGGGATTGTTCTTGTCCTAACTGGCCTAGAAACTGGAGATGAAAGAGGAATAATGTTATGAGTTGGATCAGGAATGGGAACATGGGTAGACTCAGAGTTGTGATCACACAGTGGAGAAATAGTGTCTGAAGTATTGAGCACAAAGGGTAAAGAGTACTCAAAGGTAGGTAACTCATCCAGAGGCATATCAGACATAGTGGGAAACAATGAAGTATTTGTATCTGTAGAAGAGGCTGTTTTTTCAGAGAAATGAAATAACAGTTCATAAAATACAACATCTCTACTGCAGAAAACCTGTCGAGTTTCAAGATCATACAATTTGTATACTTTCTTGCCATAGGGATAGCCCAGAAAAATACATTTTCTGGCTCTTGGTCCAAACTTATCCTTGTTGTGACTCAATGTGGAAGCAAAACCTAAACAGCCAAAGACTTTGACGTGAGTGTAAGAGGGTTTGTGACCAAGAAGACTTTCAAAAGGAGTTTTGAAATTAAGAATGGTGCTAGGAAGTCTATTTATGATATAAGTTGCTGTCAAAAAACATTCACCCCAGAAATGAATTGGAAGATGAGCCTGAAATCGAAGAGCCCTAGCTAACTCAAGTAAATGCCTATGCTTCCTTTTAGCTCTTCCATTCTGTTGGGGAGTAGCAACACAAGAACTTTGATGAATAATACCATGAGAATTAAGAAGAAAATTGATGGAAAAATTAAAAAATTCAATACCATTGTATGACCTAATCTCTTTGATAATAGCATTGAATTGAGTTTTTACCATAATAAGGAAATTTTGTAGGTGTGATAAAACTTGATCCTTGGATTTGAGAAGAAAAGTCCAAGTAGTTCTTGAATAATCATCAACGATTGTAAGAAAAGAATTATATCCATTGTAGGTGACATGTCTATAAGGGCCCTAAACATCACAATGTAATAAAGCAAACTGAGTATTAGAATGAGAATCACTGACATGAAATGATTGCTTTATTTGTTTAGCAAAATGACATACATCACAAGGACTTATAGAATCAGATTGCTTGATAGTACAAACACCTAAATGTTTCAAAGAGTTAACTGGAATGTGACCAAGTCTCAAATGCCAAAGATTGAGATCTTTTGTGGAAGAGTAATTTAAAATATTATTGCATACTGTAGAATTATTTGCTAAGACTTTATTAGGAATAGAACTGGGCCTAGGTACCACAAACTTGTATAACCCTCCAACGAGTTTACCAATCCCCTTCAGCTTCCTTTATGCTTGGTCCTGAAAAAGACAGACAGAAGAAGAAAAAACAAGATTGAATTGGCTGTCAAGAGTTAGTTTGCTGCCTGATAGAAGGTTATATTTAAAGACAGGAACAAATAAGACATCATGCAGAATAATATCTTCTGTGAGAATGACTTTGCCTTTGTGTGAAATTCTAGCAGTATTGTGACGCCCCGAGTTCGGGATTCGGTATTAAACCCCAACTCGGTGCGCCAAACTAGATGAAACAACTAAAGTCCACAAAAGTGAACGAGCTACACAAGCTCAAAACCAAAACCATGCAGCGGAAAACCACAACTAAATAAAACCCGAGTTTCAAAAACTCAAATAACAAAACAATAACTATAAAATCTCCACGGCCAAAAACAAGCCGAAGAACAATATTAAGAGAAGTCCCATAATAGACCTCGACGGCTAACTATTGAGCCGGAGAAACAACGACACCAAACACTCGCGAGCTAACATGCTCGAGAAAACTACAATAATAAATGGCTCGACATCGAGTGTCGTCTCCAAAAGAATTACAACCTTAAAGGAGTTACAGAACAATGCTACCCATAAGTAAAGTTTACAGAACTTTACATCAACCATCGTTCTCACTGAACTAAGAAATTAAGAAGCATAATAATACATAAGCTCCGGAGAGCAACTACCCAAAGATCATTCTGCAGCACCTGCAAGTCTCACCGATCGCACTATGTCGTCCTTCGATTGCAATCTAAAAGAGTTAACACAACAAGAGTGAGTCTAAAAGACCCCGTAAGCCACTACAATGTATTGTATGCTATGAGAATGAATGCAACAGTAAACCAAACTCTACATGTAGCTAGTCTAAGTAGCACTTCCGGCTTACCTAACATTTCAACCACAAACCGGTAAGTCAAGGGACTATTCTAACTTGACCAACCATCGGCAACTATCACATGCAACTAGATGACATGGCATGATGCTCAACACTAAGAATAACATGGTAATAACATTTATATTCCATAATGATCATGTATCATATTAAAAGTATGCAAATCACATAATTCACTTAGCACTTTGGTGTTCACATAAGTGCAACTTAATTAACCCACATCATGAAGGATATTATTTCTCTTTCTTCCAACTTCGCGTTGCTCCTGCAATACATGAGAAAACATACGTGCCTCGATACCCGTGTACGTAGTATCAACGTCCCCGAATAACACATCGAGTTCTAACTAGCAAACCAAAGTCGCGTATTGCTACAACGGTGGGGCTACATCCCACTGCGGCCAACAGGAGGGTGTGTGCAACCGTACGACGACTTATAGCGATTACAAAACAAATTCGTAAAGACTATAAGTCGTCCCACCTTGATTAGTCAAACAATGCCAGCTGGACTTAATGCAATGCACAAGTAGATATTCACTTGTCATTCTCAACAACTCATCATGTATTCTTTTGAATCACATATCAAATTCACTTAATGTGCTTGTAAATACTAAACACACAATCAATCATCAAAGTAGGATGATTGTCCTACGATCAATCATCAAAGTAGGATGATTGTCCTATCTCATACTAGAACAATCACAACATGTCCGTAATCATCGAATGTATAGACACAACAAGACAATCAAGGGTAGGCCAATCGTACAATTCAACCACCAAACAATTATGCGTGATAGCTAGACACATACATGAATCCCAATGTAAGGTATTTATACCTTACAATCAACGGTCAAACGATGTCCATAGTGTGGCACCTATATAACACAAGGATAGGCTATTCATCCTAATCCCAAAATAAGGTAACACGTTTCTCACATGTACGCAAACTCATAACCCCACAAGATAAGTCTACTCGTACTTACAACCATTAATTAAGGCGCCATAGCTACGTTAAACTAAGGATCTCTAAGTATCCTATCGTCACACAATATCTTTCATCTCATGCGCGTCATAATATATTACATATTCTTATCGTCGTACACTTCAACTTATTTCGATTTAACTCATAGTCAGCTAATGTTTGACTAAGTCAACCAAGGTCAACGTTTCACTAAGTCATGAACCCGTCAATTCATCATCCCACATGGTAGGGAATTGGTATATGTCATGTAGGAGTTACTACTATCCATTTCTCAACTCCGTAGAGTCAACTATACACATTAATGACATTACCACATTAATCGACGTTTATATATTACGTCCTATTCGACTCCGCCAGAGTCAGTCACGACTAGTATATAGTTCGTACAGTATTTACGTACAATCATACTATCTCATATTGACTCCGCTAGAGTTGTTTCCAATATCTAAAATATCGGGACAAACCGTAGTATCGTCCCTACAAACTCATATCAATTTCAATGCCCAACGCACGAAGAGTCTACTACTCATACCAATTTCGTAATGTTATCGCTAATGCGTAAACGACAAAACTTTAATGATTCGATATACTCGAACTTAAGATTAGCGTAATGAAGTACAATTAATTTAAACAAGTCTTCGGCGACATTACAGCCGGAACCCAACTAATAATTCACAAGTGTACTACAACCTCAATGAGTTTCTATTACTCGGCATAATGATTATCAGGACAACCGAAACAACACAACAACAACAACCATACTAGCAACAACATCAAGCTCTACGAGTCTTTATTACTCGAAGTCTACGAACTCAACAACAATTCATCAATTCTTTCTTTATTCCGAAATCCTTAAATCAAGCAAGTAACGGGATATAACCTAACATCATTCGTAGGGACGATTATATATATATATATATATATATATATCTCCCAATAAAAGTCACGACTATCGTCACTAACGCACCCTACATGCTTTACTCTTCCAATTCAACTCGTAAAACACACAAAACATTATAGTTACTTACCTTCACCGCAAATCCTCCACGAAATTAAGGGCTTATGGTGAAAACATACTCCTCCACGACCTCTACGCCGCTACGGAGTCAAATCAACGATCCCAAACTCGAACCAAGCTCGAATCAAACTTCCTCTCTCTCTAACACCACTTTCTCTCTCTAAGATGTGGGAGAAGAGATGGGTTTATGATATACTAACAGATCGGACGATCCCTTTGGGTAGAAATGTTCTCCTCGTCGTCCTCTACGCTACGGTGAAGACGGCTCGTCGATCCGACAATCGGAGCTCAAGATATCGCGAAATCTTTCTCTTCTCTCTCTCCTCTCTCTCTTCTTGCTCTCTCTCTAAAATCTGAGTTGGGAGGAAGAAATGAGGGAGGAAAATAGAGTGTGATCTTTTATTAATACCATGGGTAAGTGTTTGGTCCAATCCCGGGCTTGTTTGAGCATTTTAAACCACTTAAAAACACGAAAAACCGAGAAAACGTCAAAACCGGACGAACAGAGCACCAGGGTCTGTCCATCTTCGCACGACCGTGCCAAAAATAGGCGCACGGTCGTGCCAAACCTTATGGCAACATCCAGACCTACTGTAAACTCTCGCACGGCCGTGCCATTAAGGCTGCACGGTCGTGCCAAGGTTTATGTGCCCAAACTCAGTTGTTTTGCCCTTTTTATCCTAGGTTTGATCACTTGGTCACTATTAGGTGTGATCCTATCATCAAATCAACATCAAAACACATCCAATACACACCCGAATCATCTCATGACGAGGCACGACTGATAACGAACATAAATCTCACACATATCACAAGTTAAACACGCGAAATGGATCTCAAACTATCTCAACATACGGGTTAATGACAAAGCGAACGTGCTTGTCGTTTACGAACGAACCCAAGCCGAGGCTAGCATGACCAACTAGGGAGGAAATGAAATGTACACAAATGCTAAACGAAGTCAAGGATGATCTCGAACGGATATAGGAACAAGGTGCAACTCGCCATGAGTTAAACACGTGTCAAATGGTCTTCAATCTAACACGTCACGCTTAACAAGCACGACGCCTCACTCTCCGAGGGTTTTAAGGTCAATATCGATAAACTACGAGTGAACTCAGAATGAAGTTGGGTCGGGGTATTACAAGTATGGCCACTAGGAAGATGAATAATGGAATCAATAGAAATAGGATTAACAAGAAGAGAAAAAGTAGAGGTTATGTGATCTGTGGCACCAGTGTCAATGATCCACTCAGTGGCGTGCAGGTTAAGATTGGAGAGATAGCTTGAGTTGACAAAATTAGAAAACCTTACAAATGTACCTGCAATATGTGACTCAGGATTATCAGCCACAGTATTAATGTTGGCAAGAAGCTGCATTAATTGTTGATGCTGTGAAAGAGTGAGATCATTCAATGGATGTGCATTGCAATCTTCAGTTTTTGCCCTAGCAGTGTTGTTGACACTAGAGACATTTGCAGCCATAACTTTGTTCTTGTTCTTGGGCATTTTGGACATATTTGGTTTAGTTCCATACATCTTGTGCCAATCAGGGTACCCAAGTAAGTAAAAACACATGTCCTTGGTGTGAGAATCACCATGACAGAAATCACACCAAAATTTTTCTCTTACTGAATGACTACCAATACCTCCACCAGTTTTTGCTCTAAAATTTATGTTTCCAGTCTTGCTTAGTAAAGCTGCAGATAGATCTGTCATATTGACATTACCAGTGTTGATATTACAATTTCTGGAGCAAAAGGTTCTCATCTTTACTCAAGGCTGGAAGAGGGTTCATCATTATTATTTGACCCCTAGTAGTTGTAAAGCTACCATTCAACCCCATGAAAAACTGTGTAAGTTTTTGCTCATGTTCATATTCCTCTTGCCTTTGAACAGCACCACAAACACAATTACACACACATTTTGGAATGCTAGCAACATTTATAAGTTCATCCCAAAGACAACTAAATTTAGTGAAATAAGTTGAAATACTGGAGGTTCCTTGAGTGCACTCAGCCAAACTCTTCCTTATTTGAAAGATTTTTGGAGCATTATTCTGTAAATATCGTGCATTCAAATCCTCCCAAATATCTTTTGCAATACCAATATAAACAATACTTGCCCTAATTTCTTGAGCAACAACATTTAGCAACCAAGATATCACCATATGATTACATCTCTCCCACTGAGTAAAATATTTCGATTGTGGCAAAGGTTTTTGGTTACTACCATTGATCATACCTAATTTGTTCTTTGCAGAGAGGGCAATTATCACAGACATCTTCCATTGCACAAAATTAACAGAATCATTCAAGACTTGAGTGATTAGAATCATACCAGGATGGTCATTGGGATGAAGAAATAGCGGATGTGAGGGATGCAACTACAGAATTGAAGCATCTAGATCATATGCATCAACAACCACTTCATTAGGGATTTGATGTCCACCATGATTGGTGTTACGATCTCCTTCTGGACTTTCATTCTCCATAATGAGTGTAGTGAAAAACAAAGAGAGAACAAAATTTGCGGAAGAAGCAGAAGAGAAAAAGTGTTGAAAGAAGAGAAAAAAGGTGCTGAAAGTTAGATTGGCTCTGATACCATGATACAATTGATAAGAAGTAAATTGAGAGAAAAAGTAATCTCATTTCTCCTGTCTTACAAATATTCCATATGGAAGTATATATTCATAACCAACACAGAAGGATTAACTTCTGATAAACTGCAACTAACTGCTAATAACCAACTAACTGACTAAGCTTTAAATAGAGAACTAATAATTCCCTTAAACTTTGGACTAAAGACACTCGATACCCCCCAGCCTTTTCTGTCTTGCTTGTCTATCTTGCTTAACAACCCAATTAGTAAAATACTCAAACAACACTATCAAATTTCACAATCATTTGTGTGTGAATGAAATGTTCCAACCAAAAAAAATAATACTCCCTCCGTTCCTTAATTATTGTCTTGTTTGACCCGGCACCCGGATTAAGAAAAAATAATTTACTTGATTATTAATATTGGTATAATGTGTAATTTTTTTTAATACCCGTGTGTATGTGGTCCATAATTAAAGTAGGGGGAAAAGTAAAGGTAAAATGATAAAAGAGATGTCCTAAAAAAAAGTTTTTAAACAAGACAATTATTTTGGGACGGACAAAAAAAAAAAAAAAAAATAATTTAGGGACGGAGGGAGTAGTAAGTTGGTTAGATGATTATAAAAAGCATTGCATATACTCAAAATTTAGCAATTGGGACTTTCATCATGACATTGACGACCAGTTAAAGTTCTGATAAAAGATTATTTTGCCCCTGCTTAATGACTTCTTTACTCAACCAAATTAGGGATTAAGGTATTCAAATTAAAAATTATTTAGCCCAAGTATTTTTGGATTAGTGTGCGAATAAAAATTAGGAGAAATTGCTGGCCAGTCCACTTTCTCAAACTTTTTTTCTCTCCAGTACACCCTTTTTTTTTTAACCGCTAAAAGGCATTTTGAAAATTTTCTTCCTAAAATACCCTCAACAACATCGTTGCTTCAGATTTGAGATTCAAATTGATGTATAAATGATTTCATGTTGTTAATATAGTCTTTCCTCATGTTTGGGTATCAATTTTCATGCATAAAACACAAATTTGATCAAATTTAAATTTTTTGAGTTCATCCCGTTTTTCTTTGTTCTTGAGCTGTTTTGGCCACTTAAATCTCTGTTTTAAGCTTCGAATTTGTTTAAAATCAATCTCATATTATTATCCTAGTTTAGTACTATATTTGTGCACAATTTTTCTACCAAAAAACACTATTTTTGAGCTTGAAATCAAGCTTGACAGTGTGCTGTCCGAAAACAGAGGAAGATATTTCTTGGACTGATTTAATTCGCCAATCGCAGTATGCTGGGCAACGCAACGGGAAACGAAAACCAAGTTCCCTAAAGCGCGCTGCGATGATGCATCGCGATGCAGATATGCCTCATCGCGATGCAGATATGGCTCATCGCGATTCAGATATGGCCCATCGCGATGCAGATATGGCCCATCGCGATGCATATATGGCTCATCGTGATGCAGGAGTTCTTTATCAGACTTATTAATACGAATGATCCATATATGGCTCATCGCGATGCAGATATGGCTCATCGCGATGCACATATAGCTCATCGCGATGCAGGAGTTCTTTCTCAGACTTATTAATATGAATGATCCAGATATAACTCATTGCGATGCAGATATGGCTCATCGCGATGCACATATGGCTTATCGCGATGCAGGAGTTCTTTATCAGACTTATTAATACGAATGATCCATATATGGCTTATCGCGATGCATATATGGCTCATCGCGATGCATATATGGTTCATCGCGATGCAGGAGTTCTTTATCGCGATGCTATATGTTGAGTGTTACTGTGGCATCGCGATTGCAAAAGTGGTGCATCGCGATTCCAAAAGTGGTGCATCGCGATTTGCAAAAGTGGTGAATCGCGATGCAACAATTGTTGCATCGCGATGCCCCAATTTGTTGCATCGCGATGCAAAAAGTGGTGCATCGCGATGCCAAAGTAGTGCATCGCGATGCCTTGGGTTACTGAAGCGCGCGTGTTTTTCTTTCATTAATGGCATAATCGTCTTTTCGCCCCAAAAATGTCTTTTTCCGGTTTTTAAAAAAGATGAGTGGACTGGAGCGATTACAAATGTTTGAAAAGGGACCGGCCTGTAATTCACCCTATAAATTATTTCACTAACTAATAAAAACACATAATTACCCCCATTTTCTTTGTTTTTTCTGTTTACATTTCTTCAAAATAATAGTATCTTTTTTTAATTCATAAAACTTGGTAACATATATATCCTCAAAAAATATTTACAAAAGTAGCTTAAGATACAAAAATATTTTTTAATTTATTTTTTATTCAAATAAAAATTATAACAAAATATAGAAGCAAAATTAAAAAACAAATTATTTATATTATTGTTATCACTTTTGCCCATTTCCCCGTAGAATTATCAAATCCAAACATCATTGCTACAACCTCCGGTAAGGCGGTAACCACCACAATGAAGATTTAGTTCTCAACTTTCATTGTTGTACTGAATTTTTCACTTGTACTCATTAATGCTCTATTTTTAGCTAGTTCTGCAAATTTCTTCTTAACGATTGATAATTAAAAAAATTATTTTATAATTTATTTTTAATTTGAGCTACATATTGCCCTTCGTTCTCACATAGCAACCATGGTCGTCACCCGTCTCCGCCATTTCATTCGTCAAACCACCACATGCACTATCTCTGTCGTTGCACTTGTCGAACTATACTACCCACCTTTTCTCAGCCTTGTATACTTCCTTCTAAGAAGCCTCAACTAAGTGTCTAGAATTGCAAAATTACTCGCAACAATAAACTTATACAGAAACTAATCAACAAGAATACTCATTCTAGACACCCATTTCAACTTGAAATTAAATATACTCATCATTTTTGAAAGAATTGTAGCTAGGACTGTAACCAAATGTGCGATGACTTGTGTGTACATTTGTGCACACAAGTGTCAGCACAACAAAGCAAACAACTTTTTTCAGAAAAAATAACTTAAAAGAACAGAATATAAATGCAGCGGAATAATTAAAATTTCAGCAAGAAACGTCTTGCTGAAAACCTTTTCATAAAAGCACACCTTGCTAGATAACAAGTTGTGAAGAAAACACTTACAATGAAAAGAAAGTAAAGAACTAAAGATCAAAACTGAGTTCTAATCTAAGAACTACAAAAAACACAAAATCAATCTCGAAGGATCAATCTCTGATCTTCAAGATACAAGAACAAAAAACTCTCAACGATTTCTCTCTCAATAACTCGGTATAAATCTCGTGGAAATCGGTTACAAATAATGAAGGCGGAAGACTCTTTTTATAGCCAAACAAGAATCCTTCTTTGACAAGGATTCAATCACATCCTTGTAGTCAAGATCCTTCTTTCCTTATCTCCAAGAGTCCATTCCTCCTTGAGTCTTTTACCTAAAATACAAAACCTTACTAAATATAAAACGTTAGCCGTTAGTCAACTTAAACTTTATTTACAATTTATTTTCTAATCTATTTAAGTAAAATATATACATAACTTTAAATATCAGAATCACAAAGATTTAAGAAAATATCAAAGAGTATTTTCATACTCTTTCAATCTCCCCCTATCTTTGTGGTTCTGATCAAAAAACCTGCTTCACAAGATTTAGAGATCAGAAATTGTTCAATGTCGAATTCCAACCCTTCGTCATCATCAGATGCTTTTCTTGCAGTAGATGCTCCCCCTGCATTCGATGTTTCTCCCCCTTTTTAAGATGCTCCCGTTGCATCGACATCGAAGTTTCTCCCCCTTTTTGAGAGGAACCATAAAGAACCGCTTCCAAGTCTGCAATGCTTTTCTCCAACCCAGCTATTAGAATAGGCTTACCTTCAATCTCAGCCTTGTGAGATGTGATCTAAGCTCGGAATACAGCAATCTGGGCTTAAATGGCGTGGCTGTCTGGTACAGCTGCTGTGCACAAGGTTGTGTGCATAGTTGTGTGCACAACTGGCGGTGCAGGTTGTTGCACAAAGACTGAAGGAGAAGAGAGCCCAGAAAATTTTGCAAGATCATCAAAGCAGGAGCTATCATTCATAGTCTTGGGGACTTTAAAGTGTTCAGAAATGATAGAGAGAGAACGGAGAGACATAGAGGAGAGAGATTATAGGAGTTGTGAGGAGAGTTGTGAGGTGAGATGTGAGGAGAGTTGTGCTATGACTTGATTTACCAACTTAAAGCACAACATTAAAGAGGGATAATGATCACATACCTTGGTAACCGGAATACTAGATGGAGAAGAAATCGTGTGATGGTTAGAGTTGAGTCCCTTTGAACTTCCAAAAACATAATGGACTAGGGATAAAAAAAAAAAATGTAACAACCTTACCAAATTTTGTGACATGACTTGCTTTCCTTAACCGAATAGGAACATGCCTTGAATAAACAACTCCTCACCGTAGTCTCCTCTGACTACTAGAATTTACAAGCACCACTCCATAAAAAAGATCATTAAACACAATAGAAATATTAGGACAAGAAGCTTGAGAATTAACAAAAATTGCTCATATTTTTACCAAGAATTTTGAATGTCCTAACTTGATCAATATGCCTATTATGAGAGAACAATGCACACACAGTGAGGATTTTAATCTCAATAAAGTGCAACATGGTATGACTAAATCACATATTGACATAACTTTGACCAACAAGAATTCAATGAGATAACCCTCAATCATGTAGCCTCTAGAATGTCTCCATATTAGGCATTGAATCAGTCACTGAGAAGGAGCTATTCGCTCTCACACCATAGTGCTTCCCAAATTTTTTTCCCAAGTGATGCAACAATAAGTCATTGGCATTGAGCACATGAGTAGAAGTTTCAAAATAAATGGAGCGGCTTGTTTTCTCGGTGACCTTAGATTAGACACCCACTCCATGATAATTATCAAAGAAATATTTTAACAAGGGAATTTTATCACCAAGCTAGGAGGGATCTCACATTCAAGAGTCAAAAAAATGTCAATAAAGAGAAATAGACAAGTGATCACAAGAGATAATCGTGCAATGCATGAATACAGGAATTTTTTTTTTTTGTGTTTTCTGTAATATACAATTATACAGAGATGTAGACAGTTGTCTGCACAGTTGTGCAGTCATCTGTGATCACACAAACCGAGAGAGTTCTTTAGGAAAGAAAATCTCTCAAAATCCAAAGCCTTGGTAAATATATCAGCAAGTTGATTTGTTGTTCCAACATGTTCAAGTGTAATAATTCTTTGTTCAACAAGATCTCTTATAAAGTGGTGCCGAATATCTATGTGCTTTGTACGGGAGTGTTGCACAGGATTTTTATCAATATCTTTAGCACTCATGTTATCACAAAATACAGTTAGGGTTTCACTTTTCAATCCATAATCCTTTATCATTTGGTTCATCCACAACAATTGGGTACAACAACTACCTACTGCCACATATTCTGATTCAGCAGTAGATAAAGAAACACAGTTTTGTTTCTTACTAAACCACGACACAAGATTATTCCCTAAATAGAAACACCCACCAGTGGTGCTCTTTCTATCATCCGTATTCTCAAATATCCATTTGGTCCCAATCACATTGACGTGAGAAGGCATAGGAACTAAGAACCAAACGTCATTTTTCTCGAACTGGATTAATTCCTCTTGCATGGCATTAATCCAATTCTCATCTTTCAAGGCTTCCATGACATTCTTTGGTTCATAATTAGCAACAAAACAACACGAGTTTACCTGATGGTACAAAGATTGTAAACATAACAAAAATGCAAGGTCACGGTAATTGACCCTTTTTCCTCGTGTTTTCATGCCTTCATCCACTTCCCCTATGACCTGAGATTTGGGATGATTTCCCTGTATTCTGGAAGGGATGTCCCTCTTTCTGCTTACATCCTCTTCATTAGTTTCAGAATCTGAGCATCGGTCTTCATTTGTTTGACCACTTGTGTTGTCGGTTGTTTGAACAACGGTTGAACAACCGTTGCACCTGTTCGCAGTTCATTCACATTTGCTGGTTCAGATTCGTCATTAACTGGTTCTGGCTCACAAGTACAACCTGCAATATCATCCTCAATCGTTTTGACATTTAGATCAGTAGCATCATCAAAAACAACATTTATGGATTCCATGACAGTTTTGGTTTTGAGATTATAGACCCTAAACGCCCTACTGTTAGTAGAGTACCCAATGAAAATGGCTTTGTCACTTTTGGAATCAAATTTAGAAAGATACTCTCGGTCATTCAAGATGTAACAAATACACCCAAATACATGAAAATATTTGACCGTGGGTTTCTTTCCAAGTAAGATCTCATAGGGAGTCATAGTACTTCCAATTATTAGAAAGACACGATTCCCCACATAACATGCTGTATTTACAGCTTCTGCCCAAAACATTTTGGAGAGATTTTTAGAGCTTAACATCACTCTAGCCATCTCTTGTAATGTGCGATTTTTTCTTTCCGCTACCCCATTTTGTTGAGGGGTTTTGGGGGCTGAGAACTCGTGAGTAATCCCCTTTGAATCGCAAAAAGCTGAAAAAGTGGCATTTTCAAATTCAGTACCATGATCAGATCTGACTCTAATGGATTTTAAACCATATAATTTTTTTACCCTTTTGTACCAAATTTTGAACTCATCAATGGTGTTGGATTTTTCCCTTAAGAAAATTACCCATGTATATCTAGAAAAATCGTCCACACACACAAAACAATATTTTTTTCGAGACATGCTTTCTACTTCCATGGGACCTATTAGATCAGTATGGATCAATTCAAGACACCTAGAGGTTCCACAATTTAGAACCTTTTTATGACTTGACTTTATTTGTTTCCCTTTTTGACATGACCCACACACACTCAAATTCTTAAGGTCCAGTTTGGGCAAATCTTTTACAGCCCCAAAGTTAATTAAATCTCTGATTTTTCTTTCACTGGCATGACCAAGCTTTTGGTGCCAGATAATGGTCTCATCCATTTTAGTGGAAAAACATCACTCAAAGCTACCAACTTTGTAACAGTTATCAGAGGATCGAACACCAGTTAAAATACACTCATTTTTTATATCAAAAACTTCACATCTGGACTTGTCGAATTTAACAAATAAATCATCATCACACAGTTGACTTATGCTTATCAGATTTGCCTTAAGTTCTTTAACATGTAGCACATTGTGTAACTGAGGCAAACCTGATACATTCAACGTACCTTTGCCAATAACTTTACCTTGAGCTCCTCCACCGAAATTGACTTTCCCACCTTTGAATGGTGCATAATCGTTAAAATTTTCTCGTGCTCCTGTCATGTGGCGAGAACAGCCACTGTCAAAATACCAGGCCCCTTCCACACTGCTCTTAAGAGAGGTGAAAGCTACCTGACAGTTTATGGTTTCCTTTCTTACCCAGGCAGTTTTCCTTCCAGCTTTGGGTTGTGCGTACTATTGTGTGTTCGGTTGTGCACACAACTGTCTGCCCAAGTGTCCACGCACATTTTCGAAACCCAGTTCCTGTTTCAGCTTGTGACAGTATGGTCGAATATGACCAGGAGCAAAGCAATGATGGCAAACATACCTCCTCCTCCTGTTTTGTCTGCTTTCAGCAGAATGTACAGACTTAACAGAGGAGATGGTTTTACCCTTTTGAAAACTGCTAGCTCCTTCTTTTACAAAAACAGACTCTCCATAGCCAATTCCTAATTTTCCTTGATTTCCCATTTTCAAAATCTCTTCTAACTTAGCTTTACCAGTGTTTAGCCTTGTTAGAGTTTTTGTCTCTTTATCAAGATTTGTTTTATAATTTTCACACTCCATGTCTTTCTTTGTGAGTAAAACTTCTAACTTGGCTATGGAGTCCTTTTGAGAATCACTTTCTTTTGACAAACTCTCAACTTGAGATTTTAGTTTGAGGTTTTCTGCAGTCAATTTCTCATTTACCTGTTTAAATACCTTGAGTTGCTCCATCCGTTTGGTCCAATCAGTGTGGAGTTCAACGTAGGTATTGTGCAAGTCCTCATAGGTAGCACACTCTTCTTCTTCTGGATCATCTTTAATTTCACCAGAAGTTGAAGAATTCAAGCAGGTATACATATCAGTTGTGTAGTCAGTTGTGCGATAAGTTGTGCGATCAAGGAATTGCACATCTTCCACATCTGACTCACTATCAGACAAAGTGATCTGAGATGGATGCCATATAGACATGTTTGCAGTCTGGTCATCATCATCAGAATCACTCAAAGTAGCTGAGAAACTCATTCCACGCTTTTTAAGAGTGTTAGCACACTCATTTGCGTAATGTCCGAATCCTTTGCAAGCTCGGCATTGAATTGAATCAATTGATTTTTTTCCTTCAAAAGCTGGCTTCTTAGTAACAATTTCCTTCTTTGATGATTCAACCGTGGAAGGAGTAGAGTGTGATGAATTTGGAAACTTAGTAAAACGTTTCTTCTTCAACATGCTATTGAATTTTTGAGTAATCAAAGCACACTCATCATCTCCTAGGTTTGACTCATCAATATCTTTGGATAGTTGAACAAGATCCTGAGATACTTTGAGAGCACTTGCAAGAGCAATTGAATTTGCTTTGCTAGCCTCTTGTATCCCAAGATTTAATTCAAAATTGGTCAGAATACTGATGATGTTAGTAAATATAAGGGATATAAGGGAGTGGACTGCAAAAGGGTGTCGAGTGTCTAAACTGTGAAGATGAAGGGTAGCGTGTGAATGATTGAGGAGTCTGTTATGAAATGATGTCTCAGTTTGTTAGCCCTCTACAACTTGCTTTGATTCTGTTTTTCTTTCAGTTAGCATTGTAAGTATAAAACAGAGATCTCTCTGTATTGAAATGTAGTTTTGTGAAATACATGAATAATAATATACACGATTGAGCCAAAGAGTTCTCTCTCTCTCATTCAGTTCTTCTTCTTCTTCTTTAACAATTGAGTTGATCTCAATTGTTTCGTGGTATCAGAGCAAATCGATTCTGCAACCTGATCTATAATTCAAAGGTTAATCGCAATCAAGTCTGGAAATCATGCCAAATGCAGATGAATCAAATACTACAGGAGCTGGAATTGGGAATGAAGTCAAAATTGATGAGTATGAGGCAACTGAGGTAAATCTCATTCTTCCAGCTTCACATCCTCTTTATCTCTATCCCAATGATCATCCAGGGATGACATTGGTGACTCAAGTGTTAACCAATACAAACTACAATAAATGGAAGAGAGCTATGATTGTAGCTCTCTCATCGAAACTGAAATTGGGAATTGTCACTGGATTGAATAAAAAACCTAATGCACAATCAAAATACCTAACACACTGGCAGAGATGCAATGACATGGTCACCTCCTGGCTTCTTAATGCTGTATCACCTGATATTGCATCGAGTTTGGTTTATTTGAAATCTGCTAGACAGATTTGGGAAGATTTGGAGATTAGATTCACTCAAGGAAATGCACCACAGGTTTTTTCGATAAAGAAAGAAATCATGTCTTTACAACAAGGAAACATGGATGTAACTACATACTTCACAAAGTTTCGAACTCTGTGGGATGAATTTGAAGAAATTAGTGGTATTCCAAAATGCTCATGCCAATGCTCATGTGGAAGTGACAAGAAATTAATTAGAGGAATATGAACATTAATTTGCGAAGGTGACTCGTTCTTGATTGGTCTAAATGAGAATTATGCTGGAATTAGAAGCACTATTCTAACTAGGAATCCCTTACCAAATCTCAACACTACTATGGCCTTATTGATGCAAGATGAGAAACTCAAAGATTGCTCTAGTATTCATAATCAGATCACAACCCGGACAGAAACTGCCTCAGCCATGTATGTTAAGAATAATACTCAACAGCACAATGTTAAAGGCAATTACAAGAAAGTTAACACAAAAAGTAACATCCAGTGCTTTCATTGTGGAGGCACTGGACATGTCAAAGATTCTTGTTTCTTTATTCATGGCTTTCCAGAATGGCATAAGTTGTATGGAGTGAAACCTGATCCAGCCAAGATGCCCAAGAACATGAAGATAAAAAACTTTGCCTCTGCTTAAGCAAATTCTGCAATCTCAAATGCTCCTCTTCTATCAACTCCAGAGAATAGCACCACTGGTAATATAAAATCCAATGTAGCCATGATTCCAAATAGACAGCAGTTTGATGCTGGGAATGAAGCTGGTCCATCTGTATCAACTACTCAATCCACTGCAGGTAATGAATTTACAATACCTAGTTTTACTAGTTCTGCAAGCATAGCTCTACAAGCCATGACATCAACTGATTGGATCATTGATTCAGGAGCATCTGATCATCTTACTTCCTTGTTTGAACTACTTGTTAATCCTGTGCCCTTTGTTTCTACTGTTAATTTACCTAATGGTCATTCTTCCACAATATCACACAAGGGCACAATATGTCTTACCAAACATATCACTCTCCATAATGTCATGTATGTTCCAAATTTTACATTCAACCTACTTTCTGTTAGTAAACTGGCTTCGATAGTAATTGTGATATTTAATTCTTTTCATCTCATTGTCTAATACAGACTTAGCCTCAAGACATTGATGGGACCGGTAGATTTGAGGGGGCTTGTACAAGCTTGTTTTGTTTGACCATGCATCTGTTATTCCAAGTTGTTCTGCTGCTATTTCTGATTCTCAGTCTACATATCTCTGGCATTGTAGGCTTGGGCATGTCCCATCTAGTCTCCTTCATCATTTCAAAATATCTTGTAATAAGATTTTCAATGTAAATGAACCTTGTGATGCTTGTCATTTGGCTAAACAATGTAAAATTCCTTTTCTCTCAAAGAACAGTTGTGCTTCTTCTCCTTTTTCTTAATTCACCGTGATGTGTGGGGACCTTATAGACATCACACATATAATGGATTTCATTCATTTCTTACCATTGTTGATGACTACACAAGATCAACATGGACTTATCTTCTTAAATCTAAATCTCAAGTTCTTTCTTACTTGCAAACCTTTCTCAAACTTGTTGAGAATCAATTTAATACCTCTGTAAAAAGTATTAGATCAGACAATGGCTCAGAGTTTTTTAACTCTGAGATCTCCCCTTTTCTTCTCTCCCTTGGCATTGAGCAACAAAGCTCTTGTGTTGAAACTCCCCAGCAGAATGGAAGAGTAGAAAGAAAACACGACATGTTTTAAATGTGGCAAGAGCTCTCGATTTCAAGCTCATTTACCTATTAAATTCGGGGTGAATGTGTTTTAACAACTACATACCTCATTAATAGAACTCCTCTTCTGTTCTTTCCTATAAAACTCCTTATGAAATTCGTTTAATAAATGTCCTACCTATGCTCATTTGAAAGTTTTTGGATGCCTTTGTTATGCTTCAACTAATGTCTCCTTAAGAGATAAATTCTCTCCAAGATCCACTCAGTGTTTATTTCTTGGCTACCCCTATGGCAAAAAGGCATATAAGGTTTATGACTTGTCTACTCACAAAGTGTTTTATTCAAGAGATATCATTTTTTATGAATCTATATTTCCCTTCAAATCTGATGAGTCTGTCTTACCTTCTATGCCTTCATCTTCTTCTTCTATACCTTCCATGTTTCCTACTTCTTCTTCTTCTCAGTTATTTGATGAAGATGATCAATTGTCAACACCTACTCCTGGCCCTTCTTCTTCAACTTCTCATTCCTCTCAGTCTGTTGTTCCATCCCCTACTTCAATTCCTTCTCTCAATCTTCCTTCTTTACCTCAGTCTGTTGTCAGACCAGTTAGACAAAGACATGTGCCGACAAATACAAGGATTTTACAGTGCCTTCCTCCTACATTTACATCCTCTTTATGTTTAGCAGTACTTCCATTGCCTCTCTTCCTCATAATATTTCTTATTCTGCAATATCTCCTAAGTACTACTCTTTCATCTGTAATACATCATCCTTGACAGAACCCCATTCCTATAATCAAGCTCTTAAAGATCCCAATTGGTGTGATGCCATGGCTGCTGAGCTTACTGCTTTAGAACAAAATGGCACTTGGGATCTAAAGGAGTTGCCTAGTGGTAAGTGGCCAGTTGGTTGTAAATGGATTTATAGGCTTAAGTACAATGCAGATGGCACTCTTAATAAATACAAAGCCAGATTAGTCGCTAAGGGTTTTACTCAGACAGAGGGTAAGGATTACTTTGTAACCTTTGCTTCTGTGGCAAAGATGACAACTATGAGGGTGTTTCTGCCCTTGTCTGCAATTAAGGGTTGGGATTTGTCTCAAATGGATGTGGCAAATGCCTTTCTTCATGGAGATCTAGAGGAGGATGTCTATATGCAGCTTCCTCAAGGATATTCCCTTCCTGCTAACATGTCACAGAGGCAAGGTACTGGTCCTATTGTCTGCAAGTTAAGGAAGTCTCTTTATGGCTTAAAACAAGCCCCAAGGCAGTAGTACAGTAAGTTTGCCTCTGCTTTGTTATCCTTTGGCTTTACAGAATCCAAACATGACCACACTTTATTCACTCTCCAGAAACTTGACTCTTTTACTGCTATACTGGTTTATGTGGATGATATTTTAATTGCTGGATCCAATACCTCTGTTATCACCAGTGTCAAGACATTTCTTAGTACTCAATTCAATATTAAAGACTTAGGACCTCTTAAATTCTTCCTTGGTATTGAGATTTCCAGATCTGCAACTGGCATTTGTATTCATCAGAGGAAATACACACTTGATATAGTGTCTGACTTGGGCCTTATAACAACCAAGTCTTCCAAGGTTCCTATGCAACAGCATCATAATTTTCTCTCTCCTAGAAAATTAATTTTACGTGATGGCCGAAAGCAATCGCCAAAACTAAAAAACCATCACCTTAAATTTATGCGATGGTCAAAACAATCGCTAGTTCCGTTGCACAAAGCCTTGTCGCCTTAGCTTTAAGTGATTGTAATACCAATCGCCTTATTTCATAGACTTTAGGCGACGGTATAAACAATCGCTAAACATGTAAAATAATATTTATTATTTTAATTCAGAAAATTACAAAGCCATCGCATAAACCATTAATAGGCGAGCGAAAAACCATCACGTTTGGACTAAATAAGCAATTGCTAAAGCAATCACCTTATCGACTATACGCAATTGTTTTACCATTACCTAGTTTAGAATAGATGATTGTTTTTTCAATCACTTTGGAGGATATTAGACGATTGTTTTTTCCATCACTTTATCTTACAATACGCGATTGCTTCAACCATCGCTTTATTAGAGGATATTAGACGATTGTTTTTTCCATCGCTTTATGTTACAATACGCGATTGCTTCAACCATCGCTTTATTGCTGATACGTGATTGCTTCAGCCATCACTTTATTCTTCATTGACATCGCGTTAGCTCCTACTAAGCGATGACTTTTGCAATCTATTACCATGTAATATGTGATAGCATTTACCGTCACTTTAACCAGTAATAGGTAATTGGTTTTTCCCTAGCTAGAAATTATTATTTTCTAAAATATTACGCCCTTAGATAAACTTGTATATATATAGACACACACACACACACACACACACCATACTTCAATATCGAGTGAAACATAGAATTTTATATTAAACAGTAATGTCATATAACATCGTCTAACAAAAGTAGTTCAATAAGTCAACATTGAATTTATTTTAGCTACCTTCAATAATCTAAACAATAGAGATAGCTTAAAACCCAACATTACGCTACAAAACTTAGTCATAATGAGACTACGATTCATCATCATCTTTGTCATCATTTTCATCAATGTCAAAGTCATCACCAAGATGTGATGATAAAGAACCATCTTAAAACTTCTCAAGCAGCAGCATCATCATCTATCATCATCATTTGTAGAAACAATGTGTGCGCCATAGTCTCTCAAAACACTTGTCATACTCCACCTTGTAATCCAATGAGCCTCCCCCACATCACAAGCATAAAATAGGAAAGAGAAAACATGAAAAAAAGGAAAGAGAAGAAAGAAAGAAACTAGAAATAGAGCTAGAGTATGTCAGTATGTCAGCATGTCAGGTTAGAGAGTGATCAACAAAAATTAATAATAATAATAACAAAGTACCTCTGAAGTTATTTTGCCATCTTTCTTTAAGGAACCGGTAACACCAAAGGCAACAGTAGCTCCAATACTAGACCCTGCTCTTGATATTGGAATGGAATGGCCTACAAATCAAATTCCTCAAGTTTTCTGCAGATACTAAATCTTAAACACTATTATCATAATCAATCCAATGACAGGTGATCAGAACTTAAGCTGATCAATCCATAGTATTATTATTTATTTAGTTGCTTTATTAATTAGGAAACTTTATTATTTCTTAATTAGTTGTTTTCCTAGTCCTAGTAGTATTCTTTAATCCTAGTTGAGGTAACGTAAGCTGAGACGGGTGATCAGAGCTAAACTGGCACAATACACAAGCATCCAAAACAAAATTCATAGTATTTTAAGTGGGAAAATACCAAGCTCTTGATGCACACAGATTTAACCATATCAGCACTCATGAGGCAACAAATAGGCAAGTTTGTTGAAGATCTTCTAGTCTAGGATATAAATTTATAGTAAAAGCAAATTTATTGACAGAACCATCAAACCTGTCAAGTTCTTCCTTCATTGCCGAATCCAAGTCATCATCTATGTCACCGTCATCGAAGTCAAGCTTAGGTGAAAAGGTAAGATATGCAGCGTCTTGCAACTTTGACGTATTACTGGGACTAGGTGCATTGCTAGTCTCTCCATTCTCAAGAAGATGGCGTGTTTGAGTATTGCATAAAAACACAATAGCAACACGCTAAAAGAGTTTGCCTTAAAATCATATTATACAGAACCACATCTGTTACTATTACAAAGTAGGAGCTCTAATTTATGTGTCACGATGTACCCCTTGTGAATATAACCAGAATGTCCCTTAGGAGAAACCACCTACAACTCAAAATATTTCAAAGATATCCACTCACCTCCATCTAATACACTACTTAAAAAGTAACCTCTAGTCGCAAATTATCATTACAAAATTAATTTTCTTATAAAAACTGCAAAATTGTACTAATATTTAAAAATAGTATCTAGAGAAAAATAATAACACGTGCACACCAACCTTATTATGGTTTCCATTTTCACTGTTTGAAGAAGAATTTCTTGGCTGAGCTTTTCTCCTCCGATTTTTCTTTTTGTTCTTAGAAGATCTAACACCTTTGGAATCTGAATTGACAATAAGTTTTTGAAGAATGTCATGTAGAGAATCATATAAAAATCACAAATTCCAGAATGAAAATATTCATAACCAAAGGAAATCCATTTTTAACTAACAACTAAACAATCAACCTCAATAATATTGCTATAAGATTCTAGAAAAGTGAGTTGAGAAGGGAAAGCTTGCCTGACCAAGAATCCAACCTAGTTTTCTAGCAAAAACCAATAACATCGCTTAATATATCGGAAGCTGAAACTGACTTTCTGTACTGTCACCACGTGGAGATTTTCTTGAAATACGTCCTCATTCGCCCAATTACATCCCATCCATAGAATTACCAAATTCATGCAATATATCGTTTCCCAGAACTCCTCCGCTTCGGAATCCCCACACAAATATTACCAAAAAGATCAACTTCACATCCATCTTTTTTGCATTTCCTCCCTTTTTAACCAATCACCCATTACATAATCTCCGCCAATCCAAACACTAGACAGAAGAATTTTTATTTTGGACGTGGAAAACTGGACTACAAGATCTGCTACAGAATAAATTCTCAGTGTGACTTGGGGAAATTTCAATCCAGCCAGTTCATTTGTTCTAGACAACTGGATCCAATTCTTTTCATCCTCTAAATTTGATATAACTGAACACAGTGGAAGCACCATTAATAGACTATGCATAACTGTGCCGAGTACATAACTTCATACAAAAGAGAGAATCTTTGTAGATGCTAGTAATGAAATCAATCCAAGAACAGAACATGGCACAGATTTGGTAGAAATTCATAGTTCAGGATAATCAAACTGATAATGGACCAGCAGTCTTTTCAATCTTATAATGTTTCAGTTCTCTTTAGTGTGTATGTTTGGGATATGAACTCGATCAAGGCAATCTCTAAGCTTTTTTTTTCTTTAAAATGTTTTACTTTAAACGTGAACCTTTCTGTCACTATTCAAATACCATTCTAATACTGTCTAATTTACTTAACATATATATCCGATGTGGGACTAATTAAGGTGTCACAGAAAGTACAACTGAATTAATTAAAGTCTATATCTGATTATCTCTTCCCCATTTGTTTTAATGGAATGGAGATTGTCACGATCAATCTACGAATCAAAGCTATCTTAACATAAACATGATGGGCTTTTATCACAAACCAGCAAAACATAATAATTAAATTTCTTGGTTTGGCAGTCTACCAAATTTTACCAAAAATATGCTAAAGTCGTGATATAGTATGTGGTTGTGATCCAAATTAGATGAGTTTGGTCGGGCTATTAAATACTATTTGAAATATATATGGTCACATGTGCACGTAGACATACTCTAAATTGTTTTACTTAAATGTCTCTATACAAAAGGTAGTATATACTATATAGTATTAATGCTTTCAACATTAAAGTTCTTAGATAGGTTATTCGTTAGCTGCATATTTGACACAATCTCTAAGTTGTTATTACTTTACTAATGGTATTGCTTAGAGTTGCTGAGCAATGTTTGAGAACAAGGAGATGAAGGTATTTGGACAAACTTGAGAATCGAGATTATATTAGAGTGAGAATAGAAATGACAGAACAAGACACAAAGATGTATCATAATAAAGTGAATAGCATTTGAAATATCTAGCACAAAGATACATGATGCTATGTAACTGACCTCAAAGTTGACTATTTGTTGCCCGAGTACGATTTCAAAAGCAGGGATATATGACGGAGCCTTGTGACTAGTCATAAGTGGTGTATCCCAATCTTTGGAATTAACAAAAGAAAGACTCAGAAATGCAGCATTTCTACTATCAGCAGAACAATCAAACCTGAAAACACCTTCCTCTAGAATAGGTTCGAAAATCATATTTCCCGAATTCACATCCGCAATGACTGTTATCCCTTCATACACAACCATCTTAGACATCACCTAACTTTCGCAAATCAAACTCTGATGAACCGTCTTCTTCCTTGCATAAAAGAATTTGTATAAGAAACAACAACCATAACACTCCTCAAAGTGCCATCAAAAACAAAATACCCTTTACTTATTTCAGTAAAATTACCCACAAAACCAAACCCATATTCTTTAAAATTATGTTTGCCCCCAAACTAAGACAGAAATGCTTATAGACAATCAATGATTTAATGTAGCCCCCCCCACACACACACACACACAACAGCACAAGAGAACTCTGTAAAAATACAAAGGATCTAAACTTTCCTAGAGACAAGTAAACCTTTTAAGACTTGAGATCCCACTTATAGCAAATATTATCACGATGCTCTCCCAGTGACATTGGAACTAGTAAATTGGTGATTATCGAGATCATATTAACCAAAACCCAACTTCTAATGACTAATAACCAGACTTCCAAATGACCAAAACATCATTGCCCTTCAATCATTCCCATATGGGTGAAAGACCAAACTCAAGTGAACTTCTACACCCCAAAGAATAATTAAAATGACTAAAGATTAATTTGTTTCAATCATTTCAAAATGGGTGAGAACAAATTTTGGTAATTAAATTAAAGATCAAAGAATCAATAAGATGATTAAAGACAATGAACTAACCTGATTGAAGAAAATAATGAAAATGGTGTTGAAGTGGGATTGAGAGAATGAGTTGGGGCCCTTAGGACATACAGCTATTAACGAGAGAGATTCACAGTCTATTTGATGAGCCAAGCCCTAATCGCAGATAAAAACCCAAATCTGTGAGAAAACAGAAGACAGAGATCAGTAAGCAATTAGGGTTTTTCTCCCTATTATGAAAGTTAAGATTGAAATTTTAACATTGGATTTCCTTTGTTGCTGCTAAAGATTAAAGAGAGAAGGAGGAAACGCTGGTGCGAGGAAGACGTATGAGAAAGGCCGAGTGCGATGTTTAGGCTTTGTGATTTTTAGCCTTTTATAATTTCCTTTTTAATTTTTTTTTTCTAATTTATGAAGCGATGGCAAAACCATCGCTCGAATTTAGCTAAATTTGCGACTACAAATACAATCGCTTATTTACAAAAGCCATTACATTATTTTACCATTTCCCGCTAGAATATTTTCATTTTACCGCTTCTCTTAAAATAGTCAAAGGCAATGGTACTAGCGATTGTAAAGCAATCGCATAAACATAAGGCGATTGTAGAAAAGTGATGGAAAAAACAATCGCGAAAAAGGAGATTAAGTGATGGTTTCAAAAGCCATCGCAACCAACAGTCGCGAAAAAATAGTTTTTTAGTGTACTCATCAATATCTTTGGATAGTTGAACAAGATCCTGAGATACTTTGAGAGCACTTGCAAGAGCAATTGAATTTGCTTTGCTAGCCTCTTGTATCCCAAGATTTAATTCAAAATTGGTCAGAATACTGATGATGTTAGTAAATATAAGGGATATAAGGGAGTGGACTGCAAAAGGGTGTCGAGTGTCTAAACTGTGAAGATGAAGGGTAGCGTGTGAATGATTGAGGAGTCTGTTATGAAATGATGTCTCAGTTTGTTAGCCCTCTACAACTTGCTTTGATTCAGTTTTTCTTTCAGTTAGCATTGTAAGTATAAAACAGAGATCTCTCTGTATTGAAATGTAGTTTTGTGAAATACATGAATAATAATATACACGATTGAGCCAAAGAGTTCTCTCTCTCTCATTCAGTTCTTCTTCTTCTTTAACAATTGAGTTGATCTCAATTGTTTCGTGGTATCGAGCAAATCGATTCGCAACCCGATCTATAATTCAAAGGTTAATCGCAATCAAGTCTGGAAATCATGCCAAATGCAGATGAATCAAATACTACAGGAGCTGGAATTGGGAATGAAGTCAAAATTGATGAGTATGAGGCAACTGAGGTAAATCTCATTCTTCCAGCTTCACATCCTCTTTATCTCTATCCCAATGATCATCCAGGGATGACATTGGTGACTCAAGTGTTAACCAATACAAACTACAATAAATGGAAGAGAGCTATGATTGTAGCTCTCTCATCGAAACTGAAATTGGGAATTGTCACTGGATTGAATAAAAAACCTAATGCACAATCAAAATACCTAACACACTGGCAGAGATGCAATGACATGGTCACCTCCTGGCTTCTTAATGCTGTATCACCTGATATTGCATCGAGTTTGGTTTATTTGAAATCTGCTAGACAGATTTGGGAAGATTTGAAGATTAGATTCACTCAAGGAAATGCACCACAGGTTTTTTCGATAAAGAAAGAAATCATGTCTTTACAACAAGGAAACATGGATGTAACTACATACTTCACAAAGTTTCGAACTCTGTGGGATGAATTTGAAGAAATTAGTGGTATTCCAAAATGCTCATGCCAATGCTCATGTGGAAGTGACAAGAAATTAATTAGAGGAATATGAACATTAATTTGCAGAAGGTGACTCAGTTCTTGATTGGTCTAAATGAGAATTATGCTGGAATTAGAAGCACTATTCTAACTAGGAATCCCTTACCAAATCTCAACACTACTATGGCCTTATTGATGCAAGATGAGAAACTCAAAGATTGCTCTAGTATTCATAATCAGATCACAACCCGACGAACCGCCTCCCATGTATGTTAAGAATAATACTCAACAAAGACAATGTTAAAGGCAATTACAAGAAAGTTAACACAAAAAGTAACATCCAGTGCTTTCATTGTGGAGGCACTGGACATGTCAAAGATTCTTGTTTCTTTATTCATGGCTTTCCAGAATGGCATAAGTTGTATGGAGTGAAACCTGATCCAGCCAAGATGCCCAAGAACATGAAGATAAAAAACTTTGCCTCTGCTTAAGCAAATTCTGCAATCTCAAATGCTCCTCTTCTATCAACTCCAGAGAATAGCACCACTGGTAATATAAAATCCAATGTAGCCATGATTCCAAATAGACAGCAGTTTGATGCTGGGAATGAAGCTGGTCCATCTGTATCAACTACTCAATCCACTGCAGGTAATGAATTTACAATACCTAGTTTTACTAGTTCTGCAAGCATAGCTCTACAAGCCATGACATCAACTGATTGGATCATTGATTCAGGAGCATCTGATCATCTTACTTCCTTGTTTGAACTACTTGTTAATCCTGTGCCCTTTGTTTCTACTGTTAATTTACCTAATGGTCATTCTTCCACAATATCACACAAAGGCACAATATGTCTTACCAAACATATCACTCTCCATAATGTCCTGTATGTTCCAAATTTTACATTCAACCTGCTTTCTGTTAGTAAACTGGCTTCTGATAGTAATTGTGATATTCAATTCTTTTCATCTCATTGTCTAATACAGGACTTAGCCTGCAAGACATTGATGGGGACTGGTAGATTGGAGGGGGGCTTGTACAAGCTTGTTTTGTTTGACCATGCATCTGTTATTCCAAGTTGTTCTGCTGCTATTTCTGATTCTCAGTCTACATATCTCTGGCATTGTAGGCTTGGGCATGTCCCATCTAGTCTCCTTCATCATTTCAAAATATCTTGTAATAAGATTTTCAATGTAAATGAACCTTGTGATGCTTGTCATTTGGCTAAACAATGTAAAATTCCTTTTTCTCTCAGCAACAGTTGTGCTTCTTCTCCTTTTTTCTTAATTCACTGTGATGTGTGGGGACCTTATAGACATCACACATATAATGGATTTCATTCATTTCTTACCATTGTTGATGACTACACAAGATCAACATGGACTTATCTTCTTAAATCTAAATCTCAAGTTCTTTCTTACTTGCAAACCTTTCTCAAACTTGTTGAGAATCAGTTTAATACCTCTGTAAAAAGTATCAGATCAGACAATGGCTCAGAGTTTTTTAACTCTGAGATCTCCCCTTTTCTTCTCTCCCTTGGCATTGAGCAACAAAGCTCTTGTGTTGAAACTCCCCAGCAGAATGGAAGAGTAGAAAGAAAACACAGACATGTTTTAAATGTGGCAAGAGCTCTCAGATTTCAAGCTCATTTACCTATTAAATTCTGGGGTGAATGTGTTTTAACAGCTACATACCTCATTAATAGAACTCCCTCTTCTGTTCTTTCCTATAAAACTCCTTATGAAATTCTGTTTAATAAATGTCCTACCTATGCTCATTTGAAAGTTTTTGGATGCCTTTGTTATGCTTCAACTAATGTCTCCTTAAGAGATAAATTCTCTCCAAGATCCACTCAGTGTTTATTTCTTGGCTACCCCTATGGCAAAAAGGCATATAAGGTTTATGACTTGTCTACTCACAAAGTGTTTTATTCAAGAGATATCATTTTTTATGAATCTATATTTCCCTTCAAATCTGATGAGTCTGTCTTACCTTCTATGCCTTCATCTTCTTCTTCTATACCTTCCATGTTTCCTACTTCTTCTTCTTCTCAGTTATTTGATGAAGATGATCAATTGTCAACACCTACTCCTGGCCCTTCTTCTTCAACTTCTCCTTCCTCTCAGTCTGTTGTTCCATCCCCTACTTCAATTCCTTCTCTCAATCTTCCTTCTTTACCTCAGTCTGTTGTCAGACTAGTTAGACAAAGACATGTGCCAAACAAATACAAGGATTTTACAGGCCTTCCTCCTACATTTACATCCTCTTTATGTTTAGCAGGTACTTCCATTGCCTCTCTTCCTCATAATATTTCTTATTCTGCAATATCTCCTAAGTACTACTCTTTCATCTCGTAATACATCATCCTTGACAACCCCATTCCTATAATCAAGCTCTTAAAGATCCCAATTGGTGTGATGCCATGGCCGCGAGCTATCGCTTTAGAACAAAATGGCACTTGGGATCTAAAGGAGTTGCCTAGTGGTAAGAGGCCAGTTGGTTGTAAATGGATTTATAGGCTTAAGTACAATGCAGATGGCACTCTTAATAAATACAAAGCCAGATTAGTCGCTAAGGGTTTTACTCAGACAGAGGGTGAGGATTACTTTGAAACCTTTGCTTCTGTGGCAAAGATGACAACTATGAGGGTGTTTCTGGCCTTGTCTGCAATTAAGGGTTGGGATTTGTCTCAAATGGATGTGGCAAATGCCTTTCTTCATGGAGATCTAGAGGAGGATGTCTATATGCAGCTTCCTCAAGGATATTCCCTTCCTGCTAACATGTCACAGAGGCAAGGTACTGGTCCTATTGTCTGCAAGTTAAGGAAGTCTCTTTATGGCTTAAAACAAGCCCCAAGGCGTGGTACAGAAGTTTGCCTCGCTTTGTTATCCTTTGGCTTTGCGTAATCCAAACATGACCACACTTTATTCACTCTCCGTAAACTTGACTCTTTATCGCTATACCGGTTTATGTGGATGATATTTTAATTGCCGGATCCAAGTACCTCTGTTATCACCAAGTCAAGACATTTCCTAGTACTCAATTCAATATTAAAGACTTAGGACCTCTTAAATTCTTCCTTGGTATTGAGATTTCCAGATCTGCAACTGGCATTTGTATTCATCAGAGGAAATACACACTTGATATAGTGTCTGACTTGGGCCTTTTAACAGCCAAGTCTTCCAAGGTTCCTATGCAACAGCATCATACTTTGGCCTCGGACAGTGGTTCTTTTTTGGAGGATCCATTGCAGTATAGGAGACTGATTGGCAAGCTTGTATATCTCACCATCACTAGGCCCGATATCACATATGCTGTTCACATTCTAAGTCAATTTCTGGCTACTCCTCGCGAACCACATTGGCTTGCTGCTCTGCAGTTGGTAAGATATCTCGCTGGCAGCCTTGGTCAGGGTCTTCTCTATCCTACATCTAGTCCCCTCTTTTTGGCCATTTACTGTGATGCTAACTGGGCTTCCTGCCCTACTTCCCGTAAATCTCTCTCCGGGTTCTATGTTCTTCTCGGCCGCTCTTTGGTTTCTTGGAAGGCCAAGAAACAATCTACAGTTTCTAAGTCTTCTTGTGAAGCTGAGTATAGGAGTATGGCTAATGCTACTTGTGAAGTGGTTTGGCTTGTAAATTTGCTACAGGATTTTGGTGTCTCTAATCTCACTCCAGTTACCATGTTTTGTGACAATAATGCTGCTTTGCATTTGACTGCAAATCCTGTATTTCACGAGAGAACCAAGCATATTGAGATTGACTGCCACTTAATGAGGGACAAATTCAAATCTGGTTTGATTAATCCTGTTCATGTGGCCTCTTCTGATCAATTGGCAGATTTGCTTACTAAGGCTTTACCTTCTCAGTCTTTGGCTTATCTCCTTTCCAAGCTTAATGTATTTAACCTGTTTCATACATCAAGCTTGAGGGGGGCTGATGATGTTAGTAAATATAAGGGATATAAGGGAGTGGACTGCAAAAGGGTGTCGAGTGTCTAAACTGTGAAGATGAAGGGTAGCGTGTGAATGATTGAAGAGTCTGTTATGAAATGATGTCTCAGTTTGTTAGCCCTCTGCAACTTGCTTAGATTCTGTTTTTCTTTCAGTTAGCATTGTAAGTATAAAACAGAGATCTCTCTGTATTGAAATGTAGTTTTGTGAAATACATGAATAATAATATACACGATTGAGCCAAAGAGTTCTCTCTCTCTCATTCAGTTCTTCTTCTTCTTCTTTAACAATTGAGTTGATCTCAATTGTTTCAAATACCCAGAATAGTGTCAAGTCCAACAGTGTGAACATCCTGAGTTTCCTCAATCACAGAGATTTTAACATTAAACTTTTCTGGGAGAGTTTTTAGTACTTTACTTACGAGTCTTGCATTGGATATGGATTCACCCAAGGAAAAAGACTCGTTTGAAATGTCCAAAATTTTGGCTGAGTACTCTTTTATGGTTTCATTCTCTCCCATCCTTAAATTTTCAAACTTGGTCATTAAAGTTCTTAGCTTGGTTTTTCTAACACTAGCTGGTCCTTCACAGTGAAGTTGGAGAATGTCCCACGCTGTTTTGGCAACAGTTTGAGTGGAAAATAAACTGTACATATGAGGATCCACATGGTCAGAGATTGCTCCCATGGCCTTGGCATTATAGTTTGCAAGAGCAATTTCCTCAATTGTCCAAGATGCTATGGGCTTAGGTCCATAACTTTTCTCTCCTTTGTCATCAGATGTGGTTGGGGTAAATTCAATCATGGGAGGAGTGTAGCCATTAACAAGACTAACCCAAGCACGATGATCAATATATTTAATGTGCATAATCATTTTGGCCTTCCAAATGGTATAATTTGAACCATTTAGAGTAGGTGGTTTGTTATGACGATGGTTATGGTAACATTCCATTGTGGCTACTTTCAAGGATCGATTTCAATTGAGTCGAGAGAAGGCTTTGATACCAATTGAAAGAATTGTAGCTAGGACTGTAACCAAATGTGCGATGACTTGTGTGTACAGTTGTGCACACGAGTGTCAGCACAACAAAGCAAACAACTTTTTTCAGAAAAAATAACTTAAAAGAACAGAATATAAATGCAGCGGAATAATTAAAATTTCAGCAAGAAACGTCTTGCTGAAAACCTTTTCATAAAAGCACACCTTGCTAGATAACAAGTTGTGAAGAAAACACTTACAATGAAAAGAAAGTAAAGAACTAAAGATCAAAACTGAGTTCTAATCTAAGAACTACAAAAAACACAAAATCAATCTCGAAGGATCAATCTCTGATCTTCAAGATATAAGAACAAAAAACTCTCAACGATTTCTCTCTCAATAACTCGGTATAAATCTCGTGGAAATCTGTTACAAATAATGAAGGCGGAAGACTCTTTTTATAGCCAAACAAGAATCCTTCTTTGACAAGGATTCAATCACTTCCTTGTAGTCAAGATCCTTCTTTCCTTATCTCCAAGAGTCCATTCCTCCTTGAGTCTTTTACCTAAAATACAAAACCTTACTAAATATAAAACGTTAGCCGTTAGTCAACTTAAACTTTATTTACAATTTATTTTCTAATCTATTTAAGTAAAATATATATATAACTTTAAATATCAGAATCACAAAGATTTAAGAAAATATCAAAGAGTATTTTCATACTCTTTCAATCTTATAACACAATCAAACAAAATTAAATATACTTGTTCCAATCTTTACAATTCATTGTACCATAACCTAATCTCAAAGAACCACCAGATTCACCATATAAGATATTGAAGATCTTTGTTGCTCTTGTTCAGAAGAACTAAAATTCACATCAACACCATCACCAATGCCATTACCAACAACCTCATTTTAAGGACCGAATAGAAAATAGAAAACTACAATTATTAAAATAGGAGCTAAAGTAAAGTTTAAGGACAAAATTGCTATTTAATCCCTTTTTTTATTATACAGAGCCTTGGCAATCAATGTAGTAGTAGTAACCAACTTCTCGGTCTTTTTTGATCCAGAAAGGTTCTACCTTTAAACTCTGCCATCCATCCATTTGTCACTTTCCGTACTCCACCCTCCAACTTTTCTGTCGATCCCATCCCAATATATTACTAGCTTCCTCCGGTTCAAAATAATTGTTTTGTTTTACTTCGTACATAGATTAAAAAAAAAAAATTTAACTCTATTCTTTGTATAATACATAATTTTCTTTAAATCCTTTGCACATGTGGCTATAATTTAAATAGAAAGAAAAAATAGAGGTATAGTAGTGAAAGTGTTTTTCATAAAAAGAAAGTTTAGAAATAAGACAATTGTTTTGTGTAGGTCCACTTGGCAACTAATAAGGCTATATAGGGGGTGAATAGCCTTTTAAAAGTTTTTTTAATTTTCTTAAAAATCTTTTATAGAAATGGCAGGAAAAAAGATCTGATCTATTGAGAAGATAAAGATGAGTCACTGATTAAGTGAGTAAATCAGTCACTAAGAGTTAAGTATTGTTAAGTATTTTAGACCGCTGAGTTTGTAAGTTGAATCAGCAATGTAAATGAACAATGAAGTAAACTGAGTGATAGATGCTTTGACTTACTGAAGCTTGAGTATTGATATTACAAAGTGAGTGAAATAGGCAGTAAAGACTCAAAGTAAATGCTTTTAATGACTGAGGCACAAAATATTCTTGAAGTGTTTATGATTATTTGAATGCTTGAATGTTTCAGTTATTTCTTCAAGTGGCGTCCATGGCATTAAATAAGTGGAGAGAAGCCTTTTAGCTGGTGGAAGCTTTGTCTCACTTTAAGAGACACGAGTCTTCATGTAATAAATGTTTTTTGAAAAGCTTACTATCAAACACTTGGAGAAAACCTCACAAAGGAAAACTAAGTATACAAACAAAAATTATGTTTGTTTTGTTAAGGAAATAGATACTATAAAGTTACTCATGCTATGAAATAATAGATATAGAATCACAAATTTAGAAAGAATGATACAAAGATGGAGAGAGAAATATCACACACACACACACACACACACAGAGAGAGAGAGAGAGAGAGAGAGAGAGAGAGAGAGAGAGTTGTATATCAATTCCTTCGTTCTTGAACAATGAAGCGGCACAATCATTTTATAGCCAAATTCTCACCTAACAACATTATTTATGAATAGTATTATCACTATTTATCAATAGTGATAACACTATTTATGAATAGTAATAACACTATTCATAAATAGTAAAATACTATTCCTATTCAGCCTATCTGAAGGAAATGTCACACAAGCTGCAATTGTTACAATATTGTACTACTATTGTGCTACAGTGTATTGCTATATTGTGCTACAGTCCACATATTAATTATTCATAACACTCCCCCTTGGACGTAGCACTGTAAGTTGGATAAGTTTGCCTCGTTAAAAACCTTTAGCCGAAAAATCCAGTAGGTAAAAATCGGACAAAAGGGAAAAAGAGTGCATAACTTAAGTCCAAAACATGAGCATAGGCTGCCTCGTTAAAAACCTTACCAGGAAAAACCATGTGGAAAAAAAACCATGATAAGGGAAAAAGAGTACAGCCATACGAGCTCCCCCTCGAGTTGACAAGGATGATCTTTTTTGCAAATCTCGTAGGTTCCGCATCCCAATATTACGAACATCCATTCTGAAGGTTGTAGTGGGGAGTACCTTTGTAAATAGATCTGCTGCATTGTCACTTGATCGAGCATACTGAATATTAATTTCCTTATTCCTTTCAAGTTCTTGAGTATACGAGAAGAACTTTGGGGGGATATGTTTGGTCCTATCGCTCTTAATGTATCCTTCTTTCATCTGAGCAATACATACAGCATTATCTTCAAGTATCACTGTCGGGTCTTTATTGACTGGTAGTCCACTGACTTCTTGAATGTGTTGAGTCATGGATCTAAGTCATATACATTCTCTACTCGCTTCATGAAGTGCAATCATCTCAGTATGATTTGAAGATATAGCAACTAGTGTTTGCTTTTGAGAACGCCAAGATATTGCTGTACCGCCCATCGTGAACACATAGCCAGTCTGTGATCTAGCCTTATGGGGATCAGATAAATAACCTGCATCTGCAAACCCAATTATTTCATACTTTGTATTGCTGGAATAAAACAATCCCAGATCAATTGTTCCTTGGAGATAACAAAATACATGTTTAATCCCATTCCAATGTCTTCGCGTAGGGGATGAGCTATATCTTGCTAATAGATTAGTAGGAAATGCTATATTTGGCCGGGTACAATTAGTAAGATACCTAAGAGCTCCAATCGCACTCAAATATGGTACTTCAGGACCAAGTATTTCTTCGTTATCATCACAAGGACGAAATGGATCCTTTTCAACATTCAGTGATCTGTTAACCATGTGGCTAATAAGGGGATTTGCCTTGTCCATATTAAAACGTTTCAAGACCCTTTTTGTATAACTGGACTGATGGACAAATATTCCACTATACAAGTGTTCTACTTGTAAACCAAGGCAATATTTGGTTTGCCCAAGATCCTTCATTTCAAATTCTCCCTTCAGATATGTAACAGCTTCTTGAATCTCCTTTGGAGTTCCAATAATATTTAGATTGTCACGACCCGAGTCTGGGATCCGGTGTTGAACCCCAACTCGGAACATGAAAACGAAGCAAAACTATTACAAGCGAGCCACAAAAGCTCGAAACCAAAACCAAAGCAGCGGAATACTAAAAACAAGGCAGCGGAATAACAAATGAACTTGAGCCTCAAAGCTCGATTAACAAAATCCCATCAACATAAATATAACCTCCACGGCTACACAAGTGCCGGAGAACAACAATACCAGAAATACCGCGAGACAACACGCTCGGAAAAATTAATAGTATGATACCAACGGGCACACGGCCACAATAACCAAGAAAATTGAGATTTTCAAAATAGTACAACCGGCACGACTTCACAAGTCGGCACCAAATACAAGTATATAAAATACAAGAATCTCTACCCGACATACTATGTTTACATAACTCAGTTTAACCCACGATCTCACAAGTACAGGAAGTAAATATAAAATACTAGCTAGCTACAACTAGAGGATCTTCGAACTAGAGCCTCACTGCGCCGAAACGTATCCTGCAACTAAGGAAAATAAATATGGAAAGGATGAGTCGAATGACCCAGTAAGCTACTAATGAAACAATATGGCATGGCATTATGCACGTAAGAATAGTAGGATAATAAACAGGTTGTAGCACATAAGACAACCAACCCTATATTCACGAGAGGCTCAGTAGCCGCCAACCGTCATGCACTGGTTGGAGACCACGACCAACATTCGTTCATATAGGAAGCACATAAAGCTCAAGGTAAACACATAAAGGTGGATACGGTGGATTCGAGGTACACCTCCGAAATCCCTTGAAACACTTTCGACCTTATCGCTCCATGAAGCCGTAGTAAACGATCGTACTGCCGCTCCACAGAACTACAAAGGATGCCTTTGCTACTATCCAACAAGATGATAATGATAATAGATTCCTGCGCTCCTGCTCCAGAGAACCATACTAAACAAATGTGCCACTGATGCTAGACACGTTTTCCAATGTCGAACAACGAACAGAAAGAGATGATTGTGCTGCTGCTGCAGTACACAAATCACAGAGGGACCGGTGCTCGTATCCCCAAACAAATATAGGTACCCGATCGCGTCAAGCACGATCTACAAGTACCCAACCAATAATGTACCCGACCGCGACCCGTACGATCTACAGGTACCCGTTGTGGACCATTTTCTGTATCCACGTCGACGTATCGCTCGATCCCCTACGACCCGAGACAATACGGCTCTAGCCACTTATGGTATCACAAGGGACCGGTGTCCGTATCCCAATGCATACAAAAATGTCGACAATACACAGTCGCCGTTTATTCCGTTCAACTGTGGGACTAGAGAAACCCCTACCGTGGCCAACGGTAGGGCGAGGCCCAGTGTATTGGCCTTCGGCTATTAGGAAGCCCCTGCTCCCGCAATAACCGAGCGTCAATACACCTCCAATGCACATATGCCAGCTGGACTCGATGCAATGCACAAGTAGATGTTTACTCATGCCAAACTAATCTAAGTGTGTTCTATTGAATCACAACCTAATAAACCAAATCATGATGTGTTCTATTGAATCACAACCCAAAGAAATCAAACCATAATGTGTTCTATTGAATCACATACTAAATCAACATAATGTGCTTGTAATTATTAAACACACAGTCAATCATCAAAGTAGGATGATTGTCCTATTTCTTACTAGAACAACTACACATTCACCAAATCATTTTAGTCTGCACTTGCTAGACTTCACAATCATAATACATGTAAGCCTACTCGTACTTACAATCATAATTCAACGCGCTACTAACACGCGCACTTAGGATCTCTACGGTATCCCACGATCACAATACACTCCATCTCATGCATATATATTCCACCTCATTTCTGTCGTATATTATACATATAGCAACTCCTTACAAGTCACATCGCCCGAAATGGAACGATACCCAAGGTGTTTAATACTACCTAGAATACAACTAACTCGTCATCCGACGATTGAGACTATACGTCTCATATGAAATGTCGTGCACTAAAGGTATGACTACATGATAACACTTAAGGAAAGATCTAAAATGGATAATTAACCCTTGCTAAGGCATAAGGTTACGTGGACGATTCACCGCACATCGTAATCAGTCATGTTTGACTAAGTCAACCCAAGTCGAGTTCTATCGGGTCATGATATTAACAATTTGTCATCCCACACTGTAGGAGACTACAATACAACCTATATAGGTTTATACTACACGTTACCACATTACACGACGTATAATCTTTACGTCTTATACAACTCCGCTAGAGATGGTCACCAACAACTAAACCTCGAACGAACCGTAGTATCGTCCCTAATTATCCGTACCAACAATAATAACCAACGTTCAGGGTATATACTACCCGTATGAATCTCACGGGTCATCGCGAGAGTGCTAACGATGAAAGTCTCAAAGAGCTACTCATGCTTGGTAGAACTAAAACAAGTCATCGGCGACTATAATGCCGGAACCCAACTACAACGTAAACCCATGAGTCTATAACTCAGGAAACAACAACAACAACAATAATCACAACACAATCTCGAGGAGTCTCTACTACTCGGAGACAACAATCGTCACAATAACCGCAACAACGGGTGCACAATGAACTCCACAAGTCTCTAATATTCAGAGACCACAAAATCAACAACAATTCATCTATACACGTCATTTAACATGCTAGAGTATCACATTGAACAAGTATAGCATGTAGGGAGTTCATATGCACATAAATAACACGTAAACATCGTGATACTACTCTACGATGCTCAAAATCTAAGAAAGAGATTAGTAACTTACTACACACGCAAATCCTCCACAAAATCCAAGGGGCTTCGAGTGAAAGTGTACTCCTCCGCGACCTCTACGCCGCTACAAAGTCCAAACGTCGATCCCAAGCTCGATCCAAGTCCAAACCAAGCTTTCTCTCTCTCAAAACACCACTTTCTCTCTCTAAAATGTGGGAGAAGAAGTGGGTTGGTGATTCCTCAACAGATCGGACGATCCATTCGGTTAGAATCATTCCCCTCGTCGCTAGCTATGCTCCGGTGAAGACGGCTCGCAAATCCGACTCCGAACGAACAAGATATCGCGATTCTTCTCTTCTTCTCTCTCCTTTCTCTCTCTAGTCTCTCTCTCTCTCTCTATTTTCTGGTTTGGGGGTGAGAATGAAGGAGAAAATAGAGTTGGGTTTTATTATTAATACCATGGGTAAGTATTTGGTCCGATCCTGGGCTTGTTTGAGCATTTTAAACCACTTAAAGATGTTAAAAACCGAGGAAGAACGAAAACCGGACGAACAGGGCACCAATCTGTTCGACCTCGCACGACCGTGCCATAACTAGGCGCGCGGCCGTGCCAACCGCACGACCGTGCCAAAAATAGGCGCACGGCCGTGCCAACCTCACAGCCCAAATCTGGAGTTTCTGTCTACCCTCGCACGACCGTGCCAAGAAAAGGTGCATGGGCGTGCCAAGTTCAAAAGTCCAATTCAATTCTATTTTACTCTATTTCCTAGGTTTGATCACTTGGCCACTTCTAGGTTCGATCCTAACATCAAATTATGGTCATACACACTCGAAACACACCCGAATCATCCCGCGAAGGTGGACGAATGATAATAACCATAAGTCTCACATGCACAACGAGTCAAACAACTCTCAGACTAACCCAACTTACGGGTCGACGACAAGGCGAACATGTCTGCCATTAGCGAACGAATCTAAGCCAAGGTTAGGTCAATCGATCAAAGAGGAAGTGTAACTTATACGAACGCCAATCGAAGTCGAGGATAACCTCGAACGGTATAGGAACAAAGTGCAACTCACCATGAGTTAAACACGTGTCAAATATGGTTCTCGACTCAACACGCCACGCTTAACAAGCACGACACCTCACTCTCCGAGGGTTTTAAGGTCAATATCGAGAGACTACGAGTGGACCCGGAATAAAGTTGGGTCGGGGTGTTACATCCTCTCCCCCTAAAAAGAATTCGGCCGCGAATTCATGGATTGAACGTGTACAGGGAGTTCATACACTACAACAAGGCCATACCATAGCCTACGTAATTGCACTCATATTGAAAAGGAACGAAAGCCCAAACAATTAAAGGGAGCGGTCAAGTTAGAGGCCATCAACCTCAAGTATTGCCCGCGCGCAAGGTTTTTAATGGATAGGTAAAATTTCGAGACGTAAGAAATCTCGGGGTTTCGTTACGAGACTCACTACCATCTCCAGTCAAGTCCAAGTTCAAAGTACACTACAAAGTGTCATGAAAACACCTTCGAACACATTCCAACGCCACGCTTCCGCGCGCTAACGAATCTCTACTTCCCGTGGTATAACTCTCAACAATTACTCACGGGAAATCCCGCGATCAATTAGGTCCGGGCTAACACAACCTTAAGGTTCAAAGGTTACATGAAGACGTCCTATCATCAAGGAAATAGGCTTGAATCAGAGGGTGAAATAAATGTGACACCTCGAAGTCACGCGAGTCATATGACTCTGTTATGAATGACGGCACTACCGGCCTTATCACAAGTCGACAATATAAAAGGCTAACGGAATCGCAAGTTAACATGCTCACGATGCACTATTCACGTCAATAAGTCATAAGGTCAACATAAATAATAATAAGAGTTTCAAACTCCAAATACACTCAACGGAACGGATCGGTATCATTGGACACCAATACCATATACTATACGTGCTACTTGAAACATAGAGTGGATCGCACTCTCAACGATTACATTCGCAGGTCAATTACAAGATATAATATTCTAACGAATGAGTACCCAAATCAGAGTACACAAGGTAGTCCAAAGACAGAAAAACGGATAAATAATAGAATAAGTCACGATGAACATGACTCTTACGGATTCCAATCACAAGGTCTCACCTCTAACCTTGACTCGCTCTATTAGAGTCTTGGGTCGGTGCAGGAGGGTTCGGTGGGGACACTTGCTCCACTCGGGGTGTCTCACCTAAGGCCACATTCAGTTGGTCCTCAAGTTCTCGCAGTTCTCGTAATGCGTGTTTGAGTTGAAATACGGTCGGATGCATAACTGACATCCTTGCAGTCTTCCTAGTTCGTGCCATCCTGCTACAGGCATACAATAGAGACATTAAATCTCTAATGGGAAGTGAAACACATTAAGTGGTTCAACTAAGGCATGAATATCAACATAATACTCTCAATTCTCAACTCAACACAAATATCATGCACGTTGGGTTCTAAGGACAACCGTGTCATTATGCCAAGGGGCATACATACAAGGTGACACGATCCAATCGTATCGCCAAAGTTCATAGCGCAAGGCTGAACTAATACAGTGTATCCAGTCTACATCACGTCGCATACAACATAGCAATCACACGCTCACCGCCGGGGTGGCAAATCAATTCGCTACCTCTAAGGTGAAACAAACATATAACACACGTGACAATATACAAATCACAAATGGCTAATAGCATGCCCAAAAATACTCATGTTCAACTAAGCACGACGGCTCACAAAATATCAAGTCAACTCAAACCAATACACGAGAAATGATACACAATCCAAACACGAGGTATACAACTTGTTCAAGTGTACTATTCCATTTACTTGTCCATTCCGGTTGGTAATAGGGTTTGAAAATTTCTATCTATTATGCTATCAACTTAGTCTTGACGAATATCTCTTGACAACCAAATCAGGGGCCCTTCTGAAGTGGCTTCAAAAGCTACCGTCACCAGGGCGTTAGGGACAAGTGATTACAAATATGCCCTTAGAGTCGGTCTCATGCACATAAGTATCAATTACAAGCGAATGCACCTATGTGACACAATGTCTCTAGTATGTACAAATGTCGCATTCCATGATGTGATATGCAAGAATAACGTGTCTAAGTCAGTATGGACTATTATACTCGCACTATCGTAACTCGACACTCCGCGATAAACAATAGTGGGCTCGCGACCCAGCATCTCTGGTATTCCACCTCTATTACTTCAATTATCACAAATCTCAAGCCTAAGACGTACCTTAAAACATCTCGGCTACACTTCTCAAGAATCAATGAGACAACCTACAATGGTCAAATCTCACTAATTCCACAAGAGAAACAACCAACTACAAACCGTTAGTCTCCGCTCTCATAAGCGTAAGAACTTAACTAATCCAGTCCTACATGGACCATCTCTATAATTTACCAATATCCAAGGTAAACTTAACACAAAACTCAACGTCAAACGCTCAACCCAATACCCAAATCACCTAAGCCGGGATCCTATCCTGGCAGACAGCTAACTTAAGCTCTGATACCAACTGTCACGACCCGAGTCCGGAATCCGGTGTTGAACCCCAACTCGGAGCATGAAAACGAAGCAAAACTATTACAAGCGAGCCACAAAAGCTCGAAACCAAAACCAAAGCAGCCGAATACTAAAAACAAGGCAGCGGAATAACAAATGAACTTGAGCCTCAAAGCTCGATTAACAAAATCCCATCAACATAAATATAACCTCCACGGCTACACAAGTGCCGGAGAACAACAATACCAGAAATACCGCGAGACAACATGCTCAGAAAAATTAATAGTAAGATACCAACGGGCACACGGCCACAATAACCAAGAAAACTGGGATTTTCAAAATAGTACAACCGGCACGACTTCACAAGTCGGCACCAAATACAAGTATATAAAATACAAGAATCTCTACCCGACATACTAAGTTTACATAACTCAGTTTAACCCACGATCTCACAAGTACAGGAAATAAATATAAAATACTAGCTAGCTACAACTAGAGGATCTTCAAACTAGAGCCTCACTGCGCCAAAACGTATCCTGCAACTAAGGAAAACAAATATGGAAGGGATGAGTCGAATGACCCAGTAAGCTACTAATGAAACAATATGGCATGACATTATGCACGTAAGAATAGCAGGATAATAAATAGGTTGTAGCACATAAGACAACCAACCCTATATTCACGAGAGGCTCAGTAACCGCCAACCGTCATGCACTGGTTGGAGACCACGACCAACATTCGTTCATATAGGAAGCACATAAAGCTCAAGGTAAACACATAAAGGTGGATACGGTGGATTCGAGGTACACCTCCGAAATCCCTTGAAACACTTCCGACCTTATCGCTCCATGAAGCCGTAGTAAACGATCGTACTGCCGCTCCACAGAACTACAAAGGATGCCTCTGCTGCTATCCAACAAGATGATAATGATAATAGATTCCTGCGCTCCTGCTCCAGAGAACCATACTAAATAAATGTGCCGTTGATGCTAGACACGTTTCCCAATGTCGAACAACGAACAGAAAGAGATGATTGTGTTGCTGCTGCCGTACACAAATCACAGAGGGACCGGTGCTCGTATCCCCAAACAAATATAGGTACCCGATCGCGTCAAGCACGATCTACAAGTACCCAACCAATAATGTACTCGACCATGACCCGCACGATCTACAGGTACCCGTTGTGGACCATTTTCTGTATCCACGTCGACGTATCGCTCGATCCCCTACGACCCGAGACAATACGACTCTAGCCACTTATAGGTATCACAAGGGACCGGTGTTCATATCCCAATGCATACAAAAATGTCGACAATACACAGTCGCCGTTTATTCCGTTCAACTGTGGGACTAGAGAAACCCCTACTGTGGCCAACGGTAGGGCGAGACCCAGTGTATTGGCCTTCGGCTATTAGGAAGCCCCAGCTCCCGCAATAACCGAGCGTCAACACACCTCCAATGCACATATGCAGCTGGACTCGATGCAATGCACAAGTCGATGTTTACTCATGCCAAACTAATCTAAGTGTGTTCTATTGAATCACAACTTAATAAACCAAATCATGATGTGTTCTATTGAATCACAACCCAAAGAAATCAAACCATAATGTGTTCTATTGAATCACATACTAAATAAACATAATGTGCTTGTAATTATTAAACACACAATCAATCATCAAAGTAGGATGATTGTCCTATTGCTTACTAGAACAACTACACATTCACCAAATCATTTTAGTCTGCACTTGCTAGACTTCACAATCATAATACATGTAAGCCTACTCGTACTTACAATCATAATTCAACGCGCTACTAACACGCGCACTTAGGATCTCTACGGTATCCCACGATCACAATACACTCCATCTCATGCATATATATTCCACCTCATTTCTGTCGTATATTATACATATAGCAACTGCCTACAAGTCACATCGCCCGAAATGGAACGATACCCAAGGTGTTTCATACTACCCAGAATACAACTAACTCGTCATCCGACGATTGAGACTATTCGTCTCATATGAAATGTCGCGCACTAAAGGTATGACTACATGATTACACTTAAGGAAAGATCTAAAATTGAGAATTAACCCTTGCTAAGGCATAAGGTTACGTCGACGATTCACTGCACATCGTAGTCAGTCATGTTTGACTAAGTCAACCCAAGTCGAGTTCTATCGGGTCATGATATCAACAATTCGTCTTCCCACACTGTAGGAGACTACAATACAACCTATATAGGTTTATACTACACGTTACCACATTACATGACGTATAATCTTTACGTCTTCTACAACTCCGCTAGAGATGGTCACCAACAACTAAACCTCGAACGAACCGTAGTATCGTCCCTAATTATCCGTACCAACCACAATAACCAGCGTTCGGGGTATATACTACCCGTATGAATCTCACGGGTCATCGCGAGAGTGCTAACGATGAAAGTCTCAAAAAGCTACTCATGCTCGGTAGAACTAAAACAAGTCATCGACGACTATAATGCCGGAACCCAACTACAACGTAAACCCACGAGTCTATAACTCGGGAAACAACAACAACAACAATAATCACAACACAATCTTGAGGAGTCTCTACTACTCGGAGACAACAATCGTCACAATGACCGCAACAACGGGTGCACAATGAACTCCACAAGTCTCTAATATTCGGAGACCACAAAATCAACAACAATTCATCTATACACGTCATTTAACATGCTAGAGTATCACATTGAACAAGTATAGCATGTAGGGAGTTCATATGCACATAAATAACACGTAAACATCGTGATACTACTCTACGATGCTCAAAATCTAAGAAAGAGATTAGTAACTTACTACACACGTAAATCCTCCACGAAATCCAAGGGGCTTCGAGTGAAAATTTACTCCTCCACGACCTCTATGCCGCTACGGAGTCCAAACGTCGATCCCAAGCTCGATCCAAGTCCAAACCAAGCTTTTTCTCTCTCAAAAGACCACTTTCTCTCTCTAAAACATGGGAGATGAAGTGGGTTGGTGATTCCTCAACAGATCGGACGATCCATTCAGTTAGAATTGTTCCCCTCATCGCTAGCTACGCTCCGGTGAAGACGGCTCGCAAATCCGACTCCGAACGAACAAGATATTGCGATTCTTCTCTTCTTCTCTCTCCTTTCTCTCTCTAGTCTCTCTCTCTCTATTTTCTGGTTTAGGGGTGAGAATGAAGGAGAAAATAGAGTTGGGTTTTATCATTAATACCATAGGTAAGTATTTGGTCCGATCCCGGGCTTGTTTGAGCATTTTAAACCACTTAAAGATGTTAAAAACCGAGGAAGAACGAAAACCGGACGAACAAGGCACCAATCTGTTCGACCTCGCACGACCGTGCCATAACTAGGCGCGCGGCCGTGCCAACTTCGCACGACCATGCCAAAAATAGGCGCACGGCCGTGCCAACCTCACAGCCCAAATCTGGAGTTTCTGTCTGCCCTCGCACGACCGTGCCAAGAAAAGGTGCACGGGCATGCCAAGTTCAAAAGTCCAATTCAATTCTATTTTACTCTATTTCCTAGGTTTGATCACTTGGCCACTTCTAGGTTTGATCCTAACATCAAATTATGGTCATACACACTCGAAACACACCTGAATCATCCCGCGATGGTGGACGAATGATAATAACCATAAGTCTCACATGCACAACGACTCAAACAACTCTCAGACTAACCCAACTTACGGGTCGACGATAAGGCGAACGTGCCTGCCGTTAGCGAACGAATCTAAGCCAAGGTTAGGTCAATCAATCAAAGAGGAAGTGTAACTTATACGAACGCCAATCGAAGTCGAGGATAACCTCGAACGGTATAGGAACAAAGTGCAACTCACCATAAGTTAAACACGTGTCAAATATGGTTCTCGACTCAACACGCCACGCTTAACAAGCACGACACCTCACTCTCCGAGGGTTTTCAGGTCAATATCGAGAGACTACGAGTGGACCTGGAATAAAGTTGGGTCGGGGTGTTACATAGATCATCAACATAGACAGCGATAATTACAAATCCAACTGTCGTTTTCTTGATGAAGACGCACGGACATAATTGATTATTCATAAATCCATTTTTCAACAAATGCTCATTTAAGCAATTATACCACATGATCCCGGATTGCTTAAGCCCATACAATGATCTCTGCAATTTAATTGCACATAATTGTTTAGGCTTTGAGCTTGTTGCTTCAGGCAACTTGATTCCTTCAGGGATTCTCATGTAAATATCGGCATCCAATGACCCGTATAAATATGTTGTTACTACATCCATGAGACGCATCTCTAGATTTTTTGAAACTATTAAACTGATCAGGTATCTGAACGTAATAGCATCCAAAATAGGAGAATATGTTTCTTCATAATCAATTCCACGTCTTTGGGAGAAACCTTGTGCAACAAGGCGAGCTTTGTTCCTTACAATCTCATTATTCTCATTTCGCTTTCAAACAAAAACCCATTTGTATCCAATAGGTTTCATAGCTTCAAGTGTGACAACGATAGGTCCAAATACCTTTCGTTTGTTAAGCAAATTTAATTCAGTATGTATGGCATCTTTCCATTTGATCCAGTCGTGCCTCTTTTGACACTCAGATACCGATTTCGGTTCTGGATCCTCATTCTCGTTATTAATATCTTGTGATACTGAATATGAGAATATGTCATTGATCTCCCCTATTTCAGCTCGATTCCATATTTTTCCATTATTCATGTAATTAATGGAAACCTCATGGTTATCATTAGGGATTTCTTGGCTCTCTTGTTCGTGTGATTTTTCTGGAATACAGTCATTTGATTTGGGCTTTTCAATCCCCTTCCTCTTCCGAGGATTTTTATCCTTGGAACCAATTGGTCGTCCACGCTTCAGGCGAATTTTGGACTCATTTGACATTTCGATGTTGGGTAGCCCTTTTGGAATTTCAATTCGGCAGAGCATTTACAAGGCTATATGTGACTTCGTCACTCTTTTTGTGTCTAAATGCATCGTAATTGATTTGCTATATTCTGCAAATGTATGATCTTTTGAACTTCCAGTTCACGTTGCTTTGTGGGAGGATCAAGGTGTAATAATGATGATGTACACCATTTGATATCCTTTATCATTTGTTTCCCTTCTTCCCCCAAATGTGGAAATTTACCTTCGTCGAATTGACAATCGGCAAAACGAACCGTAAAAATATCACCTGTTTTTGGTTCAAGATACTTGATTATCGAAGGTGATTCATACCCAACATATATTCCCAGCCTCCTTTGTGGTCCCATCTTTGTATGTTGTAGTGGAGCAATGTGTACATATACAGCAGACCCAAAAACTCTAAGATGGGACAGATCCGGTTCTCGGCCGAATGCTAGCTGTAATGGGGAGTACTTGTGATATGCACTTGGGCCGGCGAATCAGTGCAGCAGCATGCAAAATTGCATGTCCCCATATAGAAATAGGAAGCTTTGCTCTCATTGTCAATGGTCTCGCGATAAGTTGGAGACGTTTAATTAATGATTCAGCCAAACCATTCTGTGTATGAACATGAGCTACTGGATGTTCAACATCAATGCTCTCAACTTTATTATTTGCGTAAGAAATCTGGCAAACGCCACATTGCGAGTTGATAATAGACATACGTGTGACCATCTGCTAGATGCATCAATTAATACCATAACATATTGAAATGGTCCACATATATCACCATGAATTCGTTCCAAAAATGTTGGTGATTCAGTACCAACTTTGGTTGGTGATGATCTTATTATCAATTTTCCTTGAGAACAAGCATCACAAGATAATTCATGAGATTGAAAAATCTTCTGGTTTTTCAATGGATGACCACTGGAATTCTCAATGATTCTTCGCATCATTATTGAGTCAGGATGCCCTAACCGATCATGCCAAGCTTTAAATGTTTCTGAAAACTTCGGGTTTACAGTGGCATATGATTCAAATATTCTTATATTTGTGCAATACAATCCAGATGATAGAGCAGGTAATTTTTTCAACACACACTTGCTTCCGAAAGTGATTGATGTAATGCAAAGATATTCATTATCTTCCTTATTCATAGTTTCAATATGATATCCATTCAGACGAATGCCTTTGAAACTTAACAAGTTTCTTTGGGATTTAGGAGAGAACAATGCATTACTTATTGTGAATCTTGTGCCTTCAGGCATTAAGAAAGTTGCTTTTCCAGATCCCTCGATTATCTTTGCACTACCGTATATAGTATTGACGTTTGCTTCGTCAATATTCAGATGAGAAAAATATCTCTTATCCTTAAGTATGGTATGTGTTGTAACGATGTCCGCAAGACACAAATCACCTTCTCAGATTTTGGATTGAAACATATTTATGGTCTCTTTCAAATAAGGGAGTGAAAGAAAATGAATAAATAGCTGCAAAATACTATTTAAGATATAACACAAAATATATATAAACTAAGAATAGAGAATGATATTATATCAACGAACCATAACACATGGGAAAACAAAAACATATAACACTCGTATATAAGAAAATGTCACACTAATTAAGAAAACACATATGATTACTCATGAAAATCTATTTCTCCTGGTAGTCATTTTCTTCTTTAGAATTTACCATCATATCGGCCATATCCATGTAATTCATATCATCCAGTCCATAAGTGATATCATCAGAATCATTCGTGATAAAATTTGTTTCAACATTTTTCCCTTTGGCCTTTTGTGATTCCTGATAAAGATTAACAAAATGCTTTGGCGTACGACAAGTTCTCGACCAATGTCCTTTCATACCACATTGGTAACAAATATCATCCTTTTGATATTTATTCGTACTAGTGCCACCCTCACCTTTTCCTCGTTTCTCCCCGTTAGGAATATGCCTGTAAATCAGCTGATATATATGTATGCATATTCCAACACAGTGATTTGCTTGTTCCCATTACAACGCATGTTTCACAAGTGGCTAAAAGGGCTGCGTACCGGTTAGTGTGGCAGCTTGTTGAAACAATGCATAGGTCATTAGACTAGGAAGTCTTTGTACATATCCGAGTCTTTGTCCTACCAGAATGATGACAAACTTTCATATGGATTAGCTCTTCAACTGCCAGCTGACGTGACCATCGGCAAATGTCTCACTAGCAGACATGTCCTTTAGCTATGACTGCCTATTAGCTCTCCCTGCAAATCAGCAGTTCTATAATGGCAGATCTCAGAATCAGCCAAACCGTTCATCAGAACAACTGCAGAGAAGCTAATTAAGACAAAGAGGAACATCATGATCACCCATAATCTCTACAATCAGCAGTTCTAAAATGGCAGATCTCATCATCGGTCAAGTCGCTTATCAGAACAACTGCAGAGAAATTGGAAGATCACGAGAAACATCGGTCGTTGTTCAAACTCGCTACAAGTCAAAATAGATCCGTTACAAGATCTGTCTGACAAATCCAAGATACGCATCGATGTCTGCGCCTTCACGTTTATCCAATAGACATTTCCTCTTCTGTATAGTGTTTGCGTTCTTCAAAGCTCCATTTCCATAAAAGGCCAAGCACTGGACCTGCACTACAGTCAAAGCAATGATACGTCCACATCAATCTGCTGCATCCAGGCTAAGCTCGACACGTCCAAATCTGTCCAGCCTGTTTCACGGACCATCTTCAAGACTCAAACCTAACTGAACGTCTTTGCCCAACAGATCCAAAAATGTACTCTGCTACATTATGAAATTCAGATCACCAACGGGCTTAAACCTATTCAATACACCAACGGTCACCTCTTCTTCTCCAGCTATATAAGAAGACTCTCATCCTCATTTCCAGATAGCATAAGGGAGAGAAAGCAACAAGTGTATGCTTATGCTTGAGAAAGGTTGTGGTATTGATCTTCATTTCTTCAATCCAGAACCACTCCTTCAGAGTGAGAAATCACAAGTGTAAGAACAAACACTTTGTGAGAGAGAGAGAAGAAAATCCAAAGGCTGAGAAGCTCTGCTTGATCAACAACCTTGTTGTTGATTTGAGTCCTTCTTCCTTCGAAGAACTCAGTCTCTTCAGTGGCCTCAACTCCATTACCCAGTAAAGAGACCAAGCATCTTACGATCGTTGAAGCCGCACCAAGCTTGAAGATGTCCGATGAAGAGCCAGAACTTACATGTCCAGATTGCATTCATATTGGCAGACTTATACTACATTATAAGCTGTGCCGATTGTGCAATAAGTTGTCATCATATTTGGTCGAGTGCTTGGCACTCAATTGTTCAAATACTTGCTATTTGAACAACTCCTAATATTCTCTTCTCACAACAAATATATCAAGTTGAAACTACAGGAAGATAACTTAATAAATATTAAGTACATCTTCTAATGTATTTTCGATATATTTGATTTCGCTTTCTTCATTTCTCCTTCTTTTTCCTAAGGAGATTGCTAGGTTAGAGAGTCTAGGTTGATGTACTAAGCATGTTTGCCTTTGAGCAAACCTATGCTGAATTTTAATATAATATATATGTTTATTACATTCAGCCTTGATTTCTCTTTCTTGTATAATTTGTCTTATCATGTGCAATCTGTTTAAGGAAAGCAAATGATGCATCTAACACAGATTTTAGTCAACTGTTAATCTCTCTTTCATACAAAATCTTTACAGTTACTTTAATCTAAATTGTTTGACTTATGCTGTTTGTTCTTCCGCTGCTAAATCTTATTTTCATCAGCTAAGTTCAACATATATCTTCCAACTGCATGTTTCATATTTGCTGATTCAGGATGTCCATGATCTACATCTGCTGATCTAGGATGTCCGATCACTCTAACTTCGGCTAAGCAGTTAGTATGAGGAAGATAACCTAACTGTATTAATCATCTCATCCATTCGTCTTAATTAAATATAAAAATTGGATGAAATTTTTAATACATCATGTATAGGCTATTCACCCCCCCCCCTCTAGCCTATTCACTGAGCAACCCTTGGACCTAACAATTGGTATCAGAGCTATTACTCTGTGAACTTTATTCCAGGCTTAACAACCTGAGAGTTTAGATCCTGCTGCTTAGATTAGATGCATAGTCAAAAAGAAATTTTTTTTTTAAAAAAAATCTCTTATTCACAAAAACCTTTTTGACTGAGAAACCTGAAAGCCTTTTGAAAACCTTCTCCAAATCAAAACAAATTTTGTTTTCAAAAACATGTGAGAAAGAATATTGTGATGACAATGTGATCACTATAAGAAAATCTATCATATATCAGAATTACATTGATATTATGAAGAGAAGTATTATAGTGGAGGATGACTTGCTAAGGATTATGCATGCCTCATAAATCTATCTTTTAAACCTTAGTATATCCTATAGCAGATGGGTTAAACTCATATATGATGGATGAATTGCTTAGATTCACTTCTAAAAATTTGCTTTCTTGACATAAGGCTAACGATTGCTTCAATCCAACACCTTCTCAAGAAAACTTTTTATAAAAGTTTAGAGCAATTAGAATAAGAAGAGTTTCAAAGGAAATTCAAAGGAAATCAAAGTTATGTCATCTCCAAAATCACTGATATAATAAGGTCTTGGCCTGAGGACATCAATGATGAATTTGTCTTCCTTCAATGAAAAGCTTCAGCCGGGCAAGAATACACTCAAAGAACCTATGCTCAATATTAGAACTGGTGCTTCAACAACTATGAGCAGACGCGTTCAAAGAGTTTAATGAGGAAGTAACCCCAGCTCCTAATCTCTTAACATCTTGGGTTACACTTATAAGCTGTATTTTGAATGATTATTCATTTGTCATGCTTATTAAGTCTCATTTGTATTATTGGATTTCTAGAGCTATTTTTTTTGGCTCATAAATGTTGCTAACAATTTCTCTATGAGTACTTTAGGCAGGAACTCATATGACAGAAAGGGTCAAATATGCAACATCTCTCTCCATCGGCAAATAGCATCATGGCTGCTGATTCATGAAGGACTGCTGATCGCTCATGAGAATTCACTCATGTCCTTTAACTCACTCAAGGTCCAATCCTCACCTGCTGGACTTCAGAACTACTATGCAAATAATCTGCTGATAAGTCCAAAGGAGTTGATAAAGACCTTCTCTCATGCATACACAAAACAGGTCAGCTATTTGATGACCTGTGCTCATGTCTGCTGAATTGATATGCTCATACATATTATCAGACATAATGCATAATAACCTGTCATACTGCACTTTTATTGATATATCTGTATTGATTGTATGACTTGCCTTATGCAAATGGTTTTTCAAAAACTAATCAGCATTTTTCTTATCAGCTGATTTCAAACATTTTTCAAAAAAACCATGCAGTTGGCTGAATTTCCATATCTGCCAACCAACACTTCATAAGCTCAGTTTTATGTGCTGACTTATAGGAGTAAAAATCCTTTAATGACCTACTCTCTCAAGTCTATTAAAGGTGGAGGCACACTTTTCGAAGTTTGACTGCTTCGATTAAAGTGAAAAGTACTTTCAAAATCTTGGAAAACGACAAAACAGTCATTATTAATCCTTTCCAAGAATCTTGAGAGTATCTAGACTTCACCTATCCTCGCTAAGGCGTGATCGAAGGACAACTCAACAAGAAAGCTCCATTATTGAGTACCCTTCAGTCTAACCTCCGTGAGTATAAGTAGAGCTCCTTCTTCATCCAATCTCTACCAAAAATAAACTCAGAAACTGCCTATAGATTACTCTCGATACAAATCCATGATTCAAAATCTCTCAAAATGTTACTAAGTTTAAGTCCTAAGAATCGATCAAGTCAATTCCTCAACAACGGGGTATGATCTCTTCATATTCATTCGAGTTGTTTCGATTTTATTTCGTTACTTCACAAGAGCTGATCTAAATTTCTCTCAATAATGTATTTTCAAATCATTCATAAGTCAGTGAAAATCATTTTCAAAATCTTTTCTAACACACGCTACCAAACATGAGAAAAATTGATCAATTCTTGTGTACGTAAATCATTAATTATGGTTCCACAATCTTGTTGAGAAACAATTGATAAAGAAATCTTCTTTTGTCTCGTCCGATAATCATAGAAGTTTGTCAAGCATGATTTATATGCCGCAAACCATGGTTGTCGAACACTTAAGAACATTCTTAGTCAATTAGTTTAAAAGTAAGATAGAAAGCCATCAATTAATGCCAAGAAGAGTGACTTCATTCTCTCTTCTAACTTTTAGTTATCAATTTCATTGATACTCTAAAATGTTTACAGATGAATCACGTGAAAATCAATTAGCACATACTTATTCCACCTTTGGAAGTCTCGCTTGCATACGTGAACTTCACGTAAAAGATCCTTAAAAGAAGTATCAAATGTATTGAAAACATTTGATATATTGCCATGTGCAACAAGTCTTCGGTTATATGGAGGTATGCCGACCATCACCTCAAAGATGGCCGATGCAGATAATTCAGCGCTGAATTAAGTAGCTAATATGGAATTGATGAGGATGACGAACTGTTAACCGCCACCATCCATCCCTGAGTTTATCAAAGGGGATTCATGGTCAAAGCAGCACATCCTCAATGGCCATCACTCTTCGGTGCCTTCATAATGACCCGAAGAAGTGAATATGTTCTACCTCCCCCGAGAGTTGGAGGAAATCAAAAAGAACACCGCCATCTTGATCTCCTCCAGAATCCTTGGCTGATGACCCTTCATCAAATATCGAGGATCTGAACTTCTTGGACACAAACTTGTAACATGTATCTCATACTGTAAATTGAATCATTGTGTATCTTTCTCATGTAATCTGCAGTTCAGCCAAAATTCCAGTTGTATTGTTCTTGTAATCACCGATCCTTGCAACATACGTGTAAAACTATTTGGATTATTGAATACAAGTTCTGCAACTCTTCCTCATGCTTATCTACTTGTCTGCATTCCTTTGATAGCATGAACTAATGTGTCTTAAGTGTGTTGATCAAACTTACTTATTATTCTTTATGATCTCCATTCTCTTCTAATGATCAAAGAATTGTCCTTAATGAAATGGTCACACTGACTAGACACAAACTCTGCTGATACCCTATCAGCAAACCATTCTTGAACGACTGCTATATCGAGTTATGATTTCTTACTACTGCTTAACTCTCATCCTTAGACTCCCTGATAATTGCCTTTCTAAATTTAATTGTTTCACAATGATTAAATTCAACACCCGATACCTATAGTCACTCAACAATAGGCATCTAGCTTCATGACCTTCATATCAACCTATCAAGGAATCGCTATTACTCAATCTCTATCTTTCATGCTCAAACGATCAAGATTATTAGTAAATCTGCCTTGAACCAAGCTGTCTGCTGAATCAAAATAAAATCAAAAGCTTTTGAATTCTCCAAAAAGGATTTTTTTCCCAGTTGTTAAAATTTCCAAACATCAAAAGCTTACATCTTTCAAAATAGTTCAACAGCACTTTGTGTTCTTAGTTATGACAATTACTAAATCTTATGTAACTTATGAGATTGTAGTTATAAAGGCATGATTAGTTGTTCCCATTATAATGGCTCAACACTAATTGGTATACGATTGAATTCAAAACACTCGCTACACCTTATCATGTGATTCTTTGTCAAAAGGATGTAGTTAAAAATCTCTAGTAACTCGTCCTATCCTCAAGATAGCTAGAAACTCAAGAATTCTTAGGAAGACTGATATTTTCAAATATTGAGTTTTTCCTCAAGAGTGAACATCCTATATAGCCCCTGCTGTATATAGGCTACGTCTCACACTCTTCAGAATAAATCTGGTCTGCAGATCTCTTCCCTTGCTATAGAATGCCTAGATCTGTTGAACAGAAAGAAGAACGGACATCACTTCAGGTACACATTCAATATCTCACTTACTTGATCTATTTAATATTCCTACTAAGCCTTATTAATCTTAAATAGATTGATGTCCATTATAAATAGAGTCTATCAATTGGTATCAGCTGTTCTTACCTTAGCTGATATTAAACACACTGCCAATAATGGATACAACAATTGGTATCAGCAGTTCCTACTTTAGCAAATACCAAATACACCCTGCTGATAGTATCCACACTCATTGAAAGCTCATCAAAACCCTCAAAATCTCTTTGGAAGACAATCTCTTAAGACACACTCCTCTAACAACTCCTACATATGTGTCATGTACAACTGTGTCATATGGCTTGGACAAGTAATTCTTGTCCCCAACTCATCCTTAAACAACCAATGCTGTTCTATTTCAGATTAATTTACTCAAACAATTCGTTTGAAGTAAAATAACAGCTCATATTATCTCTAGAAGAGCCTATATCATTGTCTTAAACACTCAGCAGTTGTACCCATTAATACCACAATAAAGGCCATCAAATTAATCTGATTATATATTAATTTTAAACTTCTTGTTTGAAAATGATATGAGTATACATGCCTTCTAGACTGCCTATGTATTAGCCATAATTACACTAAGCATGATGACATTATCCCATATCAGAACATCACTACTATGTCATTAAATGCACTCACTTCTTTAAGCCCCCAAAACGTCCTTTCCCATTCCTCTAATCAAGAAACCTCTTCATCTTCTCAAAATTCAAAAAGTTGTATAAAATTGGTATCGTCCAACTACAAGACTTCGCGTACCTCAAAATTTTGGTATCTCCAACTACGACGACTTCGCACCTCAAAATTTCTCCACCATTACGTCATTTGCATCATGTGTTCACCAAATCTGCCTAGTCCTCCTCATCGACCCATTTCCCACACCGAATGGCGTCAACGTATGATAATTCTTCTTGCCACTCCTCCTCCAATGATTCAACGACCTCGTCGAATCACTCGTCGTGTAAGGAATCGTCTTCGAGACCCCAGAACAATGTATCCAATTTCATCCCATGGATTCCCACAAGAGACATTCCCGCTACTCGCACCTGCTCCCATCGCCTCAAATGCTCACCTCGAGCAACCCTCATCTCGGAGGAGCTTCACCAAAGAAACGCCCATTCTCGTCAAATCCGGCGGTCAATGTTCCCTCCGATTAAAATCGCACCTTCATCCTCTAACTCTACTTCATTAGGATGACTAGCTAGGTCTCTGTTTTATCAAACTAATTTTCTTTTGCTATATTAATGATAAATATGTAACTGTTTAGCTTTGTGTACGTCTGTTTATCTACATTTACCACTTTCTTTTGATTTAAGTCTTCAAAATTTGTCTGGTGCATACTGCTCATGCCTACGCTTCACTTTCTTGATGAAATTCAGATACCTCTTAGGCAGATCTTATATGTCATCTTTAGATGTATATCTTATGCATCCAATAAAAGTCAGCATAAGGCTCAACTATACTTTCCTGTTTTAACTAGATATACCTTAAAGAGGAGACTATTTTGAATGCTTTACTACTTAACAGCTTATCCTATTTGCCCCTCCTATTACAAAATCAAACTTGTCCCACTACATTCTTGTAATAAGCATTTCTGTAAAGACGACATAAAGGAACGACCTCTTTTTTCTCATTATCTGGAGCGATATACAATACTCAATATCCTTTATTCAAACTTGTGGCCATTAAGGAGGAGAGATTGTGAAGTAGTAATGGCCCCAAGTAATTGTGAAGTAGTAATGTGTGATGTAGAAATGACCCCAACTAGTAAGAAAGAGAGATTAAAGATTAAAAGAGGAGACAACTAGTAAGGAGGAGAGATTGTGTAACTACCCATACAGCGAAATACTATATGACTATTATAGTACGCTGAACTAGTAAGAAAGAGAGATTAAAGATTAAAGGACAACTAGTAAGGAGGAGACAACTAGTAAGGAGGAGAGATTGTGTAACTACCCATACAGCGAAATACTATATGACTATTATAGTACGCTGACTATTACAAACTCTACCTATCCTTCACAAACTTTTAAAATCATCAGATGAAGATGCTTAATCAATTCGATTAAGAACAGTAAATTTTCTACCTCTTGCTTAAGCAACATTCTTCAGATCATACAATGCAAGAATCATATTCTTAAGGCAATATTATCAATTGCCTAAAACCATTTCAGTTATTGCTTTGTATTTGTTCTTTCATTAATTGAGTCTGTAAATACTTAGCAATAGATGACTATACATACGCTATCGCTTGTAAGTTCAACCTAGGGCATGCCTTGATATAAAATGAATATTCATTAGTGGCATGTTATTACTAAGGATTGAACAACTGCTTTAAAGAGCTGTATGTATAAGTCAATTGTAGTAATGGCCCCAAGCAAATAGGAGGAGATTGTTAGGAATATGCCTAAATCACTGATATATATGTATGCATATTCCAACACGATTTGCTTGTTCCCATTACAACGCATGTTTCACAAGTGGCTAAAAGGGCTGCACGGTTAGTGTGGCGCTTGTTGAAACAATGCATAGGTCATTAGACTAGGAAGTCTTTGTATATATCCGAGTCTTTGTCCTACCGAATGATGACAAACTTTCATATGGATTAGCTCTTCAATTGCCAGCTGACGTGACCATCGGCAAATGTCTCACTAGCAAACATGTCCTTTAGCTATGATTGCCTATTAGCTCTCCTCTAAATCGCCAGTTCTATAATGGCGATCTCAAGATCGCCAAACCGTTCATCGAACAACCTGCAGAAGCGATTAAGACAAAGAGGAACATCATGATCACCCATAATCTCTACAATCGCAGCTTCTAAAATGGCAGATCTCATCATCGGTCAAGTCGCTTATCGAACAACCGCAGAAAATTGGAAGATCACGAGAAACATCGGTCGTTGTTCAAACTCGCTACAAGTCAAAATAGATCCGTTACAAGATCTGTCTGACAAATCCAAGATACGCATCGATGTCTGCGCCTTCACGTTTATCCAATAGACATTTCCTCTTCTGTATAGTGTTTGCGTTCTTCAAAGCTCCATTTCCATAAAAGGCCAAGCACTGGACGCTGCACTACAGTCAAAGCAATGATACGTCCACATCAATCAGCTGCATCCAGGCTAAGCTCGACACGTCCAAATCTGTCCAGCCTGTTTCACGGACCATCTTCAAGACTCAAACCTAACTGAACGTCTTTGCCCAACAGATCCAAAAATGTACTCTGCTACATTATGAAATTCAGATCACCAACGGGCTTAAACCTATTCAATACACCAACGGTCATCTCTTCTTCTCCAGCTATATAAGAAGACTCTCATCCTCATTTCCGATAGCATAAGGGAGAGAAAGCAACAAGTGTATGCTTATGCTTGAGAAAGGTTGTGGTATTGATCTTCATTTCTTCAATCCAACCACTCCTTCAGTGAGAAATCACAAGTGTAAGAACAAACACTTTGTGAGAGAGAGAGAAGAAAATCCAAAGGCCGAGAAGCTCGCTTGATCAACAACCTTGTTGTTGATTTGAGTCCTTCTTCCTTCGAAGAACTCGCTCTTCGTGGCCTCAACTCCATTACCCAAGAAAGAGACCAAGCATCTTACAGATCGTTGAAGCCAGACCAAGCTTGAAGATGTCCGATGAAGAGCCAGAACTTACATGTCCAGATTGCATTCATATCGGCAGACTTATACTACATTATAAGCTGTGTCGATTGTGCAATAAGTTGTCATCATATTTGGTCGAGTGCTTGGCACTTAGTTGTTCAAATACTTGCTATTTGAACAACTCCTAATATTCTCTTCTCACAACAAATATATCAAGTTGAAACTACAGGAAGATAACTTAATAAATATTAAGTACATCTTCTAATGTATTTTCGATATATTTGATTTCGCTTTCTTCATTTCTCCTTCTTTTCCTAAGGAGATTGCTAGGTTAGAGAGTCTAGGTTGATGTACTAAGCATGTTTGCCTTTGAGCAAACCTATGCTGAATTTTAATATAATATATATGTTTATTACATTCAGCCTTGATTTCTCTTTCTTGTATAATTTGTCTTATCATGTGCAATCTGTTTAAGGAAAGCAAATGATGCATCTAACACAGATTTTAGTCAACTGTTAATCTCTCTTTCATACAAAATCTTTACAGTTACTTTAATCTAAACTGTTTGACTTATGCTGTTTGTTCTTCCGCTGCTAAATCTTATTTTCATCAGCTAAGTTCAACATATATCTTCCAACTGCATGTTTCATATTTGCTGATTCAGGATGTCCATGATCTACATCTGCTGATCTAGGATGTCCGATCACTCTAACTTCGGCTAAGCAGTTAGTATGAGGAAGATAACCTAACTGTATTAATCATCTCATCCATTCGTCTTAATTAAATATAAAAATTGGATGAAATTTTTAATACATCATGTATAGGCTATTCACCCCCCCTCTAGCCTATTCACTGAGCAACCCTTGGACCTAACACTCCCCATTATCGATCTTATTATTATAGGGTTGGAATCTTCTTCTCATTCCTTGTCCACGACCACGACCTCGACCACGACCACGACCGCGACCACGGCCACGGCCACAACCTCGACTATATCCATGGTTACGTCCATGGTTATGATTTGATGATGTTGCATTCACTTCAGGGAATGCAGTAGAGTCAGTAGGTCGTAATTCATGATTTTTCATCAACAATTCATTATTCTGTTCGGCCACAAGAAGGCACGAAATCAAGTCAGAATATTTTTTGAAACCTTTTTCTCGATATTGCTGTTGGAGGAGTAAACTCGAGGCATGAAAGGTGGAGAAAGTTTTTCCAAGCATATCTTCATCAGTAATATTTTCGCCACATAATTTTAACTGGGAAGTGATTTCAAACATTGCAGAGTTATAATCACTTATGGATTTAAAATCTTGTAGTCTCAAATGCATCCATGCATAACGAGCTTTTGGAAGTACAACCAACTTCAGGTGGTCATACCTTTCTTGCAAACTCTTCCAAAGGACTAACGGATCTTTCATCGTGAAGTATTCTGTTTTCAAGCTTTCATCTAGATGACGACGGATAAAAATCATGGCTTTGGCTTTATTTTGTGTAGTAGCATTATTATCTTGTTGGATAGTGTCTCCCAGACCATTTGCATTTAGATGAATTTCGGCATCTAGGACCCAGGACATATAATTTTTTCCAGAGATGTGGAGTGCTTCAAATTCGAGCTCGACTAGATTTGTCATGGTGAAAGACTAAAAAAAAACATACATGCATATTGTTAATATTTTGGCATTCAAGTAACATAAAAGTCTTATTATTTCAAAGATATTAAAGAGAGTAAACATACACGATAATTATTGCATGTTAAAAGCTATTGCTATTGCTAACATATAATAAATAATACAAAGACCGAGAATAAAAAGCCAAAAATCATTTGGTATAAAGCAAACGACAAATTTATGGCCATACTAGACTGTCTAAAATTTATCTTTAAGTTAAGACAATGAAAGACACTTTTACGGTACATTATAAGTTTATGCATTAATATTATATACATATATTATATTCACGCTACATTACTCGGTAAACCTTTCGTGCGGGTGTTTAATAATAAGTGGTAATGTTATCGATAGTAAATAAAAAACATAACTTATTCACAATAATATATATTCAGTCTGTAGCTTGGGGTTATTTTCGCTCAAGCATCAACCAATATATATAGATTGCGTAAAATAATAAAATTTCATTTCGTCATCTCACCAAAATATTATAGATGGAGGCATAGTCTTTCCTTTTTATAATCATGGTGATATACGATATTAAAATAAATCAGTAGCGTATTATAAAAGAAACATATCTGCAAAAAATTCTTATCTTTTGGATATGTTCAAGTAAGCTTAGAGCGCTCGTACTAATAACGTGTTACGAAATGATAGATATAGAATCACTAATTTAGAGAGAATGATCAATGTTCTAAAAATCGCTAGGCGGGCGCTAGGCGCCAGAGCAGGGCCTAGCGCCTAGAGGCCTAGTCGGGGCCTAGAAATCGAGGCATAATTATACTATAAGTCCATACTAAACCTCCTACAACAATAATAAATAACTAAATATGATCAAATAAACTAAAATTAATTATTACATTGCATGATTAAAAGTTAAAAATTAAAAATTAAAATTATATTTAATATCATTTCAAATGGTGGGAAGAAGGGAAATAATTTAATAATTTAAGAAGGAAGAGAAAATATTTAATAACTTAGGGACTTTGTTGTCATTTTGAAAAATCATAAAGTCAAATCTCAAAACCTAAAGCTAAAAGTCTAAAACTTAAAAAGGCAAGAAGCCAAAAACTGCTCCCTCTCTCTCAACACCAACAAGGACGGCCGGTTTCCTCTCCACTCCGTGTGATCCTCCTCCTCTCTCCGCGCGGCCAGCCCTCCTCTCTCCTCAGATCTAGTCCAAAAAATCATCTCTCTCTCTCTCTCTCTCTTTCTCTCTCTCTCTCCAGTCTCCACTCTCCATTCGTTCAGAAGAGAGAGATTGCAAGGCAGACGAGACGACGGCAAGGCAGACGAGACGACGGCAAAGCAGATCTCGATCATCTCTCTTTTTCTGTTAGTCGGCGCCTAGAGCCATAGAGCGACTAGGGCGCCTACTCGGCGATTTTTTCTCCGGCGACTTTTTTGGCCGATTTGACATTAATCCCGGCAGGAAGTCGACGCCTAGCGACTAGATGGCGTCTAGGCGGCCGCCTAGGGCGCTTTTTAGAACACTGAGAATGATACAAAGATGGAGAGATAAATATCAGAGAGAGAGAGAGAGAGAGAGAGAGAGAGAGAGAGATGGAGAGAGAGAGAGCTGTATATCAATTCCTCCGTTCTTGAACAATGAAGCGGCACAATCATTTTATAGCCAAATTCTCACCAAACAACACTATTTATGAATAGTGTTATCACTATTGATAAATAGTGATAACACTATTCACGAATAATAAAACACTATTCCTATTCAGCCTATCGAAGGAAATGTCACACAAGCTGCAGTTGTTACAATATTTTACTGTTATTGTGCTACAATGTATTGCTATATTGTGCTACAATCTACATATTAATTATTCATAACAACTCACATATTTCAAAAAATAACAAAGAAGCTTAATCCCGGAAGCTTCTTACAATTATCGGTCAATAGGTTCCAAAACAAATTTTCAAGGCAATATTTGAGAAATAATATTAATTTAAAAAGGAAATTTTATGACTTAGTGATTTTGATACTCTCTCCGTTCCCTAATTCTTATCTTGTTTGATCCAGCACATAAATTAAAAAAAAATAATTTACTTGATTATTGATATTGATATAATGTGTAATTTTTTTTAATGCCCATGTGTATGTGATCCATAATTAAAGTATGAAAAAAAATAAGGGTAAAATGATAAAAGTGATGTCCTAAAAAAAAATTCAAACAAAATAATTATTTTGAGACGGAGAGAGTACAAGGCATGTATTATAATTAAGCAAGTACCTAAATATAATGGGTTTAAGTAAATTATGGACAAATAATCAACGAGGACGAACAAACTCCTCCTATTTACTTCAATTCATTCACTTAAAGCAAACATTGTATTGGCAAGCAAATACTTTGACTGAAATAAGTTAAGTACTAAAATTAGTACTTATCCCTGCAAAAAGAAAGACTTAAACCCTGTGTGCACAGGAAGCTCTAGCCTTGTGCTCGGCCCATAAATTTGAGAATTACCTCCAAGACATATGTCATATGAATCGAAGTTAGGTCGATAACCTAAAGAGCAAAAACCCAACGACTACTAGAGCTAACTCCTATGATTTTTATGTTTTATTTCGAGCACACAGAGCACTTTTTTTTTTTTTTTTGTGTTGCTAATTTTTATTATTTACAATATCTTTTTAAATAAAAAATTTGGTTGAATTGCTGAAAAGCTATAAATTGGTGATTGGCACATACAAAGTACTTAAAAAAAGTGAATTTGTATAATAACCGTGTCCGTGGTAGAAAAAGCCAAATGTGTTCATTATATGATGGAGAGTGCTGCTGCTGCAGCTACCACAATACATACATTGGTCAATTATAGCCTCAGGCATTTTGAAGATTTTTGGCCAGTAGAGCCTCTAAATTAGGCGGAAGTTGAGGGAGTGCTTGAAGACTAGTCCAGTCATCCAACCAAAGTGATTCCAGTATGGTTAATAGGGTGAAGGTGGATGGTAGTCTTCTGAGACTATTTCCAGCTAAATCCAACTCCTGAAGTGCCCATAAATACCCGATATTAAGCGGAATATCTTCATCAAATAGATTACAGTCCCGGAGATTAAGCCTTCGCAGAGCCCAAAGTCCAATAATAGTATAAGGCAGAAAGCTATGTAGTGATTTCTTATTACACCCTTTTAGAGATAAGGTCGTAAGGTTCTTATCAAAAACAATGGAACTAGGCAGTTGGGCAATCGCGGTTTCATCTGCGTAAAGCTCCCGTAAGTATTCAATGTTCCACAGGTTCTCAGGCAACCCTATTAGATTTGAGCAACCGTTAAGGTTTCAATATCCCAGTAACCTTAGGCTGCAAATTTCGCTTGGAATATCTGTGATCTTCTCGCAACCTTTTAGATTCATGTACAGTAGGTCAACCAAACATCCAATTGATGGGTGAATCTCAACCAAACTTGTACAACCTTCAAGCACTAATGTCACGAGCCTTGGTATTGTTTTGAAGTCAGGTGTTGATGTCAGGCATTTAGAGTAACTGAGGTTTAGGATCTTTAAATGTCCTAAGAACTGAATTGAGGAAAAATTATCAACAAAAATATTCATGTACCTCTGTGTGTGTGTGTGTGTGTGTGTATAGACATTATTTACAATATAAGTAGCTGAAATATAGACAGAGAGCACAAATTGGTAACATCAAACCTGGATACCCTGCCAAACTTTGCTCATCTTGCTGTGCTGCATGTCTAGGGCGACAGGATTAATTGAATGCAAATCTGAAGGTAGATACTTCAGAGAGCAGTCTTTCCAGCAGATCCACCTAATCTTTTCTGTAGATGTTCAAAGCTTCTATTCAGATTCACATTTACCATTTGCAGTAATCTCAATTTATCCATACTCGCAAAATTGTCAGTATTCAAATGGACTTCCTCTTTTATTTGGGAGGTTAATGCGACACCTTCAACTGCGACATCTTCAATGGCTTTTGTTCCCTAATAAAAACAAGACATTATACAACTCATTTCCAGAACGTGTTTCCTTCTCACCTTGTTTCTCGTAAGCACATCAATTTCATCTTTGTGAATCCATAATCGGCTGCGCATACGGGGATCTCTAGGGGATTGTTGGCGAACGATTTCCCTTGCCATATCCCGGAGTAAATCGTGCATCCTCAGCTCATTTTTCCTATTATCTGGGAGTAGTAAACATCTATCTTTTAGATCACGGATTCCAATTTCTGCACTGAAACTACAGCCATTCAATATTTCAGTTACATAGTCCCTATCCATTCCAATGAAGAAGAATGCAATATCAAGGAATATCTCCTTCTGTTCATCATCATCTAGGCCATCATAGCTTATTTTGAGTATTTTTTGAATCTCGTTACGAGGAATTCTTTGTAGCTTTTGAAAGGCACTCTTCCATTCTTGGACAGATCTTCCAAACAAGTATGAGCCTAAAACCTCAAGAGCTAAAGCAAGGCCTCCTGAGTAAAGTAGTATTTCGTCTGCAAGCGCGGCGTAATGTGCCGGTGGAGATCTTTCATGGAAGGAATGCCAACTGAAAAGATCCAAAGACTCCTCGTAGTTCAACTCCTTGGTCACATATATTTTATCTACTTCAACTCGATTAAGCAATTGCTGATCTCGTGTTGTTATGATGATTACACTTCCGGGACCAAACCAGTTGCGACGTCCTGCTAATGCATTTACTTGACTAGACCTATCCAAATCATCAAGAACAATGACAACCTTCTTACCACAAAACATTTCTTCTAACATTCCGATTCCTCTATCAACATTGCCAACCTTAACGTTCTTCCCCATCAAAAGTTCAGAGATAAGTTGCTCTTGTAAATAAACAAGACCATTTGAATATTGTTGTAAAACTTCTCTAACATTTGCAAGAAAGCAGCTCGAATTAAAGGACTGAAGAATTTCATTATACAGAGCTTTGGCAAGTACTGTTTTACCTGAACCACCCATTCCCCAGATCCCAATTAAGCAAACGTTATCCGATTCAAGTCTTAGTAATGAACACAGGTCATTGAGACGAGAATCCAATCCAACTGGATGAACAGCAACAAATAGCTTTTTGGGTTTCACTTGAGATAGAACCACCTCAATAATCAGGCTTATTAGCCTTGATTCAGACCTGAATTTTTTTTTAACTAAATCTGAATATTAGATGGTATTGTTTGTTTTTGTAAGTGAAGATTGAAATAGTTATAAGAGAACACAGTTACTTTTGTTTTAGGATTGACAGTCCTACGCACTAGAACAAAGATATACTGGAAAAACATGGTAACATGTAACAAAAGGGATCACAGTGCAAATGTAGTTAGTTCAGATATTTGAAAACACAGCAACATGCAACGAGTCTTAAGAAGATTGAAAAGGGAAATAGGTTTTACCCCGGTGCGCTTCTTTGCAAATCAAATCCAGATATATCCGCAGCTTGAGTTAACGCATCTCGCCATCTCTTCACCATGTCCAATTGATCAACATATCGTGCTTCATGCCTTTGAAAAGCTTCTGCAAAGCTCTGGCCACGCACTTGAGACGGTTCAACATTGTAAAACACCGGAATTACCACCCGACCAATTCTTTCATTGAGGCACTCGAGTATCTTCACAAGCTCGTCGAGGCACCACCTAGAAGAAGCGTAGTTCTCCGAGAAAACAACAATGTAAATTCTCGACTCCGCAATTGCTGTCATCAATTCCTGGGAAATAACTTCTCCTTTGCGTAGTTCACTGTCATCCATAAAGGTATGAATTCCAGCCTCTACTAATCTGTCATAGAGGTGACCGGTAAAGTTATTACGTGTATCTGCGCCTCTGAAGTTCAAGAACACGTCATATGAAAAGGATTGAGGGGTTGGAATTGGAGGTGGACGTGGACGTGGAGATTGACTCGAGAATTTGCTACTAGAAGCCATAGATAGAAAAATGAGATCTTTTTTTTCAGTTGTGCAGAATGTTAAAATTAGGGGTGTAAATGGTTCGGTTTGGTTCGGTTTATACCAAAACCACAAACCGAACCACCTCCTATCGGTTCCATTTTTTTCAAACCGAATCGAACCGCTGAGATTCGAATCGAACCGAACCAAACCATTCGGTTTGGTTTGGTTTTTTATGGTTCAAAGAAATTTATTTTTTGATTAATTATTTTTCAAAACCACGAATAGATATTGAAAAAGAAAAAGTCAATGTCAATTTTTAAATATTTAAAAAGAAGAAGAAGAAATTTGAGACTAATTTCGTTAAAGTCGAGAGAGATCTTACGATGGTTAAGAGTATATTTTGGTTCTATGAAGTGTGAGAAAGAATATTAGAGAGGTGAAGGGAGAGAGTAAGGTGAGAGGGACAATGACGACTAATAGTGAGGGACGACATTGCGTTGAGTGAAAAAAAGAGAGGTGAGAGACAAAGCGTGAGATTACCATCTTTACTCTTAGGTTTTAAGATTTCATAAACGGTTCAAAATTTTCAAGACAAATCAAATGACTATTAATAACAAGAATAATATTATATATATACAAGAATATTATATATATATATATATATATTTAACGGTTTGGTTTGGTTCGGTTTGGTTCGGTTTCACCCCTAAAACTACAAACTGAACCAAACCGATCGGTTTATAAAATTTGCAAACCATGACCGAACCACCCTAGTCTAAAACCAAACCAAATCGCTCGGTTTGGTTTGGTTCGGTTTCGTGGTTCGACGGTTTAAATTTACACCCCTAATTAAAATCTGTGATTCCGGGGAAGGGATGAAGTAAGGTCAACGACGACTTGGTAATGTTGGCCTTTCACCAACCGCAATGCAATTGGCACAAGAACGAGTTGGTCAAAATAGTAAAATCCTCAAACAATACTATCAAATTTCACAATCGTTTGTGTGAGAAAGAAATGTTCCAACGAAAATAAATAATACTCCATAGTCTCTAAATTATTGTCTTAGTTTTTTTTTTATTCTCTCTAAATAATTATCTTATTTACAATTTTCTTATTTTAAAATTATTTTTATTATTTTACTCTTTTTTTTTTTTACTTTAATTATAGATCAAATGCACATGAGCATTAAAGGAAACAACACAATATACTAATATTAATAATTAAGTCAATTATTTTTTTAATTTGTGTGTCTGAATCAATAAAATAATAATTTAAAGGCGGAGAGAGTAATAAGTTGGTTACATGATTAAACAAAGTATTGCATATACTGAAAATTTAGCAATTGGTTAATCCCCGAGCTGACTTTCATCTTGACGGCCAGTTAAAGTTTTGGTAAAAGACTATTTTGTCCCTGCTTAATGACTTCTTTACTCAACCAAATTAGGGATTAAGGTATTCAAATTAAAAATTATTTAGCCCAAGTATTTTTGGATTAGTGTGCGAATAAAAATTATTTCACTAACTAATAAAAACACATAATTACCCCCATTTCTTTGTTTTTTTTTCTTCTGTTTTTATGTTTACATTTCTTCAAAATATTAGTATTTTTTTTTAATTCAAATAAAACTTGGTAACATATATATCCTCAAAAAATATATACAAAAGTAGCTTAAGATACAAAAATATATTTTAATTTATTTTTTATTCAAATAAAATTATAAAACAAATTATTGTTATCACTTTTGCCCATTTCCCCGTAGAATTATCAAATCCAAACATCATTGCGACAACCTACGCGGTAACCACCACAATGAAGATTTAGTTCTCAACTTTCATTGTTGTACTGAATTTTTCACTTGTACTCATTAATGCTCTATTTCTAGTTGTCAGTTCTGCGAATTTCTTCTTAACGTATGATTGATAATTAAAAAAATCATTCTATAATTTATTTTTAATTTGAGCCACATATTGCCCTTCGTTCTCACATAGCAACCATGGTCGTCACCCGTCATCTCCGCCATTTCATTCGTCAAAGTTCAAACCACCATGGGCACTACCTCTGTCGTTGCACTTGTCGAACTGCATTACCCACCTTTTCTCAGCCTTGTATACTTCCTTCTAAGAAGCCTCAATTGAGTGTCTAGAATTGCAAACTTACTCAGCAACAATAAACTTATAATACAGAAACTAATCAACAAGAATACTCATTCTAGGCACCCATTTCAACTTGAAATTAAATATACTGATCATCTTTTAACACAATCAAACAAAATTAAATATACTTGTTCTAATCTTTACAATCCATTGTACCATAACCTAATCTCAAAGAACCACTAGATTCACCATATAAGATATTTAAGATCTTTGTTGTTCTTGTTCAGAAGAACTAAAATTCACATCACCAATGCCGTTACGTACCAGCAACCTCATTTTAAGGACCGAATAGAAAATAGAAAACTACAAATATTAAAATAGGAGCTAAAGTAAAGTTTAAGGACAAAATTGCTATTTAATCCCTTTTTCTATTATAGAGAGCCTGGGCAATCAATGTAGTAGTAGTAGTAGTAACCAACTTCTCGGTCTTTTCTGCCTTTAAGATTTTTGAAGATTTTTGGCCAGTAGAGCCTCTAAATTAGGCGGAAGTTGAGGGAGTGATTGAAGAATAGTCCAGTCATCCAACCAAAATTCCAGATTGGTTAACCTCGTGAAGCTGGAATGCAGGCTTCTTAGACTATTTCCAGCTAAATCCAACTCCTGAAGTGCCGATAAACTCCTAAAATCAATCCAAATATCTTCATCAAATAGATTACAGTCCCGGAGATTAAGCCTTCACAGAGCACTAAGTCCAAAAATAGTATAAGGCAAAAAGCTATGTGGTGAATTCTTATTACACCCTTTTAGAGATAAGGTCAAGGTTGTTAAGAAATACCAAGGAATTAGGCAATTGGGCAATCGCGGTTTCATCTGCGTAAAGCTCCCTTAAGAATTCAATGTTCCCCAGGTTCTCCGGCAACCCTTTTAGATTTGAGCAACCGTTAAGGTTTAAATATCCCAGTAACCTTAGGCTGCAAATTTCGATTGGTATATCAGTGATCTTCTTGCAACCTTCCAGATTCAAGTACAGTAGGTCAACCAAACATCCAATTGATGGGTGAATCCCAAGCAAACTTGTACAACCTTCGAGCCTTGGTATTGTTTTGAAGTCGGGTGTTGATGTCAGCATTCAGAGTGACTGAGGTTTAGGATCTTCAAATGTCCTAAGAACTGAATTGAGGAAAAATTATCAACAAAAATATTCATGTACCTCTGTGCGTGTGTGTGTATAGACATTATTTACAATATAAGTAGCTGAAATATAGACATGAAGAACACAAATTGGTACATTAAACCTGGATTTCCTGCCAAACTCTGCTCATCTTGCTGTGCTGCATGTCTAGGGCGACAAGGTTAATCAAATGCAAATCGAAAGGTAGATTCTTCGAGAGCGCCTTGCCACAGATCCACCTAATATCTTCGATAGATGTTCAAAGCTTCCATTCGATTCACGTTAGCCATTTGCAGTAATCTCAATTTATCCATCCTCGCAAAACGTTAGTTTTCAAATGGACTTCCTCTTTTGTTCGGGAGGTTAATGCGACACCTTCAATTACTTGTTCGATAAAAACAAGACATTATACAAGTCATTTCCAACATGTGCTTATAAGGTTAGAACGAGAGGAAGTGAGAAACATGTTTTTTTCTACAAGAATAACGTTATAAGGTTAGTCCAAGTCGACAACTTCCGTAAAGTGTTTCCTTCTCACCTTGTTTCTCTTAAGCACATCATTTACATCTCCGGGAATCCACAATCTACGCTTTTGCCCCTTCTTGATGACTTCTTTACTCAACCAAATTAGGGGTTAAGGTATTCAAATTAAAAATATTTAGCCCAAGTATTTTTGGATTAGTGTTTGAATATAAATTATTTCACTAACTAATAAAACACATGATAACTGAAGAGCCAGGCCCAAACTTTGGGCCCAAGATCCAAGCCCAAGACATGGTCCGGGTCAAGATCCATTATAGAGCGAGCAGGCATGGAGCGGCCGAGCAGCTTACCAAAGCCACCTGGGTTTATGCGAGCAGGACTCAGGATGCAATGACCTGAGTACTCGACTAGGATCCAGCGAGCAGGACGAGTCGTGTAACGCCTAGGGTAGGGACGTGGCGTAACGTACGGAGACGGTTGAGCCCGACTGCTACGCCCATTACTCCCGGCGGTTACACCCATTACACCAAAGATTCATACCCACGCCCGGGAAGTTATGGATGGACGTTACTCTAAAGAGGAACAGACCTATAAAAGCCTTGGATTCATTCCAAGCAAAGGTACGCACACATACACTTGAGCTTACCCTCTGCTGAATTGTTTATCGAGCTTGATACTTACTCTTACACCGGAGTGTTTTAGCAGGGCCAGCCCCTGCATTCACCTAGTGTTTGCTCTTTGACTTGACAGATAACCTAAAGCCCAGATATCTAAGTAGACAAGCAGTCCAGCCCAGCAGACGTGAGATTCCTTGCGGCATCAGTTTGGTTCCGTTGTCGGGAAACGAATTTCTCTTTACATTTCGTGAGCGTCTCGTTGGGTTTGATTCAAAAGTTAGCATGGCTGGAAACGGGAAAGATACCGTGGGTGACAGTACGGTTCCGGGGGCTGTTGGGGGTCAAGGGGGCTCGGTTTTGCCACCTCCTCCCCCAGGGAATACAGCTAGGACCACACTGTCGCGCTCCGGACGATTCACGTCCTCAGCTTCTACGCAGGAGGGCGAGCCTTCCAATGTGAATCGACGACCTGAGCAGCGAATTGAGCTCCGCGCGCACTTAAATGCCAAGAGGATGCAGTCACTCCACTCGACCCGCTTGATCGAAGCGCTCGCTCAGCCTTTAGCTAATCGTGCAAAGGTACCTAAGTCAAATGTACGCCCGAATCGCCAATGCCGCATGGGCATACACTGTCCCATTGAGACTCACCATCCCACCCGTGGTTACTGGGGGGACGAAGTGAGGTCCTCGGCCTCGGGCCGTCAGAAAGAGGGGGCCCGATGATCACCCGGACAAGACGGGGACGTGCCGTGCTCGTAGGAGGCCGCTAAGGATAGAGGCAAAGGGCTCGCACGATCGGAGTCCACTCGGGCCAAGAGTGTACATGATCGTCTGGTATTTGCAGATGGTCGCACGGGGCGACCAGAGGGCTCCAGACGCCGAGATCGGGCTAGAAGTGAGGAGGCAAAATCCCAGCCCAGGCACAGCCGCAAAGAAGCTGGGCAGAAATCCCACCGAGCTCGTCGCTCGCCCTCACCCAGGCGAAGATCCCCGGGACGCAGATCAGAGCATCATTCTTCCGTCCCGAGGCGGAGTCACCAGCCCGAACGGTCTGCCAGGCCTGCGCGATCAACGCATGTGCCGGATGAGGCGATGAAGGAGATGCAGCTGCGGTTAGAGAGGCACTGGAGGCCGGTCGCATGGGGCCAGGTTATGTAATTCCGGGGGAGGAAAAGGACCCTTTGGCGGATTGGATTGTGGCCGCACCAACTGACCCAGATGTGCCACTGCTGCAGTTTGATAAGTACTCTGGGAAAACCAATGCTCGCGATCATCTTCAGGGTTTTGAGAACCAGATCAATATGGTTACCAAGGATCCGGCTGCAAAGTGTAAGGCTCTGGTCAGCACTTTCCAGGGTAAAGCCGTGACATGGTATAGGAAGCTTCCTCGTGCGTCGATCACAGGCTGGTCGGACTTACGGAGTAAGTTTCTGGTCGAGTTTACGATGGCGGGGGTAACTCCTAAGGCTAGGATGGATCTCTGCAGCATCAGGCGTGAGAAGGAGAAACAGTGGGGAAATATCTGGAGCGGTTCCAGAAGATGCTTGAGAAAGTGGATGACCTGACAGATAGGGAGGTCATGTAACGCCCACATTATTTGCATCATTTCATCACATATAATTTCGTGTATATTTTGCATATTTCATGTCATCATTTGCATCATTTTATCGTGAATGATTTCGTGTGTTTCATATGGTATATTGTTGTTTAATTCTTGTGATATAACGTGTTTGAGACACGTTATAAGTGAGGAGTGATCGGGCCTAGGAAATGGAGAGGAAACAAACTATTTTTAGGCATATGAGCCTTGGCACGACCGTGCCCATGCCGGCACTGGCCGCAAGGCGTCCGTAAGGTCGAATCCCAAATTGAGCTTGGCACGACCGTGCACCATGTTGGCACGGCCGTGGAGAGGTTCCGACTCGCACTTAGCAACATAGGGTTGGCACGACCGTGCATGTATTTTGGCACGGCCGTGCGAGGTTGGCACGACCGTGCCTTAATTGGCACGGCCGTGCGGCGCTCGACTTAAGTCTTTGCGAGAAAGCCCACTTTTCATTTAAATTGAGTGGCCCTCGTGAGGCCACGTCATCAACCGAGAGAGAGCTTATTTTTCAGCCACTTAAGTGACTAAAAGAGTGTCTAACACTCTCATTTCTCCCATCTTTGCCATAGAACATAGAGAGAGAGTAGGGAGAGAGTTAGAGTGAGAAAGTAGAGATATCTTGGGTTTGTGGAAGAATCTCGACGATCCGACCGCACCATTACGAAGGGCTTGCCGAGGGGAAGCTTTTCTACCGATTAGATTCTTGTTTTCTTCGCTTTTTTCGACGAGAGGTAAGCTACTACCCCCTCTTCTTCTCGTTTTATGTCTTTTATGGCATCCTAGACTTTCATTACGTAAAGTTACCATGCTAGATACGTGTATATGTGATTCTTGCCATAAATGCCATTTTTGGACTTGTAAAGTATGTTGCTAATTGTTCTATGATGTGGAAAACCCGATATTGGGCGATAATATGCTAGGATTAAAGTGCAAGATCATTTTCGTAACTCGTCATCATTAGTAACCTAAAATGACTCTAACGGAGTCGGATAGGGTTTGATAATTAATGTGACCACGTGTGTGTTTTGTGAGCTCTTTGGATGCTCGAGAGACCCGTTGGGGGATTGGTTACGCGATACACGTATACTGGTATTGTGTTAAGTTGATGTTGGTATTATATGGCTATGTGTACTAGAATTATTTGGTGTACATTAGCATGCTATTGTTGGTGTCGTTATACTCCCTACTTTGGAGTATAATGCTTTTATTTAATGTTAAGTAAACATTACTTGAACATTTGGTTGATTAGTTAATGTGTCGAGTAAACATCTACTTGAGCATTGTTTAAGTCCATGGCATATTTGTTGGAGGTGTATTGACGCTCGGTTATTGCGTGAGCCGGGGCTACGTAATAGCCGAAGGCCAATACACTGGGCCTCGCCCTACCGTTGGCCGCGGTAGGGGTTATAGCGCTAAGTGTTGTACGGAATAAACGCGACCTTGGTAAGCTATACCGTGATTGTTTCTCGGGTCGTTGGGGACCGAGTCTTCACGTCGACGTGGATACGGAAAACGGTTCACTTGGTTTTGGTTATTTGGTTCGATGATCGGATACGACATCAACGGTTTCTTCATTGGTATTATTGGTTGGTTGGTTGGAAGTTGGTTTGTCGGAGGTGTACCTCGACGGTATCCTTTTATATGTGTTACATATTGCACCTATGTGAGTTGCATGCTACGTGACTTATGTTATGAGTTACTTGATGTGATGATGATTGGAAATGATTATATAATGCCAACCATGATATATATATGATTCTTATTACTGTGCATCTCGCATGCCATATTGTTGCATTAGTAGCTTATTGAGTTTTATAACTCACCCCGTCCATTGTTTATTGTTTTCCTTAGATCCCGAGCCTGCGAGAAACCCCCAGTGATCGTTCGTTGTTATCCGACGTCGTCTACAGTCTTCTTTTGGTAGTGCTCCTTGAGCCTTGGTATTTTCTTTTGGTGAGGCCGAGGGTACTTGTTATTTAAACATTGTAAAGTTGGGTAGAAGTCCCGTACTTGTGATTTCATTCATATTCTTTTGTAGATGCCGACGTGGATGTCGCTTTGTAAATTATGTTACTTATTTTACATTCCGCGCACTCGATGATATTTCATGTTAGTCCCGAGCCTCTTAGCTCGTGGGTTTGTTGGTTATGATTATGTGATCGTTTCCGGCTTTTGTGTGCCGTGATATATTGTTTTGATTTTCAAACAAACATACACTTGCATTACAGGGTTTGTGCACGAAAAGTGATTTTGAAATTGTGCATTTTGTGTCCCGTCTCGCGAACCGAACGAGATACCATATAGGATATCGGGTCGGTCGTGACAGTTGGTATCAGAGCATAGGTTAGCTCGCTGGGATTTGGTATCCTTGGCTTAGGTGGGGGTTGGATGTGTGTGTCTGAGTCGTTAACGACGAGTGTTTGTTGCAGGTGAACAGTCATGGTTGAAATCGAAATGGAGCTGGTTCTAGTAGGGCCGCGGAGGCCGAAAGGGATACTCGTTGAACCGGGCCGTCTAACCCGTCTCCTAATCAGACTACCGGGCAGTCATTAGAGGGTCATGTAAACCCGAACGAAGCCTTCATGCACACTATGCAGGGGTTTATGCAGACTATGATGGAAATGAACAGACAGACTATGGATATGAATCGACAAGCTATGGATGGACAAGGCCAAGTAGGTGGACAGAGAGTGGTGCAACCGGCCGGGGGAGTCGGGGATAACGACTGCCGATTGGAAAGGTTCTTGAAGATGAAACCAAGAGGCTTCAATGGTGAGCCGGATCCGGAGAAGGCCGAGAGGTGGATTGAGTCGACGGAGAAAGTTTTTGCAGCATTGGGATGTACGGATGAGGAAAAGATCAAGTTCGCCACATTCAAGCTAGAGGATGCGGCCGAACATTGGTGGAAGGTTTTGGAAGCTAGTTGGGTACAAGATCGACAAGAAGGACGTGGGAGCTCTTTTGCAATGGTTCCGAATCGCTTGTCCCGGATGTGATTCAAGCGAGGAAGGAAGTGGAATTTCTGCCTGGGAGCAGGAGTTTGTCGATAGCTCAGGATTCGCTAAATTTACTGAGTTATCTCGGTATTGCACACACTTACTACCGACAGAGGAGAAGAAAGTCTACCGTTTTGTGAAGGGGTTGAGGACCGAGTACCGGAAGCAACTCATACCACTCGAGTTAGAAAACTACCAGAGGGCAGTGGACAAAGCCTACAGAATTGAGCACGACATTGAGGAGCATCGTACGAAGCAAGGAAATACCAGTGGAAGTCAACGGGGTAATACGAGTGGGACTCAACAGTCGGGACAGTCGAGGTGGAGGAATCAGAATAACCGTGGAACTGGCAACAGAGAGGGAAATAACAACCGTAAGGGAGGACAGAATCAACAGAGGACAGGAAATCAGGGGAACACCACACAGGGGCAGCGGGCCCAGGGGATGACATGCAACTTTTGTTTGAGGACTGGTCATACGGAGGATAGGTGTTGGAAGAAGCAAGGGAAATGTGTTCTTTGTGGGGATGGCACGCATTTTCAGAGGGATTGCCCTAGGAATAAAGGGGTCCCACTGGGGGGTGCGCAGCCGAATGCAGGCGTTAAGAGGGACAACGAGGGTCGCCCTAGAGTCCAGGGTCGTGTCTTTGCCCTAGACCAGAATAGGGTGCCCGAAGCCACCAATGTCATAGGAGGTACCTTACTCGTCTCTAGTGTTAAAGCCCAAGTTCTCATAGATCCAGGATCATCTCATTCATACATCGCATCGCATTTTGCCTGTCATTTGCATCATATGCCTGAATCTTTGCCGTATGTACTTGAGGTGTCTACTCCGATGGGAGAGTGCCAAGTAGCTTCGGATGTCTATCACGATTGTGATGTTGTTGTTGATGGCCACCATTTACCTGCTGATTTGGTTGTTTTGCCTATTCGGGATTTTGATGTGATTTTGGGAATGGATTGGTTGCATGCGCACCATGCCGTGGTTGATTGTCGTAAGAAGTTTGTCACTTTTGATATGCCGAATATGTCGTCTTTTGTGTTTGTTGGTGATAAGTGTATGGGTGGTGTTCGACTTATTTCGGCTTTGAAAGCCCGTAAGTTGTTGTCTCGGGGTTGTTCGGGGTATTTGGCGTGTGTAGTGGATAAATCGAGAAGGGTGGTTATGTTGGATGATGTCGCAGTCGTGAGGGAATTTCCGGATGTCTTTTCGGATGACTATGAAATGCCTCCAGATAGAGAGTTGGAGTTTTGTATTGAGTTGTTACCGGCACCGCGCCGATATCGAAAGCACCGTATCGTATGGCGCCGGCGAGTTGAAGGAGTTAAAGATTCAGCACAAGAGTTGCTTGATCGGGGTTTTATTAAACCGAGTGTATCGCCTGGGGTGCACCGGTGTTGTTCGTGAGGAAGAAGGATGGTTCGTTGAGGTTATGTATCGATTACGGAGTTGAATCAGTTACAATTAAGAATAAATACCCACTCCCACACATTGATGATTTGTTTGATCGCCTTCGAGGTTCCGTAGTGTACTCCAAGCTCGACCTTAGGAGTGGCTACCATCAGTTGAAGGTTCGGAAGGAAGATGTTCCTAAGACGGCATTTAGGACTAGGTATGGGCATTTTGAGTTCGTGGTTATGCCCTTTGGGTTGACTAATGCACCCGCGGTGTTTATGGATTTGATGAATAGGGTGTTTTTGCCGTACCTTGATTGTTTTGTGGTTGTCTTCATCGATGACATTTTGGTGTACTCGAAGTCTCGGGAGGAGCACGAGAAGCATTTAAGAATTGTATTGACGATTTTGAGGGAAAGGAAGTTATATGCTAAGTTCAGCAAGTGTGCCTTTTGGTTGGAAGAGGTGACATTTTTGGGACATGTAGTGTCAGGCAAGGGGATTTCAGTTGATCCGACTAAAATTGAGGCCGTGGTGAGTTGGAAGAGACCCGAGACGGTGACGGAGATTCGGAGTTTCTTGGGGTTAGCGGGTTATTATCGGAGGTTTATAGAGGGATTCTCTAAGATTGCAACCCCTTTGACGACTTTGACTCAGAAGAATAAGCCGTTTGTATGGAACGATAAATGTGAGACGAGCTTTCGGGAATTGAAAGAGAAGTTGACTACGGCTCCTATCTTAGCATTGCCGAATGGACATGATGGGTTTGGGATTTATAGCGATGCTTCGAAAGAAGGTTTGGGTTGTGTCTTGATGCAGAACGGAAGGGTCATTGCTTATGCTTCACGGAAGTTGACTCAGTATGAACAGAACTACCCGACACACGATCTCGAGTTGGCTGCGATTATTTTTGCTCTTCATAAATGGAAGCATTATTTGTATGGGGCTAAATTTGAGGTGTTCACTGATCATAAAAGTCTTAAGTATTTATTTTCGCAAAAGGAGTTGAATAATCGGCAGCGAAGGTGGATGGAACGGTTGAAGGATCATGATTGTACCATAATTTATCACCCGGGAAAGGCCAACGTGGTGGAGGATGCGTTAAGTAGGAAAGCGTATGTTTCATGTTTGATGACTAGGGAATGGAAGATGCTAGAGGACATTCGTGATTGGGGTCCTAGTGAATCTAGCCATGGGGTAATCTTTGCTAATATTCGGGCTACTCCGGTGTTATTTCAGCGGATTAAGGAAACTCAAGAGAGTGATCCGGAGTTGAAGAAAGTGATTGATGAGTTAGGTGGGGGTAAGACCCCGGATTTTGCTATGAATAGTGATAGTATTTTGACGTTTCGGGGTAGAGTTTGTGTACCGGCGATTGAGGAGGTAAAAAGACAAGTGTTAGATGAAGCCCATAAGTCTAATTACACAATTCACCCTGGAAGCACTAAGATGTATCGGGATTTGAAGAAGAATTTTTGGTGGAGTGGAATGAAAAGGGAAATCGCCGAGTTTGTGTCAAGGTGTTTGACGTGCCAACGGATTAAGGCGGAACATCGAGGCCACTGGGCTGTTGCAACCTTTGGAAATTCCGGAATGGAAATGGGAGAATATTGCAATGGATTTTGTAACAGGGTTACCAAGGACTCGACGAGGTCATGATGCGGTTTGGGTTATTGTCGATAGATTGACTAAGTCGGCCCATTTCCTTCCCATTGCGGTTACGGATTCATTGGAGAAGCTTGCTTCGTTGTATATTCAGGAGATAGTAAGGTTGCATGGAGTGCCAGTGAGCATTGTATCGGACAGGGATCCGCGGTTTACTTCTCAATTTTGACAGTCACTTCAGAACGCTTTGGGGACGAAGTTGAATTTGAGTACAGCATTTCATCCGCAGACCGATGGACAATCCGAGAGAACGATTCAGATACTTGAGGACATGTTGAGAGCTTGCTCGATGGACTTTAAGGGAACTTGGGATTCGCATGTGCCATTGATCGAGTTCGCCTACAATAATGCTTATCGTCGAGTATTGAGATGGCTCCGTATGAGGCACTTTATGGTAGGAAGTGTCGTTCTCCGATTTGTTGGGATGAAGTTGGTGAAGCGAAGTTGTGGGGCCCTGAGATGGTACATGAATCGGCGGAAAGTGTAAAAGTTATTCGGGAAAGATTGAAAATGGCCCAAAGTAGACAAAAGAGTTATGCCGACAATAGACGTAGGGATCTTGAATTTGAGGTTGGCGATCACGTGTTTTTGAAGGTTTCACCTCGGATAAGGGTTAAGAGGTTTGGAAAGAAAGGAAAATTGGCCCCGAGGTTTATTGGACCGTTTGAGATCTTGGAAAGGATTGGGAAGTTGGCGTATAGACTTGCATTGCCGCCATCGATGTCAGGTATTCATGATGTATTTCACGTGTCGATGTTGAGGAAGTATTTGACGGATGCCTCACATGTGTTGGAGTATGAGCCGGTGGATTTGACACCCGACCTTTCGTATGTTGAGCAACCGGTACGAATTTTGGATAGGAAGGAGCAAGTATTGAGGACAAAGACTATACCCCTCGTGAAAGTGTTGTGGAGGAATCACAATGTCGAGGAGGCCACTTGGGAGACTGAGCAGGAGATGCGTGAGAAATATCCCGCACTGTTTGATGGAGTCGGTAAGTAAATTCGCGGACGAATTTATTCTAAGGGGGTGAGGATGTAACGCCCGCATTATTTGCATCATTTCATCACATATAATTTCGTGTATATTTTGCATATTTCATGTCATCATTTGCATCATTTTATCGTGAATGATTTCGTGTGTTTCATATGGTATATTGTTGTTTAATTCTTGTGATATAACGTGTTTGAGACGCGTTATAAGTGAGGAATGATCGGGCCTAGGAAATGGAGAGGAAACAAACTGTTTTTAGGCATATGAGCCTTGGCACGACCGTGCAGCCATGCTGGCACGGCCGTGCAAGGCTGTCCAGAAGGTCAGAATCCCAAATTGAGCTTGGCACGACCGTGCAGCCATGTTGGCACGGCCGTGCGAGAGGTTCCAGACTCCAGACTTAGCAACATAGGGTTGGCACGACCGTGCATGTATTTTGGCACGGCCGTGCGAGGTTGGCACGACCGTGCAGCTTAATTGGCACGGCCGTGCGAAGCAGTTCAGACTTAAGTCTTTGCGAGAAAGCCCACTTTTCATTTAAATTGAGTGGCCCTCGTGAGGCCACGTCATCAACCGAGAGAGGGCTTATTTTTTAGCCACTTAAGTGACTAAAAGAGTGTCGAACACTCTCATTTCTCCCATCTTTGCCATAGAACATAGAGAGAGAGTAGGGAGAGAGTTAGAGTGAGAAAGTAGAGATATCTTGGGTTTGTGGAAGAATCTCGACGATCCGACCGCACCATTGCGAAGGGCTTGCCGAGGGGAAGCTTTTCTACCGATTAGATTCTTGTTTTCTTCGCTTTTTTCGACGAGAGGTAAGCTACTACCCCCTCTTCTTCTCGTTTTATGTCTTTTATGGCATCCTAGACTTTCATTACGTAAAGTTACCATGCTAGATACGTGTATATGTGATTTTTGCCATAAATGCCATTTTTGGACTTGTAAAGTATGTTGCTAATTGTTCTATGATGTGGAAAACCCGATATTGGGCGATAATATGCTAGGATTAAAGTGCAAGATCATTTTCGTAACTCGTCATCATTAGTAACCTAAAATGACTCTAACGGAGTCGGATAGGGTTTGATAATTAATGTGACCACGTGTGTGTTTTGTGAGCTCTTTGGATGCTCGAGAGACCCGTTGGGGGATTGGTTACGCGATACACGTATACCGGTATTGTGTTAAGTTGATGTTGGTATTATATGGCTATGTGTACTAGAATTATTTGGTGTACATTAGCATGCTATTGTTGGTGTCGTTATACTCCCTACTTTGGAGTATAATGCTTTTATTTAATGTTAAGTAAACATTACTTGAACATTTGGTTGATTAGTTAATGTGTCGAGTAAACATCTACTTGAGCATTGTTTAAGTCCATGGCATATTTGTTGGAGGTGTATTGACGCTCGGTTATTGCGGAGCCGGGGCTACGTAATAGCCGAAGGCCAATACAGGGCCTCGCCCTACCGTTGGCCGCGGTAGGGGTTATAGCGCTAAGTGTTGTACGGAATAAACGCTACCTTGGTAAGCTATACCGTGATTGTTTCTCGGGTCGTTGGGGACCGAGTCTTCACGTCGACGTGGATACGAAAAACGGTTCACTTGGTTTTGGTTATTTGGTTCGATGATCGGATACGACATCAACAGTTTCTTCATTGGTATTATTGGTTGGTTGGTTGGAAGTTGGTTTGTCGGAGGTGTACGTCGACGGTATCCTTTTGTATGTGTTACATATTGCACCTATGTGAGTTGCATGCTACGTGACTTATGTTATGAGTTACTTGATGTGATGATGATTGGAAATGATTATATAATGCCAACCATGATATATATATGATTCTTATTACGTGTGCATCTCGCATGCCATATTGTTGCATTAGTAGCTTATTGAGTTTTATAACTCACCCCGTCCATTGTTTATTGTTTTCCTTAGATCCCGAGCCTGCGAGAAACCCCCAGTGACCGTTCGTTGTTATCCGACGTCGTCTAAAGTCTTCTTTTGGTAGTGCTCCTTGAGCCTTGGTATTTTCTTTTGGTGAGGCCGAGGGTACAGTTGTTATTTAAACATTGTAAAGTTGGGTAGAAGTCCCGTACTTGTGATTTCATTCATATTCTTTTGTAGATGCTGACGTGGATGTCAGGCTTTGTAAATTATGTTACTTATTTTACATTCCGCGCACTCTGATGATATTTCATGTTAGTCCCGAGCCTCTTAGCTCGCGGGTTTGTTGGTTATGATTATGTGATCGTTTCCGGCTTTTGTGTGCCGTGATATATTGTTTTGATTTTCAAACAAACATACACTTGCATTACAGGGTTTGTGCACGAAAAATGATTTTGAAATTGTGCATTTTGTGTCCCGTCTCGCGAACCGAACGAGATACCATATAGGATCTCGGGTCGGGTCGTGACAGGTCACGATGTGTTTCATTGGGGGAATGAACAGGAATGGGCTGAAGGCTGAGTTCAGCATGAGGGAGCCGCTGAACCGAGCTGAGATGTTTTCTCGCGCCCAAAGTTGGTGCGTTACGTTTGAGGAGGACGGAGAGGGGTCCAAGAAAAAGGACAAGAAGGCTGATAAAAAGGAGGATGGCAAGGATTCTGCGAGCAAGAATGGGTCGTCGACGAGCAAGGGTTGGCGAAGGAATTGCGCCCGGCCAAATGATCGCATGGATTTCGACCCTCTCAACACTACCAGGGAGGCCATTATGAACGAAATCCGTGCGGAGTTGCCGCCTGCAGAGCCGTTGAACCCGGCATTTGAAGCTCGTAGGGATAGGACAAAGCGGTGTGCCTATCATAATGATATAGGGCATGGAACAGAGGATTGTATGTAGCTGAAGAAGGAGATTCAGAGATTGCTGAATCAAGGGAGGTTAGATCGCTTCCGTCTGCGACTAGAGAATAGGGATCGCAGGGATGATCGGGAACCTAGAGAGGAGCCTCCGAAGAGGGGGAATGTTGAGCGACGAGGAAGGCTGAATGTTATACTGGAGGAGGAGCCTAGCCTCCATCAGTTGAAATCTCAGATCTATACCTTGAATAAGCTGCCCTACGTGCCGGTCAGTGTGGGGCCTGATGAGGAGACTATACAGTTCACCAGAAGCGAGCTGGCTATAGGCAAGTTGGCTTCCGAGCAGAATCTAGTGGTTGAGGCCTGCATCGATTACTGGGATGTGGCCAGGGTGTTGATTGATACGGGGGCCTCCAGGGACGTCCTGTACTACAAGTGTTTTAAAAACTTGGGTTATGAGGACAAGGACTTGAAACCATACAAGGGCTGCCTGGAGGGATTTACCAACCACAAGGTGGCTGTTAAGGGAACCATAGAGCTGGAGGTGATACTGGGTGAAGGGAGCAGGTCCAGGATGGAGAAGGTCTTATTCTTGGTGATAGACTTGAGCTCGCCCTTCAATGCAATTTTGGGCGTTCCCGCAATGGTTCAATTTCAGTTAGTGGCATCGGTGCCCCATCAGCGGGTAAAGTTCTTGACGGCAGGAGGGGTTGGCGAGCTGAGAAGCAGGCCGCAGCAGGTGATGAAGTTTCTGGAGGAAACTCACAAGGCCAGGGGAAAGTTGACGATCAGTACTCCAGAGCGGACGGTCACGATGACGGAAAAGGAAAGGCTCACTGTCACGACTTCCACGGATATGAACATGATCCTGGCCGTCGACGAGGATGATGAGATGGTGAGCGCAGAGCTGAGCAGAAGCCAGGATACTCCACAGCCATAGTTGGAGATAGAGACTCTTCAGGTTAGGGAGACTCCAGATCTTCAGCCTCACGGTGATTTAGAGGAGGTTATTATAAATCCTGCCTACCCCAAGCAGAAGATCAAAGTGGGCAGGGGAACAACACCGGAAGGTCGAGAAAGGTTGATAGCTTTCCTTCGTCAGAGTCTGGATGTGTTTGCTTGGACTGTGGAGGATATGAGGGGAGTAAATCCGGAGGTGGCGCTGCATAGGCTGAATGCGAGCACGGAATTCAAGCCCGTACAGCAGCGACCAAGACAGTACTCTGCAGAAAAGGAAAAGGCCATCCGGGTGGAGGTGGAAAAGCTGCTCGCTGCGGACATCATTGAGGAGATCTACTACCCGACCTGGCTGGCCAATGTGGTAATGGTTAAGAAGAGTAATGGCAAGTGGAGAATGTGTGTAGACTTCACTGATTTGAATAAGGCTTGCCCGAAGGATTGTTACCCACTGCCAAGAATTGATGTGCTGGTGGACGCCATTGCTGGTTTTGAAATGCTGAGCTTCATGGATGCCTACTCGGGTTATCATCAAGTCAGGATGGACAAGCAGGATAAGCCACTGACCGCGTTTCGGGCAGCCGGAGCCCTATACTGCTACAAGATGATGCCCTTCGGGCTGAAAAATGCGGGGGCCACGTATCAGAGAATGGTGAACAAGGTCTTTGCACCGCAATTGGGCAGGAATTTGGAGGCTTATGTGGATGATATGGTGGTCAAAACCAAGGGTCGCGACCACATAGCAGACCTTGAGGAGACATTCAACAACTTGCGGAAGCACAACATGAAGCTGAATCCCAGCAAGTGTGTCTTCGGGGTACAAGCGGACAAGTTCCTTGGGTTCATGGTGAATGAAAGGGGGATAGAGGCTAATCTCGAGAAGATCAAAACACTAATGGACATGAGGGAGCCGACCTGCATCAAAGAGGTACAGAGGTTGAATGGTCGTATCATTGCTCTTGGTCGGTTCATCTCTCGGTTAGCTGAGAAGTGCCTGCCATTCTTCAAAATACTGCGGGGAAATAAGAGCTTTGAATGGACTGTAGAATGCTCGAAGGCTTTCCAAAGAAAAGGATTATTTGGGTGCACCTCCCCCGAGTAGTCTGTGGTAGGCGAATGCTTGTATGTTTATTTGGCGGCCACCGACCAGCCGTGGCCGCCGTATTGGTTAGGAAGAGGCCGAAGCCAAAAGCCTGTATTATGTATCAAAAGCTTTGACTCGGTTGAAGCTCGTTATTTTAATGCGAGAAATTAGCTTATTCGCTTGTTGTCTCAGCTCAAAAATTGCGAGCTTATTTTTCTGCACATGAGATTGTTGTATACTCTGACCATCCTCTTCGAAAAATCTTGCATAAACCAGATTCCTCGGGCAGGTTGTTGGCATGGTCAATTGAGCTGACGGAGTTTCACATTAATTATCAGCCTCGGAGGGCGATCAAGGCTCAGGCCTTGGCGGACTTTCTGGTGGAAACAACTTTTGAGGAAAAGGGCAAGGTACCAGATGTCAACACTCTGGAGGCCAGCACAGCCTCCTCGTCTGCACGACCAGAGGATTGTTGGCAGCTGTTCGTAGATGGGGCAGCAAGTAAGGATGGAAGTGGCGCAGGGGTCTTGCTCGTATCTCCGCTTACCGATGAGGAATTTGAGGTCGCTTTACGATTCAAGTTTCCGGCCTCCAATAATCAGGCTGAGTATGAAGCCCTGGTCGCGGGTTTGGAATTAGCACTGGATATAGGAGTGGCAGCTTTGATTATACACAGCGATTCACAGCTGGTGGTCGATCAAGTTCGGGGGGAGTATGGTGTGAACAATCCCACTTTGGCCAAGTATTGCGAGTTGGTGAAGGAGCTGTTAGCTAGGTTGACATTTTGGGAGCTGCTGCGGATTGATCGAGCAGATAACATGCGGGCAGACTTTCTATCTAAAATGGCTACTGAGGATATTCAAGAGCTGAGTCCGGCAACCGTGGTAGAATACCTGGATTGCCCGGCAATTTCGCGGGAGAAGGTGATGGACATCGAGTTGGCCCAGAGGTGTTGGATCGATGAGATACAGGAGTACATCGAGCAAGGTTTGCTGCCCGAAGACAAGGATCAGGCTAGAATCATTCAGAAGCGGTCTGCTCGTTACACGGTGGTAGGAGGAGTTCTATATCGAAGGTCTTTCTCAAAGCCGTTGTTGCGGTGTGTACGACCAGAAGTGACTGAGAAGCTGCTGGCAGAGGTCCACGAGGGAGTTTGTGGTGGACACCCAGGGGCGAGGACCCTGATCGACAAGATACTGACTTTGGGGTACTACTGGTTGACTTTGAGAAGGGATGCTGAGAACTATGTGAAGAAATGTGACAAGTGTCAGCGATTTGCATATATACCCAGGGTGCCTTCTACCGAGCAGAGTCCAGTAGTGGCATCCTGGCCGTTTGATATGTGGGGGATAGATCTCATCGGACCATTTCCCACAGCAAGGGGAAATTGCAAGTATGTAATCGTGGCAATTGATTATTTCACCAAGTGGGTTGAAGCAAAACCTCTGGCGAGCATCACCGAGGAGAATGCCATCAACTTCGTGCATGACTACATCTGGTGTCGTTTTGGGGTCCCGCGAGCAATTGTTTCTGATAATGGCACTCAGTTTTCTGACCGATTTACTGAGGTTTGTGCCAATTTACATATTAAACATTGGAAGTCTTCAGTAGCTTACCCTCAGGGAAACGGGCAGGCTGAGGCAGCCAATAAACGTGTATTGCATGCCCTCAAACGAAATCTGGAAGGACGAGCAGGCAGGTGGTTGGATGAGTTACAGTCAGCACTCTGGGCAGTCAGGACAATAGTCAGGGGGCCAACCGGGGAGACTCCTTTTGCCCTGACTTATGGGTCGGAGGCCATGGCACCAGTTGAAATGGCTCTGCCTAGCTTAAGGGTGTCACACTATGATGAAGGGCATAACACCAATGCTCGTCGAGAAGACCTGGATTTATTGGAAGAAAGGAGAGTAGAGGCCAGAATAAAAATGGTCAACTACAAGCAGCGAGCAAAAATGCATCATGATAAGAGGGTGCATAAATGGGCATTCCAGGTCGGGGATTTAGTCCTAAGAAAGATAGAGGCAACTGGTCAAAGGTTGGATAGAGGAAAGTTATCGCCAAACTGGGAAGGGCCTTACAAAGTGGTCCAGGTTGTCAAGAAGGGTACTTATAGGCTACAAGCTCAGGATGGAGCAGTGTTAAAACATCCGTGGCACGCGGATCACCTCAAAAAGTATTATCAATGAAGTTGTTTGATATCATTCTTGATCAATGTAAGTTTGGTTTTTAAAAGTTTAATGAGAATCATTTTTACAAAAGAATGTGCTCTTTGTTGAATAAAAGAGTAGCTCGCGGAACGAGCAGAGTCTTTGGTTGGGGAAATTTATCATCATGAGGTATGCGGAGTGACCTCACGGTGAGACTAATCTAAAAAGACTTATATTTGTTTAACCTTCAGGGCTGAGCACACTCATCAAGTTATGTTTGAGGTCATCGGTTGCTCGCGGAATGAACATATAACTTAGTTAATTTCTTGAGTATAGGTAGTGCACCCTGGTTTGAAGGTTATCCTTGATTAATGCTCGACGTTGCCTGCTGCTCGACGTACCGAGCAGGTAACTTAGTTAATTTCAAGGTTTGTTAATGTTTGAAGGGTGGCTGCTGCTCGAAGTACCGAGCAGGTAACTTAGTTTGTTTTAAGGTTTGTTGATGTTCTAAGTTGCATATTGTTCGGTCACCGAGCATGTAACTTTCTTATAACATGAGCACAACTTAAAAACAAACAAGCTGGGGTAAAGGAAATTTTATATATAACATCAGGTGATAATTACAAAAAGGGGGGAATATGAAATGGTGGCACGCAGGCCAATATATAAGAGCTCGGCGCAGCGAGGTGAAAGTATAAAATCTAAGACAAAGGAGCCTCCTCGCCTCCGGCTCCAGCATCAGCCCCGCCAGCTTCCTCCCCAGCCTCCTCGCCTGCGCCCTCACCGGCCTCCCCGCTCTCCCGGCGAGCGGCCTCAGCCTCGGCCAACTGTTTTTCCTTGAGTGCTGCGAGGACGGTCTTCACATTCACGTCAAGGGCAGTAGGGGGCAGCCATTCTTCTCGGCCTTTCTTCTGGTCTCCCTCCTTAATAAGCTCGAGCTCATCGGAAGTATAAGGGACCCAGGAGTGACCGCGGCGAGCTTCCAGGCCGTAGTGTTTGGCCGCTCCCCATTCTGCCAGCAGCTCTACAGTGATGCCGGGATGGCCGCTTCCGGCAGCCATGCGGAGGGTGTGCTCCAGCCCCTGCGCGTAGTATGGACGCATCTCCTGGCCAAGCTGGGCAGCATACTCCTCAGAGGCCAAGTAATCTTGTATAATCTCTTCTCGCTCTTGCTCGCTTACTTGGACACTCTGGGACTTCAGCTGCTCGTTCTCCTCCACGAGCCCAGCCTTTTCCTTCTCAGCTTCAGCCAGTTGCTTCTCTAGCTGGCTGACACGGGAGTGGAGGGACTGCTCGTTGATCTTTGAGGTCTCAAGCTGGCTTGCAAGACTTTTCTTCTCACATTCCAACTTGGCCAGATCACCGGTTTTGTCGAGCACCTCCTTATCTTTGGCCAGGAGCTCGGCGTTCTTCTCCTCGATGATCTCGTTAGCTGTTTTGAGATCATCGTTGAGGCTGGCAGCAACCTTGGCCCCGTCACTTGCTCGGTTGGCCAGGAGGAACATGTTTAGGACAAGCTGCGAACAGGAAAAAGAATATTAGCAAAGGACAGGGAATTTGTCTACAAGGAAGTAAAAGAGAGATTACTCACCTCGCAGAGGTTCATGCCCGCATTCCCGAGCAGAACACTTGTGGACTCCTTGCAATCCCTGTATAGATCGGATGGCAGGATCCTCTTCAAAATCCCTTAGCCAATCATGGCCGTGGGGTGTCCTCTGGCCAGGACGTCGATGCCCGAGATCCGGGGGACGTTGGCTAGCTCGTTCATCGTGGCCTCACGGCCTCTGCGGTGTGGGCATCACAAACCCTCTTGCTTCCGGGGAAGGGGAGGAGGGACCAACACTTGAGCACGGGCGGGCTGGCCGCCAACATCATCGCTGCGCGCACAGAGCGGCTGGCGGAGGATTCATCAGCCGGGCCTCTTTTGCTGCCCGTGGTGATCGCCAGCTCGGTAGATGGAGGAGCATCGAACGGCCGATCGGGGCCCTCTCGGTTGTGGGGGGACCCTTGGAGGGTGGCTCGCTTCCTTGTCGGTGGGGCCCTTCCTCGCCGATCGCGCCAGTACCTTGGGCGGCGGGCGGGCGCCGCTCGGCTCGCCGGCGCTCGCCGCGTCAGCCTTCCTTTGGCTCCGGTGGGACCCAAGGTCGTCAATATCCATCAGCTCTGCAAAAGGAGGAGGTCAGATACATGATAAAATCAAAGAAACAAAGTATGAAAGGAAGTTAGAAGCTACCATTGGGGCGGAAACAGCTAGTGCCCAACCCCTTGCAGCCGATCACTAGGAAGCTATCACCCGTGGTGACCCCGGACGGATGGGGCCTCTCCGCGGACATGGTCACACGGGAACAACTCCCTCAACTTCCAACTGGAGTACCACAGCAAGCCTCAAAAAACGGTCCTCGGTGACCAGTGGTTTCCAGTCAAAAAACCATTCCTGGTCGCGATCCCGAGCACCCAGCTCGGCCTTCAACGCATCCATCAGGCGGCCCGAGCCCGACGTAAAGGCGTCCCTATTGTAGGTGGGGACTTTGATGTGTGTGGTAGGAGGGGGAAATGCCCAGCCAACTCGCGACTCCACCAGCAGGGGCTTGGCATCCCACTTGTCAGTTTTATTAGGAAAGGGGGAGAACAGCTTTAGGGCGCCTGGTTTGCTGCGACCAGAAATCCTACCTGAGCTCTTATCAGTAGAAAACTGATAGAGTTTCCTCAACAATAGTAGACAAGGTTCATGGCCGAGCAGGCGGCAGGCAACCGTGAAGGCTACCAGGATCCTCACAGTGTTCAGCATGAGGTCGCAGGGTACGGCTTGGGCCAGGGTTAGGAACTCAACGATGAAAGGGTCGACGGGAAGGCGCATTCCAACCCTGAAGAAGTCATAATAGAATACCATGCGCTCTCCCTGGCTTCGGTATTCACTGGGGTCGACCTCGGGACCCATTATGGTTACCCGGTAATTATTCGCGTCAATCCCCATGGATGTAAACCATCTCTGGACTTGACTATTGTTACTGAAGCCTTTCCAGGGGTCAGGTGATGCTGCTCGGCGAGGGGCTGGGCGAATGATTCCCGATCGCGTGCGAGCAGCAGGCTTAGGGGAGCTGGTCCTTGCCTCATCGGTGTTACGAGCAGGTGGTCTGGATACTATTCTGGTGATGATGGGCTCATCATCCCTAGAAGAATCAGTGCTGGTGCTGGTCGAGGGTGAAGAAATCACCGGGCTGGATCCACTGCTAGCCACGTGGCCTCGATCATACTCGTAGGCCTCCTGGGAATTTGTGGCCTCTGAGTCGGTGGCCTCATCGCGCAGCCTACGAGGGGAGTCAGAGCCTACAAGGATCGAGGATAGAATGGTTACTAACTGGTGAAAACCCTAAAAGATGGAGACCCTAAGCAGACGGACGTACAAAGGGGGCCAAACGCCTGAGCAGGGACATGCTCAGGATCCTCGATCCAGGCTAGTGCAAGGGTTTTACTTACTAATCTCAAAGGAAAATAGAAAGCATGAACGAAGAAATCAAAATATGAAAGCAAACTTACTGCGAGACATGTTGAAGTGAGGATTTGGGAATCTGGAATCTGAAACGTTTGTGTTGTTTTGGAACACTTCACGCCGGCGGATTCAACAGTGGAATGAACAGGTGCAGTCGGCGGCGACTTTGGGAATGATTCTAGGAGCGGCTCTGGGAGCAACAGGGGATTGGAGGAGCTTTAGGGCAGAGGAAGAAGTTCACAAGGTTTGCAAAATGTGGGAATGGCTAAGGTTTTTGAGATTTATACCATTTAAGGTGACATCAGCATGAGGGTAGCACTGCAGGCCTACCGCACGCTCTGCAGTCGTACTGTGCGGCCCGCAGACCTAGGCCCTAGCCATCATGACTTTCCTTGGGAATACGCGAAGTTTTTAAACCGGCGCTGTCCAGAAGCCGTCACTTGTGGCCTTTACATCTCCTCTCCTCGACAACCGCGTCCTCTCCTCGGCGTTACTCAAGGAAAGTGAGCACGATATTGCCGGTCAGTCAAGGAGGAACCTCAGGTATGCTTCCTACCGCGAGCATAAATACTAGGCGAGCAGGAAGCAGGGGGCCACTGAAGAGCCAGGCCCAAACTTTGGGCCCAAGATCCAAGCCCAAGACATGGTCCGGGTCAAGATCCATTATAGAGCGAGCAGGCATGGAGCGGCCGAGCAGCTTACCAAAGCCACCTGGGTTTATGCGAGCAGGACTCAGGATGCAATGACCTGAGTACTCGACCAGGATCCAGCGAGCAGGACGAGTCGTGTAACGCCTAGGGTAGGGACGTGGCGTAACGTACGGAGACGGTTGAGCCCGACGGTTACGCCCATTACTCCTGGCGGTTACACCCATTACACCAGCATTCATACCCACGCCTGGGAAGTTATGGATGGACGTTACTCTAAAGAGGAACAGACCTATAAAAGCCTTGGATTCATTCCAAGCAAAGGTACGCACACATACACTTGAGCTTACACTCTGCTGAATTGTGTATCGAGCTTGATACTTACTCTTACACCAGAGTGTTTTAGCAGGGCCAGCCCCTGCATTCACCTAGTGTTTGCTCTTTGACTTGACAGATAACCTAAAGCCCAGATATCTAAGTGGACAAGCAGTCCAGCCCAGCAGACGTGAGATTCCTTGCGGCATCAATAACATATATCCTCAGAAAATATTTACAAAAAATAGCTTAAGATACATAAATATTTTATTTTTATTCAAATAAACTTATAAAAATATAGAAGAAAAATTATAAATAAAAAAATTATTTATATAACTTTTGCCCATGTCCCTGTAGAATAATTAAATCCAAACATTATTACCGCAACCTCTAGTAACCACTACAATGGAAATTTAGTTCTCAACTTTCATGTAAGAGCATCTTAAAATGGAATGCTGAATTTTTCAATTTTACTCATTAATGCTTTATTTCAAGTTGCGAATTCTGCGAATTTCTTTTTAATGATTGATGAAAAAAACCATTCTTTAATTTATTTTATTTTATTTTTAATTGACTTAAATATCAATTTGGTCACTTTACTTTCACCCAAAATTCATTAAGCTAATCGTACTTCTTTTTTTCACACTTTGATAAGTGATCAGGAGAATCAATAAACACACTCAATCAATGAGCTTATTAATTGGAAAATACAAGTAGAGTGATTAAAGTGTGAAAAAAAGAAGTAAAGGGAGCTTATTGAATTTTTTGAAAAAGTTGAGTGACGAAATTGGTATTTAAGCCTTTTTAATTTGAGCCACATATTGTCCCTTCATTCTCACAGAGCAACAATGGCCATCACCCATCACCGCCATTTCATTCGTTGAACCACCGTGGCTACCATCTCTACCGCTGTTGCACTCGCTACCCTACCAAACTTTTCTCAGCCTTGTATACTTCCTTCCAAGAACACCCAACTGATTGTCAAGAATTGCAAAATTACTTGCAACAACAAACTTATACAGAAACTAATCAATAAAAATGCTCAACTCATTCTACTGACCCATTTCAACTAAAACTTAAACAAACTCATCGTATATAACAATCAAACAAAATTAAATATACTTATTCCAATTTTTACAATTCATTGTATACTATAACATAATCTCAAAGAACCACCATAAGAACAGTTGAACTCGATTAATGTTTATGAGTATTATTGTCAGGACACATTTTACCGCACATCATTAATTATGTTTCTTAATTTCTGTGTTTTATCCACTAGGAATATTTATCCAGGACGGATGGAGTATAAGTTTTATTAAACTTAGTTTATCCACTAAAACATAGGTTAATTTTCAAAATTAAAAGTTTAAATTTTCCTTTTTTTAAAAAAAGTTTTGGACTATGACCGAAATGATTAATGAAATACTGTAGGATATTTGCTATGAAAAGGGGGCATTGAGTAGGATGTAAGTTTCGATTGGAGGAACAATAAATCTTTATGGATTAATTTGATTCGAATCAACGAGGGTATTTTTGTAATATTTAAGAAAATAAAAAAGTGTTTTACCTAAAGTACCCTTTATTGATAATTGCACCTTTTTTCATAAATATATAATGGGTGAAAATATTTCTTTTCAATTCATTTAGGAAAAATAAATACTTTTTTTTATGGGATTTAGGGAGCAATAAATGCATTTGATTCAGATCAAATTGATCCATTTTGCGCTACTCCCAGTGGAAATGTTGTATTTGCACTCACTGGGGTTCTGAGATTGTTCCTCCCGAGCCCAACATGCTATGGAGAGAGCTGTCAAGTTTTCGACCCAAGTCAATATTGTCGAAATTCAAAGTTTGAGTGCCTGCAAGGAATATCTCCCTCTCTTCGTCATGTAGGCTATCGGAGCTTATCTTGAGTATTTCTTGAATCTCGTTAGGAGGAGACTTTTGTAGCTTTTCAAGGTACTGTTCCATTCTTGAATGGTTCTTCCACGCAAGTATGCGCGTAAAACCTTCAAGGACGCCCTCCTGAATAAGCTACTCCCTCTGTTTCAAAATATTTGTCATTTTAGCTCTAAAAATTTGTTTCAAAAAGATTGTCGTTTTAGGTTTTCAATGCATGTTTTGCCTAATTTACCCTTGTCTTCTCACAAGTTTCAATAATTGATCATCTCTTCATTAAATATTTTATCTTCTCCCAATGGCTATCTCCTTCTAATTTATCTTTTCAACTACTCCTAGCACAAAAATTAAAGATATTTAATAAGGATATATTTGTCAACTTATAAAATTTCTTAATATGTGTGCACAACTCTAAAACGTCAATCTTTTTGAAACGGAGGGAGTACTATTTTGTCAGCAGCCGCATAAGATTCCGGTGGAAATATTTTATTGAAGGCATGCCAACCGAAGAGTTCCAAAGACTCATTGTAGTTCAACCCATTGTAGAACCCGTTGGCCTCATATATTTCATCTACACTTGAACTAAACAACATTGGATGAAGTGTCATTTATGTGCTGCCACGCTCAACTTCATCTAATGGCCCAAAATTAAGGAAACTGAGAGAAGGACAAGGAGGAAGGTAGTCCGGTAATTTCAGTTTCATCTGCATAAAGCTCCCTTGAGAACTCAATGTTCCCCAGGTTCTCAGGCAACTCTTGTAGAATTGAGCAACCATTAAGGTTTAAGTGTCCAAGTAACCTTAGGCTGCTATTTTCGCTTGGGATATTAGTAATCTTTTCACAACCTTTCAGATTCAAGAACAATAGGGCTAGCCAAACATCCAATTGATGGGTGAATCCCAAGCAAACTTGTACAACCTTCAAGTATAGTTGTTAAATTGAGATACATATCGTGTATCGTAATTTTATTTTTATGATACGTATCGGGATACGTCTTGTGTATCGTGGGATACGCTTTGCATATAGATATACATAATTTTTAGATATAAGAAGTAGGAAGTATAAGTAGATATAAATGTATTTATTAAAATTTTAACAAAGATATAATGATTAGAACAGTAATATTTGTAAGTTAAGACTCAAAGATTGTGTTTCTCTAATTTAGTAAAATCTCTGACTCTTTATATGCAGAATTTCCAAGAAAAAGTAATTAACAAAAAATTATAATATAGTTTTATTTAGTGCGAGTCTATATTATTATTATAAGATATAACAACGTATCGTAAGATACGCATCGTATCGTAAGATACGACACTGTATCGTAAGATACAAATAACGTATCGTAGGATACGTAGTTAAATGGGATACGCATATAAGATACGTATCGATTACCCCTATTTTTGTATCGTATCGTAAGATACGTATCGTGTATCGTAAAATACTAACAACTATGCCTTCAAGTATTAACGTGACGAGCCTCGGTACTCTAGTAAAGTCGGGTGTATATGTCAGGCTTTTAGAGTGACCGAGGTTTATGATCTTCAAATTTCCCACGATCTGAGTCGAGGAAAAGTTACTAAAAATTAATTCAGGGTTAACTTGCGTATGTGTTGACATTATTTACTACTTAAGTAGCTGAAGTAAAGAGGGAAAGAACAGAATATTTGTAACAACAGACCTGGGTACCCTTCTAAACTCTACTCATATTGCTGAGTTGCATATCTAGGGTAACAAGATTATTCAATGCAACTCGGACAGTAGATACTTTAAACGGTACTCTTGCCAGCAGATCCATCTAATCTCTTCAGATAGATGTTCAAAGCTTCCAAGGAGATTCATCCGCGTTAGCCATTTGCAGTAATCTCAATTTATCCATCTCACAAAATTGTTAGTATTCAAATGGACTTCCTCTTCTATTTGGGAGGCTAATGCAACACCTTCAATTGCTGATAGAAAACAAAAGATTATACAAGTCATTTCCAACATGTGTTTACATGGTTTAAAGGAGAGGAAGTGAGAAAAAGGTTTCTTTTTTGTTTCTTTTGGTCGGGGAGGGAGAGCATATTAGTCCAAGCTGACAACTTCCTGAATTAGTGAAAGGATCAATGTTTCCTTCACGCCTTGTTTCCTTTAAGCACATTGATTACATCCACAATCGGCTGCACTTGCCAGGCTTTTTAGGGAATGTTTGCAGAATGATTTCCCTGCCCATATCCCGAAGCAAATCGTGAATCCTCAGCTCGTTGTTCCTATTACCGTGAGTAAACATATATCTTTTAAAATTCTGATTTTCTGTATTGAAATAACAGCCATTCAATATCTCGATTACATGTTCTATTTCCATTCTAATGAGGAATTTGTTGCAGCTTTTCAAAGGCACTGTTCCATTCTTGGGCCGTTCTTTCGAACACGTGTGAGCCTAAAACCTCAAGAGCTAAAGGCCTTTTGAATAAGCTATTATGTTGTCTGCAAGCGCTGCATAAAGTTCCAGTGGAAATCTTTTATTCAAGGAATGCCAACTGAGTTCCAAAGTCTCCTCGTAGTTCAACTCCCTGACCTCATGTCCTTCATCTACTCGAACTCTATTAAGAAAATGCCGGTCTCGTGTTGTTATGATGATTACACTTCCAGCCAGTAGCAGAGTCCTTCTAATGCATTTACTTGACGTTTATGGTCCAAATCATCAAGAACAATGAGAACCTTCTTACGACAAAACCTTTCTCCAATCATACTGATTCCTCTATCAACATTGTCAACCTTAACATTCTTCCCCATTAAAAGTCCAGATACAAGTTTCTCTTGTAAATAAACAAGACCATTCGGTTGTCCTGAAGCCTCTCTGACATCTGCAAGAAAGCAGCTCGAATGAAGGGACCAAAGTTCATTATATAGAGCCTTTGCAATTACTGTTTTACCGATCTGCCCATCCCCCAGATCCCAATTAGGAAAACAGCATTGGATTCACGTCTTAGTAATGAATAGACATCATTGAGACAAGACTTCAATCCAACTGGATGCTTGGCAAAAAACAGCTTTTTGGGTTTCACTTGAGTTAGAACCTCCGTAATAATCAGGCTGATTAGCCTTGATTGATATTCTTTGTTTTTGTAAGTCAAGATCAAAATAGTTACTACTTACAAGAGAAGACAGTTAGTTTGAGGATGTACAGTTGACAGTTCTAAGCGATAGAACCAAAATATATATATATATATACTGTGAAAACATAGTACTAACATGTAACTAAAGCGGGATCACAGTGCAATGAAAGCAATCAGTTCAGATATTTGAAAAGATAGTACTAACATGTAACTAGTTCTAAGAACATTGTTAGAATAACAAGGAAGAAGGATTTACCCCAGTGCGCTTCTTTGCAAATCCAATCCAGATATACTCGCAAATCGGGCTTTATGCTTTTCAAAAGCTTCTGCAAAGCTCCCACTCTGTCTGCGCACTTCAGATGGCTCAACACCATAAAGCACCGGAAGTACCATTCGACCACTTCTTTTATTGCATCAAGGATCTTCACAAGCTCATTGAGGCACCATCCAGAAGAAGCATAATTCTTGGAGAAAACAACGCCGTAAATTCTTGACACATCAATTCCAGGAAAATGCCTCCTCCTATGTGTAGTTCATCTTCATCCATAAAGGTGTAAATTGCAGCATGAATCAAAGCAGTATAGGGGTGACCGGTAAAGTTAAGTAGAGTATCTGCACCTCTGAAACTCAAGAACACGTCATATGGAAAGGATGGTGGGGTTGAAGTTGGATATGGATTATCTTCTGTTTTTACTATTTTTCATTTCACTTTAGAGAGTAATAAATGGATTATCTTCTTTTTTTCTACTAGTTTTTCTTAATTAAATAGGAAACTAAGCGATAAACCAAAACAAATCTTTGAAATCATTCATTTTTTGACAAGCTACGTTCTCCTACTTTTTCACCCTTTATATCATGACCTTGGTGATTAATAGCTCATAGTGCGAAGCCTGTGTGCAAATGTCCTGTAAAATAGTGTAGATGTATCGTATTCAGCATACATCAGAATTGTCAGTTTCTATCTGCATTTTCTTGGCTCTCTTTCTTACTGCCCATCTGATTTCATAAAGAGTGGCTAGAGCTTTAGTATGTATAGCTGAAAGTGCTGCTACTAGTTACATTTTTTAGTTTAAATGATTGGATTTGTGACGCTCTCTCTTTGAGATGTTCCCAACCTTCATGCCGAGCTGTAATATCCCCAACGCTTCTCTTTGGGATGTTCCCAACCTTCATGCCGAGCTGTGATATCCCCAATGCTTCGATTAAATCTTAATACATTTTTCCTGTCTTTGACATAATTGGGCTAGTCATATGTGTAAAACCAATTTTAAGGTTTTGTAGATTATTCACCATAAAATAATTCAGAAAGTAAAAAATAGCAAGTACATGAGAAACATTTATAAAGGAAGAAAGAAAGATTTGATTGTTGGCACATGTTCTAAAAATTTCTCCATCGCAACTCAAATTTTATGACGACGCTACTTCAGTTTGTCTGCTGTCTCGATTTGGCCGTATGAATATTTCAACACAAGTTATGTCTTAACTTAATAGCCTAACAACATATGTACAAAACACATGTCAAGCAACCACTGTATAACCTGTGGATTCAATGACCATTCAAATGATTAAGTTCCCTTCTCAATGATGCAGCGAGAAAAAAAATGTAAGAGAAAGAGAGTGGAAAATAATCTTTGAAACCCTTTCTTAACTTCACCTTTACCTCATTTAGTTGCAGTTTATATGATCCAACTTATGGCTTATTGTCTGAAAATTTGTTTCAGGTCATAGATAACTATAAGCCACAATCTGTTGCATTCAATAAGCCCAAGCCAAAAAGCCTCATTTGTATGGCAGACTGGGGCAGCGTCGGGTTGGGGAACATGCCAAGCTACCATTTGAAAATTTGTTTAGAATATGAAAGAGTATGAAAATACTCTTGATCTTTTTATTATATCTTTGTGATTCTGATATTTAAAAGTAGTGTATATATTTTACTTAATTAGATTAATATATATTTTGTAAATATATAGTTTATGTTGACTAACAACTAATAGTTTATATTTAGTAAAGTTCTGTTTTTTAGGTAAGAATCTCAAGGAGGAATGGACTCTTGGAGATAAGGAAAGAAGGATCTTAAATTCAGGGATGTGATTGAATCCTTGTCAATGAAGGATTCTTGAATAGCTATAAAAGGAGTCTTCCGCCTCCATTAGATGGACTGATTTCTAGATAATTAACTCCGAGTTATTCAGAGAGAAATCATTGAGAGGTTTATTGCATGTGTCTTGAAAATCAGAGATTGATTCTTCGAGATTATTTTGTGTTTTTGTAGTTCTTAGTTTAGAACTCGGTTTTGATTTTTAGCTTTTCGTTTTCTTTTCATTGTAAGAGTTTTTATTCACAACTTGTTATCCAGCAAGGTGTGCTTTTATGAAAAGGTTTCCAGCAAGAATTTTCTTCCTGAAGTATTAATTATTTCGCTGCATTTATATTCTGTTCTTTAAAAATAATCTTTCTAGAAAAAGTTGTTTGCATTGTTGTGTTGTCACTTGTGTGCACAACTGTACACACAAGTCACTGCACATTTGGTTACAGTCCTAGCTACAATTTTTTTTTCAATTGGTATCAGAGCATTCTCTCGACTCAACTGAGATCGATCCTTGAAAGTAGCCACAATAAAATGTTACCATAACCATAGTCATAACAAACCGCCTACACTAAATGGTTCAAACTATACCATTTGGAAGGCCAAAATGATTATGCACATCAAATATATTGATCATCGTGCTTGGGTTAGTCTTATTAATGCCTATACTCCTCCCATGATAGAACTTACCCCATCCACGTCTGATGGCAAAGGAGAGAAAAGTTATGGACCTAAGCCCATAGAAACTTGGACAAGTGAGGAAATTGCTCTTGCAAACTATAATGCCAAGGCCATGGGAGCAATCTCTGACCATGTGGATCCTCATATGTACAGTTTATTCTCTACTCAAACTGTTACCAAAACAGCGTGGGACATTCTTCAACTTCATTGTGAAGGACCAGCAAGTGTTAGAAAAACCAAGCTAAGAACTTTAATGACCAAGTTTGAAAATTTAAGGATGGGAGAGAATGAAACCATAAAAGAGTACTCAGCCAAGATTTTGGACATTTCAAACGAGACTTTTTCTTTGGGTGAATCCATATCCAATGCAAGACTTGTAAGTAAAGTACTAAGAACTCTCCCAGAAAAGTTTAATATTAAAATCTCTGTGATCGAGGAAACTCAGGATGTTCACACTGTTGGGCTTGACACTATTCTGGGTATCCTGACCAATTTTGAATTGAATCTTGAAATTCAAGAGGCTAGCAAAGCAAACTCAATTGCTCTTGCAAGTGCTCTCAAAGTATCTCAGGATCTTGTTCAACTGTCCAAAGATATTGATGAGTCAAACCTAGGAGATGATGAGTGTGCTTTGATTACTCAAAAATTCAATAGCATGTTGAAAAAGAAACGTTTTACTAAGTTTCCAAATTCAGCACACTCTACTCCTTCCACGGTTGAATCATCAAAGAAGGAAATAGTTACTAAGAAGCCGCTTTTGAAGGAAAAAATCAATTGATTCAATTCAATGCCGAGCTTGCAAAGGATTCGGACATTACGCAAATGAGTGTGCTAACACTCTTAAAAAGCGTGGAATGAGTTTCTCAGCGACTTTGAGTGATTCTGATGATGATGAACAGACTGCAAACATGTCTATATGGCATCCATCTCAGATCACTTTGTCTGATAGTGAGTCAGATGTGGAAGATGTGCAATCCTTTGACCGCACAACTTATCGCACAACTGACTACACAACTGATGTGTATACCTGTTTGAATTCTTTAACTTCTGGTGAAATTAAAGATGATCCAGAAGAAGAAGAGTGTGCTACCTATGAGGACTTGCACAATACCTATGTTGAACTGCACACTGATTGGACTAAACGGATGGAGCAACTCAAGGTATTTAGACAGGTAAATGAGAAATTGACTGTAGAAAATCTCAAACTAAAATCTCAAGTTGAGAGTTTGTCAAAAGAAAGTGATTCTCAAAAGGACTCCATAGCCAAGTTAGAAGTTTTACTCACAAAGAAAGACATGGAGTGTGAAAATTATAAAAAAAATCTTGATAAAGAGACAAAAACTCTAACAAGGCTAAACACTGGTAAAGCTAAGTTAGAAGAGGTTTTGAAAATAGGGAATCAAGGAAAATCAGGAATTGGCTATGGAGAAACTGTTTTTGTAAAAGAAGGAGCTAGCAGTTTTCAAAAGGGTAAAACCATCTCCTCTGTCAAGTCTGTACATTCTGCTGAAAACAGACAAAACAGGAGGAGAAGGTATGTTTGTCATCATTGTTTTGCTCCTGGTCATATTCGACCATACTGTCACAAGCTGAAACAGGAATTGGGTTTCAGAAATATGCGTGGACACTTGGGCAGACAGTTGTGTACACAACCAAACACACAACCCAAAGCTGGAAAGAAAACTGCCTGGGTAAGAAAGGAAACCGTAAACTGTCAGGTTGCTTTCACCTCTCTTAGGAGCAGTGTGGAAGGGGCCTGGTATTTTGACAGTGGCTGTTCTCGCCACATGACAGGAGCACGAGAAAATTTCATCGATTATGCTCCATTCAAAGGTGGGAAAGTCAATTTCGGTGGAGGAGCTCAAGGTAAAATTATTGGCAAAGGTACGTTGAATGTATCAGGCTTGCCTAAGTTACACAATGTCCTACATGTTGATGGGCTTAAGGCAAATCTGATAAGCATAAGTCAACTGTGTGATGATGACTTATTTGTTAAATTTGACAAGTCCAAATGTGAAGTTTTTGATAACCAAAATAAGTGTATTTTAACTGGTGTTCGATCTTCTGACAACTGCTACAAAGTTGGAAGCATTGTGTCATGCTTTTTTACTAAAATGGATGAGTCTACTACCATCTGGCACCAAAAGCTTGGTCATGCCAGTGAGAGAAAAATCAGAGATTTAATCAACTTTGAGGCTGTAAAAGATTTGCCTAAACTGGATCTTAAGAAATTAAGTGTGTGTGGGTCATGTCAAAAAGGGAAACAAACAAAATCAAGTCATAAAAAGGTTCAATACTGTGGAACCACTAGGTGTCTTGAATTGATCCATACTGACCTAATGGGTCCTATGGAAGTAGAAAGCATGTCTCGGAAAAAATACTGTTTTGTGTGTGTGGACGATTTTTCTAGATATACATGGGTAATTTTCTTAAGGGAAAAGTCCAACACCATTGATGAGTTCAAAATTTGGTACAAAAGGGTCAAAAACTTATATGGTTTAAAAGCCATTAGAGTCAGATCTGATCATGGTACTGAATTTGAAAATGCCACTTTCTCAGCTTTTTGCGATTCAAAGGGGATTACTCACGAGTTCTCAGCCCCCAAAACCCCTCAACAAAATGGGGTAGCGGAAAGGAAAAATCGCACATTACAAGAGATGGCTAGAGTGATGTTAAGCTCGAAAAATCTCTCTAAAAGGTTTTGGGCAGAAGCTGTGAATACAGCATGTCATGTGGGGAATCGTGTCTTTCTAAGAATTGGAAGTACTATGACTCCCTATGAGATCTTACTTGGAAAGAAACCCACGGTCAAATATTTTCATGTGTTTGGGTGTATTTGCTACATCTTGAATGACCGAGAGTATCTTTCTAAGTTTGATTCCAAAAGTGACAAAGCCATTTTTATTGGATACTCTACTAACAGTAGGGCATTTAGAGTTTATAATCTCAAAACCAAAACTGTCATGGAATCCATAAATGTTGTTTTTGATGATGCTACTGATCTAAATGTCAAAACGGTTGAGGATGATATTTCAGGTTGTACTTGGGAGCCAGAACCAGTTAATGACGAATCTGAACCAGCTAATGTGAATGAACCCGAACGCCTAGGGCAAACAGTTGTTCAACCGTTGTTCAAACAACGACAAAGACAAGTGGTCAAACAAATGAAGACCAAGGCTCAGATTCTGAAACTAATGAAGAAGATGTAAGCAGAGAAAAGGACATCCCTTCCAGAATACAAGGAAATCATCCCACATCTCAGGTCATAGGGGAAGTGGATGAAGGAAGGAAAACACGGGGAAAAAGGGTCAATTACCGTGACCTTGCAGGTTTGTTATGTTTACAATCTATGTATCATCAGGTAAACTCGTGTTGTTTTGTTGCTAATTATGAACCAAAGAATGTTATGGAAGCCTTGAAAGATGAGAATTGGATTAATGCTATGCAAGAGGAATTAATCCAGTTCGAGAAAAATGAAATTTGGTTCTTAGTTCCTAGGCCTTCTCATGTCAATGTGATTGGGACCAAATGGATCTTTAAGAATAAATCTGATGAACAAGGCAATATAACAAGGAACAAAGCACGTTTGGTGGCTCAGGGCTACACTCAAATTGAAGGGGTGGATTTTGATGAAACCTTTGCCCCTGTAGCCCGAATTGAGTCTATCAGATTGTTGCTAGCTATTGCATGCTACTTGAAAATCACTCTACATCAGATGGATGTCAAGAGTGCGTTCCTAAATGGTGTTTTGAATGAGGAAGCATTTGTTGAGCAACCTAAAGGGTTTGAAGATCCTTCTAAACCAAATCATGTCTATAAGTTGAAAAAGGCACTCTATGGTTTTAAACAAGCCCCACGCGCTTGGTATGGTAGACTGACTGAGCACCTAATTCAACTTGGGTTTAAAAGAGGAGAGGTTGATAAGAATTTGTTTGTTTTGAAAAATAAAAAGGGTATGCTTGTTGCTCAAATTTATGTGGATGACATAGTTTTTGGTGCTACTACTAATGACTTACTTGAAATGTTTGTTAAAAGTATGACATCCACATTTGAAATGAGTATGGTTGGGGAACTGAAATAAATTCTTTCTTGGTCTTCAAATCACTCAAACCAATGAAGGAATGTCAGTTTCACAATCCAAGTATGCTAAGAATTTGGTAAAGAAATTTGGGCTAGATAATGCATCACACCTAAAAACTCCTATGGGATCATCCCAAAAACTTTGTAAGGATGATGAGGGTGAAAGTGTTGATCACACCCTCTACAGGAGTATGATAGGGAGCTTGCTGTATCTTACGGCTAGCAGACCTGACATAATGTTTAGTGTGTGTATTTATGCTAGGTATCAAGCTAACCCCAAAGTATCCCACATAAAAGCTGTAAAACGGATTATAAGATATGTTGGGGGTACTACTCATTTGGGGTTAAGCTATACAGGAGATACCAACACAAACTTGGTGGGTTTTAGTGATTCCGACTGGGCTGGGAATACTGATGATAGAAAGAGCACCACTGGTGGGTGTTTCTATTTAGGGAATAATCTTGTGTCTTGGTTTAGTAAGAAACAAAACTGTGTTTCTTTGTCTACTGTTGAATCAGAATATGTGGCAGTAGGTAGCTGTTGTACCCAATTGCTGTGGATGAACCAAATGATAAAGGATTATGGATTGAAAAGTGAAACCCTAACTGTTTTTTGTGATAACATTAGTGCTAAAGATATTGCAAAAAATCATGTGCAACACTCCCGTACAAAGCATATAGATATTCGGCACCACTTTATAAGAGATCTTGTTGAACAAAGAATTATTACACTTGAACATGTTGGAACAACAAATCAACTTGCTGATATCTTTACCAAGGCTTTGGATTTTGAGAGATTTTCTTTCCTTAAGAACTCTCTCGGTTTGTGTGATCACAGATGACTGCTCAACTGTGCAGACAACTGTCTGCATTTCTGTATAATTGTATATTACAGAAAACACAAAAAAAAAAAAAAAAAATCCTGCATTCATGCATTGCACGATTATCTCTTGTGATCACTTGACTATTTCTCTTTATTGGCATTTTCTTTGACTCTTGAATGTGAGATCCCTCCTAACTTGGTACTAAAATTCCTTGTTAATTTTTTTGATAATTATCATGGAGTGGGTGTCTAATCTAAGGTCACTGAGAAAAACAAGCTGCCTCCATTTATTTTGAAGCTTCCACTCATGTGCTCAATGCCAATGACTTATTGTTGCATCACTTGGGAAAAAAATTTGGGAAGCACTATGGTGTGAGAGTGAATAGCTCCTTCTTAGTGACTGATTCAATGCCTAATATGGAGACGTTCTAGAGGCTACATGATTGGGGGTTATCTCATTGAATTCTTGTAGGTCAATATTATGTCAATATGTGATTTAGTCATACCATGTTGCAATTTATTGAGATCAAAATCCTCACTGTGTGTGCATTATTCTCTCATGATAGGCATATTGATTAAGTTAGGACATTCAAAATCCTTGGTGAAAATATGAGCAATTTCTTTTGTTAATGTTCACTCTTCTCGTCCTAATATTTCTATTGTACTTCATGATCTTTTTGTGCTGAGGTGTATAAGAATTCTAGTAGTCAAAGGAGACTACGGTGAGGAGTTGTTTAATCATGGAAGGTTTCTATCCGGATAAGGAAAGCAAGTCATGTCACAAATTATGGTAAGTTTTAATTTTTTGTTCCCTAATCCTTTATGAGTCTGGAAGTTCAAAAGGGGCAACACTCTTACCAGTACACGGTTTCTTCTCCTTCTTGTATTCCAATTTCCAAGGTTGTGCTCATCATATCTCTTTAAATATTGTGGCTTAAACTGTTCAATCAACTCACATCTCAACTCTTCTCACATCTCGTCTCACAACTCTCGAAATTTCTCTCCTCTCTATTTTTTTCAAAATTTTTGTGTGCAGATCTTCTCCATGGCGTCTCCTCCGTCGTCCACAGCTTCGGCTTCTGCCACAGTTGCTGATTTGAGTATCTCTCCCCAGTATGTCCCTTCAATCGATGTGAGTACTCTTGGCCAGCAATCTTCTGCCATTAAGGTGGAAGATCAAGCTGTTCTTGAAGCTGTGCGGGATGCCCGTCAACCAGAAAATACAGGGACCCGTCGTTCTCGCTGGCTGATCGAGTCAGGCAAGTCTACAATCTTTCGAGTTCTTCGCCCTGCTGCTCCAAAGATCACCAAACCCAAATATGGGGTTTCTGCTAGTACAAGGCGGCGGTTAATACTTCGCGATTCCTCTGATGAGGATGAATCCTCTCCTGCTAGGGTTCAGGCCTCATCTCCGGCCACTGTTCAGGGGGAGAGCATCTATAGACGTCAAACCCGAAGCTCCTCCCGTGCTCAAGCCATTCCTGTCCTGACTGAGGCAAGATCATCGCCCCAGCGTGATGAATCCAGTGATGCATCTGCCTCCCTAGGCTCAGATGATACAGTTAGTGACCCCGATGTTCTCCTCTCTATGAAAATCAGGCAAGTCTCGCCTGTGCGGTCCTCTGTTCAGCCAGTTGTGCCTACAACTGGTGACACAACTGTTCCCACAGGTGGCAGTTCAGCTCCAAAATCTCGGTCTCGTAAGTCCTCTGTTCGTGTTCCCTTTTCACCATACAATTTAGACTTGAAATTCAATTCTCTCTTTTATTCTTCTGAGGCTGAAAGCCGTTTTACCACCAATTTTCATAGGGCTTTTTTCATAGAAAAATCTAGGAACATTGAGATTTTTGACAAAGTTGGGCTGACTAGTTTTTTTTCTGAAAGGTCCCTGGATGTCTCCTTAGATTTTCCTATTCCTTACTCCAGGTCCTTGGTATTGGAATTCTATGCCAATTTAAGCCGTGATATAGGTCTTGAAAGATCCCCAAATTTTGGGAAGGTTTTTGTTAGGGATCAGGTGGTAGATTTTAGTCCTCTAGGATTAATACTTTTTTGTGCACACCTAATTTACCTCTTAAAATGCTACCTTCGGATATCAATACGGCTGTTCACACGGTCACTGGGGGTAGGATTTCCAAGTGGACCACAGGGTTTAGGACTAGTTCCTTGACCAAATTGTTTGTCTTTCTGCACCACATTCTGCGGTCTAATTGGTTGCCGACTTTGAATTCCTCCTCTGTCACCAAGGATCAAATTCTTCTCATGTTTCGAATTGGGGCTAACAAATTTATCTTGGGGAAGACTATTTTTGATACCATTGTTAGCTTTGCGGAGAATGTCAACACCACTTATGCTCTTCCTCACCCAAGTTTGATTTATGCCATGTTGAAAGATCAAGGGATTGCGGATATCCCTGGGGATACTTTGTCTATCATTTCAGAACATTTTAAGATTCCCAAAACCATGCATGATGGGTCTCGTTTTGATGATCTAGCTCGATTCTCTGGGCTCGCGTCTTCTTCAGTTTTTGTGCAACCATCTGTTCCGACAGTTGTTCACACATCTGTGCTCCCATCTGTGCCCACAACTGCTGTACCAGACCACAACGCTATCCAAGCCCAGATTGCGGTGTTCAGGGCTCAGATATCCTCTCATCAGGCTGTGATAGACAGTAGGCATCTCTTAATTGCTGGGCTGAAGAAAAATATTGCGGATTTGGAAGCTATGCTTTCTGGTTCCTCTCAAAAAGAGGGAGAAAATTCCAAGTCTGGGGGAGCTACTGCAAGTGCGTCTGATGCTGAAGGTCTGGAGTTTGATATTGAAAAGGATATTGATGATGTTGCTACAAATATGGAGACGGATATCTTGGGTGAAGACTTGTTCTCAGACCTCTACTCGGGTCTTTAAAATCTTGTGCAATTTGTGAAAATATTATTTTCTTTTGTTTGGACTGTAATAACAGTATTTAGTGGTATGTCTATCTGTTTTAGTCTTATCAAATTGTTGTTGCAGGTTTTTGATCAGAACCACAAAGATAGGGGGAGATTGAAAGAGTATGAAAATACTCTTGATCTTTTTATTATATCTTTGTGATTCTGATATTTAAAAGTATTGTATATATTTTACTTAATTAGATTAATATATATTTTGTAAATATATAGTTTATGTTGACTAACAACTAATAGTTTATATTTAGTAAAGTTCTGTTTTTTAGGTAAGAATCTCAAGGAGGAATGAACTCTTGGAGATAAGGAAAGAAGGATCTTAAATTCAGGGATGTGATTGAATCCTTGTCAATGAAGGATTCTTGAATAGCTATAAAAGGAGTCTTCTGCCTCCATTAGATGGACTGATTTCTAGATAATTAACTCCGAGTTATTCAGAGAGAAATCATTGAGAGGTTTATTGCATGTGTCTCGAAAATCAGAGATTGATTCTTCGAGATTGTTTTGTGTTTTTGTAGTTCTTAGTTTAGAACTCGGTTTTGATCTTTAGCTTTTCGTTGTCTTTTCATTGTAAGAGTTTTTATTCACAACTTGTTATCCAGCAAGGTGTGCTTTTATGAAAAGGTTTCCAGCAAGAATTTTCTTCCTGAAGTATTAATTATTCCGCTGCATTTATATTCTGTTCTTTAAAAATAATCTTTCTAGAAAAAGTTGTTTGCATTGTTGTGTTGTCACTTGTGTGCACAACTGTACACACAAGTCACTGCACATTTGGTTACAGTCCTAGCTACAATTTTTTTTCAGAATAAATAGATCAACTCGTAACAGTATAGAAAACGCAGAAGAAATGTCGTTACTTAAAGAGAATCTTAAGAATGGGCTAAGACTCCAAACAATTGACAAATAACTGTCAGCTCCTAACAATACTTTACTGGATTATCTAAAGCTAGGAGCCTAGTGAACCATATTACATTATTCCAAGGAATGAAAACTATCAATAATCTATAGAAATTTGATGTGAACCATAAAGGGAACCTATGAGTATAAGATTCCATGAAATACGAAATAGGAGAAAGAGATTGTAGCCACCACTATGGTGATCAAGAAACTTGAAAAAGAAAACAATGAGCTAATTCTATGCATTTTCTTTTTATCTAGCGAACCTTCCCCTCTTTCCTTGTCCGCAAGCTAGCTCCACATTAAGTGTCAAGTGAAACATCAGAACTGTTAACATAGCACCAGGAATTATGATGATCTGGTAGGTTTCCTGAGGATGCATGAAGATTTTTGGCCACTAGAAGATGGAAGTTCTGGGATTGATAGAAGAATACTTTCTGAAGCCGGGTGGTAGGCTGCTAAGACTATTTCCAGCTAAATCCAATACCTGAAGTGCAGATAAACTCCCAATATTGGGCGGAATATCTTCATCAGACAGATTACAGTTTCGGAGATTAAGCCTTCACAGAGCACTAAATCATGAAATAAAATATGGCAGAAATCTTATGGTATCGGCACTAGGTGCTGATATCGACGACATAAAGAATGAAAACCAAGATGGTGAGTTCCTATTTCATCCTTTTATAGATAAGCTTGTAAGGTTCTTAAGACGACCAATGGAGAAAGGCAATTGGTTAATTGCGGTTTCATCTCGCAGAAAGCTCGATTAAGTATTCAATGTTCCCCAAGTTCTCGTGCAACTCTTGTAGATTTGAGAAACCATTTAGGTTTAAATATCCAACTGAGCTTAGATTGTGAATTTCCTTTGGAATATTTGTAATCTTCTTGCAATCTTTCAGATTCAAGTAGAGTAGTCTAACCAAACATCCAATTGATGGGTCAATCTCAAGCAAACTTGTACAACCTTCAAGTACCAATGCTACAAGCCTTGGTACCCTCGTGAAATTGGGTGTTGATGTCAGGCATTTAAAGTGACTTGAGGTTTAAGATCTTCAAATGTCCTAGGGACTGAATCGAGGTAAAATTATTATTATTAATTAGTCTTTCCGTGTTTACCCGTGTGTGAGCGTGTATTTGTGTCTCGACATTATTTATGCAAAAGTAGAAGTAGATAGATAGATAGATAGAGAGAGAGAGAGAGAGAGAGAGAGAGAGAGAGAGAGAGAGAGAGAGAGAGAGAGAGAGAGAGAGAGCAAAATATTGCTAACATCATACTTAGATACCCTGCCAAACTTGCTTATCTTGTTGTGCTGCATGTCTAGGGCGACAAAATTAATCAAATTCAAATTGGAAGGTGGATTCTTCAAAGAGCAGTCTTGCTAACAGATCCACCTAATCTCTTCACATACATGTTCAAAGCTTCAATTGAGATGCACATAACCCATTTGCAGTAATCTCAATTTATCCATCCTCACAAAAAATTTAGTATCCAAATGGATTTTCTCTTTTATTGGGGAGACTAAAGTGACACCATCAATTGCTTTTGTTCCATGATAGAAAACGAAGCATCATATTAGTCATTCCAACAAGTACTTATAAAGTTAGAAGGAGAGGAAGTCAGAATCGGGGAGAGAGAGAGAGAATATTAGTCCAAGCAAACAACTTCCTGAAGTAGTGGAAGATTAAGTGTTTCCTTCGCACCTTGTTTCTCTTGAGTACATCGATTACATCTTTGTGAATCCACAACCGGATCGCTTACCGGGCTCTGGGAATCGTTGGCAACTTCCCATATCCTGCAAGTAAATAATGCATCCTCGCCAGTTTTTCATATCCTCCGGGAGTAGTAAACATCTATCTTTTAGAACACGATTCTAATTTCTGCACTAAAACCAAGACCGTTCAATATTTCGTTACATAGTCCCTATCCATTCCAATGAAGAAAATGCAATATCAAGGAATATATCCTTTGTTCATCATCATCTAGGCCATCATAGATTATCTTGAGTATTTTTGAATCTCGCTCGAGGAATTTTTGTAACTTTTCAAAGGAAATGTTCCACCCTTGGCGGTTCTTTCAAACAAGTGTGAGAAGGCCTACAAAGATAAGCTACTACTTTGTCTCGCAATCACGGCATAAGATTATGGTGGAAATCTTTTACTGAAGGAATGCCAACTGAAGAGTTCCTAAGACTCCTTGTAGTTCAACTCCTTGGCCTCGTATCTTTCATTTACATGAACTCGATTAAGCAAATGCTGGTCTCGTGTTGTTATGATGATTACACTTCAAGGACCAAAGCAATGCCGTTATGCGCTACTTGACTTAAATGGTCCAAATCGTCAAGAACAATGAGAACCTTTTCACGACATAACCTTTCTCCAATCATTCTGATTCCTTTATCAACATTACCAACCTTAACGTTCTTCCCCATCAAAATTTTCAGAGATAAGTTGCTCTTGTAAATAAACAAGACCATTCGGTTGTCTTGAATCCTCTAATCTGACATTCAGAGATAAGCAGCTCAAATCAAAGGACTGACCTTGGCAATTACTGTTTTACCTGATCCACCCATCCTCCAGATCCCAATTAGGCACTAGAACCAAAATACTGTGAAAAAAATAGTACAGTAACATGTAACAAATAATTCGAAGACCTCGTCGAATCAGTCATCGGCTAAGAAATTGCCTTCAAGATCCCAGGAACGATGTTTTAAATTTCTTTCCCTAGATTCCCACAAGAAATCTTATATCAACCACAGATTCTGACTCCTTCACAGCTCCTTTCACCATTTTCTCAAATGTTCAGCTCGAGCAATCTCAAATTCAGGAGGAGCATCAACTCATGAATGAAAATTCTGCACAAAACTCAACGGTTAACATTCCCAACAATTAGGACAAGAAGACCTACCCCCTTTTAACCTGCTTTATTAGATCATCTCGCGTGTTCCTATTTTGCTAAACGAACACCTCTGTTTTAACCTGTCCTACTTATCCTAACTTGTCTTACTACATAATCATTCATGCTTGCCATCAATATTCATGATATATGAGTATGCTCTTGCTTATAACCATTAATATGTATATCTTATACATTCTCAGATTTATGTAAAGAAGAAATATATTCTATATATCATTCTTAGATGTATGTCTCGTACATCCGATCAATTTTGGACATACTAAAATCTCAATAAAATTGTCCAATCAAACAGAAAACGTGTATATATCTCAGGAAAAGAGCACACTCCAAGATGTAAACATCAAGAAAGAAAATTATATTTTGATAAGTGTCTTAAATCAAACGTTTTACTTAGACATTCTGAAATGTATACCTTATACATTCAAAAAGAAAGTTACTTTGACATAGGCTATTTTAAAGTATATTTTTTTTATGTCTAAATATGTATATCTCATACACTCAAAAGGAAACATATTTTAGCCAGTCTATTTAAAGAAACATCTTCATAGAATATCTTGAGAAGAAGTCTGAATAAACCTTTATAACAATAAGGAACTTTATTTTCTCAAACACAGCTGTTCTTCAAAGATCATTCTTGTAATATCTCTTTACAGGCAATAGGACAACACTCCCAAGTTACAACTGGCTTGCGTACTTTTCACCCTATCTTTGATATGTATATCTTATACATTATGGATGTGCACTTTGCTATACCCTTGTTTATAATCAGCATTTATAATCAGAATTTTGCTTGTGACCATTAAGAAGGAGAGATTATATATACAACATGACACATACATGAGGAGGAGAGTTATCGACTTATAAGTTAGCAGAGTACATAAGGAAGAGAGTTATCCTAAAAATTTAATCAATTCAATTTAATCAAGTCGTCCGATCATCAAGAGAGAAAATTCCTCAACAGCAATTTCTAAATGGCTATTCTTTTTCAGTCGCAGTATACACAAGAAAGAAACTGTTTTAAATTATCTGATACTTAATCAATTCAATTAAGTATACTGAGTCTAAACTCTTTCTTGCTCTAAATGCTTCAACTTATACACATTATATCGCAAGAGAAACATCTTTATGGCCCTCTTATGAATTATATCTCATAATTGCCTAAAAATATTTTTACTATTGCTTTGTATTTGTACCTTCATTTATCGAGTCTGTATATGCTTAGCAATAGATGACTATACATATGCCATCACTTGTAAGTTCAACCTAGGGCATGCCTTAATATAAAATGATCATTCATTAGAAGGCATGTTATTACTAAGGATTGAACATATGTTTTAAGAGTCGTATGTCTATGTCAATTGTAGTAATGGCCCCAAGCAAATAGGAGGAGATTGTTAGGAATATGCCTATGAAACAGCTGATATATATGTATGCATATTCTAACACAGTGATTTTCTTGTTCCCATTACAACGCATGTTTCATAAGTGGCTAGAAGGGCTGCGTACATAGTGTGGCAGCTTGATGAAACAATGCATAGGTCAATTAGACTAGGAAGTCTTTGTACTTGTCCGAGTCTTTGTCCTACCAAAGTGATGATAACCTTTCATATAGATTAGCTTTTCAAGCGCCAGCAGACATGTCTATCAGCAATAGCTCACCAGTAGACATTCCTACCAGCCATGTCTCATCAGCAATTTTCACACCAGCAATATTACATCAGCAGATCCTAGTATTAGCCATGATCTTCATCAGACAACTGCCAAGAAGCTGATAATCATCAAGAGGAACATTGGTCGTTGCTCAAAGCTACAATTCAAAAAGGATCCATTACAAGATCTTCCTAACAGCTCAAGATACGCATCGATGTCTGCGCTTTGACTATTATTCAGAAGTCATTTCCTCTGTTATGTATTGGTCCCAGTCTCCAAGGCTACATTCCATAAAAGGCCAAACATAGTGCGCTACACCACAGGCCTGCATAACTCGTCCCATCCTGAAAAGCCTGAATCACGGACAGATTTCAAGACAAAGCTTAAACGGAAAGTCTTTGCCCAACAGTCTACACAGTGCATTCTGATGCATTAATAATCCAGATCGCTAACGGGAAAAAACTCATCCAAGCTTCAACGACTACTTCATCTTCTCCAGCCTATAAAAGAAACCTCTCATTCTTCATCCTGAGTATGTGTGTGAATGTGTTGAATCTAGTATTTATAATCCGTCACAACACTTAGAGTGAAAAAAAAAAAACACAAGTGTAAGAACAAACACTTTGTGGGAGAGAAAACAAAAATTCCAAAGGCGAAGAAGCTTTGCTTGATCAAGAAATTTCGTTCTTGATTTGAGTTCTTTCTTCCTTCAAAAGACTCAGTCTCTTCAGTTGCTGCACTTCAAATCCACAGCTAGAGACCAAGCTTCCTGCAAGTTGTTGAACACTGACCAAGCTTGAAGATGTCCGATGAAGAACCAGAGCATAATAATCCATATTGCATTCATATCGGCAGACTTATACTACATTATAAGGGCTGTCGATTGTGCAATAAATTGTCATCACTTTTGGCCGAATGCTTAGCACTCAGTTGTTCAAATACTTGTTATTTGAAGAACGCCTAATATTCTCTTCTCACATTACTCTAACTCTAGCATTTCTCTTGTCCTCTTTCCTAGGGGATTAGGAACTGCTAAGGTTAGAGTTCTAATAATGAGTCTTCCCGGCATCCCAATTGACTTTCCTTCTAACCCCAGGGAGTTTGCTAGGTTAGAGAGTCTAGGTTGATGTACTAAGCATGTTTGTCTTTGAACAAACCTCTGCTGAATTTTAATAATAAACCATATTTTCTTACATTCAGCCTTTACTTATCTTTCCTGTAATTTTTGATATATATCTTATGCAATCTGGTTGTGGAAAGTAATTGATGCATCTAATACAAGATTTTAGTTGGCTGTTATGATAAACTTGTACCTATTTACTTACAGTTGCTTTAATCTTGTTTCCTATACTTATGCTGCTTATTCTTCCACTGCTTAAAATCTCTTATACCAACTAAGTATAACTATATCTTCCTATCAGCTATCCTTCAAGTCTGCTGATGCATATCAGCTGATTCCTCTATATCGGCTGTGTTGCTTGAACTAGGAAGATGACCTATTCATGTTAATCATTTCATCCATGATTCTCAACGTAAATTTTAAAATAGGATAAAAATTTTAATAAAGGTCATATAGGCTATTCACCCCCCTCTAGCCTATATTCTGAGCACATCTTCATGGACCTAACACTGCTCCTGTGTTTTCTTTGATTATTATTGACTTCGGTCTCTTGTCGTAGTGATCTACCTGGTGGACCTCTTCGCTTGGGGCCGAAGTTACCTTTTTCTTCCCCTTTAGCTGAGCTTCTTCGACTTTCTTTTCTTCGAGGAGGTAATTCAGGGTGATTTTCGGATCATTCTTCACCTCTCTGACTTCGGTGTCTATGGGGAATTTAATCCTTTCGTGAGCCGGGGAGATCACCATCTCGAAGTTTGTTTGGGTTGGGAGGCCCGAAATTACATTGTATGGGGGAGGGGATATCAAGGACTAGGAAAGTCATGACCTCGGTGTTGGAGTTATTTTTGGCACCGAGGACTACTTTCAGGTCGACCGTCCCCTTGATAGCGACTTTATGTCCTGTAAAGCCCTCCAGCTTGATCCCACTTGGGGTTAAATGCGAGCTTCCCAGTCCGATCGCTTGGAAGCATTTGTAGAACAGTATATCCTTCCCTGCTCCCGTATCAATCAATACTCTTCTCACCCTTCTTTTGCCAATTTTTGCTTCTATGGTCAGAGCATGCCCCTTGACTGCGGGGTTGGCTGCCAGCTCGCTGGGTAGGAATGTGCTTCCCCTTTTTCCTCAAACCTGAGGCGGGATGACAATATGGTTGAGGCTATTAATTGCCGTCATCAGCTTCGTGATGCTCGACCATTCCTCCATAATTTTGTTCACCAGTATCTCGTCCTCCTCGACATTGACCTTGAGGCCTCCCTCGGCCTTCTTCTATCCTCTCTACCTTTCTGCTTATATCTTCTGAGTTCCCCTCCATCAATCAGTTTTTGAATCTCCTTTTTAAGCTGAATACAGTCCTCAGTGGTGTGCCTCGGTTGCGAGGATAAGGTGTCTCTCTCTGTGGCGGAGGTCGGCCAATCCTATTTTCTTAGAGGAGGACATTCATGATTTGCTCCCTGGTTGTATTCAAGGGGGTATATAATTCATCTTTCTTCGAGTATTTGTTCTTCCCCTTTCCTTTACCATTTCCGTTGCCATTCCCCTCCTTTTTCTGATCCCCAGATTTGTCCTTGCTTTTCTGCTTCGAGGTTCCTGTGATCTTCTGGCCTTCCTTTTCCTGTTCTTCTAGAGTTTTTTCGACATTCCCGATTCTTTATTCGGTAGTCTACATCTCCGCACTGTTGAAAGGTGGTCGCATGCTGACCTTGGATATGAGCCTAGCTGATCGACATCTAGCCTGAAAAAAGGCCATCATTATTTTATTGGGGACATTCTGGAGTTGCTCGGCAATTCTCTTGAATCTTCCCAAATAGCTTTCGAGAGACTCTCCAGGTCGTTGCTTGATTCCACATAAGTCAGACTCTCTCTTGGGAATTCTTTCGTAATTTTTCAAGGATAGCAGCTTCAGGCGGTGATTTAAGGAGGGGGTTTTAGGTCCAAGTTGATGTGCTCAGAGTATAGGCTAGAGGGGGGGGGTGAATAGCCTATATGACCTTTATTAAAAATTTTATCTGTTTTAAATATTATGCTGAAAGACATTGATGAAATAATTAATTGGATAGGTCATCTTCCAGATTTAAGCAACATAGCTAATACAGAGACGTTAGCTGATGTGCATCAGCAGACTTCAAAGACTGCTAGTAGGAAGATTATGTTATACTTTGCTGATAAAGAAGAGTTTAAGCAGCGGAAGAACAAGCAGTATAAGTATAGTAAATAAGATTAAAGCGGCTGTAAACAAATAGGTACAAGTTTATCATAATAGTAAACTCAAATCTTATATTAGATGCATCAATTACTTTTCACAACCAGATTGCACAAGATATGTAACATATATTACAAGAAAGATAAGTGAAGGCTGAATTTAATAAAATATGATTTATATTAAAATTTAGCAGAGATTTGCTCAAGGACAAACATGGTTAGTACATCAACCTAGACTCTCTAACCTAGCAATCTCCTAAGAAAGAAAAAGAAGAGATTAAGAATGCGAAAACAAATTTATCAAAAATACATTGGAAGATGTAGTCAACATTTATTATGTTGTCTTCCTGTAGTATCAACTCGATAAATTTGTTGTGAGAAGAGAATATTAGGAGTTGTTCAAATAACTAGTATTTGAACAACTGAGTGCTAAGAACTCGGCCAAGTATGATGACAATTCATTACACAATCGACAGCCCTTAAAATATAGTATAAGTCTCCTGATATGAATGCAGTATGGATTATTTGGCTCTGGTTCTTCATTGGACATCTTCAAGCTTGGTCAGTCTTCAACGATGAGCAGGATGCTTAGTCTCTAGCCATGTATTTGAAATATAGCTGCTGAAGAGACTGAGTCTTTCGAAGGAAGAAATAAATCAAATCAAGAAAGAAGTTTTTGATTAAGCAGAGCTTCTTTGCCTTAGGAATTTCAGATTTCTCTCCCACAAAGTATTTGTTCTTACACTTGTGTTCTTCTCACTTTAGGGTTTGAAGTTTTTTTTAAGCTTCGCACTTTTTCACCACTTTTAAATGAGGGATGAGAGATTTCTTTTATAGGCTGGAGAAGATGAAAGAGTCGTTTGAAGCTTGGATAAGTTTTACCTATTAGAGATCTGGATCATTAATGCATCAGAGTACATTATAGAGACTGTTGGGCAAAGACCTTTGTGTAAGTTGCCTTGAAATTTGTCCGAAGAGTACAGGCTGGATGAATGAGACTTGACATGCAGACCTGAGTTATAGCACACTGTGTTTGGTCTTTTATGGAATATAGCCTTGAAAACTGG